>OZ024824.1:51714153-52914153 GCA_964016985.1 Anodontia alba
CCCGCAGCGTACGCTAATCCAATTCTGTTACCCGAGTTATTAAGGAATACCGCGCGGGTTGCGCTAGATTGTGCAGTCTGGTCGGGGTTTGAGAATTGTAGTTGCTGGTGAACACTGAGCTGCGCAGACATGTGCAGACTGATCAGTCCTTTAGTGGCAGCAGGCACAAGGTGTTGTTTAGTTTATACGAATAAAAAACAGTACAGGGTCAGAATAGCCAATTTGTTACATGCGGTACCATATGAATCGCGTAAGCAGAAAGATTAGGTTTTACATATGCATAAACAACGCGTAAAGATACGCACAAACATACAGGCCAGTATACATACGCAAGTTTTTTTTTTTTTAATGCTAAACATTAATTTAAATCAATTATATTAAGAAAATGTAATTTCTGTTGGAGTTTATCCTTTACTACTCTCCCTCTGGTCATAATTCGAAAGTCGGGTGTGTTTGACAATTGTAATGTTAGTGACATTTAGGATTGCGACATTTGGACATTCATATCCCTGATTGTCATTCAGACATTATAATCAGTATAAAGCCGTATGTATGGAAATGGAGTTTGCGTAAGATGTTAAGTTGGCGACAAATGGCCGCCTTTCAGCATTACGTTTTTAAAGCAAGGAGTAAAATTCACCATGTCCTCATCTGAATCACTGTTAGGTATGCAAGCTGACCAGTGTCTTCCCTGTTTGCATAAAGTGTATGTATTCGCCACATTGTGTGTGCCATGGTGCGAGCCGCAAGCACGTAAGAATGTTGGTTGCATGTACATGTATCTATCGAGGTCTTTGTTGTTCTCTCACAATACATTCAATATATTGTAGAACCGTAGCAGAATTGTTCTTATTCTATATGCGGGTAATGAAGAACCAGAGCGGGGTACGCATTCAGGATTCTGTTCAGGATTCAGGAATCTGTTCAGGATTTTCGTGTCCCGGTTACATAATCACTGTTTAATAGTGAAAATGTACTACAAAGATGTGCAGGATGATCTAGGTCTCTGCTCGTTGCATTTTGCATAACGGTACTTTTCGCATGTTGCGGACCATATGGTGATAGATAACAAAACAAATTATATTAGAAACCAACAGAGCCCATTATTTTAAGAATCGCCGCCCATCCTAATTTTTTATACTACTTTTTTTGTATATGTATTTGCTGAAAGCTTGTTAAAATGTCATTCACTTATTCCGAGACAGAATATTTACAGAAATAGTACCACAGTGCAATGTCATCTCATTTCGATTATCATAATGTCCCTTTATTTTGTAATATTCAATGTATTTCACAAGTAAGCTCGTTAGCCGCAAGACTGTCCAAACACATACGCGCGCGCGCGCACACACACACATAGACGCACGCACGCACGCAAGAACACAAGATGAGCTCTGAAAATGAGATTTACAATGTGAAGAGACTTAATTTTGTGTGGTCTTTGTTTCCAAAGACAATAAATTTAGAATTTTTATTTAAATTTCTTTGACATTGCTTTTAGTTTTGCATTGACAGAGATTTACAGACGTTAAGACCGGTGTAGCGTGATATTTGTCAGACCATGAGATCTTTCAGACCGGTAGTCTATAACCGGAAATACCTGACGGAACTCACGCTGCGTGTATGAGATCTTTCAGATCATGAGAAATGTCAGAACCTTACGAAATTATTCAAAATACCAAGGTTTACAAATAAAAGAATGATTTAAGCTAATCGTTTTTCTGTGAAAAAAATATGTTACTAAAAATAAAATCCTAATAACCCCAACAGTCTAGCATACACATAAAGTAAATACAAGCAGAGCTCGTCTTCGGCATATCTGTTATAAAATTTAATTTTAAATTCATAATTCTTTACCGTGAAAAATAAATCATAAAAAGAAAAAACAAAAAAAAACTGTCCTCCCTGTTCGTATATAGCAATATAGCATTCAGGTCTTACTGTATCCTAGATAAACAGGCAGGTAAGAGTTGACAACTGGTATATCCACAGGACTGTGCTAAATTACAAATCACGAGTACACCAATCTAGTCTTACCAATGATAAAATATTGTTGATGGATTGATCAATTTTATCGATGCAGCAGTAGTTCTATACATGTGAAAATAAAGCTGATGATGATCAAAACATGAAATAAGTGTGGCAATGCAAAGCAACAAAACCTGATTACCGATAACTGATATGTGCACTGATAATTTTTATCAGCTTATGTATCTATAATGATGTACCAATACATATAGCAGTAGACCAGTAATATGTCAGTGCATCAACATAATATCCTTTACACCGACAAAACTATTCGTATATTGATAAAGATGTATTGGTGCATTATAATAACTGTGTGGATATTATAATTTGAAAGTCCTGGCAAATGTTCATCATTTAATCAAAGACGTATAAATTACAAATGTCTTATTTACGTCCTTGATTTAAAAGAATTGTCACCAGTAATAATACTGAATCTGAAGTATATATATTTTATCAGTACACTGATTTGGTAAATCAAAATGACAATTTTTAATTAATTGATGCATAGATTAATCAATTTGTAATTTGTTATTTTACTTTTCCCTTTTACAGTTTCGACTTAAGCAAGTTGTCGGTCCATCTGTAAAATATTGCTTAAATTTATCCATGCAGTATAAATTAATTTTATCCATGCGGTATAAATTATATCGGTTTCATTTATTTGGTAAATCAAAATGACAATTTTTAATTAATTGATGCATAGATTAATCAATTTGTAATTTGTTATTTTACTTTTCCCTTTTACAGTTTCGACTTAAGCAAGTTGTCGGTCCATCTGTAAAATATTGCTAAAATTTATCCATCCAGTATAAATTAATTTTATCCATGCGGTATAAATTATATCGGTTTCATTGATTCGGTAACTCAAAATGACAATTTTAATGAATCGATTTATCGATTATAATTGTTTTACTCTTCACTTTAGGCTATTTCCACTTAAGCAAGGTGTCGGCCCACCTGTAAAAAATATTGGAACATCACTAAAACATATTCATGCAGTTTAAATGTTTTCAGTTCATTGATTCGGCAACTCAAAATGACAAATTTGATGCCATTCAATGCGATGTGATCTATTTGTAATTATTTTACTTTTCACTTTTGGGTGTTTGACTTAAGCAAGTTGTCGGTCCACCGTTAAAAAGTATTTGAATTGCTAAATATATTCATGCAGTATAAATTTTATCGGTGCACTCAAAATGACAATTTGGATTAATCGATGCATTGCCCAACTGATCTGTAATTATTTTACTTTTCACTTTTGCATATTTGATTTAAGCAAGTTGTCGGTCCACCTGTAAAAAATATATGAATTGCTAAATATATTCATGCAGTATAAATTTTATCGGTGTACTCAAAATGACAATTTGGATTAATCGATGCATTGCCTAATCGATTTGTAATTATTTCACTTTTCACTTTTGGATACTTGAATTAAGCAAGTTGCCAGTCCACCTGTAAAAAATATTTGAATTGCTAAATACATTCATGCAGTATAAATTTTATCGGTGTACTCAAAATGACAATTTGGATGAATCCTTGCATTGCCTAATCGATTCGTAATTTTTTTACTTATCGCTTTCGGATATTCGACTTAAGCAAGTTGTTGGTGCACCTGTAAAAAATGTTGAGCATTGATAAAATTTATTCGTGTAGAATATGTTTTTTTAGGTTCATAGATTTGGTAACTCAAAATGACAGTTTTAATTAATTGATGCATCAAATAAATGATTTTTAATTATTATTTCTTAAGCTTTTGGATATTCTACTCAAGCAAGTTGTCGGGCCACCTGTAAAACTAGTGGAACATGGTTAAAATTTATTCATGAATTATAAAGTTTCTAAGTGTACTGATTTGGAAACTCACAATGACAATTTTGATTCATCGATGCATCGAGTAATCGATTTGTAATTATTTTACTTTTTGCTTCTGGCTAATCTATTAAGCAAGTTGTCGGTCCACCTGTAAATAATATTGAACATGGCTAAAATATATATATATATTTTTTTTTTGGTTCACAGATTTGGTAACATTTTTAATTAATCGTGCATCGATTAAATGATTTGTAATTATTTTACTTTTTACTTCTGGACTTAAGCAAGTTGTCGGTTCACCTATAAAAACTATTAGAATTTATTCATGTAGTATAATTTTTTTCGGTTCATAGAAGTGGTAACTCAAAATGACAATTTTGATTAATAAATGCATCAACTGATCAATTTATCATTAGTTAAATGTTTTACTTTTGGATTTTCGACTTAAGCAAGTTGTCAGTCCATGTATAAAAATATTAGACTGTCTATATAAAATTTATCCTTGCACTAACTTTATTATATGGTAAGCCGTTTTACTATTTATTAAGCAAAATAGATATCTTATATATTATATCAGATATCTTGTATAAGATATAAGATATCTAATATAGGATATAAGATATCTCATATACTAATTCAGATATTTTATATACTATTTTAAGTATCTTACATCCTATATCATATATCTGATATAATATATGAGATAACTTAATATTTAATTCTGCATAAAAGATATCTAAATTTACCATATAAGATATCTTATTTGTTATATAAGATATCTTATTTATTAATATAGATATCTAATATACTAAATAAGATATCTTATATACTAAATGAGATATCTTATTTGATTGGATATATGCGATATCTTCTTTAGTAAATAAGATATCTTATATCCTATATTAGATAACTTATATAGCCTATCAGTTATCTTATATAGCATATAAGATATCTTATTTGTCAATTCAGATATCTTATATAGCATATTAGGTATCTTAATTGACATATAAGATATCTATTTTATATAAGCTATCTAAGATTATATATCAGATATCTTATATATTATATAAGATATCTAATACAGGATATGCTATCTGAATTAGTATATCAGATATCTTACATCCTATATAAGATGTCTGATGTATCATATTACATATCTTATTTAATTCCACATATATCTTATTTACCATATAATCTGTTAAATAAGATATCTAATATATTAATATAGATGTCTGATATATTAAAAAAGATATCTGATATACTAAATCGATATCTTATTTAATTGAATAAATATCTTCTTTAGTAAATAAGATATCTTATATCCTATATAAGATATAAGATATCATATAGCATATCAGATCTTATATAGCATATAAAATATCTCATATCCCAATTAATATATCTTATATAGCATATCAGATATCTTATACAGCATACAAGATATCTTAATTGACATATAAGATATCTTATTTATATAAGATATCTGATATAATATATCAGGTATCATATATATTATATATCTGATATATTAAATCAGATTAATAGAAAAGCTAGTAAAACTGCTTGCCATAACTTTATACATTCACAGGTATCAATGGTTTCGAATGATCTGCAGACGAATACATACGTTTCGGTGCAGTTATATTATATTAAGTGCTTCATAAAAATATTGGTTCCATCGCAACTAATCCATCCACCAATAATATTTAAATCTAATTGATACACCAATAATATTTATCAGTGTGTGTGTGTGTGTGTGTGTGTGTGTGTGTGTGTGTGTGTGTGTGTGTGTGTGTGTGTGTGTGTGTGTGTGTGTGTGTGTGTGTGTGTGTGTGTGTGTGTGTGTGTGTGTGTGTGTGTGTGTGTGTGTGTGTGTGTGTGTGTGTGTGTGTGTGTGTGTGTGTGTGTGTGTGTAATAACTTTCTTATGTAACCCCAGACGTGTATAGCGCTACAAAATTTATTCTAGTCTATTCACACCTAAATCTGCGCAGTCGAAGGATACAGAATTTGCGTATTTTATTATTATTATTATTATAGATTTTATGTGTTCATTATCTTTCATATACAAGTCATTTATTGGACTTGTCTTTTTCTGTTACATATTTGGCCCATGCAGCAAGCAATAAGTAGATCTAGACAATGTCTACCGTAAGTGACACAAGTACTAGCTTTTTAAAAAGTTTGCATGCTTTATTTGGATAAGCGCAATATTCTGCGGCCCTCTCAGGGGTTTGGGGGAACAGGGGAATAAGGTCATTTATTTCAGCGGAACAATGGAACCAAAGCCTAAAACTGATGAGACTAGGGGATCAAAGGCAATTTGGGGGAACAAGGAACATAAAACATCAAGATTTTGATTTTTGGGAACAAGGGAAAATGTCGATTTTTTTTTTTCAGGAGAACAAGGGAACAGGTACCCGCCCCCCTCTGAGAGAGCCTCTATTCTCATTCAAGAAAAAGGTCAGGAATCTTCTTGACATTGTACAGTTGACTTGTTAAGAGGATGGAACAGATGCAATATTAAAAAAAAAAAAAAACAAAAAAAAAAACAAAAAACAAGAGGACCATGATGGTCCTATATCGCTCACCTGAGCAAACAGATTTGCATATTTATATTAGTGTTGAAGTTTCAGCCAAGTTCACTGCTCTAAATTTTATAGCCCTGCACCGCCCCTCCCCCCACCCCACCAACCCCCCACAGCAGCCATGTTTTTTTTCTTTTTAACGCATCATGACAACTAAATCTTGAAAGAGGGTCACCAAAGGAACATTTCTGCCAAGTTGTATTGAAATTGGTCCAGTGGTTTCTGACAAAAAGATTTTTAAAGTGTTTTATATTGCTATCCCCTAACAGCCATTTTTTTCTTTTTGACGAATCATGACACCTTGAAAAAACTTGGTTGAGGGTAACCAAAGGAACAATCTGTTTACCGAGTTAAACCAAGTTAAATTGAAATCGGTTCAGTGGTTTCTGACAAGAAGATTTTCAAAGTTTTCTATCTAGATATATAGGGAAAATAAGCCCCACCCCCTAACAGCCATGTTTTTTTGACAAATCAGGATTGCTTGAACATTCTTGGTAGAGGGTCACCAAAGCAACATTGAAATCGGTCAGGGGTATTTGACAAGAAGAATTTCAAAGTTTTCTATATAGATATATACGGAAAATAAGCCCCGCCCCCTCTGGGGCCATGTTTTTTGACATATCATGAAAGCTTGAACAATCTTGGTAGAAGGTCACCACTCCTGTCAAGTTACATTGAATTCGGTATAACGGTTTCTTACGAAAAGATTTTTAAAGTTTTTTTTATATAGATATATAGGGAAAATAAGCCCCGCCCACATAGCGGCCATGTTTTTTGACGAATCATGACAGCTTGAACAACCTTGGTAGAGGGTCACCAAAGAAACATTCCTGCTAGGTTATATTGAAATCGGTCCAGTGGTTTCTGACAAGAAGATTATTAAAGTTTTCTATATAGATATATAGGGAAAATAAGCCCCACCCGCTAGCGGCCATGTTTTTTGACAAATCACGATTACTTGAACAATCTTGGTAAAGGGTCACCAAGGAAGGGTCACCAAGGTAACATGTCTGCCAAGTTATATTGAAATCAGTCCAGTGGTTTCTGACACGAAGATTTTTTCAAGTTTTCTATATAGATATACAGGGAAAATAAGCCCCACCCGCTAGCGGCCATGTTTTTGACAAATCATGATTACTTGAACAATCTTGGTAAAGGGTCACCAAGGAAACATTTCTGCCAAGTTATACTGAAATCGGTCCAGTGGTTTCTGACAAGAACATTTTTTTCAAGTTTTCTATATAGATATATAGGGAAAATAAGCCCCGCCCCCTTGCAGCCATATTTTTTGACGAATCATGATGGCTTGAACAACCTTGGAAGAGGGTGACCAAAGACACATTCCTTCCAAGTTATATTGAAATCGGTCCATTGGTTTCGGACAAGAAGATTTTTAAAGTTTTCTATATAGATATATAGGGAAAATAAGCCCCGCCCCCTGGCGGCCATGTTTTTTGACGAATCCAAATGGCCTGAACAATCTTGGTAGAGGATCACCAAAAGAACATTTCTGCAAAATTATATGGAAATCGGTCCAGTGGTTTGGGACAAAATGATTTTTACATTTTTCTATATATAGGGAAAATAAGCCCCGCCCCCCTGGCGGCCATGTTTTTTTTATAAATCCAAATGGCTCGAACAATCTTGGTAGAGGATCACTAAAGGAACATTTCTACAAAATTATATGGAAATCGTGCCATTGGTTTCTGACAAGAAGATTTTTAAAGTTTTCTATATAGATATATAGGGAAAATAAGACCCACCCCCTGGCAGCCATGTTTTTTGACGAATCCAAATGGCTTGAACAATCTTGGTAGAGGATCACCAAAGGAACATTTTTGCAAAATTGTATTGAAGTCGGTCCAGTGGTTTCGGACAAGAAGATTTTTAAAGTTGTCTATATAGATATATAGGGAAAATAAGCCCTGTCCCCTGGTGGCCATGCTTTTTGACCAATCCAAATGGCTTGAACAATCTTGGTAGAGGATAACCAAAGGAACATTTCTGCAAAATTATATGGAAATCGGTCCAGTGGTTTCGGACAAGAAGATTTTTAAAGTTTTCTATATAGATATATAGGGAAAATAAGCCCTGTCCCCTGGCGGCCATGTTTTTTGATTAATCCAAATGGCTCGAATAATCCTGGTAGAGGATCACCAAAGGAACATTTCTGCAAAATTAAATGGAAATCGGTCCAGTGGTTTCTGACAAGAAGATTTTTAAAGTTTTCTATATAGATATATAGGGAAATTAAGCCCCGTCCCCTGGCGGCCATGTTTTTTGACGAATCCAAATGGCTTGAACTTTCTTGGTAGAGGATCACTAAAGGAACATTTTTGCAAAATTATATAGAAATCGGTCCAATGGTTTCGGACAAGAAGATTTTTAAAGTTTTCTATATAGATATATAGGGAAAATAAGCCCCGCCCCCTGGCGGCCATGTTTTATGACGAATTCAAATGGCCTGAACAATCTTGGTAGAGGATCACCAAAGGAACATTTCTGCAAAATTATATGGAAATCAGTCCAGCGGTTTCTGACAAGAAGATTTTTAAAGTTTTCTATATAGATATATAGGGAAAATAAGCCCCGCCCCCTAGTGGCCATGTTTTTTACGAATCCAAATGGCTTGAACAATCTTAGTAGAGGATCACCAAAGAAACATTTCTGCAAAATTACATTGAAATCGGTCCAGTGGTTTCTGACAAGAAGATTTTTAAAGTTTTCTATATAGATACATAGGGAAAATAAGCCCCGCCCCCTGGCGGCCATGTTTTTTGACGAATCCGAATGGCTTGAACAATCTTGGTAGAGGATCACCAAAGGAACATTTCTGCAAAATTATATTGAAATCGGTCCAGTGTTTCTGACAAGAAGATTTTTTAAGTTTTTAGTTAAAAAATCTAGTTTTAGCTCCTGTGACCTAGATATGCAATGGACAGGAACCATTTGAACAACTTTGAAAGAGGACCAACCAAGGATCATTCCTGTGAAGTTTGGTCAAAATCCAATCAGTGGTTTAGGAGGAGATGTTGTTTAAAGATTGTGGACGGACGGACATACGGACGACGACGACGGACGGTGATGATCACAAAAGGTCACCTTGAGCTTTCAGCTCAGGTGAGCTAAAAAACAAAACAAAAAAAAAAAAAACAAAAAAAACAGGAAGAATGGCTGTTTATGGAGAGATGAAGACGGCTGCATCAGTGACTTGGACGACAAAGATGTGATCTTGAGACCGTCAATGGTCTGTGTTGAACTTATTTATAGAAGCCACCTACAAATATTGCCCACAATATTTTATATTCTGCACTGTCAGCATTAACTTTGTTGCAGACCTTCCACCATCCTGCCGAAACAAATATCCCTAGGCAATATATCTATCATCAAATACTGCCTAAGCCCTCTTGGGTATTTCTTTTGCCAGACCTTCCTGGGTAGGAATCAGTACTAAAATTGCAATGTGGATAAAAGGCCTTGCTCAAAGACACAACACTTGGTGCTCGGTGGGGCCGAACTGCTAACTCCCAATCTTGACTTAGAGGCTTTACCATTCCACCAGCACCCAGCAGTACAATAATAATATCTAGGGATTCACGCATCTGCATTTAGGTAGACTGGAAGCCGTGAGATTTGTCAGCAGGCCTCCGTTGACCAAACTAATCGGCGGTAATTCTTTACATTATCATTAATATGCATTTGGTAGGCCTGTGAGCCGTAAGATTTGTCAGAACGCCTTCCTTTGTTACAATAATAATGTCTTTCGCTTCATTCAGACTACGATCTGCATTTATGTTTATTGGAAGCAGTGAGTTTTGTCAGCAGGCCTCCGTTGACACACAAAAAAGGCTGCAGTTCTTTAATTTCATTTATCGATAATATGCATTTGGTAGGACTGAGAGCCGTGAGATTGGTCAGAACACCTTCCTTGTTTATAATAATGTGTTGCGCGCCCTTGATACAACATTTCGGTTGTTTGGAAACCGTGAGATTTGTCAGATGGCCTCGGTTGATCAAAATCAGCGGCTGTGGGTATTTAGTTTATCGCTGATATGCATCTGGTAGGACTTAGAGCCGTGAGATTTGTCAGAACGCCCTTGTTTGTTTGTTACAATAATACCGTGCGCTATATGTATACTATGATCTTCCTTTAAGTTGATTGAAGCCGTCAGCAGGCCTCCGTTGACCAAATTAACCGGCTGTAGTTCTTTACTTTAACGACCATATTCAGTTCGTAGGACTGAGAGACGTTAGATTTGTCAGAACGCCTTCCTTTGTTACAATAATAATGTCTTGCGCTTCATTCATACTACAATCTGCATTTAGGTCGATTGGAAGCCGTGAGATATGTCAGCAGGCCTCCGTTGACCATAATGATCGACTATTGTTCTTTAATTTATCGATGATATGCATCAGATAGGACTAAAAGCCGTGAGATTGGTCAGAACGCCTTCCTTTGTTAGAATAATAATGTCTTGCGCGCCATGTATACAACGTTCTGCATTTCGGTCGATTGGAAACTGTGAGATTTTTAACAGGCCTCCGTTGACCAAAATAATCGGCTGTAGATCTTTAGTTTATCGACGATATGCATTTTGTAGGACTGAGAGCCGTGAGATTGGTCAGAACGCCTTCCTTGTTTACAATAATAATGTCTTGCGCTTGATCCATACTACGATCTGCATTTAGGTCGACTGGAAACCGTGAGATTTGTCAGCAAGCCTCCGTTGACAAAAATAATCGGCTGTAGTTCTTCAATTTATCAATGCTATGCATTTCGTAGGACTGAGAGCCATGAGATTTATCAGAACGCCTTCTTTTTTTACACTAAAAATGTCTTGCGCGCCATTTATACAACGTTCTCCATTTCAGTCGATTGGAAACTGTGAGATTTGTCAGCAAGCCTCCGTTGACCAAAAAATAAATCGGCTGTAGGTCTTTTGTTTATCATTGATATGCAATTTGTAGTACTGAGAGGCGTAAGATTTGTCAGAACGCACCCGTTTGTGACCTTCATTTAAGTTGATTGGAAGCCGTGAGATTTGTAAGCAGGCCTACGTTGACCAAAATAATCGGCTGTAGTCTTTTACTTTATCGACGATATGCAGTTCGAACGGCTGAGAGACGTGAACTTTGTCAGAACGCCTTCCTTTGTTTATATAATAATGTCTTGTGCGCCAGACCTATTACGATCTGCATTTAGGTTGATTAGAAGCCGTGAGATTTTTTTTCAGTAGGCCTTCGTTGACCAAAGTAATCGGGTGTAGCTCTTTAATTTATCGATGATATGCATTTGGTTGGACTGAGTGCCATAAGTTTAGTCAGAATGCCTTTCTTTGTTTGCTGATATGCCGATATGCATTTGGTAGGACTGAGAGCCGTGAGATTTGTCAGAACTCCCTCATTTGTTACACTAATAATGTTGTGCGCTATATATATACTATGATCTTCATTTAGGTTGACTGGAAGTAGTGAGATTTCTCAGCAGGCCTTCGTTGAACAAAATAATCGGCTGTAGATCTTTACACCATCGACGATATGCAGTTCGTAGGACTGAGAGACGTGAGATTTGTCCGAATGCCTTCCTTTGTTACAATAATAATGTCTTACGCTTCATTCATACTACGATCTGCATTTAGGTTGATTGGAAGCCATGAGATTTGTCAGCAGGCCTCTCCTGACCAAAATAATCGGCTAGAGTTCTTTAATTTATCGATGATATGCATTTGGTAGGACTGAGAGCCGTGGAACTGGTCAGAATGCCTTCCTTGTTTACACTTATAGTGTCTTGCGCGCCATTTTTACAACGTTCTGCATTTCGGTCGATTTACTTCATTGACGATATGCAGTTCGTAGGACCGAGAGACGTGAGATTTGTCAGAACGCTCTCGTTTGTTACAATAATTTCTTGCGTTTTATTCATACTACGATCTGCATTTAGGTTGATTGGAAGCCGTGAGATTTGTCAGCAGGCCTCCGTTGACCAAAATAATCGGCTGTAGTTCTTTAATTTATCGATGATATGCATTTGAGAGGACTAAGCGCCGTGTGATTGGTCAGAACGCCTTCCTTGTTGACACTAATAATGTCTTGCGCGCCATGTATACAAAGTTCTGCATTTCGGTCAATTGGAAACCGTGAGATTTGTCAGCAAGCCTCCGTTGACCAAGATAAACGGCTGTAGTTCTTTAATTTATCGATGATATGCATTTCGTAGGACTGAGAGCCATGATATTTATCAGAACGCCTTCCTTTTTTACACTAAAAATGTCTTGCGGGCCATTTATACAACGTTCTGCATTTCGGTCGATCGGAAACTGTGAGATTTGTCAGCAAGCCTCCGTTGACCAAAATAATCGGCTGTATGTCTTTAGTTTATCATTGATATGCAATTGGTAGTACTGACAGCCGTAGGATTTATATCAATTAAGAGCAAGCCAGGTGAGCCCCTTAATTGTTTATTGAACAGTAAGTTGAAGATTGTATAGTCAAAAAAGTGCAGCTACTACACAATATTATACATCAGAACTCTGGGTGAGGCTTTTTTTCTAGTAAATATTGTTCTACCAAAACATGGTGTAGTACTTACTAAGAATGCCATTGTAAAACTTTAGCTGTCAGAGACCCTGCTGCAGCACTATTAGGAGAAATACCCATAGTGTTGAAATATTTGGAATTCATGCTTACCAGATAACATCACTTGTAGGACATGGTAACATGGCAACATAAAACCTATCAAGGGATTTAACTGAATGAGTTATGGGCCCTTGGCTCTGATTCTGGTTTATATGATACATCAATCCACTGTCCATGTGTATACCAGGTTTCAACTTTGTTACCTTTACAGTTCTTGAGAAAAATGTGACAAAAATGTTTCATTAATGGCAAATTGTAAAACCTATCAGGGGATGTAATTCCAAAAGTTATATGCCCTTGGCCCGGATTCTGGTACACAAGATACAACAGCCAACTGTCCATGTCTATATCAAGTTTAAACTTATAGCTTTAATAGGGCCCGAGAAATCTGCAATGATTTTTTCCATTTATGGCAAATTATAAAACCTATCAAGGGATTTAACACGGCCATGATTCTGGTATATTCTGGTATACACAATACATCAGCCCATATCCATGTGTGTACTTGGTTTCAACTTTGTAACCTTTTTTTGAGAAAAGTGTAACAAAAATATTCATGAATGGCAAATTGTAAAACCTATCAAGGTACGTATCTCTAAGAGTTATATAGGCCCTTGGTGCTGATTCTGGTATACACTATACATCAGCCATTTGTCCATATGTGTACCAA
Source organism: Anodontia alba (assembly GCA_964016985.1). Classification (NCBI taxonomy): domain Eukaryota; kingdom Metazoa; phylum Mollusca; class Bivalvia; order Lucinida; family Lucinidae; genus Anodontia; species Anodontia alba. Next base: position 51,727,887 of record OZ024824.1, read on the forward strand.
GTTTCAATGTTACAGCTTTCATAGTTCCTGAGAAATCTGTGATGAAAAATTTTCATTAATGGTAAATTATAAAACATATCATGTAACTCCTAGAGTTATGGGCCTTTGCCCCGGATTCCTGTACACACCATACATCAACCCACTGGGTATGTGTGTACCAAGCTACAACTTTGTAACCTTACAGTTCTTGAGAAATACAAAAATTTATCTGATGAGGATGAAGAGAATGATGGACAGAAGAAAGGAATGAGGTAAAGAATGATGTAAGGAAGGAATGACTGAAGGACAAGGCAAATCCAGTATAGCCCCATTGTCTGAAAGTGGGGCTATAATAATATAGTTCTTGTTATTTGCCTTTTGTTTAGATTGACTGTGTTGGGGTTTAACAACACCTCAACCTTTGTGGGCATTTTATGTCTTTTCCCAGAGAAAGGAAGAAAACAGATAGAAGAGACAGTACAGAAGAAAAAAGAGAGGGACAAGGAAGAAAAAGGAACAGGAATGAAAGTGAAGAGGCAGAAGAATAGAAACATTCCCCCTCTACCCTTACCTGCTACAAGGATAGCAGGCCTTGCCCAACTGTAAGCCAATATCAGTTGGACGCTCCGGTGATGTAAGATACATGACACCTGACCACTCCCGCCTTTTGTCTTGAACTACATATATCCAATTACTAGAGAAATTACTTGTTTAGGTAATTACCTTGAGCAAATGGGGACCACACCGCTCAGAAACAGCAACATTTGCTCATGGTAATTATCAAGACAATGCTGTTGGCTTTAAACAGAGCTCCAAATAAATAAGGCTTGCCATGTGATTTGACTGCTAGGTAAACATTTCACATGAAATGTTGGTAGACATTTCACATGAAATGTTGGTAGACATTTCACATAAAATGTTGGTAGATATTTCAGATGCAATGTCAGCTTTATTTTATCTGAAAAAACAGAAATGAATATTGTATGCTGCAATTCTACTTGATGCTTTAAGAATCAAGCATTGTAATTGGACATTTCAGCATTATGCCTTAAAGCAGGTGGTAAAATACTCATTGTGACAAGACTATATGGAGAGCTGGCATTCTGAAATGGGATACTATAACAATGAGAGACAGCAATAGTGTTTCTATTATCTCCCTTGATAGGTAAAGTGCAAGGTAGACCAATTCTAACTGGGCCCTTCCAATTAGAATCCTCTGTTTTCATTATAGGTCATCTATGGGAGCTTTATGTTGCCATGGCAACTGAACCAAGAATGAGATCACCATAATTTTAGCTATCTTTAAATCCGACTACCCTAACAACCTTCTTACCTAATAAGGGACAAATCGCTTCAATAATTTTGTGGAGTCCTAATAAGTACTACAACATGTTTTGGTGGACCTTGTTGTTTACAGAGAGTTCTCATGGGAATTAACTGGCTACTATCTCCTATTGTCTTTTGATTTTATATACAATATCTTCATTTAACCCTTAAATTGCCAATCAAAACAATTGTCATCTGTTTTGTCATCTGCTTGTGATTTTTAAAGTCTGTTTTGCAAACAGTGAGGACCCAGATCAGACAGCTCCTAGCCTGATCAGGGTCCACACCATTTGCCTGTATGCAAAAATAGGTTTGAAAAGTTTGCAAGAATGTTCAGCAGACAGAGGTCATTTTCAGATGCAGGTTTTCTTGGCATTTTAAGAGTTAAATGCATATTAATCCGTTTGGTGATAAGCACACCCTTCCTGTACTGAAATAACATGAAGAGTGTTGTTTGACCCTGATAATCCCACAAACTTTCAACAGTAGCATAAAGAGTCCTTCTCAATGTTTCTGGCAGTACACTGGATTCTTGATCAATGGTATGCACAGGATCCAACTTCCATTTTTTCATTTACTATCACTCTAATGCATGTATATTTGTAAGCTCAATGTTTGTCAAAGCACTACTGAAACCATTACCTGAAAGAAAAAAAAATGACTTTAATATCAAATATCAAATTGTTTTGGTTTGTTTGTTTGTGTTGAAGTTTTATGGCCCAGTCAACCCTATAGGCTCATATCAAGCGCAGTCAGTTTATCTTACAACACTTTTACTGGGCAGACTTAGTCCCCTAATCGGTTAGATTTTGAAGATGGTGACTGTGGCAGCCACCTTGGATTCTCAGCCAGAACAATTTTAGCCAGTTTTGATCTACAAGTTATCTCAATACTTCCAACCAAGTTTAGAGTCATTTAGCATAATATTATCAGTTCAGGAGAATTTCGGTATAGATTTTCAAGCTGGCAGCCATACTGGATTTCCAATTTGAATTTCATTTTTTATTTTTTATTCCTGGGCCATACAGTGAAGATGTCATAGCAAAACATGATAAATGACACTTATTACCATGTAAAAAAAAGAAGAAAACTTTCTTTTAATACTCTTTTCATAATGATACATGTAATTCATTTGCAGATCTTAAAAGTGTTATAAAATCTGTTTTCAGCAAAAGTCCAGTTGTCTCTGAAAAAGTTTTCCACTTAATTTTTTTTTATTTGGTCAGAATATTTGGGGGGCAGGTGGAATTAGAATCTAATAATTAATTTTCTCTGGCCTAAGTGAAAAAAACTGTCATTTTGACAAAAATATTTTTTTCCCATCATACTTCTTCCTGCACTTAGTACGCCTGAGTCTGTTGTTTCAACAAATATTTTGAGACAAGTTGATTTCACCATGCATGCACCATACAGTCATGCCAAAGCTAAATTTCCAGAAGAATAAAGGGAATTGACCATAACCTATTTTGCTCTACAGCAACATCACATCAGTATCAACATTTATGCAAAGTATGAAAATACCATATTCTATCTAATTACCACACTGTGCACTTAGGTTTTTAAAAAATACTGGGAAAACTTGTGATACAATACATGTGTGTAACTACCTACTAAGTGTATATCATCAAAGGACTTATCTGATGATGTTTATGTGATTCTTTTTTCTTATTTTCTTTATAAAGCATATGTTGTGGGTACTAATTTGAACTGCATCGTCATGTCCATGCATTTCAAATTGGTGCCCACAACATTTGCATTAAAAAAGAAACTGACAAAAAGTACACTGGCTGTAAGTAATCTGAAGACAATGGAATTGCTTGACTCTGCGCTTATAGGGGTCTCTGCAGTAATAAGGTTGAATACGGTTTTCCTGAAAATATTAGGTAAGATTAGAAGCAGAAACCAAAATGCCTTTTCAAGAATTACAAAGGGAATTTTAAATAACAGTAAAAGAATTAACCCCTAGGCCCTTATTTTTATCTGACAGCAACATCTTATCAATATCAACATTTATGCAAAATATGAAAAGATTCCTTAAACTACTTAGTAAGATAAGAAGCAGATCCTAAAACTAACAGACAACGTAACAACAGTATACCCCTCTCCTGCCACATAAACGCATTTTGCGTTTGTGTGAGGGTTAAAAAGTCATTGAAAAATAAAGTCAAAGACTTAGGTAGAAAAAAAATTCTATCCAAATCTGTGACTTATTTTTGTACATATCTCAAACAAAAACATATCTCCAGATAAGATGATTTTTTTTTCATGTTTTTTTTTTTTTTTTTTTCATTATAATTTTATGTATATATAAATAACAACATGCTGAGAGTTTTCATTAGAAGAAGCCTCAGTGAGATACTTCTAATGAGTAATCATAACATGTTTTCTTGCAAAATTAAGAGAAATATATATCTTGGTTCTCCTCTTTTCTGGAGCAGGGGTATATACTTTATTTAAGTCTGGAGCTATGAAAAAGTATGATTGTTTTTTTTTTTCTAATTTCTCAGTGGGCAGATACCCTGAATCCTCATTGAAATAACCTCACCGAGGTAATGCTAAAGAGTTAACTATTTGTAATTCTATTTTAAAAAATGTGTATTTGGATTATAATGCTTCTTATCTAGAGCATTGCCACAGCCAGGTGCAATATTGTTTATTGCCATAAAACACACCTAATTATTATCATGCTGGTAGGACAGGCAGAATTGTGAGTTAATGGCACATTGTGACACTCAAAGGGAAAATTGGGTGGACACATGTGGCTAATAGCCCTGATTTTTTTTTTTTTTTTTTTTTTTTTTTGTTTTAAGCTGTCCTTTATTTAAGAATTTATTGTTTCAATTTCCTAAATCACCAACTGTCAGTCTTTGAATGAGTACCTAGCATTTAAAGTATTAACCCTGTGAAAGAGATTTCATTAATCTAGCAAAAAACACACACACAAACACACATATAGATTAAATCTTTTTTTTTTTTTTTGTCAGAGAAATGGTAACGTGAGAAAAATTAAGCCTTGTATCTGCTAAAAAAAAAAAAAAAAAGAAAGAAGAAAATGTCATCTTATAATCTTTATAACATTCAATAAATTGACTAAAACAAAATAAAAAATAAAACAACATCAAACAAAAAATAAAAAATAAAACACCCATCATATATGCCAGGAAAGCTATCTCTGTACATCAAATGTTTATAGATTATGAAATCATGTCTATTCAAATATACTGAAAATTTCACCACCAAAATATTTCTGCTCAAAATATAGATTGTGGGTACTCATTAGCACCATCTCAATGAGGTGGTTCTAATGAGTATCCACAATCTATTTTTTTTTTTAGCAGAAATAATAAAAATAATTTATACCCATATAAACCCCAGTTTTACTGTATAAAAGTGGGGTTTAAGGGGGTCAAAATTAAATAGGCCTGTTTTTGTGATGCATGTACCAATGACAGTAGCACTGGAAATAGATTTTTGTTGTTGTTGTTGTAGTTACTTTTTTTTTTTTTTTTTTTTTTACATTTTTTTTTTTTTTTTTTTTTTTTTTACAATTTTCACAAACTTTTGTAAAAAGCTATAAATAGCTATACATACAAATAACATAACATAATGAAGAGTACTTATTTTTGGGCTTTTTTGTCAACCATGAAATTTCCAAGTAATCTATAAACTACAATCAAATCTGCAATTATAATTAGTATATTAATCCAATCATCATATATGATCTGTTTTTAAATTATGATCCCCTGCTTCTACAATATAATATGATTAATCGCTAAGTGCGACCAGGGCACAGTATTGATATATATATAAAAAAAAAATATTCTTGAAAAACTGGAAAAAAAAAGAAAAACTAAAAATGTAATGAACTCTCTTCTGCTAAATTTAACACTAGGTGTAGTTTTTTTTTACAGTTTAGGTATGTGCAGAGCTCTAGATAAGAGGGCTATACATTAATACAATATTTTTTTTATTATTACTATTCCTCCATGAAAACATGTACATGTCATGTATGTACTCCTCAGAAGCACACTGGATAGTGTTCTAGCACACTGTTTAGTGAACAGGAAGTACTCTAACTTTAACATGTTTGTTTTTTTTTTGTTGTTGTTGTTGTTGTTTTTTTTAACCAAACAATATTAGTATTTTTTTTGTCTGATATGAAAACAAATCAGTTCAGGCTCTCCTGAAAATAAAGGATTTTTTATAAAAGTTATTGTTTTGGTTAACATGGTTAAATATAGGGTTTTCAGGCAAATTTTAAACAAAATTGAGCACAAAAAGGTAAAATTCTTCATCTTGTTTCCAGTTTCTGTGCCATAAAATACCCACTATGATGGACAATCTCCATGTAAATTCACAACTGAGCCACAAACTACAGTCTCAATAATTTAGTTGACCTAAGACTTTGACTCCTTTGTCATAGTTAAAACTTTTATACCCCAGGCATACAAAGTATGTTTGGGGTGTATATAGTCTTTGTTATTCTGTCCATCCATTCATTCATATGTCTGTGCTCCCATCCATATTTGCCCAAAAATAAACTAGATTTTGTAGGTAAAGGACTGTTTCTTATAAGATTATTTCAGCCAAATTAAAGATTTTAAAGGACTTGAAGCAACTTAATTTTTTAAAGGTTTTAAAAGATCCCCTAGAGGGCCCTGCTGGGCAGTCAAACTAAAAAACTAATGAGAAGCCATTACAAAAACAAGCCTATTCAAATACACTGAAAATTTTGCAACCAAAAACCGAAAGTTTTCAGATAACAATTCTGATATTTTTCATATTTCTGCTCAAATAGATTGAGGGTACTAGTTAGAACTGCCTCAGTGAGTGGTTCTAATGAGTACCCACATCTGTTTTTGAGTAGAAATAAGAAAAAATCATGTATACCTCTGTAAACTCTACTTTTACTGTATAAAAATGGGGTTTAACGGGGTCAAGATTATATAGGTATGTTTTCTTGATGCTTGTTTTGACATGTTTGATGAAGAAATAATTTATAAATAAAAACAGATCTGAATACATATTTTATCATAATTAATCTGGAGCCACAAAGGCCTTAAAATGCCAGTTTTTATTTGGTTGTGCAGACAAAGAGTTAGGGTTATTGTGACATCCAACACAGAAAAAGGCCCTTTATACCATGCACTATCTGACAAAAAATTATCTAGAGCTAAAATTAAGTCTATAAGGATTATTTTACAAAAGTTTTAGGCTAACATTTAAATATTTTTACCAAATATGTAACAAATATGGGCATATCTTTTAATCATCCGACTTTCTCCCTTTTCAAGAGAGTTTTTCTTTTAAAGGTCACTCTATCTTAGCCACTGTAAATTTTCCCAAGAATGAGCAACACCACAGAGAACAGGTTGTTTTCTTTTTTTTTTTTTTTTTTTTTGTATCAAATAGTTGACAACGGCCCAGTAGGTGGGGGTGGGACTGTAATCTGCCAGATGCCAAAGTATTTGTCAGAATTTAGTAGACTTACTAGAACAAACACTTGAAAACAGAAAAATTAAAGATATGAAATGAAAGTTAGGACTTTGTTTTAGAAAGCAGACCCATTTTGTGCCCTTGTTTTTTTATGAAGAAAGCTTGCATGAAACACAAACTGTATGCAGTCTTATCAACATATTCTTTGTCAATATCTCCTGCAGTATCTGTGACTGGGTCTTTGCTGTCTGGTATATTTAGGGACCGGCCTTCTCTCACAATGTGTAACATATCAGTCTGCACAAGAAATAGAACAGAAGTTAATCAGAACAACATATCTCGGGGGGTGGGGGGTGGGGGGGGGGGATGGGGGGGTAACTTCCTATATATGGCATAGTATGGATGTGCGTGCCGAATAGCCCCCTTTTTCAGAGCTGCCAGGTATATGATTGGCCCCCTTTTTTCAACAAAAAGTATATGAGTGGCCTCATTTTTCTGGATTCCTATGTGAAAGGCCCCATTTTTCTGACATCCTGGTATATGCACATATTTTTCGCTCAGAGATTTTTCGAGGCTGCTTATTCTCTTGGTACTACATGAATTGACTATGATATTTGTGTAATAACCAGCAAAAAAATGGGTACAAAAAATCAAAGGGCAGTATATAAATAGGTCAACATTTTGGATGATCAAGTATATGAATGGGTCCGTTTTTTCGAAGGCCAGGTATATGAATGGGGTAGGTTTTGAAATACTGGCTCGCACACCCGTACCAAAATTACCCCTAAGTTACCCCCCCCCCCCCCCCCCCCGAGCAACATATGGATGTGATTTATACAATAACTCCCCCCCCCCCCCCCGAGCAACATATGGATGTGATTTATACAATAACTCACCTACTGCTTTGCTTTCTCTGCAGATTACTGGATGCTAACAGTTTACTGGTAACCCTTTTCCTTCAATCATATATTTAAATTTAGCATATCCTTTGATCATCCTGCACAGCCTGAAAATTACAAAAGAAGCCTATATTATAATTTAAGTTATATACATGCAGTCAGCCTGTACATGTTCATCACAAAAAATATATCTTTGGGTGTAACTGTGTAGACTGATCAGGATCTTTACTGGTCACTCATAAATCAATGAATACTGTATGGAATATATCAATGGACAGCTATAATCTACAAGGGAATGGGGCTGGATCAGCTGGATAAATAAATCCAGATATATTATGCACACTACTTTTGCTTTTATTCCTTAACAGTTTTGTTGCAGAATAAATGAACCAATGAATAGGGCAAAACAATATGTACAAGAAATTATAAGGGTTCTTGGCTGTATCTTAGCCATAGGATGTGGAGTGTAAAACAATTACCCACCCGGACTGGACAATTATCCAGACACTTACCCGCCCCTCTTAACCTAAATCCGGACTATTACCCACCCGAAAATATTTTTCATTAACTGTCCTTAAATGTTTTATAAGTGGTCTGTAAACCTCTCAGGTTGGGGGGTAGGGGGTAACTTGGGGATAAATGTGGTACAGGTGTGCGAGCCAGTATTTTGAAACCTACCCTATTCATGTACCTGCCCTTTGAAAAAATGGCCCCCTTCATATACTTGATTGTCTGAAATGTTGACCTATTCATATACTGCCCTTTGATTTTTATACCCATTTATTGCTGGTAGTTAGACAAGTATAGCAGTCAATTCATTGAATACCAAGAGAAATAGCAGCCTTGACAAATCTCTGAGCGAAAAAAATATATGCATTTACCGGGATGTCAGAAAATTTGAGCCTTTCACATACGAATCGAGAAAAATCGGGTCAGTCATATACTTTTTGTTGAAAAAATGGGGGTTAATCATATACCTGGCAGCGCTGAAAAAGGGGTCCATTTGGCATGCATATCCGTACTATGCCATATATAGGAACCCACCCCGCCACCCACGAGCTGTAAATTGTCTTATAATATTTTTCATTTATTTAATCCTGCTTTATTGGTAAAAAATGATTTTGTGTCAATCTGAGAGTCTTAGCTGAAAATGACTTTGAAAGAATAAAATGAAAGATTTCTTTTTTTTTTTTTTTAAATGACTGTTTTTTTTTTAAGGTAAGTTTTCTTTGGTATATATTTTTTCATAAATCCATAGCTACAGATAAGAGGGGGTATCCACATAATATTTTTCTTATTTCTCCAGGAAAACATATGTTGTGGGTACTCATTAGAAGTGGCTCGCTGAGGCACTTCTAATGAGTACCCACAACATGTTTTCGTGGAGAAATAAGAAAGATATCAGCATTTTTCGGAAGAAAAAAGTGCTCTATCTGTTGCTATGATAAATCGCAATGAAAAGGTATCCATCATCAATTATAGCATGCAAATGACATTTGATTCATGGCAGCAGACATATTTTAATCACATTGTTAGTAAATGGAAGAAATAACTGTACTGGTCATAAGTTATCACAGGAAAAAAAAAAGATACTAAAATCTATAAAGTAATTTACTAGAATTTTTTTATGGGGATTTTTAAGATATTTTATAACGAAAGCGGTATTATTATCATTTGGACCAACAATTAACATATACAAAATCAGAAAAGAACTAAATAAGTTTTTACTGCACATATTTAAAAGTACAGGATGTAATCTTCAGCTGTCCTACATGTTGCCCAGTATCACGCAGTCTGTCCAGGGCTTTCGTGCCATCTTACATCTAATAAACATATATGTTGAATACCATACATGTATATGCTCTAAGTATTAGACAGACAGTCCTGAGCTAACAATACAGATCTAGATCAGACACCACCTTACAATAAATGGATAGTGTAGAATACTGTTTAACACAAATGTATTGGACAGTCCTGAGCTAACAGGGTTCTCACTAAGGATTTTGAAAATTGCAGTAAAATGTGGTCCTCCAGAAAGAGTTGGAGTTTTACCATACTTATCTATTGAGACTTTCCAAAAAGTTGGAGTCAGAAATGAAAAGTTAGAGTAACTTACTCCAAATCTGGAGTTAATGAGATCTCTGGCTAACAGTGTAGACCCAGATCAGATGCCACCTTACATCTAATAAATGGACACTGAACAATAGTCTTTTAAAGTATTGGACAGACTATCCTGAGCATACCGTGTAGATCCAGATCAAATGACATCTTACATTTAATAAATGGGTACTGCAGAATACCGTTTATACTCTAAGTTTTAGACAGACAGTCCCAGATCAGCTGTCACCTTACACTTAATAAATGGATACTGTAGAATACTGCATATACCAGACAGACCTGAGCTAACAGTGTAGACCCAGATCAGACACCACCTTACATCTAATAACTGGATACTGTAGAATACCATTTATACTAAAGTTTTGGGCAGACAGTCCTCAGTTTAACAGTGTAGAGCCAGATCAGATATCACAATACACCCATTCATGCCATAAGCTGTGGACTAAAATCTGTGAGATAAGGCAAAATACTAAGGGAGATTTGACAAAATTCTGTGAGATTTTCTTAAACATCACTTTGGTCTTCCCACAATATAGTCTTAAGTCTTCTTTTTTCATGTGAGAAGCTTGTGAAAACCAAAACAGTGTGTGATTTATGTTTATTTCTTCATAAAATCTATTGTAAAATGGTCGGAAAATTCTGTGAGAACAGAATTTTTTATGGGAATTGCCTTCCAGATGGGCCAAATTCTGTGAGATTTTATCTCACAGTGTGAGATATGGCATGTATGTACACCTAATAAAAGGATACTGTAGAATACTGTATACACCAGACAGTCCTGAGCTAACAGTGTAGACCCAGATCAGACCCCATCTTACAGCTAAAAAATGGATACTGTAGAAAACTGTTTTTATTCAATGTACATTTTTATATTGTGAATTTAATGTAGTGGTTGGAGTGCATGGACTGAACAAGACTACCTGCTTGGTTCAGTAGGAAGAGCACCTGACTAGTGTTATGGGATTGTTGCCAACTTGTTGGCGAGTCCCAGCTCTGGTAGTCATTGTTCCCTCTCCTGTTCACTTTACTGATATCAAATTTAGTAAACAGGTGTGTGCCAAATGCAAGCAATTGGGGGATGCAGACCAGATACCTTCAGGACATCAGGGTGGTACCTGAATCCTAAATGTTATGAGGAGTGTAGTGGCTCGAGTCCATGGACAGAACAGGACCACCCGTGTAGCTCAGTAGGTTCAGCACCTGTCTAGTAGTCTTGCCAATGATGATCGATCGATTATAATCATTCATCAATCATTTTTGCCTCTTGTGACTGAAGATCGGAAAGATCTTTTATAGTCAACTAATCGGATTTTTTTTTTTTAAAACAAATATATTTTTCTCACCCTTTATTTTCATAGGCAAGTCATCAATAAATGAAGTTCAGAGCTGTCTGTTAGGGTCATTCTAGATTTATGATCAATAAAAGTGAAAAGATTTGATAAAAGAGCCTTAAAAAAAGTCAACCCAAAAGAACTGATGTTGTAGGTATTCATTAGAAGCACCTTGCAGAGGCACTTCTAATGAGTACCAACAACATTATATGTTTTCATGGCGAAATAAGAAAAATATTACCTGGATACCCCTCTTATTGATCTGGAGCAATGAATAGGTACCTGGAAGGTGGCTGAATTAAGAGTGAATATATTTTCTACAAGTCAATTAATACTCAATGATCAGTCGGTTTTACAAAACCGATGATCATCAATGAAATTCTGGCTGATTCCCAACACTACTGTCTCGTGAAATGGGGATCATGGGTTCAAGTCCCTCCTTAGGCAAGCAGTTTTCCTTTCATTTTTACTTTATTATAAGAATATTGCAATTTTGTATCTGCAGACTTGTACTGTTTTTAGCTGGAATTTTCAATTTTGTTTTCCATGTAGACCCTTGAACATGTTCAGTAAGCAATATTAAAACAAACTTAGAAGGAGAACTCGAACCTGCGACCTCATGGCTGCAAATCAGATGCTCTACCAACTGAGCTAACCAGGCTGACAGTCCAGGTCAATACGCAGACTTTTGAAATGGGGGGGAGGGAGGGATTTTAGGAATTCTGAAAACAGGGGTGCAAATACTTCTTGAAAATGCCAATTTGGGGGCCAAAATTAGGGATATAAAGTGAATATGGGTTAAAAACTGCATGATTTTGAGGTAATTCTCCAGAAAAGAGGGTGCTTTTCTTCCCCCTGAACCCCTTGCGTACAGGCCTGCAGTCTCACCAATTACTACACTCCTCTCCCTTTAACAGTGTTTAACTTATATGTGCCAGACATCAACTGAACACACTAACAGTGCCTAGCTTTTCTCCACATTCACAAGTATCTCATTGCCACTGAAGCAACTTAAGTAGGGAAAGGTATGCCTAATGCAGAATTTAAATCGCAACCCCCCTGCTTGTAAGTCAGGTGCTCTACCAACTGTATGATGTACCAGACTGACCTACAGTTTTGGCAATCACACAATAGCTTACCTTCTGCTGTCAAAAATCACAAGTGTTCCAGGTCAGTACTTCCAACGATGTTTCATCCATCATGCTAAACATTTCTTCCTGTACAAGTTATACCGCGTCAAAACCCACAGTTGTGCTCTGTAAATATAGTCATTCAAGTCACGTGTACGAATCCTAATACTGTACGAACATCGCTGGTGACGCAGCCATTTTCAACGCATCCACGATTTTCCAAATTCTGTTCATTTTTATGGAGCCGTCTGATGATAAAGTACATAAGAAAAACAAAACTACATTTCTGTAGGTATCAAACCGTAAGCTGGTAAGTAAACAGTCATATGAATGCAAGTTTTCGTTCTTCACGCCGTATGTCAACAGATATTAAAAATAATACAGGTGTCGAAGCAAGACAAATACCTCCATAATTCATCTGGGTATTCTAAATTCAAACGCAGCACTGAGAAAAGAAAAAAAAAGTACTTTATATGACAACAGTAAAATAGGAAGCCAATATTGGGGCAGATAAATTCTGACAAATCTCACGCCTTTTGCCCCACCTGATATCCGCTTCCGTTGCGCATGCGTTCTGAAACATCTCATGGTCTTAAACATCTCACGCGACACCGGATCCATCCCCTATACCGCTTATTTAAAGTCTCGATAAAAAATCTGATGCCTGCTTCTCATATCTGCACAGGGGCAGTTTGACTAATCGCTGTATATCGAACAGTAATTCACATAAGTCTTCACCTTCTATATCTGTTCCGCAACTTCATCCTAAATACATTTGGCTAATCATGTTCAAATCTTGTAGTCAGTGATTGCACCAGAGCTGCATGTCTTCTAGCTGAAGGCGCCCGTTTCATCAAAACTGCCTAAGCTGGTGGCCAATGTCAGTGCCTTCCTGTCCTGACCGGCTGTCCACTAGCATTTCAAAGTGCATGAGTATCATTTCAAGGTACTCCAACTGGAATATTCATCGGCTCTCGTCTGCTTTTGACGGGTTCAACGCCCAATATCCATCATCAACGAGAACCAACTTCCTGTCATAATTTTCATCTTCCACATGCATGCTCTGCAACCTGTTAGCACCCTCACTGCTAATACAATTTTCTAAATACTGCATATTGAAGTAAGCTCTATGCGATTATTATTTACAGGAGTTAAACATTTGCTCCCTAGGGTTATATCCCGTAACTGCATTGAGATTATTGCTTTTCCTATCCCCATTGCGCTGCTAACTGTATAATTACAGGAATAAACGATGCATTATTGCGGGTCGCCTTGGTGTTATGCTAATCACACATCAAATACAGAAATCATACCGAACCCCAGCTTAAGCGGAAGTAACTACCAAGACTAGTACCAGGTTTAACATCCCTTGTATAGTTACTGTGTACTTAATAAGCTTGGCAGCTTGGCATGCTGGATAAATTGTTCGACGGATGACATTTCGATTTTGGACGTTGAACCATGCAAATTGTCTCCAAAGAAGACAGTTTGCATGGGGGACTATTCTCTGGAATGGAGAGATATCACAGATTTGTCGTCTACTGAACTCGCCCAGAGAGTGAGGATATTACCTTAAAATTATCTTTATGTCGCGCGAAACAGTATATGTAGCACAGCTACAGTCATTTGTGTTGTTGGGCCCCCTAGCAAGGATACTTGAAATATAGTACATTTATTATTGAAGCTTCCATTCAAGTTAATATGTTGTTCCTTATGTTGTTCCATGCAAATGACAAGAGAATAAACGGTTTATATGTCTGTCTGACATAGTAGTCGCGCATCTGATGAATAGAACAGAACAGAATGTTTTCTTGTCCTATTTCGGGTTACAATTAATGAGATCGTTCGCGCGATTTCGCCCTCAAATGAAAGCCTAGTTGCGAGAATCTATCAAGACATTAAAGGAACAGCTTATAAGGGATTGGTGCGTCCAGCACTGGAGTAAGGCATTGGGGCCCAAAGGTGAACTGGAAAGGGTGCAAAAGTGCGCAGCCAGGTTTATAACAGGAAGCAGTTTATGCTTCCACAAGTACGACAATCAATCGACATTTAGATGGCTTCTAATTAATTTTACGCATAATTCGAGCTGACTAAACGGCGAAAAATTTTTTTGGGTGGATTCACTGTATTCACCGGTGCCAAAGAGCCAGAATATTCAGAAAAAGGTCATACTTCAAATGTGCTGAGGACGTGCATATTCATTGCAAGTATTAGCTAGAAAGATTTATTATATACAAAGTAATGAAATATAGAGAATTATTAATGAAATAAAATGCATATTTCGAAAAAGTTATATTTTCACTAGTGAAAATATAAAACATATTTCCACTCCTCTGAGCAGTGAAAAATATAAGATCTGCAACTACTTTTTTTTCTTATTTTTAATGTTTTCATTATACAAGATGAAAATTTTTATGGTATTCACTGAAAAAGAGTAAATTTTCTTTTTATTTTATTGTTTACAGGCCAATGCGCGTTTCTGACGTCATATCAAACGTCACCAAACAAAACATGAACGTCATGGCGTCGACCTCGACTTCCCCTTGCAAATGCAGGATTTGCATCTCTTCTATCGAAAGTGATGTATATAATATAAAGAAAATTCAAGTGTTTGTCGTGAGTATGACTTTTATTTCATCTCGTGAAGTGAAAAAAAATGTATATTTCATTCGTGCCTTCGGCACTCATGAAATATACATTTTTTCACTTCACTCGATGAAATAAAAGTCATATTCACTCCAAACATTTGAATATCCTCTATATATCTATGCACATGCAAAGCATAGCATAAACCACGCTAATAATTTGACACCATTAAGCTTATTGACTGCGCTCAAAATGACCTAAAATGTGTCGATGGGCTGTAAATCTCCAAAACAAACAAAACAAAAATCATTGCAGGTACTTTTCAAATGTTTTTTCAATTGTCATCAACCATGCCAAGGTAACTGAAAATCTAAAATGCTGAATCGTTTTACTCAGTTGTGGCCAATGGGCCTCTAGTTATTGATATTTTCACAGATTAAAGGTCATCATCCTTTAGACAAGTACCTACATGAAACCGGCGAAATATGGTGCAGAGGCATGTAAAATTAAAGCACGATTTTATTATCTAAAATTACCTAACACCTTTCATCCAAGACACCAAACGGAAAGAAACAGCGGCACCACAATCAACACTACGAGCAGAAAGCTAAAAGGAATTTTCTCTTTCCCGAAAATTCACCAAACGGCTATCCAAAATAAAAATACAAGAAATAGTAAACCTAAACCACAACAGAAGCACCACCTTGGAATGTCAGTAAAAATTTTATTTGGGAGGTTGGAGGGGGGTGGGGCGGGGAGGAGGCTAACCCGTCAACAACAGCTTCCAGCCTCTTTTTGGACTTTCTATAGGCACCATTTAATAATATAACAATTTTAACAAGTATTGTTACACATCTGTATGTGTAACTATACTTGTTAAAATTGTTATATATATTATTACCGCCCTTTAACAACTAATTTTATGCGTTTTCAGGACAGCTTTTATACAAAAGGTGCAATATACTTATTTTAACCTATAGCTATTAATATTTAGCTGTTTTTTTTTTTTTTTTTTTTTTTCGATTCTTTACTTGTTCTCACCGAATGTTCCTTTCGATTCTTTACTTGTTCTCATCGAATGTTCCTAACATGCTCCGAATATTTTTAAGTTGTTAACTTTTCTGCATTTCTTTTTTTTTTTTTTTTTTTTTTTTTTTTTTTTTTTTTTTTGTATAACTGGAGAACGTGTATTTCTGAAATGTTTCTGTTTGTGAAATGCTACGCATATCTTCAATTTTACGTTTTATTCCAGGAGAAAACGATATATTTAAGACGAGGTAATCATGTCACCGTTTCATAAGTGTCACAAAGAAATTAAGGAGACCACTCTTCCATTACGACATCGCTGTCTGTTGCGTCATACAATGTTGTCGGCCAAAATGACGCGATAGGGTAATTTTTAACAAACCTGGGGAAAAAATTCTACGTTACACCTGCTGGTCACTTAAGCTTGGAAAGAAGCTGGAGCCAAACTAAGATATATTTTCTTAACTGAAAAATTCACAACAAAAGTATTATATTTTAAGATAAAAACCTAATTTAAATGGAAAAGAAAAACAAAAAGACAGAAAAAAAAAGAAAAAAAAAAAGAACATTCTCAGGCTACAAGTCCAATGCATATAAATGAAATTATATAAATACAAATTATATAATGCATATAAATACAAATTTTAAGATAAAAACCTAATTTAAATAAAAAAGAAATTAAGGAGACCACCACTTCCATTACGACATCGCTGTTGCGTATTACAATGTTGTCGGCCAAAATGACGCGATAGGGTAATTTTTAACAAACCTGGGGAAAAAATTCTACGTTACACCTGCTAGTCACTTAAGCTTGGAAAGAAGCTGGAGCCAAACTAAGATATATTTTCTTAACTGAAAAATTCACAACAAAAGTATTATATTTTAAGATAAAAACCTAATTTAAATAAAAAAGAAAAACAAAAAGACAGAAAAAAAAAGAAGAAAAAAAAAAAAGAATATTCTCAGGCTATAAGTCCAATGCATATAAATGAACATTTTGTTAGGCACTACAATACTTTTCCAACACTCATGATACTATACATCTGCAGATATCTCATTTACTCGTTACGATCAGAATGTTTTCCAACTCCAGAAGAGTCTCATATCTAGAATTAGATATGCCGCAGTACATAGATATATCTAGAATTAGATGTGTAGTACTGCGAAATGTATAGAAGAATTTCTATACAAGGCATTCTCTGCATTTGCAGGCGAATAAGATACATCGTTATATGAACATCAAGATTGCGATATGTAGATTGTCTGTAGAGTTCGCTGTTAATGTTTGTGTCACCTGAATATCAACCATAGTCTTGCACAAGGTGAAAGACCACGACAGACAGAAGACACGTTACAAACCTACGAAATGACGTTCCATCATTCTAATGCAACGAAGTATACAGGACCCACACAAACCGTCTTAGATTACTGGAGGCGGGAAAGTGGATGTTAAATCGATTTTACCTTCATCCTGGATTCAAATTTTGTCAACAATAAACAAACAAATCACAACCGGAAAAATATTATTTGTCCCCCAACAGTTTTGACGTTATCCTTGCAATGCGATATTTTTTTTTGCATTTCCTCTGCGTATTGTTTGTTCTGTATGCTGTCGAGTGCTGTTCTGTATTTCCAACCTTATTCGGTTGTGTTCCGAGACCGTGACTTTTCCTGCGTACCTGATCCCTTACGGTCATCTCCCATCAATTTTCAATTTCCTACCCCCATCACCCTTTGATTTCCTGTATAAATAACATTTGCGAGATAATGACAATTTATGATAGTGAAAAATATCCACAGATGAAATGTCATAGACCACTAGCAAAATTATCTGACCTACGTTATACATAGTGTGGATTCCAATTTGGCAAGCAAAACAGAACATTATATTACAGCATTACAAATTCAATCCACTTTGGCACCTATCATTCAAGATAAGTTAGCAATGTCTATTTAAATTTCCTTTTAAAAGGAAGAAATAGTCCCTAGTCCATCCTTTTATTCCGCTTTTTACCATTTTAATATGATTGAAATAAACAGCTGCGCAAAACGATTAAGTCATCATTGCCTAGTGGTTTTTGAATGTTTGAGCAAGATGGATAACAGAGATGTGCCTATGCTATAACTTTGTCAATGGTCACAATCGAAGCATCAATGAGTACTGATATTTTTTGTAACTATATAAGTAAATATACTCAGGATATAATCACGAAGCATAGCACTCCCAAGGCTCCAAAAGAAGGAGAGATATAAACGCCACAGACCCGCAAACACATTTTTGCATTAGGGTTAAGCTATTAGGCCAACGAATACTTACGTTAATATCACTTTATTGAACTACATTTTTGTTTGTCTTTAACTATACATCATTTTATAAAGCACTGACAAGAAACAATTTCATGCCATATATCTTGGGAGAAGAATCGACTATGTAAATGAAACTTATAGGGGTATGACTAATGTAATACAGTTTATTACATTAAACGCTATTACATTGTAGCAACCTCTAATGTAATACAACGCCAAATGTAATAAACTGATTTTATTACATTAGGCGTTATTGCATTTGGCGTTACACTCAACGCCTAATGTAATAAACTGACTGATAATCTTGACTGAAAAAGTACATCTCATATAAAATCCGTATTTTGGAAGGATCTGGTGTGGCGGAGGATAGGAAAATGATGAAAGGGGAAGAAAACTCGAATCATATGCATTAATGAAAAAATCTGGGTTTATTAGACGTCATCACATTTGGGATTACAGTCAACGCCTAATGCAATAACGTCAAATACTGTATTTTGTGAAATACCCCAAAAATACTGCATTTCGTGAAATACCCCAGGGCAACATGAGCCGTAAGCATCATGCTATTCCCTTATAAAAACTCTTGGTTTATTACATTAGGCGTTGTTACATTTGGCGTTACACTCAACACCTAATGTAATAACGCCTAGTGTATGTTCTATGACACGTTGAAATCTTGAATAAAAAAGTACATCCCATATACTATCTATATTTTTTGACCTTTGCAAAGATGAAGTCTCAAAAGAAAAAGTATTCCACAAATAATATGTCTAATATGTATGGCGGGTCTGGGGAGACGCAGGGGCGGAGTGGGTGGAAGTGGAAAGTCTGCAATTCGTGAAAGACGCCATGGCGACACAAATTGTAAGCATGAAGTAATTCAAGACCATATGAAAAAATCTAGGTTGATTACATTACACTGGGATTAATCGACGCCTAATGTAATAATGTCAAACGTAATAAACTGACTTTGTTCAAAGACAAAATGAAATCTCGAAAGAAAAAGTATGTCCAATATAATGTTACTGTCTCGAGGGTAAGGATCTGGAAAGACAAGGAATTTGGTAAAGGAGGTGGGGAAATGAAATTCGTGAAAGACGCCAAGGCAACACAAATCGTAAGCATGAAGTAAGACCATATGAAAAAATCTGGGTTGATTACATTAGGCGTTGTTACATTGGGCTTAACAATCAACGCCAAATGTAATAACGCCAAACGTAATAAACTGACTTTTTTCAAAGACAAGATGAAATCTCGAAAGAAAAAGTATGTCCAATATAATGTTACTGTCTTGAGGATAAGGATCTGGAAAGACGGGGAATTTGGTAAAGGACTGCAATTCGTGAAAGACGCCAAAACAACATAAATTGGAAGCAATATGTTTTTCGAGACCTTATGACAAACTCTGAGTTTATTACATTAGGCGTTGTTACATTTGGCGTTACAATCAACGCCTAATGTAATAACGCCAAATGTAATAAACTGATTTTGTTCAAAGATGAAACCTCAACGCTCAAAAAAAAAAAAAATGTCTTTGGAGGGAATGGGGGTGGTGAGGGAGAGGAGGTGGAGTGATGAGGGGGGTGGGTGGGTGGGTGGGGGAATTGCAATTTGCCTGAAAGACGCCAAGGCAACAAAAATCGTAAGATTCATGTTATTCAAAACCAATAAAAAATTGGTTTATTACATCAGGCCTTGTTACATTTGGCGTTACAATCGACGCCTAATGTAATAACGCCAAGGCAACATGAATTGGAAGCAATATGTTTTTCGAGACCTTATGACAAACTCTGAGTTTATTACATTAGGCGTTGTTACATTTGGCGTATGTATCAAGCGAATTGCAAGGGGCGGGGGTGGTATTGCATCATGTTATTCGACCAATAAAAAATTGGTTTATTACATCAGGCGTTGTTACATTTGGCGTTACAATCGACAAGATTAGACCTGAAAAGAAAAAAAAAAGTATGTTTCATAATATCCCTAATTTGTTTGGCGGGGATCTGGAAGACGGGGAATTGATAAATGTGTCTGAATGTATGTGTGTCGGAGGGGTTTAGGGTGGGTGGGGGGATGCGGCGGAAAACGTGTGGATGGGGCAGGAATGCAGTTTGTAAAAGACGCCAAGGCAACACAACACAAATTAGAAGCATAATATTTTTCAAGACCTAATGAAAAAAGTCTGGGTTTATTACATTAGGCGTTGTTACATTTGGCGTTACAATCAACGCCTAATGTAATAAGGCCAAATGTTAATAAACTGACTTTTATCAAAGACATAATGAAACCTTAAAAGAAAAATATCCCTAATTTGGGGTAGGGGTTTGGGAAGACGGGATGGGGGTGGCAAAGGGGGTTGGGGAATGAAATTCGTGAAAGACGCCAAGGCAACATAAGTTGGAAGCAATATTTTTTTCAAGACCTTATGACGAACTCTGGGTTTATTACATTAGGCGTTGTTACATTTGGCGTTATTATCAACGCCTAATGTAATAACGCAAAATGTGATAAACTGACTTTCTTCAAAGACAAAATAAAATCTCAACACTCAAAAAGAAAAGGTATGTCTTACATACTATTCCTAATTTGGAGAGGATGGTCGTGTCTAGGCAGACGGTGGAGGGGTTGGGTGGTGAGGGAGCTTGCAATTCGCTTGAAAGATGCCAAGGCAACACAAATCGTAAGCATCATTTTATTCAAGACCAAATAAAAAAAATGGGTTTATTACATCAGGCGTTGTTATATTTGGTGTTACATTCGACGCCTAATGTAATACCGACAAATGTTATCAACTGATTTTGTTCTATGACAAGATTAAATCTGAAAAGAAAAAAAAAGTATGTATCATAATATCCCTAATTTGTTGGGCGTAGATCTGAAAGACGGGGGATTGATAAAGTGTCTGCATGTATCGGAGGGGGTAAAGGTGGGGGCCGGGGATGGGGGGGGGTGGGGGTCGCGGAAAGCGTGTGGATTGGGCAGGAATGCAATTCGTTAAAGACGCGAAGGCAACAACACAAATTAGAAGCATAATATTTTTCAAGACCTAATGAAAAAAGTCTGGGTTTATTACATTAGGCGTTGTTACATTTGGCGTTACAATCAACGCCTAATGTAATAAGGCCAAATGTAATAAACTGACTTTTATCAAAGACATGATGAAACCTTAAAAGAAAAAATTCCCTAATTTGGGGTAGGGGTTTGGGAAGACGGGGGCGGGGGTGTTGGCGGGGCAAAGGGGTAGGGGAATGAAATTCGTGAAAGACGCCAAGGCAACATAAGTTGGAAACAATATGTTTTTCAAGACCTTATGACAAACTCTGGGTTTATTATATTAGGCGTTGTTACATATGGCGTTATTATCAACGCCTAATGTAATAACGCCAAATGTAATAAACTGTTTAAAGACAAAATGAAATCTCAACGGTCAAAAAGAAAAGGTATGTATTCCTAATTTTGTTTGTGTTGAGGTTTTACGGCCTAGTCAACCCAATAGGGTCATGTCGAGCGCGGTCAGTTTTCCTAACCACACGTTTACTGGGCAGGCTTAGTCCTCTAAGCGGTTAACCAGTATTGTACACATTCTTTCGCCAGAAACTGACAACTGCCCTTCTTGAATCAGCGGAAGGGAGAGAATGACCGTAGAAAATATTTCATGATCAATCTCCACGAAAGAATGTTGCCGATGAAAGAATGTTGCCGACCTTCGCGGGGGTTGAACCCGCGACCTCCTGGTCTCCAGTCGGACGGCGCATCCAACTGAGCCACCGAGGCACTTAGGTCACGTGGATTCCCCGCACTGAAATTGCAAAGCATTTTTGTCATGTCTGTTTCAGCAGCAAAATCAAAAAGTTTGCTTGATTTCTTTTGTGCATCCATACATGCAACTGAATCTACCCAAGCATCAGGCCTATAATTTGAGCAAACAGTGTACGTATTTGGTATACATATTTACAATGACAATGAGTTTAATACCAATCAAGGGCCCCTAAAGGGCAAATAATCAAAGGAGACTAATCTCCATACTATGATTGAACGATTAAAAAAAAAAAAAAAAAAAAAAAAAAAAAAAAAAAGTCATCCAATCGACACACAGCGTACGAGGAAAAGAAAACGCAGCCCCAATGCCGATACAACGATATCGACGTTGAATCAACACAGAAGCAAACTAGAGCTGGTGTTTGTAAAACACTATGCCCCCAACTGCCTGACTCTAACACTGTTTGACTCCAACACTGCTTAGCCATGACGGTAACAACAGTACAAATATATGATTTCAATGTTATTTTATCAAAGGGAAATAACTCTAAAATAGGAGATGATTGGGATAAGAAAAAAATACGGATCACCTATTTTTTCATGAGGAATCAAAACATGAAATTTCAAAACATTAGCATACATGGTTCTAAACTTATGCTATACACAATAAAGCAACGACATTAAATGGCCCGAAATTGCGAAGGGCCATAACTCCAACATTTCATTTAATTGGTTCAAAATTTATTCAGGTGACCTCCTCCTCAATCCCAATCAGTATACCAAATATCATGGCAGTAGCTTAAATACTTTTTGAGATATCTTGCTGAAAAAGTCAAAATGCCTAGAACTACAAAGGGCCATAACTACATCAATTTTTCATGGAATTCCCTAAAAAACAAACCAGGTAATCTCTACATCATCCCCAATCAGCATATAATATTTCAAGACCCTAGCTTAAGTGCTTTTCGAGAAATCTTGCTGACAAGGTCAAAATGAGCAGAACTGCAAAGGGCCGTAACTTTATCAATATTTTCATGGAATTCTCTCAAAATATAATCGGGTAATGTACACATCATTCCCACTCACTGTATCGAATTTCAAGAACCCAGCTTAAATACTTTTCAAGATATCTTGCTCACAAGATTTAATTCTGATTTTTTTCAAACGGGCATAACTTTAAATAAACATGCTAGACAAGAAACAAAATACGGGTCGGCTATTTTTTCATTGGGAACCCAAATATAAAATTTCAAAACCCTAGCGTGCAGGGTTCTTAAGATATGGCATGCACAAAAAAAGCTTGATGAACGGACAAAAAAAGGATGGACAAATGAAGGCAAAATAATATGCCCCATCAATTTCATTCGAAACTGGGGGCATAATCAGGTCATCTACTCATCGCTACCAATCTATTCATCAAGTTTCAAGGCTCCAGCTTCAATAGTTTTTGAGATATTTTGTTCACAAGGGAAACATGCCCAAATTTACAAAGGGCCATTACTTATGAAATATTTTTCAGAATTTACAAAAAAATTAATCAGGTCATCTACTCATCACTACAAATCCATTTACTAAGTTGCAAGGCTCTAGCTCTAACAGTTTTTGAGATATTTTGCTGACAAGATAAAAATGCCTAAAATTACAAAGGGGCATAACTCAAGAAGTATATTTCAAAATTTCTTCAAAAGTTTATCAGGTTGTCTACTCATCACTACCAGTCTATTCATCAAGTTTCAAGGCTCTAGCTTCAATAGTTTTTGAGATATTTTGCTGACAAGTTAAAAATGCCCTAAATTACAAAGGGCCATAACTCATGAAGTGTTTTTCAGAATTTCTTCAAAAGTTAATCAGGTCATCTACACATCACTACAAATCCATTTACTAAGTTTCAAGGCTCAAGCTCTAACAGTTTTTGAGATATTTTGCTGACAAGGTAAAAATGCCCAAAATTACAAAGGGCCATAACTCAAAAGGCATTTTTCAAAATTTCTTCAAAAGTTAATCAGGTTGTCTACTCATCACTACCAGTCTATTCATTAAGTTTCAAGGCTCTAGCTCCAACGGTTTTTGAGATGTTTTGCTGACAAGATAAAAATGCCCCAAATTACAAAGGGCCATTACTCATGAAGTATTTTTCAGAATTTCTTCAAAAGTTAATCAGGTCATCTACTTATCACTACAAATCAATTTACTAAGTTTCAAGGCTCTAGCTCTAACAGTTTTTGAGATATTTTGCTGACAAGGTAAAATTGCCCAAAATTACAAAGGGCCATAACTCAAGAAGTATTTTTCAAAATTTCTTCAAAAGTTAATCAGGTTGTCTACTCATCACTACCAGTCTATTCATCAAGTTTTAAGGCTCTAGCTTTAATAGTTTTTGAGATATTTTGCTGACAAGATTGCATCCATATTTTTTCAAAGGGCCATAACTCAGAAAAGGGGCATAATCCTGTCAAGAAAAAAAAATACGTGTCAGCTATTTTTTCATGAGGAATCCATATATGAAATTTCAAAACAGTAGCATTCACGGTTTTAAAGTTTTGCTATGCATCAAAAAGCGTGACGAACGGACGGACGGACGGAAGGACGGAAGGACGGACGGACGGACGAACAACCCAGAAGCAATATGCCCCTCCAACTTCTTTGAAGTTGGGGGCATAAAAACAACGCCACCTCGACGTCGGGTGCCCACTAAAGACAAGCAGACCTTAAGCCTATGAATAGTAAATGCCTAAAATATATAATTTAAAAATACAAGTATGCAAGTTTTAAGTTTTGTAAAGAAAATATATGCATATAGTGCATGAACAATAGAAACATTTTTTTTTCTGTGTATCTTAGTTTCTTATGTTTGTAAAAATTTTAACATTTGTTTATGATATTGCCAATACTGGAGGTAAAGCAATACCGCTTCCCGTAATATATTGTACAGGCAAATTATTAACATAAATCATAGTGATAGGGACTCTTAAGGTTTGCCAAAGATGACCCTGAGATACAAATTCACGACACACCGTAAATGTTGATGCAAATTTGATTAAAGACGGATGAAAAATACGTAAGTTTTCATGTTTTCATGGTCTATATAACGTCATAAAGCCTTTAATAATGATATGCAAAACCTAACTAAAATAATATTAGCAATAATATTTCGACCTCTGTATTAAGCTAAGACTACTAACACCCACCTACACACACACACACACACACACACACACCCACACCCACACCCACACCCCCCTCCCCCCCACACACACAAACACACACGTGTTCTTTTGACGGTTAAATTTGTCAGAAAAAAGTGAGTTTATTACATTTGGCATTATTACACGTTGAGTGTAACGCCAAACGTAGCAACGCCTAATGTAATAAACCCAGATTTTTTCAAATGATCTTAAATAACATGATGCTTACAATTTGTGTTGCCTTGGCAGTTTTTTACACGAATTGCAGCTCCACCCCACCCCCAACCCTACCTTTAACAATCGCCCGTCTTCCATGTTAGAGATATTATGACACATTTTTTCTTTTGAGATTTTATCTTCTCAAAGAAAAAAGTCAGTTTATTACGTTTGGCGTTATTATATTAGGCGTTGTTTGTAACGCCAAATGTAACAACACCTGATGTAATAAACCCAGAATTTTTTATGGTCTTGAATAACACGATGCTTACAATTTGCGTTGCCTTGGCGTCTCTTACGAATTGCAGCTTACCCTCTTTACCCAGCCCCAGTCTTCACAAACTCGCACATCCTCTCCAAATTAAAATAAGAGACATATTGTTTTGTGTTTTGTTTTGCCAAAGATGACCCTGAGATACAAATTCACGACACGACAAATTCACGATAAGCCAAATCTTTGGCTTATCTTGTCAGAACAAAGTCAGTTTATTACATTTGGCGCTATTGCATTGAGGTTGAGAGTTATGGCTAATGTAATAAACCCAGATTTTTTGTGGTATTGAATTATATAATGATACGATTTATGTGGCCTAGGCGTCTTTCGCGAATTGCAGCCTTTCCCACTTTGCCAAACCCCATCCCACCCCCCCAGCCCCGCGTCTTCACAGACCACACGCCCACATATTCTCCAAATTAAGAATATAATAGGCGTTCTCTTGTACTTTTCAGTGTTAATCTTGTCAAAACGAAGTCAATATATTACAGTGGGCGTTATTGCATTAAACTTCTTGGTTATCTTAGGCGTTATTACATTTGGCGTTCGCTAAACGCATAACGAGGGGTATACTATGTGTATTTCTGAATTCAGCTACTGACGATCAACCTGTGGGTACAGACGCCGATCAAAACGACACTTATTCCGATTCTGACACAATTCCTTTGATAATGCAGATTGCCACCGAACGAGAACATGAAACTGAACAATCCCTTCCTCTGTTACCACCCTTGTTCTTCGTCATATCTTTCAATGCTGCTTGGAAGATGATCCCTATCTCTATATACATTAAAAAAGGTTTGTCACAACTTTTCTGAAAAGTTAAAGGGAGCAACGGTTTAATTTTCACCACAGAGCAGTCTTTAATGTTTTAAGTGTTCGAAAGTTAATGTGGAGGATTTTAAATCTTCCAGAAAAAATTGGCAAACGCGTGGTTGTCATTAAAGGAACGAGCCAACAGGTGGTTTGAGATAGAGAACATACTCGTGGAAATGAAACTGTTTTTTTTTTTTTTTTTTTTTTTGTTTTTTGTTTTTTGTTTTTTAGTAAAATGTCAAATTTTAATTTATCGAATAAACACCAAAAGCAGTTCTTCGCAAATGGCTAACACCATCTTTGCTGCAGCAATTTGCGAAAAGATTGCTATTCGTGTCTTTTTTTCCCCCGATGAATTAAAATTTTACCTCATTTCAAAGCGTCATAAACGACTGGTCTCTGAAGTATCAAATAGTTCTGATAATTCGCTCTTTCGTGAATCATGAACATTTTTGGCGTACCAGAAACACATCTTCTATTCTTCTATATGATCAAACTCTTGATTTACACCAGTTTTGCTTTTATGGGCATAATAATGCATGTAAACGCTAGAACCGGTTCAGGAGGTGCGAAAGCGCGAAAGAATTTGTTGGAGCACTTCGATGCTGGATAAATCATACTGGATAAATCATATGAGGGTATACTATGTGTATAGTTTCCGCTGAGTGTTTAATATATGCCTACATTGTTCATCACGATACGCTAGCGCTCAAGAGTTTTATGATCAGCTGTTGACTGCATGCCATCGGTTCGGTAAGTCTCCAAATTCCGGTTGCTAGGCAACCAGAGAAGTCGAACCTCCCTGGCCACGGCAACTTTGAGCTCATCTACGTCTTCAAATCTTATACCTCTTAACGGCTTTTTTAATTCTGGGAAGAGATCGAAATCACAAGGATTCAAATCCGGAGAATACGCAGGGTGTTTCAAAGTTTCCCACATATTTATCGATTACTGATGTCACATGCCATGATTTATGTGGGGTAGCGTTGTCGTGCAGCAGTATCGGTTCGGCTTTTAATTACGCTTGCTGGTCGCATTTTTTTTTCTCAGAAAGTTTGAATAATACTCTCCATTAACAGTTTCTCCAATCTGTCGTAAAAATTGCTAGTTGCTTTAAATTTCTTGTTTTCTACGAAACTTTGCAGGCCTCGGCGAGGCTGGAGCATTCTCCATTCAGTAGATTGAGACTAACTCCGGCTTATAACTTCGCAACCATGTCTCGTTGCATAGCCACAATGCAATTTAAAAATGTTTCGCCCTTTTCATGCCGATTTATATGCTTCTGCAAGCCGTACCCTTTCTTGCATTTGATCACGCGTCAGGAAGTGCGGTACCCACCTTGCGGCAATCCGTCTCATTTTTAAATGCCGTGTTATAATTTCAGAAGCCGACCCGTGACTTATTCCGACACTTTCCGCCTACTTCAACACATGTCAACCTTCTGTCTTCATCAAGGACTTTCTTCACTTTTTCGATGTGATAGGGATCTGTAGCCTCATGAGGCCTACTACTGCGAGCTTCATCCGAAATGTCAGTTTTCTTCACCGAGAAACATGCTTAACCACCTGTAGACTGTCTTAAAAGACAGTGCATAATTTCCACAAGTTTCACATAAATTTTCATGAATTTCTTTGCCCGATTTCCCTCTTAAATATTCAATTTTTATGTACGACCGTTTACCGCGGTCATGGCGTTCCAAGAACGTGCAAATGACGTAACGTCAACGTGACGTTATAAGGCGAAGTGAAATTTCATGATCGTAGGATAATAGACAAAAATGTTATGAGACCATTTTCAGAACTTTCTGACTGACCCTCGTATAATCATCTCGACGCCCAAGGAATTGTCAAACTTAGCTATTTTGAGACTTTCTTCGCATAATGAGTGATATAATTCCCAGTTCGCTTTATTTAGTCTCCATTTTGCGTTATGAAGTCGTGGAAGTATATACGCTTTCGATAATAAGGAGATGACTTCCATGTTGATCTTCACTGACCGTCCAGTCGAAGCTGAGTTAAGATATAAGATCTAAAGAAGAAAATTTTCCAGCTGCAGGATGGAGATATGTGTAAGATTTGTCATTCATAAGACAAAGATCGTTTTTGGTGATAAAGTCTTCAATAATATTACCTTTGGGATTGTTATCTTTACATCCCCAAAGGATATTGTGATCATTAAAGTCACCAAACAAATATATATGGTGAAGGAAGTTGTTTCAGTAAAGTGTCTAAATGTTCGGTCTCTAAATGAGAATTCGGAGGTATAAACACAGAACAAATAGTAATGTATCCAGAGTAACAGAAACGTTGAAAGCAAAGAAGAGAACAGACAGATAACATCTCTGTCCCCTTTTGTGAAACAAAACGTCATACAGAGCATAGCTGGTGAACCTGAAAACATCAAAAAACTACACAGATCGAATCAGCTACTTATTGAGGTATCTAAGAAAGCCCAGGCCGAGAATCTTCTTCGTGCACAGACTTTTCACGACTTGAGTCCGAGTGTACCCTCATACCTCGCTGAATTCTTCAAAAGGGATAATTCGTTGCCCCGAATTGAGGAAGCGGCGAGGAGGAGATTCTCGAAGGCACAAGATCTCAAGGAGTGACTGCAGTAAAAATTTTCAAAGTAAAACGAAACGGAGTTAAAAGACACAAACACCTTTGTCTTTACATTCAATACACCAGTTTTACCTAAAACAGTAGAAGTGGCTTAACTTTAGTCAACGTAGAAGTTTATATTCCAAATCCTTTGCGTTGCCAAAAATATGGACACCATGAGGATAGGTGGTCCAAAGACCCTATCTGTTCAAAATGTGGTCGTCAAAACAGCCGAACACCTCGAAAGTAGATGTACAAACGAATTACACTGTGTAAAGAATGTCGAATTTGGCACAAAGAAAAAGAAATATTACGTATAAAGTTCACCAGAAATATTTCTTTCGTTGAAGCGCGGAAAATTGTTGAGGCTCCTACTCCAATTCCTGGAATTAGTTATGCAAACATCACCTAGTCTTCCATGAAAAAAGTTTCTGTGGTTGTATCAAACTGCTCTAATAACTATCATCGACTCTGCAGTTCAATCAAGTACAACACACAAACAGCCAAACAGAAGAACTGCAGAGACAAAAAGTTTAAACTAACAACGCAACCAGAAGTCAAACAAAGACACCTATTGAAGAGAAAAAAAAACAGAGGTTGGCCTGAAAAAAGCCACCATTGAGATGATAAAAAAAGATTTGAAAAGACAACAACAGAAAGAAAGACAAGCAAGAAGTCAATCATCACCTAGGAAAGCCCAAACAAAAATAAAGTCTAGTCAAGGAACACAAAAACCTGTCCCATCAAACAGAGAACGAAAAAGTGCAAATGATGCTATTCAACAGCATAACAGATGGATCTTTGAGTGACAGTAGCGATGATATGGAGTTAGGAGAAGCTCCAGATCGCCCACAAACTAACAGTAATAGATCAAGATCAACAGAAAATACACACGCCAGTAGAAGTATTAATAGATCAGTCACCAATAACATATCCTTAGTTTCTAGTCTAAACTCTAAAATGAATTCAAATCACAGAATAATACAATGGAACTGTCGAGGTCTAAGGTCAAACTATAATGAGATCTTATTACTTATATCTTTATTGAGTCCATCAGTTTTTTGCTTGCAAGAAACTTTTTTTTAAAACTGATGATCAATTAAATATCAGAGGTTTCAATACATACAATTATATATATTCAGAAGGCCAGAGACCGCCTGGTGGAAGCTCAATCTTAGTTCACTCTTCATATCCGCAACGAGAAATTAAACTTGTAACCAATCTTCAAGCCGTTGCGGCTTCTGTCACTTTAGATAAAGAAATTACTATTTGTTCTGTGTATATACCTCCGAATTTTCATTTAGAGACCGAACATTTAGACACTTTACTGCCCTTCACCCTATATACTAGTTGGTGACTTCAGTGGTCACAATATGTAAAAATAACAACCCTAAAGGTATTGAAGACTTTATAACTAAAAACGATATTTGTCTTATGAATGACAAATCTCACACCTATCTCCAGCCTGCAACTGGAAAATTCTCTTCTTTAGATCTTTCCATGTGTCATCCATCTCTCCTACTAGATTTCGACTGGACGTGATCACTGAAAGCGTAAATCAACATGGAAGTGATCACTGAAAGCGTAAATAATTCCACGAACGACCACAACGCAAAGTGGAAACTAAATAAAGCAAATTGGGAATTGTATCACTCATTATGCGAAGAAAGTCTCAAAATAGATAAGCTTAACAATTCCTTGGATCCTCTAGATGATTTTACTTCTTCTCTTCTCGACATCTCTAACAAAAGTATACCGAAAACCTCGACAAATCCAAAGAAAAGCAAGCCGTGATACAATGATGAATGCAAAGATGCCATAAAACAGCGCAAGCAAGCATTATCAAAGTTCTGCAGATATCCAACAAAGGAGAATTTGAATAAAGTTAAAAATTTCAGAGCAAAGGCTCGTCGAACAATAAAGGCCTCCAAACGCAAATCATGGAAATCTTACGTTTCAAATTTAAATCATAAAACTCCAATTAAAAAGGTTTGGGACATGATAACGAAAAATATCTGGTAAATCAAAATCACACTTAAATACAAAACGTGGAACAAAGGCCACATCAAAGGAAGAGATAGCAAATACATTTGGCGAACGTTTTTGGATAATTCCTCATCTCAGAGAAGTTTCAAAACATCAAAAAAAAAAAAAAAAAAAAAAAAACAAGGAGAAAAGATCAAACTTAATTTCACCAAATACTGAAGAATAGAACCGTCTGTTTAACGTAAGAACTTAAAGATGCTATCGCAGTATCAAAATATACAACTACAGGCCCTGATGTCATCCATTATCAGATGCTTAAACACCTTCCCGAAACCGCCCTTGACACACTTTTACATATTTTCAACAGTATATGGACAACAGGAGTTTTTCCAGAAAGCTGGCGTTTGGCCACAATTATACCTATTCCCAAACCAGGGAAAGATCATGCAGAACCAACAAACTACAGACCAATAGCGCTAACAAGTTGCCTTTGCAAAACACTAGAGAGAATGATAAACAAACGACTTGTTTGGTTACTTAGAATCTTATAACAAAGTTTCAGTCGGGATTACGAGCTGAACGTAGTACCAATGATAATTTAGTTAGACTAGAAACTTTTATCCGTGATGCTTTTATAAAACGAGAACATGTAGTCGCTGTATTTTTCGAGTTGGAAAAAGCCTACGATACTACTTTGCGATATGGAATTTTGAAAGACCTACACAACTTTGGTCTTAAAGGAAGACTTTATTGAAGTTTTCTTGAAGATCGTACTATACGTGTATAGGATCGACCCTGTCTGACCTCTATGATCAAGAACAGGGCGTTCCTCAAGGAGTCATACTTTCAACCACTTTATTCAACGTGAAATTGAACGATATTATAAACTGTCTGGATTACAAGACAGATGGTTCTTTGTACGTTGATGATTTCTGTATATGTTTTCGCTCGAAAAATATGCGCACAATAGAAAGACATCTACAGCAATGTCTAAATAGAATTGAAGACTGGGCGACTAGAAATGGCTTCAAATTTTCCAAGTCGAAAACTCAGTGCGTTCATTTCTGTCAACAACGGAAAATACACAATGATCCAGCACTCTACATAATATGGATCTCAAATACCAGTTGTTGCTGAATCAAAATTTCTTGGGGTTATATTTGATAGAAAACTCTCCTTCATACCCCATATAAAATACGTGAAAGCGAAATGTTTAAAAGCATTAAACCTTTTAAAAGTTTTATCTCACACAAGTTGGGGTGCGGACAGAACAGAAAAGTCCAGGGAGTGCCACAATCACAAACCGCAGCCCTTCCCAGACCCCAAGAGGAAGAGGAAACCGACAAATCTAAACAAGCACAAACCGAACAAACGTACGAAATGCACTAAGATTAGCTCTCTTTTCCCCAAGCGAGGTTATCGCAATACTAAAAGGACTGAAAAACACAAGAACAAAATGACACACGGAAAGACATACAACAAATCGCCTCGTAGAATAAACCACAAAGCAACAAACTCTTCCTCACCTGTATCGTTCTTTAATTCGATCAAAACTTGATTATGGGTCCATCGTATACAGATGTTAGACACTGTACATAATCAAGGACTTCGTTTGGCATTGGGAGCTTTTCGTACGTCTCCAGTATCTAGCCTTAACGTGGAAGCAGATGAGCCATCGTTATGGCTACGCAGAGAAAAATTGTCTCTTCAGTATGCCATCAGACTTGCTGCTAACCCTTCTAACCCTGCTTTTGAAGTCACATTTCCACCACAATTTCAGGAATATTATGAAAGAAAACCTAACGCAATTAAATCCTTCGGTCTTCGTATTAGAATCTGCTAATATTTACACTAAAAACATCCAAAAACACTCTTTTCCTGATATTCCATCCTGGTGCATTACAAAACTAACTATTCTTTTCGATTTACACAACAATAAAAAGTCACTATCCGATTCACATCTGATAAAACATACCTTCCAAGAATTACAATCGCGACTCGCAGATTATCAACACATCTACACTGATGGCTCCAAAGTTGAAGATAAGGTTGGCTGTGCGTATGTATCGGGCAGCCACCATGAAAAGATCTGTCTTCCTGATGGCTCATCTGTTTTCACTGCTGAATCCAAAGCTATTATGTGAGGAATAATACTTTAAAAAAGAAATTCGTTATATTTTCGGACTCCCTTTCTGTTTTAAAATCTCCAAACCATACATCTGCAAAAAACCCCAAAATTCAGAATTTGATCGAAAAACATCATAAGATATCGAGAACTAAGGAAATTTTGTTCTGTTGGCTCCCCCAGCCATGTTGGCATAAGTTAACGAGGCTGCTGATGTAAAAGCAAAGGCCTCACTTGATCTAGGTATTTTAAATTTCAAACTTCCATATACAGATTTTAAACCTTTTATCAACAGGTACATCTTATCCAAATGGCAGATGTCATGGGACAGCGACATTCAACAAACTGTATGAAATAAAACCGGTTCTTGGTAAAAATACCATGTATCGATCATTAAGACGAGAAGAAGTGGTTCTTACACGTCTACGTATAGGTCATACTAGACTCACACATTCTTATCTACTTGAACGAGAAGTGTAAGCTGCAATGAACTTTTTACGGTGAAACACTTTCTGATTGACTGCTTTGAATTTTCTCAAGTGCGACGTCAATTTTTCCAAACAAAAGACCTAAGATGAAGATGTACCAGCTGATAACACACTTACGTTTTTAAAACACATCAATCTTTTTAACAAAATATAACATTTTTAATTTTCAAATTTCTACTGTTTTAACATTTTATGCATATATGACTCATTATTATAGCCGTTTCATTACAAAACCAAGCTCTCGACGGGGATGCTTCTAAGCAGTGTAGAGGGGCGACCGTTGTGCAGATTTTCTGAAGTGCTTATCTCAGCAAGGTGCACGCAGAATCGATGGATGGCAAGTCTGTGTGGCTCGTCTGCCATGTATGTCTCGACTATTTGACGCAAATAACTCGCATGGGTTGATGCGTCGTTAAACCTAAACTCATCATCATCATCTAATTCGCGAGTATGAAAAGGACGGTGTGTGGTACATACGCGCGCCCCGCGACATATGGTCGCTGCCGAGAAAGGGGTGATTTGTACGTGCAATGTTACGACCAGGAAGAGCCTTTTCGAGTTGACCCGCGAAAAAGATGGGTTTGCGATGGGATTGGGTCTTGACCAGCCTACACGAAATATTTATTGAGGTGTGGGCTTGGTGGAGCTTGGTGGAGCTCTTTATTGAGCTTGGTGGAGCTCTTCCAAAAGCTTGGTACGGGCTGTCATCATCGCTTCGTCTCTCGCAAGCCATAATAGCTTCTTTTTTCCGTCCTCGGACAAACCCTGTTTCTGACGCCCACGAATCTCAGCTTTCATCTGATCGTACTTGTCTATTTCAGACAGTATCAGGCGAAACTCCTCGTCAGATATCTTACCATCGGTCAGCGCGGTCGAAATACGGTCTGCGATGGTGTTTATCTTTGACGCAGCCAGGACAGATCATGCCTTTGTTTGAAGTATCCGGCCTATAAATTATCCGCCGGCTCCCAGCAACCCATACACAATCGCTCCGGCTTGAATGCCGATGGCGACAGGCACCGCGATGATTGTTGACAAGGCTAACGCCAGAAGCGGCCAAGCCCACGCTAGCCACCGAAAGCGCGGTGTCAAGTCCGTCTACGACGTTAGCCCCGCGCCGGTATTTCTTGTACAGCGAGGCTCTGAAGTCTCGTTCTTTTTCGAGACGAGATTTGACATCGGCTACATGCTGAAGACGGTGATTGTCTCCGGTCTCAAGTGGCGGGTAGAGGCTATTCGTGCTACCTTATCACCCGCCAATAGATGTTTAAATGACCTATTGACCAATAATGACCGTGGTTTGATCAGGCGTGATCTCCCCGGGCGTAAATCGAGCAACGGGACCAATATGGATCTTATTGATATCCAATCGGTTTGATGTTGAATGCCTCCAAGTGTAAACCGCACTTGAGGTGTCTCCTGCACTATTATATGAACCCCAACTTCTTTATTAGCATGTGCCTGGGTCCACTTGAGCTTGAAGCCAGGCAATACTTCAACAAAGTCGTCGGGCCTGTCTCCAAGAAAAATCTCGAGGAGTATCGTTGATGTTACCAACCCAAGACCAATGATTTTCGCTGGAGAGAATTCGGAGACCATTCTTAGAACTCCCTGCCGGGTGTTGTTTGTTTTAAGCGTATAGCTTTCAGAAATGACGACGTTTGTCGTCTTAGGGACGTAAGAGCACAGCCGGGTACCACTATTCACTGCCTTCCCTACCGTATGCAGCTGTCCTGTCGTGACGTACGGGGACGATATTTTTGTCAATAAGCCATCCTGTTTGTTGGACGGGGTCCGCAAAGGGAAACCACTTTTCCCAAGTAAACACTAGCGTATGAACCCGTTGGAGGTGGAGGGGGGGGGGGGTGGCGGAGGTGGCGTGTGAAACATCTACATCGCTCTTCGAATTTCAGCGGCCTATCTTGGGGAGCTTTTTTTCGTCTGTACATCAGCCAGCTAAAAAGCATACAGCTGATCTTCTTCTCCATCCTCATCGAACCCTTCAGTATCACCAAGATCGGTCAAAACCACCCAGGGCATTTTCTGACGCTCCCAGGGCCACCCGCGTCAGCCATTTCTTATGTGTAGCGTCGCGCTCAGATAATCGAAACTTAACGTTTTCCCGTTTGCGTCTAACACGGTGAGAGTCAGCTGCGGATGAGCACCTAACGCCAACTTTTTGTACTGCGATAGGGAATGTCTCTGTCCGACCATCCCCCCACACCTTTCGTTCTCGACGGGGATGGATCTAAGCAGTGTAGAGGGGCGACCGTTGTGCAGATTTTCTGAAGTGCTTATCTCAGCAAGGTGCACGCAGATCTCCCGATGGATGGCAAGTCTGTGTGGCTCGTCTGCCATGTATGTCTCGCCTGTGCTCAAACGTGCCTCGAGAGAACTCGAGTTTGGCCAGCCCGCTGTTTAAGACCAGACGTTTCTTCTTCACAGACAGCTGTAAGCGGCCGGTTGGCGCATGCAAACGGAGTTCGATACCCAAAGGCTGGAACACCTCTTGATCCAACTCAAAGACGTTGTAATACCTTATCGACGTGGTACTGTCTTCGGTCGACCAGGCCGCGCTTAGGTTTTCCCAGCGGTGGTAATACGTCAGATCGCAGACGGCGGCATCCGGCGAGCGACACGCAGACGTGCCGTCTGCAGAAACCGGAAGGTTCGGTTCGAGATAGACCGGTTCACCGTTTTGAATACATGTTGGCTCAATTGACACTAAGGCGTTTTCGTTTAATAGCTCGGCGAAATATCGTGCGGGCGGCCATTACAAAGAGAAGTAGTTTCCTCTGACCGACCAACAGATAATGGTCGATGACAAGGGAAGTCACTTCCAAGCTACTTTCCCAGACGTCTTCGCCGACTACCAGAACCCTCCGCTCACAGGGAACGTCGGGTGGCGAATAAAGGCTTGGCACAACTGGAAAAGCACTCCCTTCGACTGGTGGCAGTGCCAGCTGAACTTCGCTATATGGTACGCTACAGCCGGATGTGGTGTCTCATATGAGGACCACCTCCAAGCCAAAAACCCCTTTCTTGCGAGTCTGTATCGATTCCATGTCTATTATACGACAGGCATCTTCTCGTGCATTTGCGCGTCGCCCTCCCCGGAGATACTGCGCACTCCTGGTACCAAAATGATTACGATTATCGGACCTTCAAACGCCTTTGCGATGAGTACGGTGTTCCGCCGAATACGGACTGGCGACAGAAGTTCGACCATGGGTGTCAGGGCCTTGGCAGTTATATTCAGTATATGGAGCCCCCAGGAGCCTATCGCCACTCGCACCAAGCCCAGGGACCGTTCTTTCACCCGATCGATGCCATTCGCCATAACAGGGACATCTCACGAGCCTGGACGACCTTCATCCTCGACAAGGGCCAGCCTGGTGTAGTGCGGCTGAACGACTCGGACTTTCGTTTGGGCGATCCTGAGGTCACAGGCCCAGGGGCGTTCAAACATCCTCAAGATCGGAACGGGGTTCGACGCTCAAAAGCAGTTCCTGGCCAACGTCGAAGACGCCATTGCCTCGCCCGTCGACATCCTTTCGAGCATAGTCGGGTATCAAAAAACGCTCCAGTATGCATCAACTCCTTGGGATCGGGCTCTACCTAGCACCGAGCGACATGGAACTCCATATGGGAAACGTCCAGGGCTACAACAACGAAGTCATCATAGCTGTGTCTGACGCGGTTATCGGCCATAATCAAGGGATAAACGAGTCGGAACCGATCAGCGGCACCAAAGGCGATAAGGCATTCCAAAGGAAAATCGCCCCACCGGGAAGGGACTATCATCAGGGGACCCAGGACGACGAGCCGTCGTCTTCGCGCGCAAGCACTGGAACAACACCGGAGGTTTCCAGCCCGCCTGTGGCGCTGCAACAGCAACGAAGGAAGGTAAAGGCCCATGAAGAAGAAAAAACGGCCCTCGTTACCGCTGGAATTGTCCTCGGCCTAGTGGCGCTTTAGCTTGTTGCGCGGTCGAGACGCGCCACGATGTCGCGTTAGCAGCCGCGAGAAACAGGATCACCGCAGCAATGCCCACGGCCCACAGATTCTCTGCAAGCCAAGCCGCAGTTTTTCCCCCAATGTCCCCAAGAGCCAATAATAGACGATCGAGCCGATGATACTGGGCTGGCTAAATTAGCCAAGGCACGTCCAAGGGCCTGCAGGTGTTTTTTAACCCACTCCTTCAACCCGCCTTTGTCAGATGGCTTTGGAACCGGCGACGGCACACCTGGCTCACCCCCCACCCCCCCACACACACACCACCGGTGAGCGCGTACCAGCGTCGAGATCGCCATGCCGATCGCTGTAAGGATCGACGCAATGGTAATTCCTTGCTCACGAAAGAGGGGCGAATGCGCTCAGCCAGCGTAGTGTCTTCGTGAAGGAGCCGCCCGGAGAGCTGCTCTGTTCGCAGAGAGGGCTTCGAGCCTCGCCTGTCTTATACCCTCGAGCTCATTGATTCGGTCTCGAATCGTTTCTACATCTTCGGCGTCGTCCGTTTTCGACGCTCCAGGGCCAAGTGTTGTTCAACTTCGGACGGCTTCGTCAGGTTCACATCTCTCACTCACGTCGCGATATCGCCTCTTGTAGCCCAGCAAGCTCTCTTCTGGCCCACGCGGTGCCATCTGACGGATCATTTGTCAAGGCGGTCTCAACTTGTCCTGCGCTACGACTTGCGCTATTGGCAATGCTTGTTAACGCGCTATATCACAGCGCGGTCGTCTCTGGTATCAGCGGGATACGCCCGGCTTGGTAAGATGGCGATGGGGGACTGAGCGCTTGGACTGGCTTAACAAGGAACTTCGCCGGCAAGGCCATGCCGTACGAACTTTCCGGGATGTCAAATCTGCAATGCGCGAGTACTCACAGGTCACCGGGGAAAACGTCAGCCTTGCTGACCTGGGACCCGAGCCCCAGCTCTCCGACTTTTACCACCCGAGTGCCGACCAAAAAGACCGCGATATTGCCTTTGTCATCCTTGGGGTGACCGCGACCGGCCTTGTTGCCTACAAACTCGCCAAGCATCCGAAATGGGTGTTTCATCGCCATGCCGCCGCAAAGGCCGACACGACCAAAGTAGTGAGGTGAGTTAGTTTTCAGTTGTTTTTTTCTGCGGCCTTGATAGTCATAGGTCTCCCCAAAGAGCTTTACTTCGCAATGCTTGGGGTTGGATGGCAGGCCAAACGGCACAAACTCCCCGGCCCTCTAGCCCGCACTATGATCGACGTCGCACAAAAGTCTCTCGATCTCTGGCAGCAGGATTAACGGGCAGCCATTTGCTTGTACTGTCAGGGCCGAGCAATCTGCGGTATGTTACCGCGAAGCTTCCTGGGCCGGTCGCTGAAGCCTGTTGGAGACTGATCAACCTTCTGGAATATCTCGCGGATCTCGACGGAGAGGAAGCTTGCTAGCATTTACTACAGCCCCCGAGGCTACTGGAAGGGACAGGCGGCCATCAAAACCTCTCGGCCGCAGCCAAGATATCTGAAGATCTGGCCCGTGCTTGATTGAAGAAGCAGGCCATCTGGGGATCTGCTCTTTCTGCCACACGACCCCGTAGGACGGAAAACCTTCCGCTTCGCTCTCACGGTCGTTGACGTCGCCAGCAGCTTCAAGGAGGCTGAAACCCTGACTAGCAAGACTGCGGCAGAAGTCGCCGATGGCCTGGTTTGGATTTACAAGCGGAGCCCCTTGCGGTGGCCAAAGCTCCTTCAGATTGACCCTGGGCGCGAGTTCATGGGTGCGGTGAGCCAGCTGCTGGCAGAGATTCGACGCGGTCGGGTTGACATCCACCGGGACCAAGGGATCGGAACCGGACCTTCGCAGAGCGGCTCTTTGGACACCAATACGCTCAGGAGATGAAGCTCCCTTCAGGTGAAAGGTCGACAGAGTGGGTTGTCGCAGCTCTGAACGGTGAAGTGACCAGGTTGACTGGCAAAAAGCACTCTGATGCCATCAAGGCCAAGACTGTGACACAAAAGCCCTCATCCAGTGTTCCTGGTCGTCCTGTTGGCCTTCGCGAGCAGAAGCTCCGAACCCAGGTTCGGCGTTCGCTTCCTTTACTAGCCAGGAGAGCTGGAAGGTGGCCGTCGACGCGCTACAGGCCCTGTGTGGTCTCTTAAGGTGTACGCTCGGTGACCAAGCCCGACGAGCCCGTGCTGTATTACTTGCAGGATGGATCACCGCGTAGTTTTGTCAGGGAAGAACTTCTGGTGGTGCCCCCAGACACTCAGCTTCCTCCGGATGGGGTTCTCAAGCGCTGAGCGCAGCGGCTCCCCTTTCTCGGTTGCACTCGAGACTGATGTTATCGCGGATGTGGCCCACGGAGTTGTCTAACCGGTCAGCACTGAACTGCTGGGTGTCCTTTGGCTGGTAAGCCCATAGGAGCTCAATATTGAACGCGGCACAGTGATTGTTCTGTGCCTCCTTGAGTTCTAGGATATGGTCAAACTTCAGGTTAAACTTGAGCCCCTTGGCTTGGTCCTGTCGCTTGTGGGCCACCAGCTTCCTCTGGATGACTTTGCGGAGCTGCCCTGTTCCACAAAGGGTGAGTCGTAATGCCTGACCGGAACCCTCCTCCGGGGGCATACTACCCGCTCGAGCTGGCTGAGATACTCCACTCTTGATTAGACCAGGTAGGCAAGATTTGACCACTGAAGACAATCATCGAGGATCCAGACTTTTCGGTGGTCTGCGATGGTGACCTTGGCTTGAGTGGACTGAGGCCATAGCCAAGAGCCCAGTCCGAGCCCCATTTGCCGCCGAGGACCTCGTGGGCATATTTCAAGGGCACCTCGACGACGTCGTTCAGAACGAGCTCCTGCTGGTCTGGCCGGTCGTCGAGCAAGGGCCCAGGTATGGTGACCATAATATTTT
Source organism: Anodontia alba (assembly GCA_964016985.1). NCBI lineage: Eukaryota > Metazoa > Mollusca > Bivalvia > Lucinida > Lucinidae > Anodontia > Anodontia alba. Next base: position 51,768,368 of record OZ024824.1, read on the forward strand.
GTCGCCGGGTGTCTTTGGGGCGGTACATCAGGGGAACAAAGGTGTCTGGGAAACATTTCTCATGGCGCTCGAACAGCAGCTTCTGGGCCCGGTCACGGACCTTTAGTCTCGAGGTGAAGCGTTCCCACCCGAGGCAACCAGGAAGCGCCTTTCGTACCTCTCTCGGCACTGGACCTTATCGGGCTGCGGGCGGATTCGCTTTCTAAGGACCTTGAAAATGGGGTCTTTGGCTCTGTGGTCCACCCCGACCTCTTCATAGTAGTTGCTTGTCTGCAACAATGCTCGCGGAGCCAGTCGTGCGGCATTTCGCCGGCGATTGGGGGCGGCTGCCCCTGGTCGCCTTAGCTGATGACCTGGATACCTCAACCCTCGAGAAAGGTTTCCAGAGTGGGGCGGGGCACCGTGCATACCGCGTCCCAGATGATTACATGGGGAACGAACTTCTGCCCCATCCTTTCGGGCGACCACTCTGTCTGGCCACTCCAGCGGAAGAAGCTGTGATATATCTGAGCCTGAACGCCCCTAGCCCGCATCTCCTTCGCCAGACGATGAGTCGGTGTGAAGATAAGTCTCGCTCGTGTGGTTTTGCCACTGCCCCCGCCGCCGTTCAAGTAGCTCAAGCGGTGCCTCGATAGCGGGTCGTCGTAGCGCGGCGCGGCGCTGTCGTTACTTCGTAACATGCAACAGATGTAGTCAGGTTTGGCGATGAAGGACCATGGGCATATAGACCTCGCCCTTGCCACGCCATTGGACCGAGGAAGGTACTCTTTTCCGAGCATACAGGGGGCGCCGTCGATAAGAATCTCGACCCACTGGTCGGCTGAGAGCCTCACTGGGTGAGGAACCTGGTCATCAAGGGCGGTAAATGGCCACTGCGGTCAAGGAGGCCGGGGGAGACGTCTTTCATCATCTTCTGGAATGGGCTCATCGAGGATAAACCTTGGCTCGTACTCCGCGAGAAGGGATTCGATGTATTCATCCATCGCCGGGTCAGATACATGTACTTCCGAGAGAAGAAATTCGATGTATTCATCTATCGCCGGATCAGGCACATCCGCGAGAAGAGATTCGATGTCGTCGGACGGGTATACCCTATGCGGACAAGTCTCTAAATGGGAATCTCGATAGCAGTCAGACGCGCGAATTCGAACGGGTATACCCTATGCGGACAAGTCTCTAAATGGGAATCTCGATAGCGGTCAGACGTGCGAATTCGGTCTGGAATGCCCTGGCTCTATGTCTGGAATGACGTTGATAGCCGCCTGGGGCCGGAGAGTTCTTCCTTGTTAGTAACTCCCACCCCACAAACCGTGCACGGCCGTGTGCATGAACCCTTGCGGATACGCATAAAGTGAACTTTACAAAAGTCCATCAGACAGCATTTACCACAGAGCTCTGTTGAGCCCAAGGTCAGCCATTTACAAGTATCGTTGCCCCTTGTCATGGTCGCATATGCTCAAGTATACTGCACTACCAGGAATTATCGTACTACAGGAACTGTCACTCAGGTTATCGATATTCCAATTTAGATCGGTTTCGATTAATTCCCTTTGACTGGAGGCCCGTAAGCGTCGTCTTACCTGTGTAGCTGGTGTGTAATCAACCAGTGTAGCTGGTGTGTCTCACCAGTGTCACACACCTACAGTACTACTACAATTCAGATTAAATCATGTGTGGATGCATTGCTCTTGGACCCAATATACACTGGAATAGGTCCGAGTTAGAATGAATGAATGAATGAATGTCAGCAGATTATTCAGTATGATTTTCAAAAGAATATCAATTTTTTAACCTAAGAATTGATTAATAATGATAATAACAAAATATTAATTAATTGATTAAAATAAATTATTATTACTATTATTATTATTTCATTATTTCAAATTGAATAAAAAGTGTTGTATTTAGTTATAGATAATTCAATATGATTTTTAAACGAATTTAAATAGTTTTACCTAAGAAAACAAAAGCAATTAATAAATTAAAAAAGTGTTATATTTAATGAATGGTAATTCAGTAAGATTTTAAAATGAAGAACAATAGTTAATCTAAGAGAACAAATGAGTTGATTAATTAAGGTTGTATTTAATTACTGATGATAGTTTGGTACAAGTTTTGAAAGAAAAACGATTATTTCACCTGGAGAAAACAAATGGGAAAATTTAATCAAATATAAGTAATTTGAAAAAAAAATGAATGAATGAATGAATAAAAAAAATTACTTTATGATAACCATAAACTAAAGAAAGAAAGAAAGAAGCCTATGGATAATGAATACGGGAGAAAGACCTATGTCATCCACTTCTTAACATCATAGGACAGTCTGCGTACCTCCGTTATTAAGTTATCCTAAGACATTTGTTGTTACAATACGAAAGAATGGAAGAAAGAAAGAAAGAAAGAAAGAAAGAAAAAAGCATATGGATAATGAGTACAGGGGAAAGGCCTATGTCATCCACTTCTTAACCTCAAAGGGCAGTCTCCATACCTCCGTTATTAAGTTAGGTTATCCTAAGACATTTGTTAGTACAGTAATTAAAGCTACCTACTCTTTAAGGTGATCTAGGTAACCTATTTCACATCAGTACTATCACCACAGATTAAAGAAACCTATTAATCAGAATGCAATCAAGTGTGTTTAATCAATGCTCACCAGACACCATGATATGCGGCGTCTGATCTGGGTCTAAAGTTCTTATCTATTTGTCAATATCCCTTTTTTAGCATAAATGAGTAATATCAAATATTACTGTGTTTTAAGCAACCTTCAGGTATGTGCCCTTTGTGGACCAAGACCCCATTGAGCTTTCTGAGCAAGGTTATGCTCTTTGCTTAATTTGTGAGATCTGTTTGTTAAGATCAGTATGTGCAGATGCTTATCTGATTGTTAAGATCAGTATGTGCAGATGCTTATGCTAAACAATCCTACTGGCCATTCTGTGCCTGAGCATAGTAGTAGTATTAGGGTACATACATGATTAGAAAAAAAAAAAAAAAAAAAACACACACGCAAATTTAGAGGTTTAAATTATTGGTAATTTGATAATTTAGTAGTTTGAAACCAGTCTGCAAAGCTCACACAGACCATCAGCTGGACAGAGGAGTACAAACAAGACATTTCTTTCAAGAGAGGTACATAAATAGCTTTGGGCTATTTGTTCACAGCATAAAGACAATTAGCTATTTCATAAACTTAGGACCCATTGGTGGCGCGAATTAGCATAGTACTTATCAGTTAGCACTTTGGGTAAAAGTTTTGTAGACAACATAAATATGGGACAATTTTCTCCAGTTCTCCATTAAAACATATGTTGTAGGTATTAATTTGATGCACCTCGGTGAAGCAAAAACATGTTATGAGTACTCATTTGAAGAACCTTGGTGAGGCTCATCTAATGAGTACCAACAACATATGTTTTTATGGAGAAAAAAATACAATTACCAAATACTTATCCTGAACAATTTTCCTCTGTACGTTTTATTTTCAAAACAGGATTTGACATTTCATGAAAATTGTCTCCAATGAAGACTATTTGCATGAAGTGTCAAATCCTATTTTCTGGATAAACTAAGACAATAACCACTTTATCGCATGCTGAATTAGCCCAGAAAGTGATAAACGTTTAGGGATCAAATATCACCCCCACCCCAAAAAAGGAAATGGTTTGACATTTCTTGCAAAGCATCTCCATTGCAAAGAATTTGCATGAAATGTCAAATCCTATTTTCTGGGTAAATTCAACAGATATCACCAGTTTTTTGCTGCTGAAGTATCCCAGAGAGTGGAAAAGGTTAAGGGTTAAAATTTTTACCCCTCCCCCACCCCCACAAAAAAGAAACCAACAAAAAATAAAGTTTGACAGTCCATACAAACTGTCTCTGTTGGAGACAATTCGCATGACATGTCAAAGCCTACTTTCTGGGAAAAATAAGAATATCATCATCACTTTTCCCTTCTTGCATGAACGTTGTTTAACAATCATTTAAACTTAAGGAAAAAAATAGACAAACTGTCAAAAAACTTTCATAAAAATTAATGTAGAATATGCTATTTCTAGTTTTATCTTGTCATCTCAAGAATTGCAGGACCATGTGACCTGTCTCAGATAAAGGGCAGTTGTGTCAGATTATGAAAAAAGGGAAATTATGTATTATGCAAACACTAAAGATCCAGATCAGTCTGCGCATCTGCACACTCTGATCAGGATTTTAAATCTTAATCAATATATTCTACAGTAATTAGTGTTTATTTAGTTACAGGGTTAAAGATGGTGCTTTGTTTGCCCATATTCCTTGATCATAGTTATAATGGTCCTTTTCAAATGTTGATGTTCATTTGATATTTTGACCACTTTGTTTTTATTGCATGAGGTATAGATTAAGCTATTATTACATTGTCCAGTGGCCCGAGGCTTCTAGTTTACACGGGATAATAATAATAATGGTAGACAAATGGAACCAGAAAATAAACAACGTGCTGTTATTTAACTTGTATTTATATATGTTTGAACAATTTTTTTAATGCTAATACAAATGAAAGTAAAATGTTTTGTTGATCGTTTCAAGAACTTTGAGATGTCTTCAATTAACATAAGAAACAATTATGATTGAATCTTTTTCAAAAAAAAAAAAAAAAAAAAAAAAAAAAATGGGCCTTATGAATTATGCGATCAGTGTAGACCCGATTAGTCTGTGTCCGCTGAAATACATTGATCAGTCTATACTGCATGTTGAATACAGCTTGCACAATCAAAGAAAAATGTATGCACATGCTGATCTGGAACTACAATGGTTGCTGCTTTTATTTGGAGAGACTCGTGTTATTTTTGTGTTGGGTAATTAGCAAATATGGATAAAATGTCGTTTTCCTTGGATTATGACTGTTACTACTATCCTAGATTTTTAGACAGAGAGGTCTGTGCCAACGGTGTAGACCCAGATCAAATGTCACATTACGCATTGTGTGTTCAGGGTCTACACTATTTTACACTTACCCAGCAATGTTTAGACAAATCAGCTGGTTCTGTAATGGCATTGTTAAAAAGATAGGGCAAGTGTTGTAAAGAGTAGAACTTGATCGAATCATCTGGTATCCCAGGTTTATTTTTGAAACAATTGTCTTTAGAGTAATGTTTGAAAAGGTGTGTACTGAACAATGTTTTGAATCTGACTGAGAAAGTGGTTTATAGTATTTAACCTCAGGATTCTGATAAACACATCATAAGAAAAGGCAGTGACCTTGATCAGACATTACACCACAGAGTATCTTAACAAAGGTCTACACTGTTTGCCACTCAGATAGCAGGTATAAGCTGTGTCAATAGGTAGCCAAACGGACGATCAAATTTCAGTATGATAGTAATTTAATGTGTCTAATAGGGTTTATTCGGTAATTACCAATATTTTACCCCTAAATACACATGTACGATAGTATAAACTGTCCATGTGGCTATTTTACAAATAAAACATTTCGAATATGACCAGCTTAATAATATTTATTCTTCGGAATTGTGATGTACAACATACATATAATAATAGTAGTAGTAAATACTACTACTACTACTACTACTACTACTACTAATAATAATAATAATATCATTAGTATCATTATGTTTTAATTTCCTAGATAACCATTTTATGAAACAAAATTTCTGAAAATAATATCAATTATCATTTTGTTTTAATGTATTTTGTTTTAAATATTATATTTTTTTTTATTAAATATACATATTTAACACCGCATGTTGAATAGAGCTTGCACATTCTATCAGAGAAAAAAAATGTATGCACATGCTGATCTGGAACTACAATGGTTGCACGTCATATTTAATGCTGCTTTTATTTGGAGAGACTCTTGTTATTCACAGATTTAGAGAACGTTTGAGAGAGAGAGAGACTCAATCTCATTCAATTTAGTCCTTATTTGTGTACAGGAATCTAAAATGAGCAAATCGTGTCAATTAAAGTGCTAGTTTATGCAAAAAGATCAAATATTGGATTTGATTCTGTTTGTGCAATTAAAATTGCGCATAAGCATGTATGTCAATTATGTAAAAAGTGATTTCGTTGTTTTCTTTTGTCAAGATAAGGACATAATTGGCATTCATTAGCAGTAATTGTTATTAAGAAAACATCGCAAGAGTGGCCGCGCATTTAGGTATTTTTCTTGTATCCCGACAAAGCATTTTTTTTCATCATTAAACAAAAAAAAAAAAAAAAACAAAAAAAACAAAAAAAAAAAACAAGTAATTAAGCAGTTTGTAGTTTTCCTATGGTCAAAAGTAATTATATCAAATTTTCATTAAAGCTTCAATAAATTGCCGAATAAAAACATAATTCGACACAAACAAAAATTAAATAAATAAGTTTATATTATCATAAATATATATCATTGTTTTCCTTTTTGAAGCTAAATAATCTTTATAATACTATCAATGGATACCAATTCTTTTTTATTTTCCAATTCTTACAACCTCTTTTGCAATTCATGCTAGTATCATGTGTACACAAGACCTGCGTCTGTGTAATCATTACACATTTTCTCTCCGCATTTTTAAAATATAGCTATATTCTGCAACCTGTGGGCCATTTTTAATAAAATAATTTATTCAATATTTTATTACATAACTATAGATATTAAATAGATCTATCGAATGAGAGGTTATAATGAACGGAGAAATTTTAAAAAATGTGACTTTTGGGCGATTGAATCAAGGCAATTTTTCATTTTTGTTGTAAAATACAAAGACTTAATAAGGAAAAACCCTTGTAGCATTCATTACAATCTGGGCCATTTTAAAATTTATCTTATTTCAACAAATTTGGTATCAAATTGAAGCAGATACATTTTCCCATCTATTGCGAGGTTATAATAATATCTCGTATTATTGAAAATAAATGATTTTATTAGTTAAATGATGGGCTCCTATATAATTCTATACATTTCCACACTAGTACCTGTCTGAGAACTAGCGACATGCTGTGACGTCACAGAAGGGACCGATTGGTGCGGATTAGTACCTGTAGTACGAGAATTCCTGCATATGGGTAGCGGACATCCCTCTAAATGGGGATCTCGAGTGTCGTCAGACGTGACTAAGGCCGGCGAGGGTGGTGGGCCGTCCCAGGGGTTCGGGCGGAGACCATGTCTTTTTCTTTTTGGGCGGCGGCCCAAAGGTGGAGACCCTTCAGCGTACATGAAGAATTGCCCTAAAAAGTTTTGTAGCTGGCGGCCCTTCGGCGTACATGAAGAATTGTCCTAAAATGTTGTGTAGCCGGCGGCCCTTCGGCGTACATGAAGAATTGCCTTAAAAAGTTGTGTAGCTGGCAGCCCTTTTTACCTGAGGTAATTGGTATGCTCGTTCCCCCCACCCCCACCCACCCCCCTCCCACCCCGCGCTGCTACTTCTCAAAATTATGGAAAAAAGGGTAAAAGAAAAGTCCAGGGAATGCCACAATTACAAACCCTTCCCAATCCATCGGACCATAATCCATCGGACCTCATAGTAACCGAAAGGACATTCATCAAAGGCAGGCTAAAATGGCACATGAATATGTGTAGTACGGACTGAAATTGACTCTGCGCTAAGCAAATAGCTGCGGGAATAATATTAAAAGGGTGATTTTGTGAAGTACTTCTCAAAATTATGGAAAAAAGGGTTAAAAAAAAGTCCAGGGAATGCCAAAATCACAAACCCTTCCCAAGAGGAAGAGGAAACCGACAAAACCAAACAAACAGAAATCGAACAAACGTACGAAAGGCACTAAAATTAGCTCTCTCTTCCCCTAGCAAGGTAATTGCAATGCTAGGGGACTGAAAAACACAAGAACAAAATAACACAAAGTAAGACATAAAAGAAAGCGACTCGTAGCAACAATTAGTAAGACTAACACCGGGACCACCGCCTAGAACGGTCAGTAGAGTAAACCACCGGCGGCGTTTAAAGCACTTTTACAGCTAGCCAAACTTCACCCTGGGTCCCGCTGCAACAATACATAAAATTCGGTTCGCATAAAGGCTTCCAACAGTCAATGCATCAAAGCGAAAACATAAAAATCAAATTAATCACTATAATAAACAAAGACGTGTACTCATGGCGGGCCACGCCAAAGATATATCCCACTGGTTAAAGTTTTACGAAGAGGCCGTAATGACGTAATATTGAGTCTGAGGCCCGAACCGCCGTCGTGCAATTAAAGAGTGAAGCATAGCCATCAACAATTATTGGGTTGACAACTAGGTATGCTGTTTGCCGCATAATATCCAGGCTATAGCCAATTATTTTATAACGGTAAATAAGATTTCTGAATTGCTCCGAAAAATTAGATTTTCCTACAATTTTTCTAAATCTGTACACTAAGTCACCGTAAAATACTGGTTCCGATATACCTTGTTGTAGAAGTGTTTTCAGACTGACGCTATATTTTTCTACCAAAGCACTGTGTCTGTGATAAAATTTCGGAAACGCCTTACGAAGTTTAAAATAACGATAGCCCTGCCTAAGAAGTATGACGGCAAGGGCTTTATTACGGCACTAAGATTTGAAGAAGCTATGGCGAATCTAATGTTGAGATATGTATACCCCATATGAGGTACGCCCGGGGACATCGCCATCCAGAAAAGGGAAATTGACTATTTCAAAATCAAAATCGTCCCGTTTATCATAAATTTTAGTGGAACCATTATATATACATATATTCAAATCCTAAAAAGGTGCCTCGGTATCGGAAGAATTGGCTCTATTTAATTGAAGTTCACACAATTTGGTCAAAGTAAATATTATCCAAAAGATAAACAAGGGCATCACCAGACTTTTTCAGAAGACCATAAATTGTGATTATGTATACATCAGAAGTGAAAAAAGCACATTCTTCGTTGCAAGCCAAATATTGGGTATTCTCCCGAACGTCCGGTTAATTAAACCTTATAAGATGATGAGGTAACGTAGTATACAGTGTAGAAAAAGCACATGTAGACAATCTAGAAGCCTTAAAGTTTTTTAGATTTAAATTTATTAAGAACATTGGATTTTTCAATTGACCAAAAACAGTTAATTCGTAATCAGTATCATAGTATCTAATCCAATGTTTTTTAACAGCAGTAAGGCATGAAGTTTGGACAAAACAGTAGAACTAGCACTGAAACGCACTTTATAAGGTCGTTTATGAAGTTTCGGTAACGTAGGAAGTCTGTTTTGTTTCTCACTGCAAACTTAGCAGTAATTTCGTCAGTAGAAATCCGTTCATGTGTTTTAGTACTACCAAGTTCTTGTATTAGAGTGAAGTCGTCACACAACAACAATAACATTATTAGCAGCTTTATCAGCTGGAGCCAAAACATACTTCCTATGAAATTCTTGGATACCTTGTTTCAACTATCGAAATGATAATTTAGGCTTAGTTTCCTGTAAAAAAGAAATCGTCAATGATATGGCTCATGTGGGCTTGATGCTTTGACTCCATGATCCACTGAATAGAAGTCGAGAAACGTTCAAAGTGCGACACGAGGCATTTAAACCCATCGGTAAACAACGATCGAAATAGAATTTACGTTCATCTAGACTAACTATGGAAAACCCAAGGAAAACCTAGTCATTGGGATGGATGGGTATCAAGCGAAAAGTGTTTTCAGTATCAGTTTTTGCCATGAGCACTCCGCTTCCCCATTGCTTTGACAGAATCTATCGAATCATAAATGACCAGTTTCCTCTTTCGGTATGAACGCCCCACGAGCAAAAGATAAATGATGAATCAATCTATATGATCGAGCCAGATGTTTAGAGATCATGCATAAAGGTGAACAAATAAGATTGTCATGAGGACCGCTTATGCGATTAGCTGCAAGTTCCTGATGCAACTTTTCAAACAAAACATGCGGCAGATCATCACATGATTTATGATTTCTAGAGACTCTAGCTTCTCTGGGCATATAAGAAGAATAAAAATAGGAGTGTGAGACGCCGAATAAAATCTGTTGCTACTTTTACCTATGAACTTATTTCCAGTGCCGTGTGTAAATTCAGCGTTGCTGGGAGTCTGATAATCAAATCGATTACGCAGGCAACAGCTGAGTCAGGTCGAATGTGCAATAACCAGTCGAGGAACTTGAAAACCCGTCACATTTATCTGTGACCATTTTTGGTCACATTTGTGCGGACGGATAATCATCCGTTCTGAAATTGCACTTGTAACCACACAAGGGATAAATCGTTTTCAAAATATATAAAAATGTGACGAAAAAGCGTCCTGTAGCGTTTGTGACCATTTTTCATCCACCAATAAAAGTGACCAATTTTCGTCCTTTATTGAAGTTTTTATAATCAATTGTCTTGTTTATGTTGACAACCTACGCTCTCGGTCATTTCATTTAAATTTGCGTTGAAATGATTTTTCTTCGACACGTGTACCGGAGACAGACGCTCTGGGAAGAGAGAGGAACTGTTCTTGTAGCATTTCCGTCTACTTTCAATGGGTAAGCATGGTTCTTTTAACCGGTAAGCATGATCAACAGTAAACTGGTAAAGCCATGACCATGACCTTTACCATGACCATGGTGGCAAGGGTCTCAACATTTCAGCACATTCACATTTAGAAAGAGCTGTAAATCTGCACTCTATTTGCCACTTGGGCTGTTCGTACACTGATTTGATTAGATATATTATATTCACCTATTCCCCTTGCGATGGTGATTGAATGATATTTGATCAGTTTCTGGTCATATATACATGGCATACATGTAGATTAGTTCTAAAGTACGCGGACTATAGTCGTCAGGGATATAAGGTCGTCATATTTTTTTTTCAATGTTGTTCTTTTGTTACCTCATTTTTACGGAAGCGCATTTCTTATACGCGCACCAGGAAACGATGCAGTCATCGTGCGGACGGATGTTTTATGGTGTCTTGTTTCCCTGATATCAATAGTCATTATAGTCAACGACGTGCATATAAACAATGCCGCGTCTCGCCGACGTAATTTTGACATTGCAGAATCCCTCTCGATTTTCAATAGTCTGGCGCACAAAACCCAATCTCACGAAAGATGAGTTTCTCGTGCTAAGAACATGAGTTCAGGTCTAGATTTTCAAATCAGTATACATGGCATGAAGGTTCGTTTAACATGGATTCTGTTTGGGAAAATGTTTTTGGTGTAATAAAATTCTATACTTCTAGCAAAAGCGATTTTTTAGCATAAATTTCAAAGAAACAACTTCCAGAACATGGTGGCGCGGACAGTTCTGGTTCTGTCCTGGTGCGGGAAACAAAGGACCGTTCTCGGAAAATCGGTCGTGAAATACCCGTGAAACCACCGACCCGATTTCCTATTATGTATGTTACTATTATTCAGGTGCACCCACATTTCTCCTACTATTTGAGATATATATCATATATCATAAGCTTGGTTTTCACGGGCGAAGATTTCTTTTTCAAAGTTGTACGCCGTTCAGCCGTCAGTTGAGTTGTAAAATATAAGGGTGACAACCTACGTCATAGGGATATCGGAACCATTTGGATGGCCGCCATTTTTGCGCGAATAAGATAAATAAATTGCTTCAAACAAAGATTTTACATCACCATTATACAGAAGTATTTTAGCTGGTGCCAGTAAATATTTGCGCCCCAGTGGTGAATGAATTTTCATTAGACACAATGTTACAGCTTCAAACAATTTAACAAAGTGATTCGTATCGGTACTGTCAACGCATGTTTTGCACAGATGTCGAATTCACTTTTGCTGTAGCTATTTTAATCGATTTGCCTTCATACCTTCATATTTATAAATATTGCCTTCATAAATATTGCCTTCAGTGATTCTGCTCCTGATTAAATGTGAGATATGATTTGAAATCTAAGAAGTACGTTGGACGATGTGTCTCGAGCACACATAATAACAAAAAAAAAAAAAAAAAAAATGTTTGATGTAGTGAAACAACTGAACAAATGTGTATGATCACCCCTTTCTAAAATCTTTCAAAAACAGGATGGTCGCATCCACGATTGTCAAGCGACTAACTAGGAAATGCGCTTAAATAGGAAAATTGGCGAGTGTGTACTACACAAAACAGCGCTTATCTTGGAAAACTGATTTTTGCGCTTACATTGGAAAAGAGCATTCTACAAATAGCCTCGCTTTTCATGAACATTTTTTTTTCAAACTGCGCGTACACATGCATGTCATATGCAGGTCTATTCTTTTATCTGTCTTGACATGAAAGCCTAAGGTTTATTTATTTATTTATTTTAGAACAATAGTACGACACGCAAATACTGTTCAGTACTGTCAAGATATATAATGCAACTCTGTTAACGGTCACACCTCAACAACAACCACCTGCCTAATAATAACCAGTTTTCTAATAGTCCAAAGTACAATTTTCAAGTTCTATATATTAAACCTCTCTACAATAGCCTTCTCCCTACAACAGCTACTTTTTTTACTTAACCCTTAAACTGCCAATCACGACAATTGTCGTCTGCTTTGTCATCTGCTTGTGATTTTAAAAGTCATTTTTGCAAACATTGTGGACCCAGATCAGACTGCTCCTCTAGGAGCAGTCTGATCAGGGTCCACACTGTTTGTCTGTATGCAAAAATAGGTTTGAAAAGTTTGCTAGAATATTCAGCAGACGACATAAACAGAGACATTTTCAGATGCAGGTTTTCTTGGCGTTTTAAGGGTTAAGGCTATTTTGCTAAAGCATAAGGACCCAGCCTTTTATATCGTTGGAACTTGTTGAGTAACGTATTTACCCTAAATTTTACGTACCTATCCTAAAAATTTAACTTGCACATTTGGCTAATTAGTATTGTGTCTAAAAGTCCCAGTGCAGACCCTGACTCAAACTGTTTGGATTTTGATCTGGGTCTACACTGTTTGCTCAGGTTATACTATGTCGGACTATTTGTTTGTTTGTGTTGAGGTTTTACGGCCCAGACAACCCAACAGGGCCATGTCGAGCGCGGTCAGATTACCTAGCCACACATTTACTGGGCAGGCTTAGTCCTCTAAGCGGTTAACCAGTATTGTGCACATTCTTTCGCCAGAAACTGACAACTGCCGTTCTTGAATCAGCGGAAGGGAGAAAATGACCGTAGAAAATATTTCATGATCAAATCTCCACGAAATAACGGTGGAGGTCGAACCCGCAACCTCCTGATTCCCAGTCGTAAGCGCATCCAACTGAGCCACCGAGGCCGGCTGTCGGAATATCTAGGGTAAATAAGGTAGTCTGCGGTCAAACGATTATTTCAAGGAACTTCATATGGTGAAGACATGTATCTGATCTAGTTCATTTATGCAATAAACAATCACCTTCGTCTCAATCAAAATGATGTACAAAACTGATTAAAAGCAGAAACGCTTATCAGTTTAATGTATCATAGATCACCACCAGCAGGATATTATGGAACGCCATGGCTGTCTTATATGGCTCAAACACATTTCGTTTTGTGACATTTTGTTACGTTATGCGATTTGTCATTCCTTTATACGAGTTTGATGTTACTTTATGCGGGTATAGTATTTCATTATGTGACTTTATTGTTACGCTATGTGAATTGGACATTACGCTTTGTGCATTTATCATTACACTATGTGACTTTGTTATTCGCTTTTGGTGGTTTAACCCATTTATGCAGAGTGGATTCTTCTACCATACCTAAAGAGGTCCATTTCCAGTAAAAGGATTACTGGATGTAAAAGGATGTCTGATTAGTTTTATTATTTCCTTCTTTTACAGAAATTCCTGTACTTAATGCAAACACTGTAGACCCTAATCAGGCGTCGCGTTCTGTGGCGTCTGATCTGGGTCTATACTGTTTGTCAATGTCCCATTTATAGGACGCTAGGCACAAATGGGTTAATATTACGTTATTTAATTTTTTCATTACATTTTATGCATTTCCTCATATCTTTTGTGGACATTTTATTTCGTTATGTCGCTATGGCTGGCTGGGGTGGGGTGGGGATGTGGGGGAGGGGGTGTCTGAATTTTGCCTGCTACATAGGCTAGGACTATTTTTTGGGGGGTTTAAAATTTTTAATTTTACTATTTTTTGGGGTTTGCTCATTTGCAGGTGTTTTTTTTTGTTTTTTTCTTTTCGGGGGGGGGGGGGGGGGGGGGGGGGGGTCACTTTCAAAACTGACTATTTCTTTTGGGTCTATCAAAATTCTTGTTATTTTTTTTTTTTATTTTATTTTTTTTTTTTTTGGATACTGAAAGAATTGGGGTTAGAAATTTCTGTTGAACTGATAACTGTTGTTATTTTGTTTTAACAGTTCTATTTCTGCTGTGCATCAGTTCAGTGCCATTAAAATAAAAACTTATTAATACAATCTATCTATCTATCTCTCTATCTATCTATCTATCTATCTATCTATCTATCTATCTATCTATCTATCTATCTATCTCTATCTATCTCTATCTATCTATCTATCTATCTACTATTTTTTTTTTTTTTTTTTTTTTTTTTTTTGGATACTGACAGAATTGGGGTTAGAAATTTCTGTTGAACTGATAACTGTTGTTATTTTGTTTTAACAGTTCTATTTCTGCTGTGCATCAGTTCAGTGCCATTAAAATAAAAACTTATTAATACAATCTATCTATCTATCTATCTATCTATCTATCTATCTATCTATCTATCTATCTATCTATCTATCTATCTATCTATCTATCTATCTATCTATCTATCTATCTATCTATCTATCTATCTATCTATCTATCTATCTATCTATCTATCTATCTATCTATCTATCTATCTATCTATCTATCTATCTATCTATCTATCTATCTATCTATCTATCTATCTATCTATCTATCTATCTATTACATTTTCTAGTGGACATTAGTTTCTAACAATAGATTTTCTATGGAACATCGCCTTTTGACTTTAGACAGTGGAATTACACTAAATGCCAGCTTGCCGCATCTCTTACTGATACGAGTATGATACAGTTTACCAATGCCCAGTACAAATTCTACTGATATGACAGTTCACTTCTGTCCCAGTACTAGTCCTTCTGATATGATACAGTCTACAACTGCCCAGTACCAGTTCTACTGATACGATAGCCAACTTATATCCCAGTGCGATTCCTACTTACATGATACAGTCCACTACCTTTGATACGATAGTCGACTACTGCAACAATACCAGTCCGACTGATAGCCTACAGTCCACTACTGCCCCAGTTTCAGTCCTGTTGATACCCCACAATCCACTACTGTCCCAGTGCCAGTCCTGTTGATACGACACAGGTCACTTCTGCCCCAGTACCAGTCCTACTGATATGCTACAGTACAACTTTGACCAAGTAACAATCTTATAACGTCACCGTCCACTACTGCCCCAGTACCAGTCCTTACTAATATCCTACAGCCACCTACTGTCCCAGTAACAGTCCTAATCATACGACAAAGTACAATACTGCCAATAGTGTCAGTTTTACTTATAAGCCACAGTACGCTACTGCCCTAGTGGCAACCTATTGATACGTCACCGTCCACTGCTGGCCCAGTTCGCATTGTCCACTGTTGGCCCAGTACCAGTCTTAGTGATGTTCAACAGTCCAATACTAGCCGGCCTCTGTGGCTCAGCTGGATGCGCGTCCGACTGGTATCGGCAACATTCTTTCGTGGAGATTTGATCATGTACTTTTTTCTACAGTCATTCTCTTCCTTCCGCAG
Source organism: Anodontia alba (assembly GCA_964016985.1). NCBI lineage: Eukaryota > Metazoa > Mollusca > Bivalvia > Lucinida > Lucinidae > Anodontia > Anodontia alba. Next base: position 51,784,056 of record OZ024824.1, read on the forward strand.
ATTCAAGAAGGGCAGTTGTTATTTTCTGGCAAAATGATGTGCACATTACTGGTTAATCGCTTAGAGGACTAAGTCTGCCCAGTAAAAGTGGTGTGGTTAGGTTAACTGACCGCGCTCGACAAGACCCCATTGGGTTGACTGGGCCGTAAAACCTCAACACAAACAGTCCAATACTGCCTCAGTATAAGTCTCATTGATACGACACGGTATACTACTGCCCCAGAATCACTACTTATACACTTCATATGATACAGTCTACCTGCCCCCGTACCAGTCTATTGATACGTCGCAGCGTAGCCCATTACTGCTCCTGACAAAGTCCTACTGATACCCTACAGTCCACAACTGCCCCAGTACCAGTCCTATTGACACGACACAGTCCACTACTGCCCCAGTAACAGTCCCATAGATATCCTACAGTCCACCTTTGCCACAGTACCAAATCTACTGATACCTTACAGTCCACTCCTGCCCCAGAACCAATCATATTCATACCCTCGGTCTACTACAGCCCACTCACCAATTCTTTTGATACAACACAGTCCACTACCACCCCTAGTACGAGTTCTACTGATACCCTATAGTCCACTACTGTCCCAGTACCAGGCCTGCCGACTAGACATAGTCCATTTCTGTCCCAGTACCAGTCCTTCTGATATGATGTCCACTACTGTCTTACTGATCTGATACAGTCCACCAACGCCCCAGTACCAGTCCTACTGATACGATGGAGTCCATTACTGTCCCAGTACTAGTCCTACTGGTATGATACAGTCTACTACTTCCGAGTACCAGTCCTACTGACATGACACAGCCAACTACTGCCCCAGTATGTCCAGCTTATACGATACAGACCACTATGCCCCAGTACTAGACCTATTACGATAGTCGACTACTGCCCCGGTACCAGGCCTACTGGTACCCTACAGTCCACTACTGCCCCAGTTCCAGTCCTGTTGATACCCTGCAATCCACTACTGCCCCAGTACCAGTTCTATTGATACGGCACAGTTCCAATCCTACTTACAGGCTACAGTACACTTTTGCCCCAGTACCAATCTTAGTAATAAGCCACACTCCACTACTGCTCAAATACCAAGATACCCAACAGTCCACCACTGCCCCAGTACCAGTCATATTCATACGACACAATACACTACTGCCCCAGTACCAGTCCTACTTATACGCTATAGAACACTACAGGCCCAGTGTCAGCCCTATTTGTACATCACAGTCCACTGCTGGCCAGTACCAGTCTTAGTGATATTCAGCAGTCAGCTATTGAGCCAGTACCACTCTTATTGATACGACACAGTACACTACTGCCCAAGTGCCAGTCCTACTTAAACATTCGATACAATATATATACTGGCCCCGTTCCAGTCCTGTCGATACTTTAAAGTCCACTACTGTCCCAGTACCAGTCCTACTGATACCCTTCAATCCACTTCTACCCCAGGCCCAGTCCTATTGATACTGCCCCAGTACCAGTTCTACTGATACTCTACAGTACACCTGCCCCAACACCAGACCAGTCCTATTGTTACCCTACAGTCCACTTCTGCCGCAGCACCAGTCCTACTGATACCCTACTGTCCACTACTGCCCCAGTACCAATTCTATTGATACAATATATTCCACAACGACCCAATTACGAGTTCTAATGACACTCTACAGTCCACTACTGTCCAATTACCAGTCTTACTGATATGACGCAGTCCACTACTCTCCCAGTACCAGTCGTTCTAATATGCTAAGTCCATTTCTGCCCCAGTAACAGTACTAGTGATACGACACAGTCCGCTACTGTCCCAGTCCCAGTCTTATTCATACCACAGTTCGTCTGCCCTAGAACGATCTACTGATTCCCTATAGACCACTTTTACCTCAGCACCAGTCCTACTGATATAGCATAGTCCACTATTGCACAGTACACTACTGCCCTAAACGACACAGTACACAACTGTCCTAGTAGCAGTCAAAGATATACAATTCAGTACATTGCTGCCCCAGTACCAGTCCTATAAGTACGACACAGTATATTACTGTCCCATTACCAATCCTACTGACACTACACAGTCCACTATTGTACCAGTACAAGTCTTATTGATATGATTCAATCCACCAATATACCAGTACCGCTCCTATCGATACGACACAGTCCACTACTGTCTCAGTACTAGTCCTATTGATACGATTAATCTTCTACTGCTCAGTATCAGTCCTATTGATACGACACAATTCACTTCTGCCCCAGTACCAGTTCTACTGATAAGATACCATATTTCTGGCCCAGTACCAGAGCTATTGATCGATGCACTGCACGACTACCCCAATACCAGTCCCACTGATACTCTGCAGTCCACTACTGCCCCCAGTACCAGTCCTATTGATATCCTACAATCCACTACTGCCCAGTACTAGTCTTATTGATACGACATAGTACACAAATGCCCCAGTACCAATCCTACTTATACGCTACAGTACACTTTTGCCGTAGTACCAGTCTTATTGATATGTCACAGTCTACAACTGCCCCAGTACCCATCTTATGATACCCTAAAGTCCACTTTTGTCCCAGTACCAATCTTATTGATACAACACAGTACACTTCTACCCCAGAACTAGTCCTACTTACTCACCACAGTATACTAATGCACCAGTGCCAGTCCTATTGATATGTCACAGTCCACTGCTGGCCCAGTATCACTCCTACTCATACCCAACAGCCCCCTACTTCCTTAGCACCATTCTGCTTATACACTGCACTACTCTACTACCCAGTGCCAGTCCTGTTGGTACGTTGGAGTCCCCTATTGACCAGTTCCAGTCTTACTGATACCTTCAGTCTTATTGATACCACACAATACACTACATTGCAAGTACCATTTCTACTTATACACTACAGTACTCTACTGCCCCAGTACCAGTCCTATTGATACGTCACAGTCCACTATTGACCTAGTTCCAGTCTTACTGATACCTTCCAGTCCACTTCTATCAGTACCAGTCCTATTGATTCGACAGAGTTCACTTCTGCCACAGTACCAATCCTACTAAAACCCTACATTCTACTGCTGGCCCAGTACCAGTCGTACTGATACAATATAGTCAACTACTGCCCCAGTACGAGCTCTACTGATACCCTACAGTCAACTACTATCTCAGTACCAGTGCTTCTGGTATAATGTCCGTCATTTTCCCAGTACCAATCCTGCTGATACCAAATAGTCTACCCATGTCCCAGTACCAGTCCTACAGATACCCTACAGTTCACAACTGTCTCAGTACCAGTCCTACAGATATTCTATAGTCCAGGTTTGCTCGGGTACCAGACCTTTTTATACCTCAGTCCATAATTGCGCCAATACCTGTCCTACTGATACCCTGTAGTTTACCACTCAGTACCAGTATCAGTCCATCTAATACCCAACAGTCCATCAGTTTCAGTACCAGACCTGTTGATACGACACATTCCACTAGTGCCCTAGTACCTGTTCTTATGATACCCTGCAGTTCAACACTGTCTAAATACCAGATCTATCGATACGGCAGTCATTACTGCTCCAGTAACAGTACTACCGATACGCTACCGTACACTAATACCCTAGTACCAGTCCTACTGATATGACACTGTTCACTTCTGCCCCATTACAAACCCTTCTGATATGATACTGCCCATCACTGCCCCAGTACCAGGCCTACAGATACGATACAGTTCCAGTGACAGCTCTATTGATACGCTACACTTCAGTACTGTCCTAGTACCAGTCCTGCTGACACAGTCCGCTACTGCCACTGTACCAGTACTTTTGTTCAGAAACAGTCCACTACTGCTCATCTACCAGTGTTACTGATAGAATGTAAGGAGGACTGGTACTGTGTCTGCTGTGGACTGTAGAGTATACGGAGGACTAATACTGATTATATAACGAACTGTAGAATATGAGGACTGGTGCGGGGTCTGCACTAGACTTGCAGGATATACGATGGCCAGGTACTGGGTTTGTGTTGGACTATACTTTATACGGAGGAGTGGTACTGGTTCTGTAGTAGACCTAGGATTATACGGAGGACTGATACTTGGTCTGTATTGGACTGCAGAGTAAACGTAGGACTGGTACTGGGTCTGTAGTAGACTGTAGATTATAGCGAGGACAATATCTGGGTCTGTAGGGGCATGTAGTGTATACAGAGGACTGGTACTGTGCCTGTAGTGGACTGCAGAATATACGGAGGACTCGTAGTGGGTCTGTAGCATACAGAGGACTGGTACTGGGTCTGTAGTGGACTTTAAATTTTAGGGAGGACTGTATCAGGATATGTAGGGGACTGCAGAGTATATGGAGGACCGGTTGTCTGTGGTGAACTGCAGAAGACTGATACTGTACTGGACTGTAGATTATATGGAAGACTGTCACTTGGTCTTTAGTGGACTATAGAGTATACGGAGGACTGGTATTGTTCTGCAGTGGACTGTAGAGTATACGGAGGTCTAGGACATGGTCTATAGTGGATTGTAGAGAATACGGAGGACAGGTACTGAGTTTCTAGTGGGTTGTAGAGTATACGGAGGACTGGTACTGTTCCTATCGTGGAATGTAGGGTGTATGGAGGACTAGTACTGAATCTGTAGTTGACTTAATGAAGGACTGGTATTGTGTTTATAGTGGGCTAAAGTGGTCTGTAGAGATTACGGAGGACTGGAACTTGGTTAGATTGTCCCCAGTCTCCAGTGACTATAGTAAATATTTTTTTCTTGTAATCCTGTTTAAATAAAACCAGAATGATATCATGACTATAATGGCTGGTCACTAGTGACCATAGAGCTCTCGAGGGACAAATTAAACAGTTTATCCAAATGACTCTGGTGTCAGAGGCTTTTAGCAGAGATTTTACCACAGATTTGCCCCCGTAGTGTAGGGCGTTTACCAGGGCTTTGCATTAGAAAATATGGAAGCCCGCTTTTCCCCGTTCCCGTATGGCCTGAGGTTTCAAATGACTTGCCTTATTTGTTTCATATTTTTATCGTTTGACTTTGTCGTAACCTCATTCTCATGATTCTTGTATAGATTTGACAAATTAAATATGTAGATTTTCATGTTCGTATTTTGTCTTTACAATCCATTTTTATGAATTGGTCAATGGAAATTGGCTTGATTTTAATTGCCTTGGAATAAGTTTATTTCCTACAAGTACAAATTGTCTGCAAACAGATCAAGCTCAGACTGTTATAGCAGAGATGACAAGTTTAGTATGATTTCATTATGAGAGAGAGAGAGAGAGAGAGAGAGAGAGAGAGAGAGAGAGAGAGGGGGGTGGGGGACTTGGGTAATAGTGGTAGTAACTGCCCAGATTTTTTTTTTGTAGAGGACTGCGACCTACGTCTCAAAAACTTGACCTATTTTTAAAATCCTGTACATTTTTTATTTTATTTTTTTTACATTTTAGACCCATTCTGCTCAAATACCGCACCTAGAGAGAGAGAGAGAGAGAGAGAGAGAGAGAGAGAGAGAGAGAGAGAGAGAGAGAGAGAGAATCTAATTCGCTTTTTTTTTTTTTCTTTTTTTTTGGGGGTGGGGTGGGGGGGGGGCTTTTCTATTTACAATTCATAGTTTTAATCCATATCAGGAGCATCGATATGTTTCACCTCTGCATAGATAGCTGGATAGAGTATCTTGCGCCAAGGTAAAGGCAAAGAAATCGCCTCAAAGAGAGCAGTACATAGGATTTGCTTTTATGTCTTTGTGAAGTAGTAAATGTATATTGAGAAGTAGCTGAAGCTATATAAATTAGGCATACAAACACATTCCCTTTTAAAAGCAGTGTTTTCTACCGCTTATAGAACCTTTCCTCTTGAAGGTAAGTTCATAAACAGTACGACTTGAGACAGCCAGACAAGTTTACGAACCTGTTGAAATATAATGTTTTACAGACAACAGGGATGTAATGCTGATGTAATTGACTGAGGCTATAAAACTATATTTTCCGAGTTAACCGAAGAATGGTTTCTTGGTTAACAGACACAACGTACGGTTTAATAGATTTTCCGGGATAACAGCACTATACTACAAACATACGTTATTTGCGCATATTAGACAGTCATGGCGTTCCATAGGCTGTGTATCGTATAAGAGGTTTAGAATCTGGACGGATAAGTATCGCTACATAAACATTCGTTGACTTCTCTTAACCATCATAGTCATAATGAATGTAACAATTATGTAACTGATAAAGCATGCATGTAGTTATTGCGACCGGTAACCTAAAATTTAAATATGCAACGTGAAACTCACACACACACGCGCACACACAGGTACATTATAATTTTAAGCAGTTGGCATGTTAATACTGATTAACTTTTAATTTACATCAATTTCAAGACCTTATTTACAAAGCGCAAGCTAGAAATCATAAAACTCTACACCAGGCGAAAGACGCCGTTGCATTTTGTGTTAAAATCAACGGCCATACATACTTATTAGGATGATTTGTATATAAAAACAATGATGTCCACTACTGACCACAGATATTGAATTTTCCAACTTAGTCGTTTTTCTCACAGTCGTTTTTCCAACTTAAGCGCTTGACATACGTTTTCCAAGATAGTCGTTATTTTTTCCTACTTAAGCGTATTTCCAACTTAGTCTCTTCACACACGATATTTATGCTTATTCCTGTTTTCTAGGTCACTCAACCCTGTAGTTCAATGCTTTCTTCGTTATCTGGTAGTCCTTTCGTACAAAGTGGGACTCACAAAATTCGAAATTACGTGAAAAACTGTGTCAGAATAACAAAACAACCCACTGTTGGGCTTCGTTACAGCTGTTGTCTTTTAGATGAGGAAACATGATCAGGAATCGATACAATTACCTAACACCTTCCGTCCGAGACACCAAAGGGAAAGAATGATGTACTTAAAGCAACGGCACCACAATCAAAACACTACAAGCAGGAAGCCAAAAGGACAGTTTCTTTTCCAAAAAGTGGCCAAACGGCTGTCCAAAATAAAAACATTCAAAATACACAAAAATGGAGGGACAGAGTTTAACTGTGTATACTGCTCCCCTGAACCTGTTTGGTATATTTCACAGACAGATGAACGCCAATGTAAAGAACCATAAATATACCAGAACGAGCTTTTATTCTCCTAAGCCGACAACTCTTTTTTGGCTTAACAGATGTTTTCATTTGTACGGTTGTAGGACACCGCTTTATTTATTTTATGTACAAATATCATTATGAGTAGAATTTAACCGTTTTATTCCCTTAAAAATTGTTGAACCCATCGCTAGGCATGCAAGCTTTGTCAAAGAAATTCTGCCCGTGAAAATCTAGCTTTATTTGTTTTCTGGCCTACTTCGTGTTGTTATTTCATTCTTTTGGGACAGCTTTTGGGATCTGACTGTATCAGTTACTGATCGTTGGACAAAAAGCGATCTAAAACACTGGATGGTGGTCAAGAAATTGAAATGAGCAAGATGAGTAGAAGATGGATAGGATTTGGGCAATCTATTCTACTAAGACGAAACAAGATATCTAACAGATATCTTACACAGTAATTAAGGTATTAATCATAGGGTCTGGGCACCCTTTTTTTGGATATTAGATGAGAACGCATGCATCTTAAATCGTGAATAAGATATCCTGTGTCTAATTCAGCGTATGAGATACAAATAAGATTACTGATTTACTAAATAAGATATATTTCAGTGGACCAGATAATGGGGTATTTGATGATAATTTAGGGATAATTTTATACTATTGGACAAATCTTACTTGAAAACTAGTACAATATTGATCTCCGACAAAAGATTTATTCACACTGTACAAGGTTCGATATTTTTTTCATAAATCTGTAGGTTCCTGTACAGTGATGAGAAGCACTACAAACCTCCGACAAACAGTTGTGACGTTTTAACTACAAAGAAAATAGAAGACAACGAATCAGCTGACTTTAAAGACAAAACAAGGGTTATATGAACAGATAACGCATTATGTGCTAGTCGTTTGAATTCCTTGTTCCTATTGATGGTGGGGAGAAAGCAGCGCATCAATGCTGCAATTTAATTGCTGTTGAATCACAGGGGCAGTGCCGGATATTAGGTAAGGCGTTTGGTGCCTGATGCTCTGGCTCTGGTCGGAGCAACCGGAGTCTTATTGTTGGTTTTCTTTTGCTTCAGCATTTCAGTTAGTTTTTGCTGTCCTCATCGTTGTTTCATCTCTGTATTCATTTGATTTTTATGTTCTCGTAGATGTTGCACTGAACTTGTGTAATTCCACGGCTGAACTAAGGGCGAGGGTTGTGGCCACCTAAAACCGTTCCAAGGCGGTGCTTATGCTGTGGGTTACTGTATCTGTCATTGTATGTCTTTGCACGTTTGTCTTGGTGTAACTTTTATTTTGGATAGCCGTTTGGCTATTTTTGGGATGAAACTGTCCTTTTCTTTTGGCTTTCTGCTTGTAGTGTTTGGTTGTGGTGCGTCCTTCTTTTCCTTATGTGTCTTGGGTACAAGAAGGTAATTGTATCGGTCCCTGATCATTTTTTCCTTTTTATTTACATATATAGAAGACATGCATTTTCAGGTGGGGTATGAAACATATCCCCAATCCCGATTCTAGACCCCGATCCTGATATGTTCCCATTACAGCAAGCCCAGGGGATATCTTTTGCCGTTTCAAGTTTTTTTTTTTTTTTTTTTTTTTTCTTTTTTTTTTTACATCATTCTCATTACTATTCAAATGCTAACACAAATATTAGCGCTGTTCATAGCCGAAAAGGTGACTTTATGAACACATTTTCCTACTTCAGTGCATTTTCTTCTTTTTTCGCGTGTTTGGTTTGGATAGTCTGTGAAAACATATAAATTGACAATTAATAAATATCTATATTTATACTTTCCCTTGAATACGAAGGGTGATATTAGGATCGGGGGTCTAGGATCGGGATGGGGATCGGGTGTGTGTTTAATACCCGACCGCACTTTCATGCTAGCTACAGTGGTTAAGCAGACGATACAGTTTCCTTGTACATACAATACAATGTTCCTTCTTGTGTTCCTAAAATAAAAAGATTCAAAAGTTTTAAGATTTATTGTTTAACAAAGCAAGATCAGAGATAGCGGATAGCATGTATCCGTATTTTGGCCCGGCTTTTCAAATATTAACGTACCGGGAAATAATCCTATGTTATTGTTTTCATCCGGGTTACTGACCACGTGATTACAATGTTATGCCACGTGACCAAAAATTGTGGATGACAAAAACATTTCCGGTTCCATTGATACCTTTTTTTTTTTTTTTTTTTTTTTTTAATTCAAGCCAAATTTTACTTGGATAATAAATTCCATTTGGTTAATATTCAATCGTAAATTTTATTTAGTGTTTTAAAAAACAGCCTTAAGAAGTAATCTGACTGCTTTTCCTAGGACAAATACAACTGTTTGAATGATATTTTTCCGATATCAGCTGGCACGCGCGCAACCGTAATATGGTGACCATTTTTACGCCTAGTTTTAGCTGTGAAGCGACTAACTAGGAAATACGCTTAAATAGGATAAACTGGCGACTGTGTACTACACAGAACAGCGCTTATCTTGGAAAACTGATTTTTGCGCTTTTATTGGAAAAAGAGCATTCTACAATCAGTCTCGCTTTTCAGGAAGATTTTTTTTTCATACTGCGTATTTCATAATGTCATACTTAAGTCAATTCTTTCTTCTGCCTTTACATGAAAATTTATTTATTTATTTATTTATTTATTTATTTATTTATATTTGTTTTGTTTATTTCAGAACAATGACACGACATGCTAATAATGTTCAATATTATACAGTGGCACCTCTACGTAAACTTGCTTGCTTAACGTATTTACCATAAATATTCGGTCGCTCTAACTATTTACCTTACCTATCCTAAAATTTTAACTTACACATTTGGCTAATTAGTATTGTGTCTAAAAGCTCTCAGTGCAGGGACTGATAAAAAAACTATTTTGATCTGGGTCTGCACTGTTTGCTCAGTCTATATTGTCGGAATATTTAGGGTAAATATGGTGGTATGCGATCAAACGAGTATTTCAAGGAACATAAGTTGAAGATATATGACCTAGTTCATCTATCAATAAACAATTACCTTTGGCTATATCAAAATGATGTACAAAACTGATTAAAAGCAGAAATGTTTATCATATGTCACATAGATCACCACCAGTAGGCAGTTGTGGAAAGCCATGGCTGTCTTATATGGCGCAAATACCTTGCGATTTGTGAGAATGTGTTATCTTATGTGGTTTATTATTCCTTTATATGAATTTGATGTTGCTTTATGTGGGTTGAGTAGTGCGTTATGTGACTTTATTGTTACGCTATGTGAATTGGCAATTCCGTTTTGTGCATCTATCATTACGCTATGTGGGTTTGTTATTTGCTTATGCTGGTTTAATATTACATTATTTAATTTATTCATTGCATTTTGTGCATTTTCCAATACCTTCTATGGACATTTCATCCCGTTATGTCACTATGGCTGACACCACATATGTAGGGAAGGCCCGTTTACGTGATATGAAAAATCTTTACATTATGTGAGTTTGTAATTACGGCAAGTGACTTTGTTATTACGTTATGTGAGTTTGATATTACGTTATGTGACTTTTCATTAAGTTATGCGAGGTTGTCTTTACGGTAATGTAAGTTTATCATTATGTATGATATTACTTCATGTGAGTTTGTCAGTTCGTTCTATGATGTCATAAACCGTAAGTGACTAACGAGATTTCCCAACATAGAAAGATGCTGGATATTCGCCTGTGTTTGATACCCATCATTACGGTTTGTGTTGGCGAACGGGAGTCATTTAAGAAAATCTATCTATCTATCTATCTATCTATCTATCTATCTATCTATCTATCTATCTATCTATCTATCTATCTATCTATCTATCTATCTATCTATCTATCTATTTATCTATCTATCTATCTGTTAGATTTTCTAGTGGACATTAGTTTCTAGAAATAAATTTTCCATGCGACATCGCCTTCTAAAATTAGACAATGGAATTACATACCTACGTACCAGCTTGCTAGATCACATTCTGTTGTTTGAACTTTATTCAAATACGGGATCCAGTGTTGTAGTTTGACCGAATTCCGAATTCTGGAGCAACAGTAACACAGGAACTTGCAGTTAATACATTTGTCATATAAATTCCTATACGATTCTTTAAAAAAAAACATATAAGGTTATCAAGAAAAGGAAAAAAATATAACTTCATGCCTCTGTGAACAGCAATGGCAGACGAAACAGCCGTAGGCGGAAATGCTGTGGAAAATATCATGAAGAAGAATTTGATAGTAAACGTTTCGTATTGTTATCGGAAAAAGATTTCCAAGAGAAACCTCAAACACGAGAAGGGCCACAAACATTACAGTTCGCGCGTTTAGAGCATATTTAGAGCATATTTAAAAGCTAAAGAAATAAAAGCGATTTCAGCCAATCAGAGAAGTTTTATGAGAAAACAAATTGTCAAATAACGTATGTAGTACTATTATCCTGGTATAACGCTTATCCAGGCAACAGAGAACAAATATGGACATGCTGTGACGTCGACCAGAATACCAACATTAAGCTCGGCTTCGCCTCGGTCAATATTGGTATTATCTGGTCGACATCACATCATATCCACTAATGTTTGCCTCAGCAGAATACATCAATTGTTTTCTTAAATGACTCTTTTTAGCTGTCCGGCAACAGTGACAAGTGATGTTAATCGGTCCTTGACCATACCCAGGCTATGTGTCATAGGACTATTGTTATACTAAACGTTTGCTTGTGCGTACTTATCTGTACTGCACACTTTTATTTCTGTCCCACTATCAGTCCTACTGAAATGACATAGTCCTTTACTTCCACTAGTACGACACAGTCCACTACTGTCCAAGTACATTTCGTGCTGATACGACACCGTACACTACTGACCTAATAGTAGTCCTACTGATATGATACCGTCCACTGTCCTAGTACCAGTTTCACTGATAAGATACAGTCCTATCCTGCATCAGTATCAGTCCTACTGAAGCGACACAGTCCGCTAGTGCCCCAGCACCAGTACTAGTAGATACCCTAAAGTCAACTACTGTCCCGATACAGTCACAGTTCACTTCTGCCAGAGTACCAGTCCTACTCACACAACACAGCCCACTACTGTCCCAGTACTAGTCCTACTAATATGACACAATCCACTAGTGTCCCAGTACCAGTCTTCCGATATAATGCAGTCCACACTGCACAAGTACCAGTCCTATCGATACAACACACTCCACTACAGTCCAAGTATCAGTCCTACTGATAGGACACAGTCCACTACTGAACTAGTACCAGTCCTACCGACATGAAACAGTCTACTACTGACCCAGTACCAGACCTATTGATACTATAGTCCACTATTGCCCGAATACCAGCCCTGTGGATTTACCTACAGTCCCCTACTGCCCCAGTCCAAGTCCTATTATTACCCTACAATCCACTACTGCCCAGGACCAGTCCTACTTATAAGCTATAGCACTTCTGTCTGAGTATCAGACCTGCTGATATGATATTCAGCCTACTTCTGTACCAGTCCTGCAGATCTGCTACAGTCCACTTCTACCCCAGTCCTAGACCAATTGATACTAGTCCACTTCTGCCGCAGATCAGTCCTACTGACACCTTAAATTTTACTTCAGCCCATGTCCCAGTCCGGTTGATGCCCTACAATCAATTACTGCCGCAGTACCAGTCCTACTGATACGATAGCGTACACTACTGCCCCAGTACTAATCCGACTTTTAAGCTACAGTATACCACAGCCCCAGTACCAATCTTATTAATACGTCACAGTCCACTACTACCCCAGTATCATTCCTACTGATACCCTACAGTCCACTGCTGTCCAGTACTATTTATATGGCACGGTACGCTATTGCTCCAGAACCAGTCTTACATATACGATAAAGTACATAACTGCCCAGTACCAGCTCTGTTGATACCGACACAGTACACTACTGTCCCATTACCAGTCTTGCTGATACTACACAGTCCACTATTGTCCTAGTACCAGTCTTTCTGATATGATACAATCCACCAATGCTCCAGTTCCGGTTTTACTTATACGACACAGTCCACTATTCTATTGTCCCAATGATAGTCCTACTGATATGATACGAAAACCCATGTGTGTCCAAGTACGAGTTCTGCTGATATGATACAGTCCACTACTCCCCCAATACCAGACCTATTGATACAATAGTCCACTACTGCCCAAATACCACTCCTACGGATACCCTACAGTCCACTCATGTCCCAGTGCTAGTCCTATTATCGGGACCAGTTCTACTTATAAGCTACAGTACTTCTGTAGTGTACCAGTCCTGAAGATATAATATGCATCCCTCTTCTGTTCCAGTACCAGTCCTGTTGATATGATACAGTCCACTAAACTGCCCCAGTCATAGACCATTTGATACGATAGTCTACTACTGCCCCATTACCAGTCCAACTGATACCCTGCAGTCTACTACTGCCCCAGTTCTAATCCTGTTAATGCCCTACAATCCACTACTGCTGCATTACCAGTCTTATTGATACGAAAGCGTACATTACTGCCCAAGTACTAATCAGACATTTACGCTACAGTAACAATCTTAAAACTACGTCACTGTCCTACTGATACGCTACAGTTCACTAATGTCTCAGTATTATTCATACTACTGCCAAAGTACCAGTCCTATGCAGTGTAATCTCAGTGCCCCAGTGTCAGCTCTGTTGACCTGTCACAGTCCATTGCTGGCCCAGTACCAGTCCTAGTGATGTAGTCCCTTACTGCACAAGTACTAGTAGTCTTATTGATACGATACAGTACTCTACTGATATGACACAGTCTACTACTCTCCCAGTATCAGTCCTACTGACATGCTAAGTCCTTTACTGCCCCATTACTAGTCCTACAGATACTAAATAGTCTTTCACTGCCATATTACCAGTCCTACAGATACTCTATAGTCCACTTTTGCCCGACTACCAGTAATATTGATACCTCATATTAGTGCCCTTTTACCTGTTCTGCTGATACCCTGTAGTAAACCACTTTCTCAGTACCAGACCTATCGCGATAAGTCATATACTGCCCCAGTATCAGTTTACCACTGTTTCAGTACAGACCTTTGTTACGTTACTCAAAAAGAGCAATAAATAAGATTTGCTTTTATGTGTGTGCCCAGTAGTTTTCGTTGCGAAGTAAATTTATATTGATCAGAGAAGTAGCTCAAGCTATCCAAATTAGGCATATGAACATATTCCCTTTTCGAAAGCAGTGTTTTCTACTGCTTAAAGAACATTTTTCTTGAAGGCAAGGAGCTCTTAAACTTTAACACAACCAGACAGGTTTTCGAACCTGCTCAAGTATAATGTTTTGCAGACAACAGTGATGCAATGCTAAGCAGTTTGGCGGAGGCTACAAAACGAAATTTTCTGAGTAAACCGGTTTCTGGGACAACAGACACGATTTTACGGTCTAATCGATTTTCCGGGATAACAGTACTGTACTATAAAAGTAAGGTATTTGCGCCATATAAGACCGCCATGGCGTTCCATAGGCTGTGTCTCGTTAAAGAGGTGCTGCCTGTGGACGGATAAGTATCGTCACACAAACAGCTGTTGACTTCTCTTAACCTTCATAATCATAGTCATAATGTATCTATTTTGTTGATAAAGCATGGAGTTATTGCGACCGATAACCTAAAAATAATAATAAATATGCAACATGAAGTTCACACACACACGCACACACATTGTAATTATTAACAGATGACATGTAAATACTGATTAACTACAATTACATCATTTGAAGGCCCAATTTGAAAAAAATGGACAAAGCGGAAGCTAGAAATGCAAGAAAGTACCAGACGGAAGATCCCGTTGCATTTTATGTTAAAATCAACGACCACTCATTCTCATTAGGATGAATATGTATATGAAACAATGATGCCCACTGCAGATATTGATTTTTCCAATTTAGTCGTTTTTTTTTCTCATTTAGTCGTTTTTCCAACTTAAGCGCTTGACATACGATTCCCACTTAAGCGTATTTCCAACTTAGTTTCTTCACATTACTGGACAACTCGGCCCCTAACAAAGTCGGCCCCCACAAACTCGGCCCCTAACAAACTCGGCCCCTTACTAGCTCGGCCTCTGATATCTATTAATGATCATTAATGTTATAACATGAACATAATATGAGCCTGCATATTCTAAGTTAGATTTTATATGATAGTTATTTCCTAAAATACCCTTATAAAAGGTTGTCAACCCATCTACTAGTTACGTGAATATTACGAAATGGTATATTTTAGATATAATTACATCAAATTGACTATTCTGCGGGATGCGGGCTGCGGTTTGCGGGCTGCGGGTTGCAAGCTGCGGGCTGTGGGCCATATATAACTGCTGCCTTGTAATGAGGTCATTGTACAAGAAAACTGAAATGATTAAATTTATACTTTTTTTGTTTTGTGTGTACATCAACAGAATATGATCATTGAATACATGCACATGTATGTCTGTATGAAACTGATTGATAGCAAGATAGCAATGCCATAATTCTTTGGAATAGGTTATTATCAGGACATGTGGCTTTTATTGGCCGCTTCATGAGAAAGTGTCCTCTTGGAAACATGTGACATGCACATGCACTTACTGATCAGTCTTACTTGTATGCTCTGTGGATGGTCCAGGCCAAGTAGCTACTGTATGCTATCATCAGACTGCTGTGATCAGCCTGCACAGATGAACAGTCTGATATGACTTGACTTATCGCAAATCATCTTAAAGGTATATTTTGTCAAAATACTGCCCAGATATAGCTGAATGAATAATGAAACACTGTTTATCATTCCATGAAAAAACGTTCAGACAAATTAAACCTACGAAGGTTTACTAATAAGAGCTGTCAGCAGACAGCATAGCTCGCCTGGATGTAAGGACTAAATGCCTCTTTGGCCTATCGGGGGAGGAAGGGGGCATCAAGGTCATAATTGTCATAGGGGAGAGTGTGCTGCTGAATAAAACTTTGGACCCATATCTATCATCAAACTGAACAAACCAAATCCATCATATGGTTTTGAAATTTGAGCTTTTAAAAAGCTCTAACGTAAAGCTTTAGCGTAAAATTTGTCTGTGACCTTGACCTTTCATCCATAGTCATAGGTGGGGGTATAGCTGAATAAAACTGGACCTATATCCATCATCATACCGAATATAAACCAAATCAATTATATAGTTTTGAAATTATGAGCTCTAAAAAATCTTAAACATGAAATTTCAGTCTGTGACCTTTACCTTAAATGCATGGGCATAGGCAGGGTATTGCTCAATAAAACTTTGGGCCTCTGTCTGTCATCATGCAAAATCTGAATCACATCCATCATTTGGTTTGGAAAATATGAGCTCTTTAAAAACTTTAACGTAATACTTTATTTGTAAAATTTCAAAAGTCTGTAATCTTGACCTTAAGATCATGGGCATCGGCTGGGGTATTGCTGAAAGAAACTTTGGACCTATATCTATCATCATACCAAATATGAACCAAATCCATCTTACAGTTTGGAAAATATGAGCTTTTAAAAACTTTAACGTAATACTTTATTTGTAAAATTTCAAAGTCTGTGACCTTGACCTTAAGATCATGGGCATGGGCTTGGGGTATTGCTGAAAGAAATTTTGGACCTATATCTATCATCAAATCAAACATGAACCAAATCCATCGTACAGTTTGGAAAATATGAGGTCTTAAAAACTTTTGTTTTTTTGTAAATGTGGTCGCCAACGCCGATGCCGGGGGTAGTGCAATAGCTCTTCCTGGACTTCGTCAAAAAACATGTTAGGCCAAACAAAAAAAATCTTTTGATTCTCAGGCTTTTTTTTTTCTTTTAAAAATAGAGCATGAAGGTAGCTTTTTATTTTGATTTTTATTTTCCACTTTTCAACTTGGACATTTTTGATTGTTGTGGAAACTGGAAATGGAAGGGTCTGTATTGTAAACATAAAGAAGATTGGAAAATTTAACTCTGGTTGCTTTGTACAAGACTTATTTGCCCTTGACCCTTCTGCAAAATTCACTTCGCATGTTTCAGACGAATAATTAGCGAGTTTCTGACATTCGTGCTTGTTCTTGGATAGACTATTGTTTAAACCAAATTAATTTTTGTCAAAACTTAGCCATCTTTACTCTGAGTTATCATGCAGTGTTTGCGATGCTTTTATTATTAAAGCACAAGGTACTATTTACAATGTTAGATTGCTAAAGTGTCCATTATAATTGCATTATCGTTTACTTTCAAAATTGCAAAAGAAAAGGCTGCATCACATTGACTAACAAGACTAACAAGAGCTCCGCCATGCGGGGCATTATACGCCCATGGCAAGTTATAAGCTGTAGCACATATACTGGCTCCTGTATAATTCGGTGTTCCGGATATAAACTGTAAGTGGAATTACAAAAAAAAAAAAAAAAAATAAATAAATAAATAAAAAATAAAAAATTTTCATTGGGGCATAGCTCTGCTGAGATTTGGTGAACTGTAACCTAAGGGTCCAAGCTTGCCCAGAAATTAAGGGAGAAGTGTCTTCTCCCTCCTGGGAAAATAGGGAGAAGTTTGCTGCGTCTAGGGAGAAGTGCTTTTAGACAGAGGACACACAACAGAAGCATGGCTATATTATAAGCTCATATAATGCCACAATCACAAACCGCAGCCCTTCCCAGACCCCAAGAGGAAGAGGAAACCGACAAATCCAAACAAGCACAAACCGAACAAACTTACGAAAAGCACTAAGATTAGCTCTCTCTTCCCCAAGCGAGGTAATCGCAATACTAATACTAAAAGGACTGAAAACACAAGAACAAAATGACACACGGAAAGACATACAACAAATTGCCTCGTAGAATAAACCACAAAGCAACAAAGAGTAAGACTAACACCGGACCACCGCCTTAGAACGGTCAGTAGAGCAAACCACCGGGGGGGTTAAAGCACTTTTACAGCTAGCTAACTTCACCCTGGGTCCCGATGCTACTCTTAATACAGAAACACATAAAAATTCGGTTCGCATAAAGGCTCCAAACTCAGTCAATGCATCAAAGCGAAAACATAAAAATCAAATTAATCACTATAATAAACAAAGACGGGTCTCATGGCTAATTCTACTGTATGCCAGAGTAAATGAAAACCAATAGTTGAACCACGGCGGGCCATATCGTCAAGCCCCAACCCACTGGTTAACGAAGAGACCGTCATTGAGTCTGAAGCCCGAACCGCCGTCGTGCAATTAAAGAGTGAAGCATTAGCCATCAACAATGATTGGGTTGACAACTAAGCATGCAGTCTGCCGCATAATATCCAGGCAAAAGCCAATTCTTTTATAACGGTTAATAAGTTTTCTGAATTGCTCCGAAAAGTTAGATTTACCTACAATTTTTCTAAAAATGTACACTGTCACCGTAAAATTCTGGTTCCGGTATACCTTGTTGCAGAAGTGTTTTCAGACTGACGCTATATTTTTCTAACAAGGCTGCGATAAAATTTCGAAAACGCCTTACGAAGTTTAAAATAACGATAGCCCTGCCTAAGAAGTTTGGCAGTAAGGGCTTTATTACGATAGTTAAAGTCATTAAGATTTGAAGAAGCTCTGGCGAATCTAATAAGTTGAGATATGTATACCCCATATGAGGTATGCCGGGGGACATCGCCATCCAGAAAAGGGAAATTGACTATATCAAAATCAAAATCGTCCCGTTTATCATAAATTTTGGTGGAAACTGTACCATTAGATATACATAGATTAAAATCCAAAAAAGGTGCCTCGGTATCGGAAGAATTTGCTCTATTTAATTGGAGTTCTGTAGGGTATATCCGGTCCACCATTTGGTCAAAGTAAATATTGTCAATATTTAATAAGTCTGATTAGATATCTTGTCAGTTTTGTCAGGCACATGCTTTGATCATGTTGCGAGGTGTTCAGAGGCTCAGATAGTTGCACATATAGTGCATATAGGTTCTTTACTACAATGCACATGGTATTAATAATTGTACATTGTTCTTTCTTTCCTTTTTTTTATTGGAGTGGGCGGAGGGGGGGGGGGGGGGGTGGAGGGGGAGTAATAAAAATAACATTGATCACAATTTTTTGGCTTAACATATACTATTGCTGGCAACCCGCAGCCCGCATGCCCGCAGCCTGCATGCCCGCAGCCTGCAGCCCGCATGCCCGCAAAATAGCGATTCCATATCTTGTATTGTTGCTTCCATTTTTAATGAAACGTGTGCATTTTTTTTTTTTTTTTTTTTTTTTTGCACGTGCATTATTTGTTCTTTCAAACTTTTGCATTGTCATGAAACATGTGCATTATTTGAGTCAGCAAATGGGGATTATGCGAACAGCAAAGGCTAAGACTAACTCCACTAGATGGCTTAGCATGCAATGCGCATTTGAAGAATGACTTTACTAAGGACGAAAAGTACCGTTATCTCGTGTCACAGCTGAAACAGCTCATTTGTTCTTATTTTAAATGTGCTGCATTGTTGGATTAAAATCATGTTGTGTTGCTTCCTTTATTTTGAATACAGATTGTTTTCTCTTTATACAATTATGGTAAACACAAAGCAAACATAAATGATGTGTTTATAGATAGATGTGTTCATCCGGAAATCTGAACGATCTCTCTTCTCAATGAATAATCTGTAAAACCACAGTCTCTGCAAATATATATTTGCCCACAGTCTCTGCAAATATATATATATTATCTCTTTACAAGTCTATGATATGAACACCCCTGTTAATCCCAGTTTATATTCCAGGTTTACCGGTCTAAACTTGACTTTCTTATTTCTGCTTTAAAACATGTTTTATGGGTACTTTTTAGAACAACCTTCATCAACTTTTTCATCTGAAAATCGCGATTTTTTACATCCACCAAAAATAGCATTGCAGTTAACAGGCGTGTTACCACAATGTAACAAGGCACAAATATGTTGTTACACAACTATTAAATTTCACCAATTAAAGTAGATCATCATATTAGACGCAAACGTATCTGCTAGCTAAATGAGCGGCCCACATTAGTCTCAGACATTGAACGGATTGGAGGACACTGTTTCCCGGGAGGGAGTGGAGGGGGTTGTGGGGGGTATTCTGAATTTTGTCTGCTACATAGGCTTGGCCTCAGCATCTAGTGTTTACCCAAAACAAATATACGGTATATCAAGCCACACCCAAAAAAATATCTGACATATACTATTGCAACCCGCATTCCCCCCCCCCCCCCCCCCCCCCCCAGTTTTTAGGATACTTACTGGTACACATACTGAGCTTTTTTTTTTTTTCTCATGGAATTGTCAATGAATAATCTGTAATCAGTCATACCCCCCAAAAATATCATACCCAAAAAAATCTTCCCCTTGCTGTCTTTTTTTTTTTTTTTTTTTTTTTTTGTTAGTGTGCTTTAAACAGTTAGCAACAGTAGCTCCGCTTTTACTTAAATGGCATAGAACTGATGCACAGCAGAAAGAGAGCAGTTAAAACTAAATAAAAACAACTATCAGTTCAACAGAAGATTCTAACCCCGATTCTTACAATACCCACCAAAATACCGAGAATTTTTATAGACCAAAAAATGGTCAGTTTTGAAAATTCAAAATTCTAAAAAAAAAAAAAAAAAAAAAATAGTCCTAGCCTATGTAGCAGACAAAATTCAGAGTATCCCGCTCCCCAACCCCACCCCTGGGCACTGTCTATAACATTATGCCTATTATATAGATTGTTGATCTAAAAAATACAGTTGATTACAGACATTTTTGACCATGGTCATGGCATGTTTTGGGGACGAGGTCGAGTGAAACACAGATAAAACATTTTATGTTTAAATACAGTGCAACTATCCAACCAAATGAAACAATATTTTAGGGGAGAGTTGTAGGGGCCGAGTTTGTTAGGGGTCGAGTTGGTTAGGGGCCGAGTTTGCTAGGTGCCGAGTTTGTTGGGGACCGAGAATCGTTTCATATCTGTCCTGGAATCGTTTTAGTTAGTATTTAGTCAAAATATATGTTAAAGGCTCCATATTCCTAAAAAATAGGCATTTTATTATCCAAGAAAGGTTTAATAAATTGATATATGGTATTAATATAATCATAAAATGTGGCACCTGACAGCCTGTAAAATTTTGGTTAGTCTCTCGTAATTGAACTGGATGAAAAATAAAATATTTATCGTATATGTTGCCAACAACATTAATTCAGAGATACGATAAAAAAATCATTTCATTTATGATCCATTTCAAAAACGAGAGATTAAGTAAAATTTTACAAGCTGTCAGATGCCACATTTTATGGTCGTTTAATATCATTTATCAATCGGGATATCAATTCATAAACCTTTCTTGGATAAAAAAAAAATGTCTATTTTTTGAGGAATATGGAACCTTTAATATTTCTGGTAATGACATATAAATAATCACTCGATGAGAATCTCTTCTAAAAAGAAACTTTAGACGAATGAAACTGCTTTATTTTTCTGAAAAAAAAAACAACAACAACAACAAAAAAAAAAAAAAAAAAAAAAAAAAAAAAAAAAAACACATCGGTCCAGTAAACGTTAGCAACTTTCTGCTATCCAATAGGCTAGAGCGTACTCTGCGTTAAAGACCGAGGGTTCCGAATGATCTTTATTGTGTGACGTAGTAACCAAAATAACGGGTTCGCCATTGTAAAGACCGAATATTCGTCCTATTTTGTAAATCCAAGAGCGGGACGGTTTTCCGTCCGTCTCACTGGATAAAAAGGGACGAAAAACCGTCATATTTTTATATAGGTCCTGAATAGTAGTTCAAGCAGCGTAACTAACATCAAATACCGGCGTAACCAAACATTTTTAAAATGTTTTCAATTACTTCATTCGAAGAGAACAATACAAATCGGACCACCATACAGCAGTTCACCTGCATTCTCCGTCAAATCTATCTATTTTCTTGCCCGAAATTTCGCTGTTGTCCATGTTAGACGATAATTTTAGGGGACAAAGATGTCTGGTTACCGGGTGTTTTCGAAGGGGTTAATCATTGATTTTAGTGAGGTACCGAGTTTTGCGGGGTAGAAGCAATAAAAGAGTGAAGGTGGAAAACAAACACAAAGAAAATGTGACCAAAAATGGTCACAAACAAAGGTGACGGTTTTCAGGAGTTTCTCGACCTGCGGCAGCAGAAAATGTGCATATAACCAAAACAATAACGGTATAATCAACTATGCAACTTTGGATGCTTCAAATGCAAACCGCCGATCCCATATAATGACACATGGAAAATGCCTTCACACAAGCCTAAATTAAATCGTGATGCATATCTAGCCACAAATTCTGTTAGACGACGAACAAAGGAATGACCGAAGATGGCTACGTGTAAAGGCTCCGACATATTGCGGGGACAAAACAAGACTACTAATGTTATACTGTATATGCAAAGAAGCAGACCATTAAAACTTTGTAATAAAGAGAAATATCCATGACTACTTTTACGATACCAAAAAGTAGCTAACTATTCTGCTTGAACTTGAACTACTATTCAGGACCTGTATAAAAATGTGACGGTTTTTCGTCCCTTTTTTCCAGTGAGACGGACGGAAAATCGTCCCGCTCTTCGATTCACCAAATAGAAAGAATATTCGGTCTTTACAAGGGCGAACCCGTTATTTTACGATACCAAAAAGTAGTTAAATGAGAGAAAATTTCATCCACCAAAACACATTACTACACAATATTGTTCCTTTTACCCCACGCTCCCAGCAAACAAAGGCAGTACCTTATCATCTGATTGGCTGACCTCTAAACGCGCTTACAGATTGATAAACATAATGAACTGAAATACCCCCATGTCATATGGAACTCTTGAAGTGATTATCAGTGGAGTTATCCTTCCTGTTTACTGCGGGAAATCATATTTGGATTGTTTCCCTTCCAGTTAATCTGTGTGCACCTTGTTGATAGATAATCGATATGTGTGATACTGCTCTAGGCTATATGGAAGAGGCCAATACACAGGTATCAGAACACGGGGACTCGTTTAGGCCGACTTTGTGTCAAATAGTGCGTTTTGATCGTTTTTTGTCATAAAAATGACATAAGAAATCTGTAATTAATCTTAACAAAATTTATATCTCTGTAAACAGAGAGAACTAGAGTTTTTATTTATAACTTATAAAAAGTGGTATCATTAACACAAATGCTTATTTTAATGCATTAAAACGCACGCATTCTGTGTTTTCTATCAGTTCATAATAGATTTAAATGGGAGTCTACCCTTTCAATTTCATACAAAAAATGACAAAATGAAACAAAATTTGATTTTAAAGTTTTTTATATCAGCAGAATGGGGAAAAGTTGAACATTTTAGTGATAACTTATAAAAGTATTTTTCATCATCAGAATAATTTTAATTAACTAATAATGAACAGCTCCCTATACTTTCCTATAGAAATGGTAGAGAGATTCTATACAGGTAAACGTCAGATGAATCCAATATCCAAGAAAGATAATCCTGTCTCCAAAACAGGATTTGACATTTCGAATGGCAAATCCTGTTTCTGGGGAAAATGAGAAAAATATTTCAAAATGTCGTCTGTTAAAAAAAACAAAAAAACAAGAGCTTAGCTTATTCTATCTATAAAGAAAAGCCCTCATTCTTTAAAATGTCATTTTTTTAACACCATACAAGTATGAGCTTTTAATATATAATATTGCCGTGTCATATACGCACATACACGCATAGTTATTTTATTTATTTTTTATTTTCAATTATGCTTATTCTTTACACTTTTGTTTCTCATTAATCAATGCCCTTGTTTTGCCTGCTATTCTTTACACTTTTTCTTTATTTCTAAAGCTTGATTTTATTCTAATCAGTAGGTGTTTTACTTAGCCTCTGAGAAATATGTTCAATATTAGGCTGGTAATAATCAATTTTCTTCCCGACCCGCATGTGTTCTTTGTGTTTACTTGTGTTTGGATGCGGAGAGTGAAGGGTAGCAATTTCAGGCATTAAACAGAGCACATTCCGAATACATAGTACATACGAATTAGTGTTCAATACTTGGCACAACGTATTAGTCTAGTACATGCTTATCTACGTCAACCCGATAATCTGTTGAATATATCAGGAAGCTAAATAAATCAAATGCTCAATTTCTCTACAGATGTGGCCAAGTTTTAGTTAGAAAATTTATACAGGAAGGTGATATATGAAAACAAAACGCTAGCGCCTGATTGCTGTAATCGTACATGTAGTCAGATAGTACCGTTGATAGAGATGGTCATCTTAGTTATTTGTGTATCTATATCCACTTCACGTTGACACAGCTTAAAAACTTCGAGTCCAGTAAGCACTTGGATCGACGACAGCATATCGGGTGCTATCCATTCACTCCCATCTCTCTCTCTCTCTCTCTCTCATTGATTTACACGTCCAGTCCTCGTCCTTCAAACGCGAACTGACAGAGTGAACCACTACGGTACGAGTTCTTGTAATATGTGGCCCTTCTGCTGTCAGTTCAGCCATTCTTTCTTTCTATAGCAAATGCGAAAACATAACTATCATAAGCGTGGCCCAACGACGTCGGGTAAGGACTGCAATTAAAGGAATTAAGACTTGTAAGTTTTTATCATTACCAATTTCGTCTGTGTGTTTCTTAGTATTGCACTCTGAAACACTGTATTGACGGTAAATATTCAGGATTATTAAGACCTTATCATATCTATTACGATATTTGGACAAGCTTATATATTCCAATTAATTACAATTTGATGCACCCGAAATTACTGGTTTAATGGCAAAGTGTGTAGATCCAGATCAAATGATTCATTTTAGAAACTATATAATCTGGTTCCACGCTGTTTACTCACATGTCAACAGGCACATTGTACGCACGTGGTCAAATCAGCGTTTAGTCGAAAGCGGCAAACCAGCGTCCAAAACTACAGTTTGAATGGCAAGCTGTGTAGACCCAGATCAAATGATTCAGTTTAGGAGCTATCTGATCTGGGTTCACACTTTTTGATCATGTGGTCAAAATGCACAAGCTACGCACATGATCGATTCGGCGTTTAGTAAAAAGCAGCCAACCTGCGTCCAAAACTACTGGTTTGAATGGCAAACTGTGTAGACCCAGATCAAATGTTCAGTTTAGGAGCTACGTGGGTCCACACTGTTTGATCACGTGGTCAAAATGCACAAGCTACGCACATGATCATTTCGGCGTTTAGTTAAAAGAAGCCAACCTGCGTCCAAAACTACTGGTTTTAATGGCAAACTCTGAAGACCCAGATCAAATGGTTCAGTGTAGGAGCTATGTGGTCTGGGTTCACACTGTTTGATAACGTGTCAAAATGCACAAGCTACGCACATGGTCAATTCAGCGTTTAGTAAAAGGCAGCCAACCTGCGTCCAAAACTACTGGTTTGAATCACAATCTGTGTAGACCAAGATCAAATGGTTCATTTTAGGGGCTATGTGATCTGGGTCCTCTCTGTTTACTCACGTGTCAAGATATATATTCTACGCACGTCGTCAAATCTGTGTTTAGTCGATAGCAGCAAACTACGCCTAAAACTACTGGTTTGAATGGAAGACTGTGTAGACCCAGATCAAATTGTTCATTTTAGAAGCTATGCTATTTGTGTGTTTGCTAAGGTGTCCAAATGGACAGGCTACGCACGTGGTCAGATCAGCGCTTAGACGAAAGCAGCGAAACTGCATAATAAACTACGGGTTGACTGGCAAACTGTGTAGACCCAGACCAAATGGTTCATGTTAAGAGCTATGTGTTCAGGATCTGCTTTGTGTGTTCACGTGTCAACATGCACATTCCACGCACGTAGTAAATTCAGCGTTTAGTCGAAAGCAGCAAACTTAATATTTGCCGCCTACTCTCCAGTTTGTTGGCTATATAAACACCGTAGAGATATGCAGACTGCACATATTGTGGCTGTCTAATAATTAAGCGCATTTTAGTAGCATTTTTTGTAATAAATATAATGTTTTGTATACATATATATATTCCCGAAAAGATTCTCAAAATCGCCCCTACCACCCTTAAAATAGATATAAAAAAATGGGGAACTACCCTTTGCAGAATGCTCCCCACCGGGAAGGATTCTGTTGTGAACGAAAGCGTTCGTTTTATTCAGCGTCCAGGAAAAACCTGGACAGTAACTCTCCAGTTAGTTGGAGAAATTAACATTGGGTACTTGTCACAGAATTGCTCGCTTTAAATATGCGTCGTGTATTAAAATGCTACTAAAATGCGCTTAATTATTAGACATCCACAATATCGTGCAGTCTGCATATCTCTACGGTGTTTATATAGCTCCAGTTTGTTGGCTATATAAGCACGGTAGAGATATGCACTTTTGTTTCTCTTGTTTTTCCTGCTATTCTTTACACTTTTTCTTTATTTCTAAAGCTCAATAGGTATTTTACGGAACAGTGTGGTCAGAAAAAAAACAAACGTCTTCACGTTTCGTGTTAATAATCTCCTCAGAAGACTTGAATGGAAAAACATATGCACACATAATCATTGATATGTGTGACAAAGTGATGATAGAAAAAAGAAATGCTGCAGAACACTGTTGTGTAAGGAGTTCACCCATCCAAGTACTAACTGGGTTGGCAAGAGAGCTCTTTATTTCCAGCCAATACGGACAGACATGCTAAAGTGCACAAAATAAGCATTTTGTAAACTTGACTACATGTACCATGTACATGTATAGAGGAGTTAGCGTGCGTTTCGCGCATTATGCCCCTCCCTCCCCACCCCCCCCCCTTGAATTATTGTTGTAAATATAGATGAACTACATCCCTGTATAAATTGGACATTTAATTTATTTAACGTACTACAGAGTGAAGCAGAATTCAGGTTGAACTAGGTCTGCAGATACTAGACTCAAATATTTCATATATATATTATTTTCTCGTAATGCGCACCGGTTAACCTTTACCACTCTCTGGGGTAATTCAGCAGACGACAAATTTGTGATATTTTTTCTTATTTTTCCCAGAAAACAAAATTCGATATTTCATGCAAATTGGAGACAATTTACATGAAATGTCAAATCCTGTGTCTGGGAAAAATAAGAAAAATAGTTCAAAATGTCGTCTGCTGAAAAAATTACCCAGAGTACTAAGCGTTAATGTTGTTGGTTGATCACCCGCGATCTCCGCTTTCGGATGCGTATGCTGTTTTGGGTTTTTGCTGTTCGCATCAGCATAATGCACTTTTCACATACCGAAATACCATAATAACCTTAAGTATTGAGACAGGCATGCCTGAGGAAACAGTTTGTGTCCGATTAGGGTCTACACTGTATGCCACTCATCCAGCAACCAGTGTAGACTAAGATCAGACTTATAGAAGTTGGTCTGGTTCTACCTTTTTGGTGTACTTGTTTCCCTAGTTATCCATCCTCATTCATAATTTTAGGGAAAGCAAGGCAAACAGGCAAATCAACCAGTGTAGAGTCCGATCCTAATCAATAATCAGATTTTTAAGATCAATAGTAATCATATATATATATCTGACCAGGTTTGGTCCAGGTCTTGGTCATTATAGTGAAAAATAAAAAACAAATAAAATAAAAAAATTAGACGAAATGGGAATTATCCTCAGAATTGGAGTAGACGAAAGAGAATAAAAACAGTTGGCAAAATGGGAATAGACGAAATGGGAAGTCACCGTTTTGATGTATGCTATCAAAAACCTTTCCTTCACTCACAATAGCTGTTCATCTATAAGGGCTATCATTCCTGTGCGAACGGTTCCATAATACTCATTAACTGTACTTTGTCAAAAGATAATTTATAAAGTACTCTCCTTAAAGAAAAATAATGTTTGTTTTAGAAGAAATGAAACCACTATCAAAATGTAAAGACTACATAGTAACTTGAGAAACAAAATCAGACGGTCTCGGTCGCTTTCACTCTAATTTAAAATTGCTTTTCATACAAATGCGAATACGTTCATAAAATAAAATATATTAAATTATATATGCCCTTTTTAAAGGCATTCGTTTTCTTAAAATGGTCTTTTTGATAGTTTATGTATAAAGTATTCAATCATTTATCACTTTGTGATAGTTCTTTTTCTTTTTTTTCTTCGATTGTCGCATGAGGATTGTATATTCGGCTGACACTTGCTTTGGGCTATATTGTAAAATGTCGGAAACATTCAGAGGGTTTGCTTTACCTGTGCGGCCAAGATCGCCGCTAATCCCATCATCAACTGATAAGGTCGAAGATTGATGACGAGATTTCTCCCGTATGACTGTCACAAAACTGAATGCAGCAGCTCATCAGGGTCAATACTGTTAGTCTCTCGTCCAGCACTTCTTCGACGCATCAACAGTTAGCCAAATGGACGTTTCCAACATTGTAGACACTGATCAGACGCCAAATCTGGCTACCACTTATTCAGCAACACATTATACATATTAACAGTTAGTAAAATCAGTTTTAGGACATATAATAAAGGATTTGCGTCATGCATGCATTCATGGATAGTAAACCATGTATTCATGCGCATGCACGCATCCCTTTTATGTACGCTAGTATGCATGAATTCTTGATGATGTTAATAATAATAATAATGATAATAATAATCATGATGATAGTCGATATGCGTCATGCATGCATTCATTAATATATGTATGCAACCATGTATATGTTGCAATGCATGTATGCATGCATGCATGAAAAGCAGGTATACACGATAGACATGTATGCGCGGTTTGGTGTATGCTGGCGTATACGAATGCTTTATACTACTACTAATAATACTAAAAATAGTAGAAGTAGTAATAATAATAATAATAATAATAATGTCTATAGTAATCATAATGGTAATAATAATAATAAAAATCATCGACTTGCATCATGCATTAATGCACGTACGCATTCATGTATCCGTTTCCTGTATGCTTGACAGCCAGATAGGCAGGCAGGCAGGCAGGCAGGCAGGCACGCACGCACGCACGCACGCACGCACGCGCGT
Source organism: Anodontia alba (assembly GCA_964016985.1). Lineage (NCBI taxonomy): Eukaryota > Metazoa > Mollusca > Bivalvia > Lucinida > Lucinidae > Anodontia > Anodontia alba. The sequence goes on from OZ024824.1 coordinate 51,813,172, forward strand.
TTGGATGTATACTAGTGTACATGAATGCTTGCGTGTAATGGTGTTTGTCTTGTGCATGCGTGCATTTTCGTTTATGCCCAGAACAAGCTGCGACCTCCGAAATCTTATCAGGGCCCAGTCCGCCCATCTGCATACTCTGATCATAATATTAACTGTTCGCATCTTTACTGCTCGCATAAGATTTACGTGTCCTTTTGTAATTTGAGCCGTGTCACATGAAAAAGGGTACCATCTTATCGAGATTTCTAGCCTAGCAAACAATTAAAGCAAACAATTCACATAAAATGTCTTACTTTCTCTTTGAAAAAAATATTTTAGAATGTTGCTAATTTTTTTATGGAGAGTTTAGTGCTACCCGTTTCATTTTCAGCATGTTAAAGGTTAAAATCGGGCATAAAACAGAATACACAAAAAGAATCACAAAAACTTTTACACCTATCCATACTAAATAGGAATGGATACACTTTCAGGGGTTGTGGGGGTGGGCAACGATGTTAAAAATTGTTGTCTTCCCTTTGAAAAATGGGACAACTCTAAACTGAATGAATTTGCTCCCCTAAGGAGCAAACATTTTCTGATAGAATTATCTCATACATCTTTACAGATAAAGTCAGGTATATTGGAAGGCAAACAGGAAGACACAAAAGTTGCCTCATTTGCCCTAAATGGCGAAAAATCTACCAAGTGGAAGCAAGAAAACAAGAAAACCACAAACAGGGCCACGATGGACATGTTATTTATTTATTTCATATATTACAAGGCACGGTTTTACCGGATGAGCCTAAATACAGTAAAGTAGCGTAAAGAGTCGTAAAGTTGTGCAAATTAGCGTAAAATAGCATAAAATGACATAATTGTGTATGCTATTGCATATCTACTGAAGACTTGTTATTCTATTTGTATCACCCATGCAAGTATGGTTGGAGAGGCGATACGGGGAGCGGGAGGGCCTGGGGACTGGGTGGGGGGGGGGGGGGCGGGGGAGGCGGTAAAATGGGTGGAGTCCAGCGAGTAATATTGGTTGATGCGGTTATCAAATATATTGTATTCATATACCATATTTCCGAAAGAAACTTTACATTTGGATTCTATTTGTCATTTAAGGGTTGTCTGGCGAACTTTCTAGTCTTATTTGTTTTTTTTTTTTTTTTTTTGTTGTTTTTTTTGATAGAAATGTATAAATGAATTGTGCAAAAAAAAAAAAAAAAAAAAAAGTGTTGGCACTGGTCAGACGCCGTGTTCTGTGGCGTCTGATCTGGATCTACATTGTTTGCTTAGTGCGACGGAAAAACTATGCATGTAGAGTCTTCTGTTATTTTTAACAATCAATAAATCATTGATTATTTAAAGAAATTGGAACAATCTACAAGCATCAAATAAGCAAGAGAATGAAAGGAAAGCTGTCACGATTCTTAATCATCTGGGACTTTGAAAAACCTCTCTTGAAAACGAAAAACAAGCGACATAATCCAGTCTGCTTGCGTGACTGCTAGCCGCCCGGAGTTACCTTGCTTAGTGGATAAACTGATACAGAAGTCCATGATCATTGCCTGACAATTATTGATTACATGCTCGGTAGTTTCCGCCACTGCCGATTGTCGGAAATACGAACATTTCTTAAGAAAAAAGAACAATACCACCGATAGAAATGTCAAAAAAGGACCAAAAAGTTTTTATTTGATTTTAATGAAACCAAAACCAATTTTTTCAGCAGGCCTTTCTGCACAAAATGCCACCAGCAAAAATATTCCAAATTGTAATTTAAATGAATTATTTGTAAGTTAAAAATTCAAACAGCGAAAAAAATCGTCGTTATCACTATATTTTTAATCATTTGAAGGGTGCCTTTAAAAAACCTGAAAAGGGACCAAAAAGTTTTCGTTTTAAAAATATGAAAAAAGTATCAGCGTATTCCTGAAAAAAATTGGAATCAAAAGCTACCAGCAAAAATATTGTATTATTTTTCATACTTTCGAAAATTGATGTATAATATAGCTTTCCTATTTAAGTCTTTACATTTTACTGTAGCAGTTCGCACAGGTAAATCTTGGGCTGCGGTTTTTCAAAGTTGGCTATGCTTAGCCTCTGAGAAATATGTTCAATATTTAGCTGGTAATAATCAATTTTCTTCCCGACTTGTGTTTGGATGCGGAGAGTGAAGGGTAGCAATTTCAGGCATTAAACGGAGCACATTCCGAATACATAGTACATACGAATTAGTGTTCAATACTTGGCACAACGTATTAGTCTAGTACATGCTTATCTACGTCAACCCGATAATCTGTTGAATATATCAGGAAGCTAAATAAATCAAATGCTCAATTTCTCTACAGATGTGGCCAAGTTTTAGTTAGAAAATTTATACAAGAAGGTGATATATGAAAACAAAACGCTAGCGCCTGATTGCTGTAAACGTAAATGTAGTCAGATTGTACCGTTGATAGAGATGGTCATCTTAGTTATTTGTGTATATATCCACTTCACGTTGACACAGCTTAAAAACTTCGAGTCCAGTAAGCACTTGGATCGACGACAGCACATCGGGTGCTATCCATTCCCTCCCATCTCTCTCTCTCTCTCTCTCTCTCTCATTGATTTACACGTCCTTCATCCTATTTCACACGCGAACTGACAGAGTGAACCACTACGTTACGAGTTCTTGTAATATGTTGCCCTTCTGCTGTCAGTTCAGCCATTCTTTCTTTCTATAGCAAATGCGAAAACATAACTATCATAAGCGTGGGCCAACGACGTCGGGTAAGGACTGCAATATAAGGAATTAAGACTTGTAAGTTTTATACTTTTACCATTTTACGCATTTTTCATCAAAGACGACCGAGCGTTTTACAACGACTATTTATCTCCCTATACCAAACCATTCACTTTATCAGGTTATATGAACAAAATAATAAAAACGAATTACTTGTAGCACGTTGCTCGAGTGGATTTTTACTACTCTTAAAGATGACACAGGTCTCATCGTGTGGGTTCGAATCCTTACTTCGGCATTATTTTTTATTTATATACATATACATTTTATCCTTATTTTGTGTGAGTTTTCATTGTAGTTATTTTTTTGTTTTGTTTCAGTTAACATTACCAGCGTGAACATTCTTATTAATAAGATCAAAGTCTTTGTTTGAGTTTGAAGAATTTATGAAGAAACAATTGATTACTGAAAAAAAAAACAACAACAAAAAAACTGTATTATCTGATTATAAATAATGTTACTGTACACAATACAGGGAAATTAAATAAAAATGTGGTTAAAAGGGGTTCAGAACCACAGTGATGTGGATCAAATATTCATGATACTGAAACTAGTTACTCTGAATTGTGCAGAATGCACACATGGTGTAGCGAAAATGGCATTGCTTTAGTTACATATCAAGAAATATTGAACAAAATGAAAGTACAGATGATATGTAGTCTAGAGGCTTATAGAAATTAAGGAAACCGCCACCATCAGCACTCTCAGTGCTTTGATTTGTTTTGTTTCAGTTAACATTACCAGCGTGAACATTCTTATTAATAAGATCAAAGTCTTTGTTTGAGTTTGAAGAATTTATGAAGAAAAAATTGATTACTGACTACTATTCATATTTAAAGAGCCTAAAGTACACCTCCTTTCCTTGGTATCACAATGTTTTTTTGTTTCTTTTTTTTCATTGAAAGCGCGCGTGGCTCACTCATTGCACCCAATGAATCTACAGCACCAAAATTGTAATAGTATGCTGCAGCCTTAATTCGGTAGTTCCCAACGCTGTCCTTCTACATTTATAAAACTGAATCTGTGTTCAAACATACATCTTAAACTGTCTATAGCATGGATGCAGGAAGGCATGTATCAAATCATGATGTCTTAAAGAATTATGTGCTATTTTCTCATGCGCCTACTATTGTTATTATTTGTCGGATCGTAAGAAAATATCACTGCTTCATATTTTCATGACAATAGCCATGAGACCCGGACAGGCATACGCTTCCGCACAGTCTAATCAAGGTTTCTCTGTTCGTCAATATTTTCTACAATATCAAACCGTTCAATTTGCGTGTGTGCAGGTACTCTTTGCCTTCGTTGTTCACGTATGCAATAAGACATTTGAAGCCGACCATATGCGTGGTTCAACGTCTTCGGACAGTTTCTGCAATACGGCAAATTAAGGCCGGTACATTTTATCAATTTTCCAATATCAGTTTTTTTCTTGTTCACGTAGGTGTATGATTCTCGTCGCGGTCTATTTACCGTAAATATTCAGACAAATTAGTGCCTTCTTCTACATAATCAGATATTTGGACAGAATACAATTGTTCAGGAAGAACAACTTTCACAGAACATATTATTATTATTAGAACCAGAGAAAATGTCAATATGTCATATGCTCATAGAATTGGCACAGTGTAACCGTGGTCAGGTGTTGCTATCTTTTTTTTTCAGTAACTTCCAACAAATCTCTAAGTGGACAGAGTAAGACGCTGATTCGACTGCGCGCACTCTGAGGTGCGGGACTATGCGCACCTTCGTTCGTCGCCAAGACCCATTTTCGCATGTTGCTATTTATTATAAGCTCAAATAGGTGAAAAAGTTTATGTCGTATGCGAACAGGGGAGATTCAGCTCATTGTACGCAACAAATACGTGAACATGCGTAAAAAGTGCACAAGTATCATATACCAATAGTAGAGACCAAGATCATACTGCGCATCCGCGTAGTTAGATCATGGTCTTCTCTGTCCGCCAACTTATTTAGTATGTTTTACTGTCTTCAACAATTCTGTTAGCGGACAAAGTAAACAATGATCAGGCTGCGTGGCTGCACATACCAGTCTGTGCACGCGTCGGACTTAATAGTAAAGTGAAAAAAAGTATATACGGAAATGCATACATATGGAACTCTTGAAGTGATTATCAATGGAGTTATCCTTCCTGTTTACTGCGGGAAATCATATTTGGATTGTTTCCCTTCCAGTTAATCTGTGTGCACCTTGTTGATAGATAATCGATATGTGTGATACTGCTCTAGGCTATATGGAAGAGGCCAATACACAGGTATCAGAACACGGGGACTCGCTTAGGCCGATTTTGTGTCAAATAGTGCGTTTTGATCGATTTTTTGTCATAAAAATGACATAAGAAATCTGTTATTAATCGTAACAAAATGTATATCTCTGTAAACAGAGAGAACTAGAGTTTTTATTTATAACTTATAAAAAGTGGTATCATTAACACAAATTCTTATTTTAATGCATTAAAACGGACGCATTCTGTGTTTTCTACCAGTTCATAATAGATTTAAATGGGAGTCTACCCTTTCAATTTCATACAAATAATGACATAATGAAACAAAATTTGATTTTAAAGTTTTTTTATATCAGCAGAATGGGGAAAAGTTGAACATTTTAGTGATAACTTATAAAAGTATTTCTCATCATCAGAATAATTTTAATTAAGTAATAATGAACAGCTCCCTATACTTTCCTATAGAAATGGTAGAGAGATTCTATACAGGTAAACGTCAGATGAATCCAATATCCAAGAAAGATAATCCGCCACTTAAAACCGATAACCATGTCAAATAGTTCTATATGGAAGGAAAAGACAAAGCGGAATCATGGCTTAGGAAAAGGCGTCTTCAGAGCACATGCAAACAGAATTATTGCTATGAGTGACAAAATGACGACAAAAAAGTGAGTAGGCAGAAAAAAAAAAAAAAAATAAATAAATAAAAAAAAAAATGAAAAGTCTGCAGTAGACGGTAGTGTAAGACGTTCACCTATCCAAGTACTAACCGGGTTTGCGTTGCTTAACTTTACTGAAAAGACGAGAGTTTGTAATACGGCAAATTAAGGCCTACACGGACAGACAATTAGAATGGTTGAAAATAAGCATTTTATAAAATTGACTAATATGTATTAAGGAGCTAGCGCGCGTTTTTGCGCATTTTGTCCCCCTTGAATTATTTTTGAAATAAAAGTGAACTACATTAATTGAACATTTAATTTATTTTACGTAATAACGAATGAAATAGAATACGGCTTTGAACTAGGTCCGCAGATACTAGACTTCCTAATAGTCTCTTTCTTTAACCGTATCCGCTCTCTGGGCTGATTCAGCAGACGCAAAATTGGCGATATACTTTTTTATTTATTTATTTTTTCCAAGAAAACCTTTCATGCAAATTGTCTCCAAAACGTGATTTGACATTTCGAATGGCAAATCCTGTTTCTGGGGAAAATGAGAAAAATATTTCAAAATGTCGTCTGCTGAAAAAAAACAAAAAAAAAAAAAACAAAAAAAAAAACAACTAAAAAACTAAAAAAAAAAAACTAAAAAAAAAACAAAAACAAAACAAAAAAACCCCAAAAAAAACCCAAAAAAAAAACCGTTAGCTTATTCTTCCTATAAAGAAAAGCCCTCATTCTTTAAAATGTCATTTTTTAACCCCATACAAGTATGAGCTTTTAATAAATAATATTGCCGTGTCATATACGCACATACATACATACATATATATATATATATATATATATATATATATATATATATATATATATATATATATATATATATATATATATATATATATATATATATATATATTATATATATATATATATATTTAATATATAATATATATATATTTTTTTTTTTTTTCAATTATGCTTATTCTTTTCACTTTTGTATCGGGTGCTATCCATTCCCTCCCATCTCTCTCTCTCTCATTGATTTACACGTCCAGTCCTCAAGTCCTTCATCCTATTTCACACGCGAACTGACAGAGTGAACCACTACGTTACGAGTTCTTGTAATATTTGGTCTGTCATTTCAGCCATTCTTTCTTTCTATAGCAAATGCGAAAACATAACTATCATAAGCGTGGCCCAACGACGTCGGGTAAGGACTGCAATATAAGGAATTAAGACTTGTAAGTTTTATACTTTTACCATTACCAATTTCGTCTGTGTGTTTCTTAGTGTTGCACTCTGAAACACTGTACTGACGGTAAATATTCAGGATTATTAGTACCTTATCATATCTATTACGATATTTGGACAAGCCTATATATTCCAATTAATTACAATTTTACAATTTATAATTACAATGGCAAAGTGTGTAGATCCAGATCAAATGATTCATTTTAGAAACTATATAATCTGGTTCCACACTGTTTACTCACATGTCAAGATGCACATTGTACGCACGTGGTCAAATCAGCGTTTAGACGAAAGCGGCAAACCAGCGTCCAAAACTACAGGTTGAATGGCAAGCTGTGTAGACCCAGATCAAATGATTCAGTTTAGGAGCTATCTGATCTGGGTTCACACTTTTTGATCACGTGGTCAAAATGCACAAGCTACGCACATGATCAATTCGGCGTTTAGTAAAAAGCAGCCAACCTGCGTCCAAAACTACTGGTTTGAATGGCAAACTGTGTTGACCCAGATCAAATGGTTCAGTTTAGGAGCTATGTGATCTGGGTTCACACTGTTTGATCACGTGTCAAAATGCACAAGCTACGCACATGGTCAATTCGGCGTTTAGTAAAATGCAGCCAACCTGCGTCCAAAACTACTGGTTTGAATCGCAATCTGTGTAGACCAAGATCAAATGGTTCATTTTAGGGGCTATGTGATCTGGGTCCGCGCTGTTTACTCACGTGTCAATATACATATTCTACGCAGGTCGTCAAATCAGTGTTTAGTCGATAGCAGCAAACTACACCTAAAACTACTGGTTTGAATGGAAGACTGTGTAGACCCAGATCAAATTGTTCATTTTAGAAGCTATGCTATTTGGGTGTTTGCTAAGGTTGGACTCCTAAATGGACAGGCTACGCACGTGGTCAGATCAGCGCTTAGACGAAAGCAGCGAAACTGCATCATAAACTACTGGTTGAATGGCAAACTGTGTAGACACAGACCAAATGGTTCATATTAGAAGCTATGTGTTCAGGATCTGCTTTGTGTGCTCACGTGTCAACATGCACATTCCACGCACGTAGTAAATTCAACGTTTAGTCGAAAGCAGCAAACTTAATATTTGCCGCCTACGCTCCAGTTTGTTGGCTATATAAGCACGGTAGAGATATGCAGACTCCACGATATTCTGGCTGTCTAATAATTAAGCACATTTTAGTAGCATTTTTTTGTAATAAATATAATGTATATATATATATATATATATATTCCCGAAAAGATTTTCTAAAAGGTCCCTACCACCCTTAAAATAGATATAAAAAAAATGGGGAACTACCCTTGCAGAATGCTACCCACCGGGAAGGATTCTGTTTGTGAACAAAAGCGTTCGTTTCGTTCAGCGTCCAGGAAAAACCTGGGCAGTAACACTCCAGTTAGTTGGAGAAATTAACATTGGGTACTTGTCACAGAATTGCTCGCTTTAAATATGCGTCGTGTATTAAAATTAAATGGTTTTCGGCATCGTGTATTAAAATTAAATGGTTTTCGTATAGGTAATGATGTAACATTTATCCTCAATATATGCCCTATCAGACACATTTTTTCTTAAATAGAAACAGAAAAGGATTGTCTATTTCTATCTGAATATCAGTACCATAATGTTGGATTGAATCTGATGACACGTTTTTTACGCATGTTTCATCAAAGACGACCGAGCGTTTTACAACGACTATTTATCTCCCTTTACAAAACCATTCACTTTATCAGGCTATATGAACAAAATAATAAACACGAATTACTTGTAGCACGGTGCTCGAGTGGATTTTTACTATTCTTAAAGATGACACAGGTCTCATCGTGTGGGTTCGAATCCTTACTTCGGCATTATTTTTTATTTATATACATATATATTTTATCCTTATTTTGTGTGAGTTTTCATTGTAGTTATTTTTGGTGGCGGTTTACCGCCGCCAAATTTACTATACGGAATTTCTACAATCCGTCTTCTCAAAATTGCAAACCTAATAACTTCCTAAAAAGTAGTTCCATACTGACGCTGATGTCGCTTAATTCTGCATTCAAACATGTAAGCCTTCTACACTCTGATAATTATAAAGAGCGACCGAATGTTCAAAACAAAGAAAACTTCAAACTTTTTAAGAAATAATAATTTAATGATGTTGAGCGCAATCTCGGCGGACGAATATAAACAGAATAAACAATTAACTGGTTTCCTGTGTTCTATATGCGAAGTATTGAGCTATAGGGTGAGGGAACCAGTCAAAATAAACAAACGGTGGAACTTGATTCAGCCTCCAGAACCTTCTGAGGCAGAGAATTTGAAAATTGATGCAAAAAATTCTCCGAAAGTCTCCGAAAGCGTATCAAAGAAAGGTATAAATATGTGATAAAGCATCAGCAATTTTTTTTAGGCTATTCACCATAAACAGTTTCGGCCGAAATCACTTCGCATGAATATTTTCGAAAAAGTAAAGTACAGTGCGGTTACATATGTATTTAGCAGAACGTTTTTCCTAAACGTTCGCTTTAATATATGTTTTTATGAAAATTATTTATAAATATTTTTTGACAAAATAAATAAATAAAAAAAAAAATAAATAAAAATAAATAAAAATAACGTTTTATTTACATTTTTGCGGTATTACTTTCCTGCGGCCACCAGGCCACTGTGCCTGTCACTTTGTGCCTTCCAGATATACCGGATACTAAGAAAACTGTGAATCAAGTCCGACCTAATCACACTGATTTCCGCCATAGTAATAATTTTCTTCGATAGAAATTATATTTTCTCGAAGATTTTTTGTAGTTCATGTATAGGCTCGCTAAAAATAACGTCCGAAAAGCAGAAAAGTTTCAAGATCTCCAGCAAAATTCCTGAAGCAGTAAAATGCGTTTCAGGAGGCCAACGGTTAGTGTATCGTCAGTGTGATGCCTATTACCGAGGTTCACTAATTATCGGATATTCAGGAACCACGGCCCCCGCCCATTGGGGCCCGCGAAGTAGATGGGCTGCCTGTAGCCTCCAAGGCAGACCTGCTTAAGCAGGGCCTGAGTTCATCATGTGATCAAGTCCTACAAATCTGGAGGCAATATCGTTAATGACTGAAATATTGTTGACCCACATTCTAATTCTCAGTTATCAGGAAAAATTTATGAGCTTTAAAAGTACAAAACAAAATTTGGGACCCTCAAAATCTAATTGATACCGCCCATGAAAAACAGGGAAATGGCATTTTATATGGAATGTTTGGAGTTGTTATCGTAAAATATACCCCGAAGATTTTTTTTTGTTTATAAGGGGATTTTATTTTATCACTCATCTTTTGCTAAATTTATATGACAAGAGTTATTGTAACTGTCTGTAAATCTGTGAAAGTTCTATGAGTTTAAGGAACTTCAGTGAATCCGTAAAAACTCCATGAATCCATGAATGTTCCGTGGTCAAGGTCTGTCAGTCATTTAAATTTTGTATCAGTGATATGATAAAGTTCCATGGAAGCTCCGTAGTGTATCCGAGATACACATATGCATGAAAAGTATTAAGTGTAAGGCCGGGTAAAAGAAGCAAAATCAGTCGCTAGAAAAGACATTCAGTAGTAGTACTAACAGAGAATTTGAAAGGAAATAGATCCATTAGAATAAATTGATAACATTTACTCAGTTGCTACATGCAAGTTTTCATTTTAGTCAACATTCAAAACATCCAACAGTTCTTGAATGTTTCAACTGGCACGCTTTCAGTTTGATATCTTGGCACTCTGGATGGAACCAGTGCTGACATTTTGTGCACTGGAACATAAGATTGTAGTGGGATCTTGTGGGCCTGTATATAAAGACGTTTTTTTTCTCGATTCTGGCTTGCTTGGAAATACGGTGAAAGCACTGCTGTTAATATCAGGATTCCCACTGCATTTTGAAACTGGGGGTAAATCTGCTCTGTTCTCTTTTTTTTGTACGCCCATTGTAAAGCAGTATACTACTCTTTTCAAATTTAGGGGTATAAGACAAATTTTGAGGGGATAAAAACCCCTCTGCTGAGAGTAAATGGGAATGCTGAATACAATTTGGAAGATGCAACAGTGCCAATGTTTTCGTGTTTTGTTAACTCCATGTACAAGGCTTGGGACCATTAGGATGACTATAGTCCAATACTACGGACATTTCAGTACTTTTTTCGATACTTTCCGTTATTCCATGAATCCATGACAGTTCCATGTTTTGTCAACCTCTAGGCCCCAACATTGCACACACATATGCATACAAAATATTTATAATATAAACTGATACTAAAATTTCATCATTTCATCAAAAAATCCTGGTGTGGTGATTGGGGGTACAGCCATCTGGTTAGCTCAGTTGGGTAGAGCACTTGCAAGCTAGAGGTCACAGGTTTCACACTTTCCCTCCTTAGTTTCCTTTAATGGTGCCCAATGTGAATAACTCACTGCAGCCAACACTGGATTTATGGGGCACCAGGATCAGGCATAAAACAGGGTGGGGTAGCGCTGGTCGATGATTTTCCCTGTGTAATCTGGGTTCCTCTAACACACATTCACGAAACACCAACATCCATGTCTTATAGAACAAGTGCATAAGATTGCTGAGCTTTCTGTGCAATCGAAGTAAAAATAAATAATGTGTTAACTTTAAAATCGATAACTTATAAGTGATTATGCCTCAATTCGTAATATTTTGTCCAGATATATCAGTATAAGTGACCCTGTCCACTTGTTTAAGCTATATTAAGTATACATTTTTAAGATAAACTGATACTAAAATCTCATCATTTCTCACCGCTGTGGTTCGAGTCTCGCTCGGGTCACATGTCACATGTGGGAAAGCCATGTTCTGCTTACGGATGGTCAGGTGGTTTTTTCCCCCGGTACTCCGGTTTTCACCCACCTTTGATGAACGATCGACTCGATATAAGTGAAATATTCTTGAAAGAGACATAACCCCCCCTCCTCCCCCCCCCCCAAAAAAAAAAAAAAAAAAAAAAAATCATCAAAACACACACACACATTAATCTTATTCAGGCATCAAAAAATCCTGGTGTGGTGATTGGGGGTTACAGCCATCTGGTTAGCTCAGTTGGGTAGAGCACTTGCAAGCTAGAGGTCACAGGCTTCAGTCCTGCATCCAACACACTTTCCCTCCTTAGTTTCCTTTAATGGTGCCCAATGTGAATAACTCACTGCAGCCGACACTGGATTTATGGGGCACCAGGATCTGGCATAAAACAGGGTGGGGTAGCGCTGGTCGATGGTTTTTCCCTGTGTAATCTGGGTTCCTCTAACACACATTCACGAAACACCAACATCCATGTCTTATAGAACAAGTGCATAAGATTGCTGAGCTTTCTGTGCAATCGAAGTAAAAATAAATAATGTGTTAACTTTAAAATCGATAACTTATAAGTGATTATGCCTCAATTTGTAATATTTTGTCCAGATATATCAGTATAAGTGACCCTGTCCACTTGTTTGAGCTATATTAAGTGTACATTTTTAAGAGTAAGGCTATATTTTGATTTTTATTTGTTCATATTTATACAGAGTTTAACTCTCCATTTGAAATGAACACAAGAAATCCTCAAATTGATTGTTTGTCTTGTGGAAATATACCAGAATATGCATAACGCAATACAGCTGTATTTTGTCATCAGATTTTAGCACATTTATTAAGATACACGTTGTAACTTTTTAAAGCAAACAGGTATTTGTTCTTATTTCTTGCCAGTTATATAAGAGTTACATTATTAAATGAATTAGTACCAAGAATCCTCAGATAAATAGATTATCTGGTGAATATTCCCCATAATTTAAGCTTTTCAAGAAATGAATACATTAATTTATGACACATGCTTAAGTTATGTGTGTGTGTGTGTGTGTGTGTGTGTGTGTGTGTGTGTGTGTGTGTAAATAGGCCCAGTATTTTGTTTCTATTTCTTGCCAGGCAAAAACAGTAATTAATGCAAGGAATATAGATAGATTAGTTGTCTCATAAAAATTAGTCAGAAAATATTCTGATTTGAAGAAATGGTTACTTTTTTTACTGAATTCATAAGTAGACTTTCAAAATCCCGGACATAACACTTGTACCTACATGTCTTTTGTTCAGGCTTATGGGCATGGTGGGCAAAGCTTGCTTACCAAGTAAGGCTTACTGTCCATGGGTGCCTGATTATACCCTTTATTCTGGGGTCCATGTCTGTTGGTCTAAACATTCTGATTCATCATTATTTTACAGATTTATGAGTTTGGAATAAGGTTTGTGTAATTTGAGTGACCACAACTACTTAAATAATATGGTTTTGAATTAGGCCCAGTTTCTCTTGCTGGTCAGATAATTTGTACCTTTTGAAATGGATAAAAAAAAAATAATCTTAAAATATATTAACATCAAGAGAATCAGACAAGAAATGTCTACATTTCAGAGCTCCAGATTAAAGGAGTGCTTAGGTACATATTTTCTTATTTCCCCTAGTAAACGTATGTTGTTGGTACTAACTAGGACTTCTAGAAACGTCCTGGTAGCATGCTTTCATTGAGTTCCCAGAACATATCTTTTGAAAGAACTGAGGTGTGGCACATACAAAAATTACAACTCTAAGTCCCACAGTTATTTAGTCATCTGCCCTGACAGTATTTAGTAAAAGAAACCTTGTGCATTTGATAACTCCAACACCCTTTCAGATATATTGATTGAACTCAGTAGGATTGTACATGAGGTTGAGAAGATGTGTTGCATAAACTACAACTCCAGGTGCTGTGGTTTAGAATTATCTCCCCTAATAGAAACTTTGTGATCTTGGTAACTCCAACATCTTTTCAGATGCATTGATGATACTTATGATTGCCATAACTTCAACACCATTTCAGATATATCGATGATATTAAGGAGAATTGTACAAGACGTTGAGAAGACGCGTCTTGTACAAGATCTACAACTCTAGGTACTGCAATTTTTTAGGTATCTCCCCTGTCAGTATTTGGTAATAGAGACCTTGTAAGTCCAACACCCTTTGAAATATATTGATAGTACTTGGTAGAATTGAACAGGAGGTAAGAAGGTTAGTCGTATACAAAAACTGTAACTTAGAATACTGCAGTTTTTGAGTTCACTTCCCTGACAGTATTTGTCAGTGGAAACCATGTGATTGTCATAACTTAAGCGCCACGGAAGATACATTGATGATACTTGGTAGAATTGTACATGAGGTTAAAAAGGTGTGTTGCATGTAAGGACCACAACTCTGGATGCTGTTTTTTTTTGTTATCTCCCCTGACAGTATTTGGTAGTAGAAACTTGTTTGCTGCATAGCTTCATCAGTTAAAACTGGATCTTCCTTAAACTTGCAGAAGTGGAGGACATGGATATTTTGGAGTTATATCCTCCAGATTAATGAATGTGAATATTGAGTGACCTTTTAGGCACAGGTGAGCGTTAATGACCACCATGGTCCTCTTGTTTATATATGAAGAGTGCAGAGAGCTGAGACAAACAAAAATCACAGTTGAATTCGAAGCTTGATTTTGGATTTTGTGAAACCGTATTTTAACCACAAATATTTTTCATAGATTAAAGCAGACACATCCTCTTATTTCACTTTTGGTTGTATATGTGCTAAAAAGAAAGACATGTGACTAGCGAGTCAAAAGGTGAAACCTTACTGAAATATTCCAAATACTTACATCATTGGTTTTTATGAAAAATTTAAAAAGATGTTTTAAAAACTTTAATTTGAAAATATTCCAAATACATGTACTTACAACAGTGGTTCTTATGAAATTTTTTTCAAAAATCTTTTAAAAAAATTTAATTTGAAAATATTCAAAGAATGTATACAGAGAGAAAAGGTCTCTTCCCTTTTTGTTAAGGTGCAGTGCTTATACATTTTCATATTTAGTTTGATACAATTTAATTTTGAGAAATCAAATTTATGTCAAACTAAAATTTAAATTCCATTGTCTGAAGTTATTTTACTGAAGTTTTATGTGTATTTTGTAATGATCTTTGGAATGTAATTATCAAAAATAAATTTGTTCTTGGTAATTTTTTTCCAACATAGTAACCTGTATCTTGCATTTTTCATATTTAAAAAAAAAGTTTTTGGAATTTAATTATATTAGTTTTCATAATTTAAAAAAAAAATTCTAGCTTGAAATTTTAAGTCTTAATATCAATAGTAATAGAATACTTACTTTTTTTAAATTAAAATTAGCAGTCTGGAATAAAATGATGAGGATTTAAAATCTAAAAGAATCAGTGACATTATAGGATAGTGTATTGTGGGATAGCTTTTTTACAAAGTATAAATAGCAATACCAGTTACTAAGACTTTGAACATTCAGGAATCTCTAAATGGGGTTTTCAACATAATTTTCATTTTGCCAATATCTTTACCGTAATTTGAAATATTCTGAAATTAGGGGATGCATCTGAACATCTTTAAGCTCACTACTGTTTTTATTATACTCGTTTTTTCAAACAGGGCGTATTAGGTTATGGGGTCTGAAGCCATAAACTTTTTTGTTTCCAGCTAACTCCTCCTACAGTTTACATCCCATCAGGCTGAATCTTGGTTTATAAATTGACCATGATGTGGAGCAGCACATAATGTTTCGGGGTTACAGTCCACCAAATACTAACAGGGTTATGCCCCTTTGAAAATTCCTGTAAGTTTTTTTGTTTCCAGCTAACTCCTCCTGCAGTTTACATCCAATCAAGCTGAAACTTGATTTATACTTAGACCATGATGTGGAACAGTGCATATTATTTCAAGGTTACAGTCCACCTAATATTAGCAGAGATATGTCCCTTTGAAAATTTCAGTAAACTTTTCGTTTCTGACTAAATCCTCCTACAGTTTACATCGGATCAAGCTGAAACTTGATTTACAGTTAGACCATGATGTGGAACAGTGCATATTTGTTCGAGGTTACAGTCCATCAAATATTAGCAGAATAATGACCCTTTGAAAATTTCGCTAATTTTTTTAGTTTCTTGCTAGCTTCTCCTACAGTTTACATCCGATCAAGCTGAAATTTGATTTATAGGTAGACCATGATGTGATGCAGCGCATGTTGTTTTGAGGCCACACTCCACCAAATATTAACAGAGTTATGTCCCTTGGAATATTTCGGTAAACTTTTTGTTTCTGGCCAACTCCTCCTACAGTTTACATTGGATCAAGCTGAAACTTGATTTAAGTTAGACCATGATATCGAGCAGCTCATATATATTCGAGGTTACAGTCCACCAAATATCAGCAGAGTTATTTTCCTTTGAAATTTTCAGTAAATTTTTCACTTCCCCAGCTAACTCCTCCTACAGTTTACATTTGATCGCGCTTAAACTTGATTTATAGTAAGAACATGATGTGGAGCAGCGCAAATTATTTCAAGGTTACAGTCCACCAAATATTGGCAGTTATGCCCCTTTGAAAATTTCTGTAAATTTTTTGTTTCCGGCTTATTCCTACTACATTTTACATTGGATCAAGCTGAAACTTGATTTATAGTTACAAGCAGGGCATATTATTTTGAGGTTACAGTCCACCATATATTAGCAGAGCTATGCCCCTTTGAAAATTCTGTAATCTTTTCGTTTCTGGCTAACTCCTATAGTTTACACCTGATCAAACTGAAACTTTGTAAATATGTACACTGAGCTTAAACTCGATTTAATAATAAGAATATAATGTGGAGCAGCACATATTATTTTGAGGTTACCAAACATCAAATATTACCAGAGTTATGCCCCATTAAAAATTTCCATAAACTTTGCATTTCTGGCTAACTCCTTCTATAGTTTACATCCAATCATGCTGAAAAGCGATTTATTGTTAGACCGTGGTGTGGAGCAGCGCATATTATTAGGAGGTTACAGTACACCAAATATTAGCAGAGTTATGCCCCTTTAAAATTCTGTTAATCTTTTGTTCCCGGCTAACTCCTCATATAGTTTACATCCAATCAAGCTGAAACTTGATTTGTAGTTTGACCATGATGTGGAGCAGCACATATTATTCCAAAATTACAGTCCAACAAATAGTAGCAGCATTATGTCCCTTTGAAAATTTTGGTAATTTTTTGGTTTCCAGCTAACTCCACTTACAAATTTACACAGGTCTGGAGCACAGAATTGCACAGTAGTCCGCATATGTGCTACATCTTATTACTTGCCAAGGGCGTATGATGCCTCCGCTTGTAGAGCTCTTGTTTGTTTCTAGATACAATATATATATATATATATATATATATATATAATATATATATATATATATATATATATATATATATATATATAATATATATATATATATATATATATATATATATATATATATATATATATATATATATATATATATATATATATATATATATGTATATATATATATATAATAGAATGGACATAATGACTCCTCAAATGGATGGAATAACAGACGGTAAACGGTAAAAGGCCAGAACTATGTACATTTAAGCACTCTAGATGATTATCCAGATTATCTTTTTAATTATAATTTCTACACAAAACATATGTTGTTGGTACTTATTTGAAAGTTATTGATAGGGTAGTTGTAATGAATACCCACAACTAACAATCCTTTCAGTCCTTTAAGAAATAAGTAACATGTAAGTATTTCATACTTGAAAAATAAAAAACAAAAAAACAACAACAAAAAAACTGTATTATCTGATTATAAATAATGTTACTGTACACAGTACAGGGAAATTAAATAAAAATGTGGTTAAAAGGGGTTCAGAACCACAGTGATGTGGATCAAATATTCATGATACTGAAACTAGTTACTCTGAATTGTGCAGAATGCACACATGGTGTAGCGAAAATGGCATTGCTTTAGTTACATATCAAGAAATATTGAACAAAATGAAAGTACAGATGATATGTAGTCTAGAGGCTTATAGAAATTAAGGAAACCGCCACCATCAGCACTCTCAGTGCTTTGATTTGTTTTGTTTCAGTTAACATTACCAGCGTGAACATTCTTATTAATAAGATCAAAGTCTTTGTTTGAGTTTGAAGAATTTATGAAGAAAAAATTGATTACTGACTACTATTCATATTTAAAGAGCCTAAAGTACACCTCCTTTCCTTGGTATCACAATGTTTTTTTTTTGTTTTTTTTTTCATTGAAAGCGCGCGTGGCTCACTCATTGCACGCAATGAATCTACAGCACCAAAATTGTAATAGTATGCTGCAGCCTTAATTCGGTAGTTCCCAACGCTGTCCTTCTACATTTATAAAACTGAATCTGTGTATAGAGGTTCAAACGTACTAGAATCTTAAACTGTCTATAGCATGGATGCAGGAAGGCATGTATCAAATCATGATGTCTTAAAGAATTATGTGCCATTTTCTCATGCGCCTACTATTGTTATTATTTGTCGGATCGAAGAAAATATCATTGCTCCATATTCTCATGCGACCCGGACAGGCATACGCTTCCGCACAGTCTAATCAAGGTTTCTCTGTTCGTCAATATGTCTTCAAACCGTTGAATTTGAAGCGAAGGACATATTTCGACTGCATGTGTGCAGCTACTCTTTGCCTTCGTTGTTCACGTATGCAATAAGACATTTGAAGCCTACCATATGCGTGGTTCAACGTCTTCGGACAGTTTCTGCAATACGGCAAATTAAGGCCGGTACGTTTTATAAATTTACCAATATCAGTTTTTTTCTTGTTCACGTAGGTGTATGATTCTCGTCGCGGTCTATTTACCATAAATATTCAGACACATTAGTGCCTTCTTCTACATAATCAGATATTTGGACAGAATACAATTGTTCAGGAAGAACAACTTTCACAGAACATATTATTATTATTATTAGAACCAGAGAAAATGTCAATATGTCATATGCTCATAGAATTGGCACAGGTAACTGTGAGCACGGTCTGGTCAGGTGTTGCTATCTTTTTTTTTCAGTAACGTCCAACAAATCTCTAAGTGGACAGAGTAAGACGCTGATTCGACTGCGCGCACTCTGAGATGCGGGCTTATGCGCACCTTCGTTCGCCGCCAATGCGAAAAGACCCATTTTCGCATGTTGCTATTTTATTATAAGCTCAAATAGGTGAAAAAGTTTATGTCGTATGCGAACGGGAGATTCAGCTCATTGTACGCAACAAATACGTGAACATGCGTAAAAAGTGTACAAGTATCATATACCAATAGTAGAGACCAAGATCATACTGCGCATCCGCGTAGTTAGATCATGGTCTTCTCTGTCCGCCAACTTATTTAATATGTTTTACTGTCTTCAACAATTCTGTTAGCGGACAAAGTAAACAATGATCAGGCTGCGTGGCTGCACATACCAGTCTGTGCACGAGTAAAGTGAAAAAAAGTATATACGGAAATGCACACATATGGAACTCTTGAAGTGATTATCAGTGTTTACTGCGGGAAATCATATTTGGATTGTTTCCCTTCCAGTTAATCTGTGTGCACCTTGTTGATAGATAATCGATATGTGTGATACTGCTCTAGGCTATATGGAAGAGGCCAATACACAGGTATCAGAACACGGGGACTCGCTTAGGCCGATTTTGTGTCAAATAGTGCGTTTTGATCGTTTTCTGTCATAAAAATGACATAAGAAATATGTAATTAATCTTAACAAAATGTATATCTCTGTAAACAGAGAGAACTGGAGTTTTTATTTATAACTTATAAAAAGTGGTATCATTAACACAAATGCTTATTTTAATGCATTAAAACGCACGCATTCTGTGTTTTCTACAAGTTCATAATAGATTTAAATGGGAGTCTGCCCTTTCAATTTCATACAAAAAATGACATAATGAAACAAAATTTGATTTTGAAGTTTTTTATATCAGTAGAATGGGGAAAAGTTGAACATTTTAGTGATAACTTATAAAAGTATTTCTCATCATCAGAATAATTTTAATTAACTAATAATGAACAGCTCCCTATACTTTCCTATAGAAATGGTAGAGAGATTCTATACAGGTAAACGTCAGATGAATCCAATATCCAAGAAAGATAATCCGCCACTTAAACCCGATAAGCATGTCAAATAGTTCTATATCACGGTACCATATTCACTCTAACAGGTGTGCTGAAAATACACAAAATCTATTAACTACAATAATATCTCTTTTATGAATTACGCTAAATGTAGAAGCCATAATCACAGAATATACTGTCATTTGGTTAGTTCCGGGTAAGGTTATGCTTCATAACGATTTCCAATGAACTGACTGATCAAAATTTGATTTCTTTTGGCTGCAACAGAGTACTATCCTTCCTTGAAATACCATACAAAAAAAAATTTGTCATTCGCCTTTGGTTATCTCCCCTTGCGATGACTGTGAAGTACACCACTGATTTGAGTAGTTCTGAATAGTTTTTCTAGTTCCGAATAATGAATGAGGGATCTGTAAAAAACTCCTCAGATAATGCAACAGTCTCATTTAACTTCTTTTATGTGTTACGGAGAAAATTAATACATTCGACACAAAGGGACAGGTTCACAAGTCAACCAACACAGACCGGCCTACTCAGCCATAGACTGGCTAACTCAGCCACAGCGCCGGATTAAGCTAGTCTTGAAAGTTTTGATAGGTAGTATCTAGACAACGACAACGAATAACAACGGTGCACAAACTATGTGTCTTTGTTGTGTTCGTCATAAAGCAAGTTATCTCATGAGGAGGCTCATATTTTCGCGTCAATCGTCTGTCACGTGTGTTAGATTTTTTTACATACATTATGTCGATATCTACACACCTTTAAATACAATATGTTAACACTCTTCCCGGAACTGACTAAATCGGATGCACAAATTAGCGATCGATTAATGGTTGAAAACAAGCCCTTTGTTTAAAATCTATGCATTTAAGCAGATGTTGAAAAGTATGTTCCATCAAATAGTTGAACAAAAAAAAAAAAAAAAAAAAAAAAATAAATAAATAAATAAATAAATAATTTCAATCGACTGTCTACTTAAGGATATCTAATTTGTTATGCGTAGGGTTGCTAGGGGAAATCGGATCGTATCGTTCAATAAGGTTAATAATAATAATAATCGACTTTAATTATAGAGGGTAACACATTTAGTAATCTAGTACTAATCTTCCATGTGGCCCTCTTTTTTCCTGGGTAGAAACCAGTACTATAAGCAATGTGGATAAAGTCTCTTGCTCAAGGAAACAACATTTGCAGTTAGTGGGGATCGAACCCGGTACCTCTCGATCTCGAGTCCGACGCTTTACCACTGCACCACAGCGCTCCACGGTTACATTTCTCATATTTATTTTCTAATGTATGAAGAAGAATAAATGAACGACACTACCATACCAGTTTTTCCTTTTGAAATTTGACCACTGTCGTGTATTTGATGACGATTTTTTTCACTTATTCGGAACTAGCTAAAACCCGGAACTAGGCAAATAACTGTAATGTAATTCAAGAAAATGCATGATGAATTCTAACACTTGGATGAAAATGATTCAATCCTATTGCTGTCGTTTGACCCAATATCGCTCGGTTTTATTCGCGATCTTTCATGCGTGACGAAATGTTTGTCAGCGGGCTGTTGTAGGTAGCATTCCACTAAATATGAATATGAGGAGTAGGATTTGACAGAGAAGAAAATACCTGCTGTGCTTGCTTTCAGCATCTTTCAGAAAGTCCTTTTTTTTAGAAGAAGTAAATTTGAAAACTTTTGTCATGATTTAATGCAAAACCATTTGTCGTAACGACCTCTGAACTAAAGGTTGTATCTAACCATTGGTTTTTGTTTGTTTTTTTAAATCAAATAGTTTTACTTTTTCCCATAGTAAAAATGGGGGGAGGGGGAGTGGGGACGGGGCGGAGGGGGGGGGTGGAGTGCAGAAGAGCAAGCAAAAATCCAAAGGTGCTGATTTCATGTCATTTAAAAATCATTTCTCACAAATTTAATGTCATAAAATCTAAAGATCCAGGTCTAGCTCATTTTGGAATAGACCATTTGTGTAGAAAATATCTTACGGATATGTATGCGTAAATCGACATTTGTCGCTCGACGGAGCCCGATGCGTATAATATGGCAGAAGAGCAAGCAAAAATCCAAAGGTGCTGATTTCATGTCATTTAAAAATCATTTCTCACAAATTTAATGTCATAAACTGTCGACATTTGTCGTTCGACGGAGCCCGCTGCGTATAATATGGCTAAATTTTGAAGAAAGTTGCTATTTCGAAGTACTGAATATTGCTTATTTCTAATATGTATTGCCTTCTTTACTATTATTAGGGTAGAAAAGGTGTTTCCTGATACCTATGGCTCATTTTGACTTTAAAAAGATTCCAAAAAAGACAGATTTTAATGGAAATCTGGGAAATCTTCATAAAACATTGATTTAATTCCAGGCTTGAAAAAGCTTTATCCTGCCTGACAAAAGACATAAGTCCCTGTGATTTCAACTTGTTTTAGGCCGCAACAGGTAAACTTTATTAAATGTTACAAGGCTGAAACTGGGATCGACAATTTTAACGCTGTTGCTTGACAAGTTGTAGATGGACTTTGCTGAAACTTGGAATATGTGCTCAAAATATCTGAGATTTATAATACATCTGTTTGTAGGCTTTAAAACAGCAAAATGAAAATTAGTATAGTAGCATTCCACTAAATAGTCAAGAGTCGTGACGCCGCCTCTTTTGGGGAGAAGATTAGAAAATACCTAGAGTGATTTCTATTGGTCATATATATACTTATTTCAATATAAGAAAGGCCATGTCAGTCAAAATAAAATTATATTTGTTTCAGATTTACATCTGCAAAGCGAATAATGTTACGGAATAATTTTATTCTGCTACCCTTACGAAAAAATATACCTTTAAATTTAGTGCGGAGCTGCATGTAAACAAATACAACCACATATGGCTCTCGACTGAGATAGGATTCATGTTGTTAGACTTGTTTTATCAAACACAGAGAGATGGGTAAATTTGTATGTTCAGTTTTTGAAAGAGAGGGCAAAATGTTACTTTGGAAAATATTTAGTGGAAAGCAGTGTTCAAAGCACCATATACACAGTTCATAGTTTTCGCACCTTTCTCCACCCACTGCCTATTTTGAAAACTTGCTTTTAACGTTAATTTCACAAATCTGTATGAAATAGCATGGAGATTGTCATGATGATATTATCCACAAAATTCTACAAATTCTACTTCATTCCAACAACAAGAAATGCCTAAACACAATATTAACATTTTCACAGAAATTTCTTGAACCAAGTGTAGGATGGTTCCCGGCTGATCTCAGTAACAGTGTGTATTTTGAAATTAGGCACAGTAATTTTCTCTTGCTAGACACACACTTTTTGAAATGGATGCAAAAATACCCTAATATGTATGTAATAATAGAGAGAAATCGACCAGAAATGTCTACATTTTAGAGCTCCAGATTAAAGGGGTGTCCAGGTATTTTTTTTTACTTATTTCTCCAAGTAAACATATGTTGTGGGTACTTATTAGAAGCATCTATGTAACATTCTTCTAGTATGTAAATCTGAAAAAAGGTATTTTTGCATGAAAAAAAAAAAAAAAAAAAAAGAAAAAAACATCCAGAGCTATAGATTTAAAAAAAAAATGTTCATCAGATGTCTACTTATGTATCACATATGTTTTAGTGATGTTGCGATATTCTTAGTGATTTGTGAGGAAATGTCATAAGTGAAGAGATAGCTTCTTCCATGATGAAGCAATATATAGCTTCCTGCTACTAATGAAAATGTGGCGGTATCTAACTTGCGTTTCGAAACTGCTCAAAACAAAAGAAGCAAACGCTGGACGAAATCAAAATTATATCACAAGAATTTACAAAGCTTTGGATTCAAATTCTGGGCGCCTAAAGTTTTGGGCTGGGTTACAATGGCTTCTGTAAAAAAGGTCAGCATTTGCCCCTGATGTAGTATTGGTAGAGTGGGAGATTGAAATACATAAGAATTTTTGTGAATCAAGTCTTTTTTAAGAAGATATTTTCGTCTGGTGGCGTTTGTGCGGCGAAACTTAGTTCCAATTTACAAAATCCATTTTGGAAAGATTTAATGCAAGTTTGGTCTGAATTTTGTGAAGCGGTTCCCGTAGAAAACATTAAACAAATTCTTATATGCCCTATACGGCATAATGATCGCATTGGAAATGGGCAACTGTTCTTAAGAAATTGGTGGGATATGGGCATAAGAGTAATTAATGATCTTATTAGTGAGGAAGGGATATTTTATAGTTTTGAACAGTTAAAAGCGAAATATAATATAAGGGGCACATTTCTAGACTATCAGCATGTATTAAATAATATTTCTCAAGTATGGAAAGATCAAATTAACATGAATCGTGTATTTATTGTTGAAACTAAACAAAATGTAGTATGTAATATATACCTTCAATACCTAATTAAATCAAAGAAAGGAAGTAGAATTTTCTACGACATTTTGGTCGGAGTAAACGAGTACATCCCACAAGCAAAATGGCAAACGGAGATGGGGGCTATAGGGGAAGAGGAATGGAAAATGTATCATCGAACATTAAAGTTATTTCACGAGATAAAACTGCGCGACTTTCAATACAAAATTAATAATAAAATTTTAGTAACTAATTCGTTTCTTTATAAAATTAACAAAACTGATAATCTGGCTTGTAGTTACTGTGGTGAGCAACCAGAAAAAAATCATCATCTATTTCTTCGATGCCCAAGAGTAAAAACATTTTGGATTGAACTTAAAACATGGTTGACAACAAATATCAATTTAGAAATATTGTTAGAAGATCGAAACATATTATTTGCATACGGTGGTAAAACAGAACTGGTCAATTATATCTATGGTTTAGCAAAATATTACATCTACAAAAACAAATTAGCTTCCAGAAATCTAAGCATTCAAGATTTTGTCAGCCTGTTAAAGAAAAAAATGCTAAGCGAGAGATACACTTTATTCATTAATAATAGATTAAATAAATTTTTTAAGAAGTGGACACCAGTATATAACTACTTTTATCCAAGCACAGAGTGACCCATGGGTCCAATATGACTTTTATGTTAGTGTCTGGGTTCTGCTTACTGCTGACTATCTGCCACGGGTATATTGAAACAGACTCTGGATAAAGAGGTGCACCATGAATTTATAGTTATAGAAGACAGTATACTTTAGAACATATATTGATATTACAGCTTGTTTTCTGCTGTCCTTTAAGGGAATTTTTTTTTTTTTTTTTTTTTTTTTTTTTTTAATTTGACTACCGTGGTCTCGATACAGCAATGATTTCACTATTATTAGTGGTAACTACACACCAGTTGAGACAGGCAGAAAACAATCTTCTGTATTTTCACGTGTTACATGAATCTGAACAATATTCCAACAGCCGTGTCTACCAACTTTTCTCAACAACCCCCTCTCTCTTTCTAAACTTTTTCTCTTTTACTAATCTTTTAAAGAGATAGGTTTTGAATTTGTCATTTCAAATGATAACGTATTTAAAATAGTCATGTGCTATATATATTTGCCAGTATATATGTATTTATGACATTTAAACACATGTTTAGTCTAAATAAAAAAAAAAAGTCTTTTTTAAGAAAAAAGGCCAAAATACAGAAGTAGGAGGCTACTTAAAGAGTTTTAAACATATGAAAAGTTGAAAAGGGCATAAAGTAGAAGGCTAAGCTACATGACTAGAAGGCAGTTTAGCCTCCTGTTTCCTACTATTGTAAAAGCTGGAGTCTGTTCAAAACTGTGGTTGTCATGGCAACCAAAAGATCCCATACACTTATAGTGGAGAAAACTTTGTCCGGCCATTATAACATCTGTATTTCTTTATCGTAGCTTCTTCTGAGTTGCAGATGATAAGGAAAGTCATAAAATCTCGGACGTTGTAAGTATGAAACTGTTGTCCTGGGCATAGCGACTTCGTTTATTAATTGAAATAGTCAAACTTGCAGATAAGCAGGAAACCTCACAGTTTGAAAACTGGCTGTTTACCAAAACTGGTCATGTACCATAGAGTTATTTGTTATTGAAAACTGGCTGTTTACCAAAACTGGTCATGTACCATAGAGTTATTTGTTATTGAGTGCTGAACATGTCTATATTTAAATATTTATGAAACTTGCAGACAGACATAAGAGACATTTAAGTCTCAGAATAATTCCAAAACTGGCCAAATCAGACTGTTCATTTTAGAGTTACTTACCCTTGAGCGCTGAAAAGTCTGTATATGACATAGCTGTTCATCTGATCTTTACGAAACTTGCAGACAAACATGACAGGCAAGAATTCTCAGATGAGTTTGAAACTGGTCTGATCGGATTATAACTACTTACCCTTGAGTGCTGAAAAAAGTGCGTACTGGCATAACCCTTTTTCCTTTATGGGATCTTTATGAAACTTGCAGACAAACAGGGCAGGCATGAAATCTCAGATCAATTTGAAAACTGGCCAGACTGGACTGTTTACCTGGACTTTAATGCTGAATAAGTCTATATTTGAAGTTGTCCCAGGCGTAAGCTATCTATTATTTGTCAGATTTTACAAAACTTGCAGACAACCATGGCAGACATGAAAACTTGGACAAGCTCATAAACTGGCCTGATCTGCCTATTCACCTTAGAGTTACTTGCCTTTGAGTGATGAAATAAAAGTAAAAAAGGATTGCCTTTGGAAACAAAGAACACACAAAATCATGAAAATCGGAGACTCGGTTTGATTGAGTCTCTTCATATGCAACATTGTAGTTTACGAGGCTGCATACACCCCCTAGCGCCGGCTTAAGCTGAAAGTCTGTTTTGGACCTTGTCCTGGGCATATCCTGTTTAATATTTATCAGATTTTTACGAAACGCCTCATTTATTTTGAGCCAGATCATTTTGAGGCTTGCAGGTCACTCAGACAGGTATGAAATCTTGGAAAGTTTGAAAATTGGACTATTCAACTTAGATTTACTTGCCCTTGAATGCTGAAAATGTCCATATAAGACAATATCTATGTCACAGTCTTTTTGATATGCCCCCCACTGAATATGTTTGGAGCATATAGCAATCAGCCTGGCGTACATCCGTAGATATAACGTTGTGATCACCGTAAGTCTTACACCATTTCAAATATATTGGCAGAAATGTACACGCGATCCCCAAAGTTTAGTTCCAAATCTAATAAAAATATTATCCAAAAGATAAACAAGGGCATCACAGACTTTTTGACTTTTTGAAACCTTGTGCTCGTGATGACTCCAACACCCTTTCGGATATATTGATTGTGCTTGAGTTTAAGAAGATGTGTTGCATACAAGAACCACACCCTCAGGTGCTACGGTTTTTAGTTGTCTCCCCTGACATTATTTGGTAATGGAAACCTTGTGATCGTTATAACTTCAACACCATTTCAGATATATCGATGATACTTGGTAGAATTGTACACTAGGTTGAGAAGGTTGAGAAGGTACATGACACAGGTACCAAAACCACAACTCTAGGTGCTGCATTTTTTAGTTATCCCGTCTGAAAGTATTTGGTAATAGAAACCTTGTAATCGCCGTAACTTCAGCACCCTTTGAGATATATTGATAATACTTGGCAGTATTGTACACGAGTTTAAGAAGGTAAATCGCATACAAGAACCGCAACTCAAGATGCTGCAGTTTTAACTCTCCTGACAGTATTTGGCAATAGACACCATGTGATCGCTTTAACTCCTTCAAACAAGGTTAGAAAGGCGTGTTGCATTTAAGAATCAAAACTCTGGATTGGATGCTCCGTTTTTAGCTCACCTGAGCTATGCTCAGGATGAGCTATAGTGATCACTTTTTGTCCGTGGTCCATCCGGCCGTGCGCGCGTTAGTCCATCCATTAACACTTTCAAACAATTCCTCCAAAGCCATTGATGCGATTTGTCCCTTATTTGGTAAGAATGTTGCTTTGTTAAAGATTTAAAAATAGCTAAAATTATGGTGATCTGGCTCTTGATTTGGTTGCCATGGCAACAGAAATCTCCTGTAGATTTATAAGGGGAAAATGGTTAAATTGCATTTTCTCCATACCACTGAAATGATATGAACCATACTTGGCACTTATGATTGTCTACCCAGTTTATGTGTTTGATGACCAGCGGCCATTTTGTTTGGTTGCCATGGCATCATTAAATTTCAAAAAAGGAATGTTTTAATGTCCTTCAAAACCAATGAGGCAGTATGACTCTAATTTGGTTCAAATGTTGTTTGGGTAAGGAAAATTCAAAATAGCTTTTTAGCTATTTTTATGGTAATCTGCCTCTTGGTTTGGTTGCCATGGCAACAGAAAGCTCACTTATAATGGGAAAAAGGTTAAATTGTATTTTCTTCATAACCAGTGAAGTGATGTGAAACACATTTGCCATTTATGATCATTTGATGATTGTCTACCCAGTTTATGTGTTTTATGATCAGCGGCCATTTTGCTTGGTTGCCATGGCAACATTGATTTTTAACAAAGGATTTTTTTAAATTGCAACTCATTCAAACCACTGAAGCAGTGTGATTCTAATTTGGTACAAATGTTGCTTGAGTAAGGGCAATTCAAAATAGCTAAAATTGTGGTGATCTGGCTCTTGGTTGCCATGGCAACAGAAATCTCCCATAGATTTATAATGGGAAAATGGTTAAATTGCATTTTCTCCATAACCAATGAAGTGATGTGAACCATATTTGGCAGATTGTCTACCCAGTTTATGTGTTTGATGATCAGTGGCTATTTTGTTTGGTTGCCATGGCAACATTAAATTTTAAAAAAAAGGAATGTTTTAAATGACAACTCCAAAACCACTGAAGAAGTAGGACTCTAATTTGGTACAAATGCTGCTCGGCTAAGGACAATTCAAAGTGGCTAAAAGTTTGGTGGTCTGCTTCTTGGTTTGGCTGCCACGGCAACAGAAAGCTCCCATAGACTTATACTTGGAAAATGGTTAAATTGAACTTTCTCCATAACCAGTGAAGTGATGTGAGCCATATTTGGCAGTGATGATCATCTGATGATTGTCTACCCAGTTTATATGTTTTATGACCGGTGGCCATTTTGTTTGGTTGCCACGACAAGATTCAATTTTGAAAAAGGACTTTTTCAAATGACAACTTCGAAACCACTGAAGCAGTATGACTATAATTTAGTACAAAAGATTCTTTGGTATGGGCAATATGATCATTTGATGATTGTCTACCCAGTTTATGTGTTTTATGATCAGCGGCCATTTTGCTTGGTTGCCATGGCAACATTAATTTTTAACAATGGCAACTCCTTCAAACCACTGAAGCAGTGTGGTACAAATGTTGCTTGGGTAAGGGCAATTCAAAATAGCTAAAATTATGGTGGTCTGCCTCTTGGTTTGGTTGTCATGGCAACAGAATGCTCCCATTGACTTATAATGGGAAAATGGTTAAATTGCATTTTTTTGCCCAGCCACAAAAAGTAGCAAATGTATTATGTTATACCGTCCGAAATTCTGAATTTTTTTCACAATACCGGAAAAAATTCTTTGTTGAATCCGACGGGTCATTCAGAGAAATCAAGCATAATACTGTTCCATGAAACTTGTTTTTTAACAAGCGTAGTAGTGCAGTATTTATGTCTCCTGACTCTGAAGGGCTAGGCGCTGCCGTCGTAGCCGGCGTGGGTTCGAGCCTCACTCAGCCCAGTGGTATTTCATATTTCTCCCTATACACTTTTTTTTCTGAAGTATTTGCATTAGTATTGATCCTGGGCCGGAATTCTTTGTTGAAGTTTGTTTAAATCTTAAATTATAATAATATTTTCTAGCTTCAGTATCCTATGGATCCAGAGAGTTCCTTGTATATAACGAGTGCGCTAGCGCACCAAAAATAACATATATATAACAAGAGTACACTTGCATCGTTTAAGCGTCTGCCAGGTTGAAGTTATGAGAAGTCACAAAAGGAAATCACAGAACTAAAAATAATCTGAGATTGACTATGTAAAGAACGCCAAACTTCAACTACACAACTACAACAGACAATAAATAAATAAATAAATAAATAAAAACACTACGTATTGTTACTCAAAGATATCAAAACCCTAGCAAAAATACTTTATCTAGAATCGTGATAACCAGTCTACAATGGAAAAACTATCCAAGTCAAAAAGACCAACATTTGAATAACTAACCCCGATGTCGTCCCAAAACAGTATGCCAAATATTAAACCCTAGTCCAAATATTTTTTCGATATCGTGAGTTTTGAAAAGGGGCATAACTCTGCATGTACAACGAAAAGAAAAAAACATACTGCTCAGTTAATTTTTCATGGGCACATCACATGACATTTCAAGTCTGTAGCATGCTTCGGTTATGAACAATATCCTGAAATGTTACTGCGTTACTGACGAACAGACGGACGGGCTGATGGTTTGCACCCCTCGGAACTTTTCCGAAGTTGGGGAATAACATTGGTAAGATAAGGGATGGCGTGTGTGAAACATGATACAGTACTTCCAAATTCGAGTGGGTTCAAAGTCTTAGCCGAGTTTGATCTGGCTATAGTTGAACGCTTTTAACACAGATGATGTCCTGTCCCTGAAATTAATACTTTTCTTAACTGGCTATTCTGAATCGGTTAACATACAAAATGGAATTCCGGTGGGCATAATTATATAACCATTACAAATACTAACTACATGACAAATACTAGAGGAAACTCTCATATTTCTTCTACATTTCCTGTACAAATCAAAGCACTGAGAGTGCTGATGATACGGTTGCCTGAAATTCTATAGGCCTCTAGAATACAGATCAGTACTTTCACATTTGTTCAATATTTCTTGATATACATTGCCTTTTTCGCGACACCGCATTCTGAACAAATTACAATATTGGATCAACATCACTGTTGTTCTGAATCCCTTTTAATATCACACTTTTATTTAATTTTAACATATGTGTACAGTAAAATTATTATTTATTGTTAGTTAGATTGCACACTTCTTTCAAGTAAAAATTACGGACATGTTTCTTATTTCTCCAGAGGAATATATGTTGTGGGTAAAAGTGCTCTATCAATGATCTTCTAATGAGCAACAGCAACATATGTTTTTGTG
This sequence comes from Anodontia alba, assembly GCA_964016985.1. Classification (NCBI taxonomy): domain Eukaryota; kingdom Metazoa; phylum Mollusca; class Bivalvia; order Lucinida; family Lucinidae; genus Anodontia; species Anodontia alba. The sequence continues at coordinate 51,844,215 of OZ024824.1, forward strand.
TAGAAATAATATATATATATATATATATATATATATATATATATATATATATATATATATATATATATATATATATATATATATATATATATATATATATATATATATATATATATGTATATATATATATATATATATATATATATATATATATATATATATATATATATATATATATATATATATATATATATATATATATATATCTGGATAATCCTCTAGAGCGCTTAAATGCACTCAGGTCTGGCCATTTTCCACCTGTTATTCCATCCATTTGAGGATTCATTATGTCCATTCTATTTTAAAAGGTAAATATATTGTGTCTAGAAACAAATAAAAATAGTAGTGAGCCTAATCTATAAAAAATATTTGTAGCTAACAGTGAACACCTTTTAGCCATGAATAATTTTAGGCGATATTTGCAAGAAAGCCCAATCCAGTTGTAAATTCTACCTTTTCAGTTCATTTATATTTAGTTATTGTGATGTTTCTTACAAGAAAGAAGAACAAAATAGTGGGCTTAATTGCCCACCTGTCCAGCATGCCCAGCAGATCAAATACTGGTTTCATAAGAAACATTGATATGCAGCTCCAAATGGTCCAGCCTGGTAAAATTTTGAACCGATGGAAGATTTTATGCCTGCTCAAGTTTCTGCAGGTTTCAAAAAGTTCAAATGTTATGTCAACAACAGCCTTTTTTTCAGCAATCAATGGCAAATAACTCCAAAATCAAGTTTCGAATTAAACTGTGATTTTTATCTGTCCCGGTTATCCGCATACTTCATATTAAAAAAAATTGGCAGAACAGTTGTACAAAATTCCCCCTAGGGTTGGGGGGGTGGGTGGTGGTGGGGGGAAGGGGGTCTATGGCCAGCCCAAGGCCTTGGTCTGGCCATGACCCCTCCCCACAAGGGGAATTTTGTACACTATGATTTTCTGATACTACATTATATAAGCCACAAAATGAAACATGTTAGCCCTCTGAGAGTGACAGCGTTAACGTGTAACATCCACGTTACGTACGTTACCCTCAAAATAGCGTTAAACGTTCCTGATAATGTCTCCAACATGACCTTTTCGTACTTATTTGCATGCTGGCACAGGTTTATGTACTTTTTATAACACAGTTACCTATTTTAAGTATTCATATTATAAATGCCTTGCGTTATTACCGTTATATACGTTACCAACTGTTACATACGTTATTTCCGAGTATCAGTATGACAATTATTGACTGTACATGTCAGTGAATATAGCAAATTTATAAGGCTGCTACTTAAATGAATTGAAATTCCTTATTATGTTCGCTTACACTATTGTTATAATGTGATCTATCAAATAGATTGTGGGTACTCATTACAGCCGCCTTTGTGTGGCGGTTCTAAGGAATATCGAATTGGAATCGCCTCATTCAGACGGTTCTAACAAGCACAAAAAGTATGTATGGAGCAGAAATATGTAAATATTTAACGGTGTTTACTTTACAACCGTGAACAATAACATATTACTGCATAGGCTTGACGCGTCTATTTGATTTGTTCCGCTGTGTTTTTGACGTCACGCTATGGTAAATGAAAAAACTCGCGGTAAATACGAAATCATTTCGTCTTCTGCTATCGATCGTTAAAGATCTCAAGCTGAAAACAACAAATAGCTTTTTATTTATACATTGATAGTTAATAACAAGCAGTAATTAATTAATATTTGAACTTGTTTCTCATGCTAAGAAATTGTATGCGTTCAATTGTTTGAATTTTTGTTTGTTTTAGTAGATTTGATAATAATTTCTTTTATATAGTGATCTGTCTGTCTGATACTGTCCTTCTCTGCCTTGTCTTGTTTTCTTTCTGTATCAATCATTCTCACTGCAGCATCCAATCAATCAATCAATCAAATTGTCCTGTTTCATCTACCTATCTATCTATCTATCTATCTATCTATCTATCTATCTATCTATCTATCTACCTATCTATCTATCTATCTATCTATCTATCTATCTATCTATCTATCTATCTATCTATCTATCTATCTATCTAACTATCTATCTATCTATCTATCTATCTATCTATCTATCTATCTATCTATCTATCTATCTATCCATCCATCCATCCATCCATCCATCCATCTAAAGTGTCATGAGCCGTGTAAACGAGTACACAATTGTGTGATTTCCCATTTTCGCACACTAATTGGTTAGTGTCTATCATTGCTCTTGTTTCATACCCACATATATACTGAGACGAAAAAGAAACGCATAGATGTTTTGATCAAATAACGTTTGATTAGATGACCTGAAAACTATTTGATTTATTTTATTGGCCTTCTCTGGATACTCAAGATCGGATCCCATGAAAATCACGCAGGTCGATACTCATGATATCACGAACTTCACGTAATTCATGAAATCACGTTTTTACATGCTGAGTGAGTTACATGACTAGTTATAAGCTTGATTTTTTTCTGAGCCGTCATTCGGGTTAGAGTCGCTGAACGAAGAAACGTCGCAGATCATGCCACGGCTACGTCAAACTGATCGTGATCGTGCCGTTACAATGTTGTTGCAGGATATTTCGCAATCCGATGTCTCCCGACGACTAAGAGTTAATCATTCGACCATCAGTCGACTCTGGCAACGTCTTCGTCACACTGGGATCACAGCCGACCGACCACGAAGTGGTCCCAGGGTAACGACGGCGAGACAAGACCGTCATATACGCCTTACTCATCTGCGAGACAGGTTCCAGACTGCAAAAGAGCGCTGAATACACCTGGTACACACAACAACCGTATCCATCCTCAGACTGTCAGAAATCGGCTGGGTGACGTCGGATTAAGAGCCAATGACGGTGCGTAGAAGGGTAATACGTTTAAACTGATTGGAACGGCATCCATCAACCCGTTAACTTTCCGAGACGGCGATGGCGCAACATACGAGTCCAGGTTCAGCCGACGAGTCCAGGTTCAGCCTTCATCGTGCAGACGGTCGGAAACGTGTATACCGATGGAAGGGCGAACGTTACGCAGACGCATGTGTTATTGAACATGATCGGTTCGGCGGTGGAACGGTAATGGTATGGGAAGTATCGTATATGGTTTCAAATCACCACTGGTTGTTATCAATGGGACGATGAATGCAGGGATGAAGTCTTAGCGCCACATGTTGTTCCTACTGCACAACAGCGTGCGGTAACGTTTCAACACGACAACGCACGACCTCATGTTGCTCGGAGCTGCACAGACTTTCTGGCTCAGAACAATATTCACGTCATGGACTGGCCCGATAGAGCATCTTTGTGATGATTTAGACCGTAGACCTCGTGTTAACGTACCAGTGACGCTACAAGAACTGTCAGATGCATTAGTTGACGAATGGAATAACATTCCGATGTGCAAACTTAACCAACTGATAGGTTCAGTGGAATCCAGGATTCAAGAAGGCGTAAATGCGAGAGGTGGACATACTCGTTATTGAATTGTAAAAATGTGATGACAAAAATCGATCCTTGCTTACTTTTTACGTGCAGTGTAGTTACAGTGATAAAAGTCGAGGACATTTGACTTTCAATATTGAAAGGTTAATGATTGCTGGATACAATAATATGAAATTCTTTGTCTTTCGAATATTCTGAAGTAAAAAAAAATGGAGTGCATATCTACCTGTGCGTTTCTTTTTCGTTTCAGTATAGTTTTAAGCCTTGTATCTTCTTTGTTCCGAAATGGAACAACCAAAGCCTCAGGGCAAGAAAACACCAAGGCAGCGATGGGAGAATTTGTATTATTCATTTCTCTAGCACGGTTGAAGAAACTATTACGCCTTATGCGAAAGAGGCTTCAACAAAATCACATCAGTGGCACAAAAGAGGTTCACGTTCTCAGATGTGACCCACAAACTCCCAGAAATATCGGAAAACATACCCGAAACTTATGATTCAATGGTACATGGATACCAAAGAAGGTGTTACCAGCTCTTCACCCTTCTACCAAAGGCCGGGAAGCGCAAGATCAGTTTAACAGCGGCAGACGATGAGGTTCCTAGTACCTCAAGAGGGGCAGACCCTCTTTCGCGGCATCGTCAGCCATGTGTAGTGCGTTTTTTCCTTCTGACAAAATGCTTGTTCTGTGATAAACAGTATATACAAGTTTATCGAAAAAAGCAAATCTTGGTAAAGTGTGTTACCCAATCTATCAAAACTGCTGCCGAGGCAAAGGATGATGAGAAAATACTTTGCAAAGTACACAGGCAGGACTTGCAAGCCAGAGAGGCATGGTATCATAACTATTGCCGCAGAAATTACACTCGAGATATCGGCGAAAGACACGTTACACACACAGATAGTGAATCCTCTCAGTCACAGGCAGCGCATAATGCTGCATTTAAATACATCAGTAAGTACATAGAAGATCATATAATATGAAATAAATAGGTGTTATCTATGAAACGAGCTTAAGCATCTTATGCACGTTTTTTTCATCAGGTATGCCATGTTGCGGACCAGACAAAACCTGTTTAAACGTAGGTCCGAGGCAAAGTGCATAGAACATTTTTTTCCATGAAATTTTGTACTTTAGTGTATCACCGGGTGTCGGTATATGATACTCTTGTACTGCTTTGCGGTACAAGCCGTTCAATCCCCGGTCGTGGCATATTTTTTTTCCCTGTTATAAATATTTAGTCTTATAGTAAAAAGAAATTATGCATGTACCCTTCAGTATTTACACGAAAATTTGTTAAATGCGAGAGAAGTCACATACTAAATTTGGCGTCTAAAACGTAGATCAGTCACACATTTATCCGTGTCGTCTTAGAAAATGTACCCTTCTATTTCATTGGCTATACGATTCATTACAGCCAATGAGATTGCTTGCGGCGGCTGACTGGCTTTCCATGTTTGCAGCGGAGCGTATCTGATCATCATATTTTTCGGAAACCAGGCTGGCAATGGACATAAATTAGCGTTGGTTTTCGGGTTCAACATTAAGCCGATAGATTTAAGCCGCTGTAGATTTGGGAAACCAATCAGCCGCCGCATGCAAAGTCTTCTGCATAGTATGTGAGAGACTCACGATACCTATAGTACGAGCTTAAGCTTGGCCACCTACTGCGCAGGTGGCGACCTGCTTTGCAGGTCGCTTAAGCTCGTTATTAACGGGCGGAAACATAGAAATATTGTCCATGATTCGGGAAAGGTATCTAACATACATGTTAGAAAACTACCCGAAATTCTACAACGACAAATTGAAAGACAAACTTTGTAAGCATTTCGGGAAGAGGCTTGCTTTCTGGCAACACCGCAAGAAAGCAGAACTAATATATGCTGCTGATATAGAAGGAGAGGCTGCATTTGAATTAGCAGCTTCGGATGATAAGCGCTTTACAGCTATCATAAGACGCCATATAAATGAAGGCAAAATAGAGTGAACCTATGTCTTGGCCCCCATCTGCTGCTTTCAGGCGAGAGACGACCTCCAGAGAGTTTATTGACATTTCTTGTCTATGTCATTACTGGAAAGCCTGTTAGACCTGTTAGTCCCAACGTTATGCACTGTCTTTTGCTGAGGACCTCTGCTATGCCGCAACAAATGGTGACTGGGTCATGCCAAAACATCTTACACTGCCAATGGCCGTACGACATCTCACAGGCAGCGCTGAAGTTATAACGATTCTAAATCGTTATGGTAATGGGCAGTCGTTTTCTAGCTCTGGAGCTGGAAAAGCCATGTGTAATTCTGTTACATCATCAGAATCAGTTTTACCCAGAAAAATCTCTAGAGATATTTGCCGTTCATTTGTGCTATGACAATTTTGATCTCGACGAGGAAACACCGTCAGGTTTTGGAACGACACATTCGACATATGGAATTGTTATACAAGAGCTTCGTGACCCAGAAAAAAACTACAGTTGTGGCTGAAGCAGACACCTCCCAGATCAAAAAACAGATCTGTAACGCCCATTAAGGTTCAGATAAGACCCTGTTATGCCAAGGCAAAGGTCGATCCTACTTTTGACATTCAAACAAGTAAAGTAGAGTACTCATATAAAGATACTGAAATGGATAACTTCACATGGGTTATTTGTCGTGATATAGGTGGGTCTATGGATAGTCAGGCAGTTCCATCCTGGGCTGGATGGCTGTCACAAACTGCTACCGAAAAGCATTGTGCAACCTCAAATGTGGAATATATGGCACCACTTAACGAATCCATAAATGTCAATTCAACAGTGCAATACATTTTGGAACAGTCGCTTAAGGCGATCAAAAGTATGCTATTGTCGCATTTGACCTGGCTATTGCCCAGAAATCTTATGCCTTGGTTTGGCAGTATTCGGATCAGTTTAGCAAGACATTAGTAAGAATGGGTGTCTTCCACACGGTCTGTTCTTTATTTGGAACGGTCGGGAAGATGATGAAAGGCAGTGGGTTTTCAGAGATCGTTATAGAATCTGGCATTTGCGCCAGTGGGTCATTAGATAGGGTCATGTCGGGTAAGCACTTTAACCGAGCTCTGAGAGTGCATAAATAACTCTTTGAAGCTTTAGAGCGGCTTATGTTAACACGGTTTGAAGAAAAGCACTCACGTGAGGATTGTTTGTCGAATGAGACATTCAATATGCTTAGAGATCTCATAGCAACTCCATCCAAAGAGGCACTGGACATAGTGGAACAATCTGAAGACTTCAGAAATACTTTGAAAAGTACCATGCGTTCAAATCAGAAGTTCTGAATGGCAGTCACGGTAAACGGCAAGGTATATGGGTATAATTCGGTGTTCACACTGATCAGGGCTACGAAGGAAAACAACCTTGTGCCCAATGTTCTTTGCGTACGATCACACCAACTACGCACGATATGTACCTGTGTACCTGATTACATTGCCGAATTTGTCTGATACACATCCCGGATGCAAAGAACTTCTGGAACAAAATGGGTTTAGTGTGTCACGGTCATCGGTTTCTTGCTCGAGAAATGATGTTGACATAACTATCGAGCAAACAATAAACCGCCATGCCAAGTCACAAGGAGGCATTATAGGCATTACTCGTCACATCAGAGCTCAGTACTCTTCAACTCTTCAACGCACTGAAATGAGCTCCGACGAAATATCCAGTCACAAAGACTTGCGACCTGCTCATATGCAAAGTAGTGAGCATGATGTGAAACGAGTACTAGAGGCGATTTCTGGCTTCACCAACCCTTTCAGTTCTAGTGTCGAAGACAATGAACTGTACTGTTTGTCTTCGGGTGTTCCTGCTAACCCTGACATAGCTAAGGATCTGCTTGAGGCTCAAGACATTGGCAGGAAGGCTATGGAAGACTTCATCAACTCACGTTTAGTTGAAAAGTCTGTTGGCTTTCACAACCCGATCAAGCGCAACAAGCTGAAAACTTTTGCGGCTTGCGAGGTCAAGAAGAAATTGACCAGTTCACAAAACAAAATCAGCCAGATCAGAGTTGAAAGGAACGTCTTTGGTCAGCTTGTCCTTCTTTCTATTGAACATAATGTTGACGTTGTCGTTCCCTCTGGGACCAGTTCCATGGTCGCTGGCAACTGCTGACGGCATGCCCACCAAAACTGACGTCCAAACTTCTGCATTTCTTGGAATCACACATTGAACCAACAATCGATCGACCATCCAATGCATTGATGGTAATGCAGAGCTTAACAACTATTCCTGGCACCGTCGAGGAACTGGCGGAATGTATTCAGTTACCAAAAGGCAGAGCGTATTGATTTTGTCACTGATACATATAAGCAGCAGTCTATAAAGTCTTACGAACGTTCACGCAGGGGAACAGCACCTCTGTTGTCTGGTGCAAAGAGTAGGACACCACGTGACTGGAAGAGCTTTATGAGCAATGACAAAAATAAGACTCAACTCATTAGCCTACTTCTGGATCAATGGACAACGGACAAGTATGCTACTAGACTTGTAGATAGAAACCTATACGCCGGCCTCGGTGGCTCAGTTGGATGCACCGTCCGACTGGAACATTCTTTTTTGGAGATTGATCATAAAATAGTTTCTACGGTCTCTCCCTTCCGCTGATTCAAGAAAGGCAGTTGTCAGTTTCTGGCGAAAGAATGTGTACAATACTGGTAAAACGCTTAGAGGACTAAGCCTGCTCAGTAAACGTGTTTAGGTAAACTGACCGCGCTCGACATGACCCCATTGGGTTGACTGGGCCGTAAAACCTCAACACAAACATACAAGAAACCTATACTATGTTGTTGGTGAAGAGGTGTTCCGTCTTACCTGTGAAGACAACAAGACTGTATCCAAATATCCAGAAGAAAATTTTTCTTCTCAGGAGGAAGCAGATACTAGGATTATACTACACTGCCTAAATATCAGAAGTACTATCATTGTAAGGTCACCGGACACAGATGAATTAGTACTGCTTGCACGATATTGCAAGGATATACACTTGACAGTTTTGTTCGACACTGGCGTGGGCAACAAAAGACAACTTCTGAATGTCAACAACATCGTTCAAAATACGGGGGAAGAAATCTGCACAGTCTTACCAGCCATACACTGTCAAACTGATAGAGAACCCCCCCCCCCGCCTCCCACCCTCCGCCCACCCCCACCCCCAGTTCATCCAAATTCTAAGCAGGGTAGGACAAGAGAAAAACTGCTCTGAGGCGCTCATCAGTGACATGAAAGCCCTCACATGTGCTATTTTTGGCTGACTTACACAAATGTGAATAAGTTGCGGTACGACATGTTTCTGAAAAAGTACCAAAGCCATACATTTCAAATGGCATGGACAGGAGCTTACTACCACCCTGTCGTTCTGCGCTCGAGATACACATACGCAGAGTCAAGTCTTTGTCTGGAAACATGAAAACAAGCCAGGCCTTCCAGGTCTAGACAAGAGTGGGTGGAAAATAAATGGGAGGAAATTGAGTACGACTGGGTGAAAGGAAACTTGATCGTCCCTGAACAACTAATCGACATTTTGTGTGAGCAGAATGTCGAGGGGGATGCAGATCAGGATAGGGATGATGATGGTGATGGTGATGAGGGTGTTGAGATGACAAATATGGTAGATGAAGTATTTGAAGATGAATCTGATGAGGATTAAGGAAAAATTCTTTGAACCCTTGAATAGTACGCGAAGAGCTGCTAGTTTGGCAAGAAACTGCTCTATAACTTCTACCTGATGATTTTTCTTTGATCATAAAATGTTTTACTCATATATGGTAGATGAAGTATTTGAAGATGAATCTGATGAGGATTAATAAGCTGTATGGGGAAAATTCTTTGAACCCTTGAATAGTACGCGAAGAGCTGCTAGTTTGGCAAGAAACTGCTCTATAACTTATACCTGATGGTTTTTCTTTGATCTTAAAATGTTTTACTCATATATTACACTATATGTTACACGCTTTCCATGTGTATTATGTTAACAATATATGATGTCTGTATAGAAAACCAGAAGGTTTATTGTATTCTATGTATTGAATTATTTCCTCGGCAAAGTAGCCACAGAATTACATTAGACATTTTTGTTTCATTGTTTTGTACATGTATTTTGTATTTGATTTTTATGAGACATGTGTTCATGCTCAGAAATGAGAACTACGATGATTTAACTTATTCTATACATTTGAATATTGTGTGATATCTCATTTGGACGGAAAAGTGACTCGACAATTATTTTAAGGTTCGTATGATGTTATGTTACGTATGTGATGTTTTATTGTCTATGTTGTAAAGCAGTGAAAACAAAGATGAACATTCCATACTACAGTGAGTCGTATTTGTGGTTTCTTTCGAGCTTGGGCATTCAGGAAACTTACCAAATATGCTATGATTCATATAAAATATGTCATGTTACGTACGTGATTGTACGCATGCAAATAATTGAAAACTATGATGATCTTAAGTCCACAGTTAGCTTTAATTAATTGATTTTGTTTGGGGATAGGACATACAAGCGGTTGAATAAATATATTAAGATTCTTATACTGTATGCTGTGTTACATAGGAGATTGACTCATGTAATAATATGTACAGGTGAACTACGTTACTTTCTCTGCCTTATGTTTGGCACGAGTGTGAAATTTCAAAGTGCTTTCACTGATCTAATAATTGTTATCAAAATTTGAATTAAAATAATCAAAATCTGGGTAGAAACCTTATCGAGCCTAGATATCGCTCATATTTAAAGGACTTTTCTACTTCATGTTACGTACGTGTCATTATGAGAATGCTGAGCAATTCATTCAAAACTATTAAAACTGTGGTAAACGTTTATTAAAGTCTTAACAAAACACACGCGTACGCTGTGTGTGACACTCTTTATATCTTTACATGGTTCAGTTTATGATGTCATAATGCTCATATGATGTACATTGTGTGATATGGGGTTACCATGTTCAACATTCAATAACTCAAAAAGTATATAAGATAGAAACATAATGTTTGCAGTTTCGAAAAGGTAAATGAACGCCCTTTAATATCATAATAAATTAGTGAACACATTCTCATTTTAAAAAAAATTAGGAGGGACTATATTAGATTCATTAATCATTTATATAGGGTTTAATGAAAAAAATGTAACATACGTTACACCGGTGGCGACCATATTTGTTTTCAAAGGTCCATATCTGCTGCGCTTACTTCGATTTTATAACCAATGTGGAAATCTTACTTTATCTTTTGCACTTTTCTGAAGTCTTATAATTTACTTAAATTATCAAAAGTTTTGAGGATTAACGTTACAGGGTAACGCTGCCATTGCCAGAGGGCTAACATGTTGCAAAGTCCTTGCAAGTCCTTGCAAGATACTGGGCTTTAAGAAAATATGGTCTACAAAATTCCCCTTGGGTGGGGGGGGGGAACATATCTTGCCAGCGGCTTAATGGTAGATCAGGTTCCTCGCGAGTAAAACTAGTTTCAGCTCTGACCGTTCCTCTGTTGCAGTTCTTTATTCATGCGGTGGTGGTTGCATATATTGCATTTGTTATGTCAGTGTCATTTCTTCTCCTTCGGGCGTCGAGAAGGCTGTGCTTCGTGATTGTGGAATTTCCTGGCTTTATATTGATACTATGTATTTTGATCAAATGCTTAATCACTGTACCATTGACCTTGGTTTTCTTTGGTTTGTGGCTTGTGTACTGTCTGTCTTGCTCTTCCTCTTGCAAGGGCATGTTTTCATGCGAGAGATTTTAATAATTGAATTAAATCCTGACTCCTGGTTTTATCGGATGAACGAGCACTGTGTTCCATGAAACTGTTCTTCCTTTGTTTTTCCTGCTTACAAAACGTACATTTTAGCATTGAACTGGGGTCCAAAGAAAAAACTGTGTTAGTAAGTAAACCGTGTTATATTTAATGAACCATGTTATATCCAGAATCATGTTATAATGTGTTATAAGGAGGAGATTGTGTATTATTACACTGAATTTTTAAGGTGGTGTGCATGCAGCTTTAATTGTTTTAATGTCACAGCTATGGTTCTGTCTTTTTTTTTTTATTTCATTTTGTTTTATTTATTTATTTATTGATTGACTGATTTATTTATTTATTTATAATATTTTTTGTTTTATTTATTTATTTATTTATTTATTAATAATATATATATATTTTTCTATTTACTAAGGACTGTTTTATCTCATTGTGAACTGCATCACATTAGGTGATCTGGCGCCAAATGATAGTACGACGTCTTGGGGCCGGTAATCGGATGTCATGACGTCGCGACAACGTTGGGCTTATGCCCAACATCTGTATTCAAGATGGATGGTTGACAGCATTGATAAGAAGATGGTGTAGCATTGAAAGAACTTAACTCTCTTGGAAAAGGCTTTAATTAGCCGAAACGTTGAGATTTGTTTGTGAAATAAACTGTGTAAAAATATGTGTAGAAATATTGTGCGGTTATGAGATCTATTTTTATTCAAACATTCTATCATTTGTCCTATATTGTTGGAGTACAGAAAACAGACACCCTTTGGAATATAAAGACATCAATACTACTCTTTCAGCATACTTGAACTAATTTGACTGCTTTGTTCATCCCTTGAGAACATGCTTGTTTCTGTCTGCTTTTAACAGATGATGCCGAATGAATCTCATTTTCCGCAGGATTAAGATTCTCACACAGCAAGAAAACGTATCGTCATCCGGGCAATCAGTTTGTCATGTACCTTAGTCGGGTTTCTCAATTCCTGTATCATGCAAAAACGAAAAAGAGTAATCCTAGCATCGGAAAGATGTACGGCTGAATTTTTGTATATATTAAGCTAAGATATTGGTCCATACAAAACCGCTGTATAGCGATGCGAAACTAATTGCATTTTGGAGAAACGCATGGATTTTGCATGATACTGGTCAAGAGCATTTGATCAAAATACATATTATCAATATAAAGCTTGGAAATTCCACAATCAGGAAGCCCGAAGGAGAAGAAATGACACTGACATAACAAATGACATAACAAATGCAATATATGCAACCACCACCGCATGAATAAAGAACTGCAACAGAGGAAGGGCCTTGGAACGGTCAGAGCTGAAACTAGTTTTACTCGCGAGGAACCTGATCTACCATCTGTTCTGGACAGACAAAAATCACAGCTGAATTCGAAACTTGATTTTGGAGTCAATAAATTGCTGAAAAAAGAGGCTGTTGTTGACATAATATTTGAACTTTTTGAAACTTGCAGATAACTTGAGCAGGCATAAAATCTTCCATCGGTTCAAAATTTGACCAGGCTCGACCATTTGGAGCTGCATATCAATGTTTCTTATGAAACCAATATTTGATCTGCTGGACATGCTGGACTCAGGTGAGCAATCATTGCCGTTTTGGGCACTTAAGCCCACTATTTTGTTCTTCTTTCTTGCAAGAAACATAACAATAACTAAATATAGATGAACTTAAAAGGTAGAATTTACAACTGGATTGGTTTTCTTGCAAATATCGCCCAAAATTATGCATTTTGTAATTCATGGCTAAAAGGTGTTCTCTGTTAGCTACAAATATTTTTTTTTTATAGATTAGGCTCACTACTGTTTTTATTTGTTTCTAGACACAATTACACCTTTTAAAATAGAATGGACGTAATGAATCCTCAAATGGATGGAATAATAGGTGGAAAATAGCCAGATCTGTGTGCATTTAAGCGCTCTAGAGGATTATCCAGATATATATTTTAATTATTATTTCTACACAAAAACATATGTTGTTGTTGCTCATTAGAAGGTCACTTTTACCCACAGCATATACTCCTTTGGAGAAATAAGAAACATGTCCGTAATTTTTACTTGAAAAAAGTGTGTAATCTAACTAACAATAAATAATAACTTTACTGTACAGATATGTTAAAATTAAATAAAAGTGTGATTAAAGGGATTCAGAACAACAGTGATGTTGATCCAATTGTAATTGTAGTTCCTCTAATTTGTTCAGAATGCGGTGTCGCGAAAAAGGCAATGCATATTGAACAAATGTGAAAGTACTGATCTAGAGGCCTATAGAATTTCAGGCAACCGCATCATCAGCACCCTCAGTGCTTTGATTTGTACAGGAAATGTATAAACACCAGAAGAAGAAATATGAGAGTTTCCTCTAGTATTTGTCATGCAGTTAGTATTTGTCATGGTTATATAAGTTATTTGTAAGCCCACCGGCATTCCGTTTTGTATGTTAACCGATTCAGATACGATATAATTACAATAGCCAGTTAAGAAAAGTATTTATTTCAGGGACAGGACATCATCTGTGTTAAAAGCGTTGAACGATAGTGCTTTTAGTACCAGATCAAACTCGGCTAAAACTTTGAACCCACTCGAATTCGGAAGTATTTCACAAATCGCCATCCCGTATCTTACCAATGTTATTATTCCCCCAACTTCGGAAAAGTTCCGAGGGGTGCAAACCATCAGCCCGTCCGTCTTTTCGTCAGTAACACAGTAACGTTTAAGGATATTGTTCATAACCGAAGCATACTACAATCTTGAAATGTCATGTGATTTGCCCATGAAAAATTAACTGAGCAGCATATTTTTTCTTTTCGTTGGACTTGTACATGCCCCTTTTCAAAACTCACGATATCGAAAAAATATTTGGACTAGGGTTTCAATATTTGGCGTACTATTTTGGGACGACATAGGGATTAGTTATTCAAATGTTGGTCTTTTTGACTGAGTTTTGCTGCTTTTTGACTTGGATAGTTTTCCAATGTAGACTGGTTATCACGATTCTAGATAAAGTATTTTTGCTAGGGTTTTGATATCTTTGAGTAGTGTTTTTATTTATTTATTTATTTTTTGTTTTTGTCTGTTGTAGTTGTGTAGTTGAAGTTTGGTGTTCTTTACATAGTCAATCTCAGATTATTTTTAGTTCTGTGATTTCCTTTTGTGACTTCTCTTATATAACTTCAACCTGACAGACGCTGGTTATTCCCTTACACGATGCAAGTGTACTCTTATTAGATAGGCAGCCGCCTTTAGCCAAGATGTAGTAGTATTATCGACAGCATCAGTATTGACTGTCGTTTCTGTCAGACTGACGAAATGCGATTATAATTCTATTTATTACAGAGCGCTCAAGGCAACCTATACGTTGGGTGATTTTATATTGAACCCCGGAAGGGACATTTACCGTCGTTCCCTTGAGCTTAAGGCATGAAGTTAGTACCTAGGGAAGAAGATATTATTTTAAGAACACAAAAGTTTTTATTTTTTTATTTTATTTTATCTTATGAAGCCCTTGCAAACAAATAACAGAACGAAAGTCAACAAAATATAACAATCTTAAAAATATCAATATCAATTTGAGGGAACAATATCTTATCTCAAGACGCCATGACAGCACACGTATGTTTAACAGTGCGAAATGGACACATGCGAAATGCGAAACAGTGCGAAATGGACACATGTTTGTATGTAATTTGGAGCTACATCAGTATTTAAGACGCCCCGACCGAAAGCTAATATGGTTGTACATACACAGAAATTTCACTAGAAATACAACACACCTCTCATCCTGTAAAGTATCAGCAATATATATATATATATTGTTACGAGCCAAGCGTAACGAGAAAGAAATGAAAGTGAAACCAGCAACAAGCTTTAAATTATTAACAATATTTATTCACAAAAAAGTAAGACAAGATTCAAAACAAAAGTAAACCGTAACTTTTAAGATTTTAGTTCACTTAGTCCCTCAGAAATATTCCATAAGAATATTTAAAACAAATTCTTTGAATAACAGTTTCTGATCCCATAAATTGAAGTTCCTGAATTCATCCAGAATGAATAAATATTAAAAGTAATCCAGTTTAGAATAATTTCCAGTGAAAGAATACAAAGATGTCCATATGAAAATCTTTTGTCCTTAATATCAAAGAACATTCTAGAAAAAGAATTTACTAGAGGCATCACTCATTTTCCAGTTTTAGTCAAGAATGTTCTAAATGTTCTCAGAATATTCCTTCTGGGAAGTTCTAAAAAGAACATAAACAACTTGTAATTGTAAACATGTTTTCCCAGATATATAGAAACTTGCAGTAAACTATATATATATATAAAAGTGTGTTGGAGTTAAAGTGATCACAAGGTTTCTATTACTAATTACTGTCAGGGGAGATAACTAAACTAGCTAATGTATTTTAAACGGAATAAACCTCCAGATACATCATAATTATGGCCAAAATAGCCCCGAAACAGCCCCTAAACCTTGGATGTTCTCCCGGACAGACAGACGGACACTCAGAATTTCGGACAGTATAATGATACAAAAAGATACATTTGCTACTTTTGTGGCTGGGCATAAAAATGCAATGGCAACCAAACCAAGAGGCAGACCACCATAATTTTAGCTATTTTGAATTGCCCTTAACTTTTGTACCAAATTAGAGTCATACTGCTTCAGTGGTTTCTAAGTTTTCATTTAAAAAAGTCATTTTTAAAAAATGAATGTTGCCGTGGCAACCAATCATAAAACATATAATCTGGGTAGACAATCATCAGATGATTATAACTGCCAAATATGGCTCACATCACTTCACTGGTTATGGAGAAAGTTCAATTTAACCATTTTCCAAGCTGGGAGGTTTTTTGTTGCTATGGCAATCAAACCAAGACAGACCGCCAAACTTTTAGCTACTTTGAATTGTCCTTAGACAAGCAACATTTGTACCAAATTAGAGTCCTACTTCTTCAGTGGTTTTGGAGGAGTTGTCATTTAAATCATACCTTTTTTTAAATTTAATGTTGCCATGGTAACCAAACAAAATGGCCACTGGTCATCAAACACATTAACTGGGTAGACAATCATCTAATGATCATAACTGCCTCATATGGTTCACATCACTTCATTGGTTATGGAGAAACCATTTCCCCATTATAAGTCTATGGGAGATTTCTGTTGCCATGGCAACCAAACCAAGAGCCAGAATTTTAGCTATTTTGAATTGCCCTTATCCAAGCAACTTTTGTACTGCTTCAGTGGTTTGAAGGAGTTGCCATTAAAAAAAAATCCTTTGTTAAAAATGAATGTTGTCATTGCAACCAAGCAAAATGGCCGCTGGTCATAAAACACATAAACTGGGTAGACAATCATCAAATAATCATAAATGCCAAATATGGTTTACATCGCTTCACTGGTTATGGAGAAAATACAATTTAACCCTTTCCCATTATAAGTCTATGGGAGCTTTCTGTTGCCATGGCAACCAAACCAAGAAGCAGATTACCATAATTTTAGCTATTTTGAATTGCCCCTTACCCAAGCAACATTTGAACCAAATTACATAATGCTTCATTGGTTTTGAAGTTGTCATTTAAAACATTCCTTTTTTGAACTTTAATGTTGCCATTTCAACCAAACAAAATGGCCGCTGGTCATAAAACACATAAATCATCAAATAATAATAAATGCTTAATATGGTTTACATCCCTTCACTGGTTATGGAGAAAATACAATTTAACCCTTTTCCCATTGTAGATTTCTGTTTATTTTAAATCTCTCTACCAAATAAGGGACAAATCGCATCAATGGCTTTGGAGGAGTTGTTGTTTGAAAGTGTTAACGGATGGACGAACAGACGC
Organism: Anodontia alba; assembly: GCA_964016985.1. Lineage (NCBI taxonomy): Eukaryota > Metazoa > Mollusca > Bivalvia > Lucinida > Lucinidae > Anodontia > Anodontia alba. Next base: position 51,861,283 of record OZ024824.1, read on the forward strand.
AAGGACAGACGGATGGACGACGGACATTAAGTGATCACTATAGCTCATCCTGAGCATAGCTCAGGTGAGCTAAAAACGCAGCATCCAGAGTTTTGATTCTTAAATGCAACACGCCTTTTTAACCTTGTGTGAAGGAGTTAAAGCGATCACATGGTGTCTGTTGCCAAATACTGTCAGGGGAGTTAAAACTGCAGCATCCTGAGTTGCGGTTCTTGTATGCGACACTTTCTCAACCTCATAAGGATTCCATTACCAAATAATGTCAGGGGAGATAACTAAAAACCGTGGCATCTAGTTGTGGTTCTTGTATGCAATACATCTTCTTAAACTCAAGCACAATCAATATATCCGAAAGGGTGTTGGAGTCACCACGAGCACAAGGTTTCTATTATCAAATATAGTCAGGGGAGATAACTAAAAACTGTTGGACCAAGAGCTGTGGTTCTTGTACTTGACATGCCTTCTCAACCTCGTGTACAATTCTGCCAATATATTTGAAATGGTGTAAGAGGTGATCAACGTTATTTATACGGACGGACGGATGCACGCCAGGCTGGTTGGTATATGCTCCAATCATATTCAGTGGGGGCATATCAAATGGACTGTGACCAAGATATAGTATTATATGGATATTTTCAGCATTCAAAGGCAAGTAAATCTATATAAAAGGTAGTTGCGGTCATGGTACCTAAGCCATAATCCAAACTCATAAATCGTAAACGAATGACGAATCAGAATGTTCAGACCGACAGACATGGACCCCAGAATAAAGGGTGTAATCAGGCATCTGCGGATAGTAAGCATTACTTGGTAAGCAAGCTTCGCATAGTGCCCATATGCCTGAACGAAGAAGGGATTTGGGAAGTCTACTTATGGCGCGTCATTGGCAAAAACATCAGAAACAATTCTTGAAACTGCCACATTGTAGGGATTGACCATATCATGATGTCTCCCATAGAACTTCTTAAGTGTTGTTACCAGTTTGTTGGTTTGTTGTTTATTGTTTTGATACCCCTGGCTCAACAACTTTGTAGTGAGCACTTTCCCACGCTCCATGAAGTCCTGATATTTTGAACAGGCCCTGGCATAACGGATTAACTGTGAAACGTAAACGCCGTATGCTGGTGCAGAAGGGATATTACTGCTCAGGAATGGAAAGTTAGCAATGGGAAAATTGAAGTCATCCCGTTTGTCGTAAAGCCTAGTAGTAAGCTTTCCATTGTCAATATAGAGATAACAATCCAAGTATGAGGAGGAGGCTGCAGTCTCCGTTGGTTCCTTTATTTCAAGTTCACGTGGATAGTTGGATGAATTCCAAATACTCTAGAAATTTTGTGTTTTTCAGAGACAATACATCATCTGTAGGTGAAATTGAATTGTTGTGCGAGGTGTTTCTTGCCTGCTTGGAGGAGACTTTGTACAAACTCCGCCTCATACGAGCATAAAAACAAATCGGCAAGTAACGGTGCACAGATAGTACCCATCGGTATGCCGATTGTTTGCTGAAATATCCGTCCGCCGAATTCCACAAAAATATTGTCGACTATATACTTGAGCATCTTTATGACATCTGCATCTGAGTATTTTTGTGGCGCACCAGAGTGATCCCGAACGAAGTATGTGTCTTTGTAGCCAATGACAACAAACTGAATTCGACGGTTACCAGTCTTGTGGAAGAAACACTGGTTGATAATTTCCTTTAATTTATATTTCAATTTATCATAAGGAATAGTAGTGTAAAGTGTAGAGAAATCGAAAGATTTTGTACTGTTGACAGAATGAAGAGATTGTGCTTTTAGGTTTTTTAAAAGCTCTTTGGAGTTTGATTAACACCACTTCTGGCATATGCAGTGTCACAATACTTCTGAAGGCCTTCTTTAACTGCGGTCAGGATTCGTGTTAGAATCTGAGAAAGAGGCTTGGTTGAGCACAGCTGAACCCGCAATATATCTCTGCTTAAGCGTACGGATTCTTGTGAAGTTTAGCTCTGGGAGGGAAATTCCGAATGTCACCATCACCGAATGGTGGTGTTGTAGAATTTCGTCCTTGGACATAGCAGTAAGATTTATATGTAGGGTTTCCAGTCATGGTACTCATACCAAGCTCTTCCATTAAGCAGTTTATATAGTGTGTTTTGCAAACAAACACAATGGTTAGATGCCTTGTCGGCTGGAACAACGACAAACTTCTCATGGATTTCAGCTAACTCGGCAGCAACATCTGGATCATCAAACACCGATTCATGTCGGCGAGACATGGTTCTGCTGAGTACTGAGACACGTCTGTTTACCAAGGACATTACCGACTTAACCCATTCAGGGTGTCAACCTCCACGTCCTCTTTCTTGGCCCAGCGTCGTGCATACAATAGAATCCACAATTGGAATTCTGTTTTCAAGTAAAAGACCTGGGTTCCCTGTATTTAGGGCCTTTGGAAAGAATGTCCCTGAGTTTGCAAATCCTGACTATATTGAGGTCTCCTGTTATGATGTGACCGGCTGGATTATAGCAGAACTCCGATGCTTTACAGGAACACGCTGAGGGGTTTCGAGTAATGTTCTCAGTATTTAGCCCTTGCAGCACGTTTTTGTAATTGAAAATTTTAGGTGCAATGGGAGACGAATAACTAGATGATAGGTGAGCTCTGGTTTTTTAAGTAAGCCGGTATGTTTGAAGTCACTTTTTTATTGTTCAGGATATTGCTAATGTTAACGGCGTCAAGACACGTGTTTCTGAAGTCAAGTTTCAGAAAATCACGAGTGGGAGAAACTGTTTGAACAGACTTGTACAACATCCAAAATCATAGCAACCAGCTTATATTCAGGAGAATTTTGAATATATGTTTTTGTATCCACCGCTTCCTTCTGTAAAGAGCGAAGTTTAGTTACCGGCAGCTGATACAGCTTGGTACGTATATGATGAAGTCCTAATGGCTGCTGTACATATGGAAGGAGAGTGTCAAATGCGACATCAGCATGAAAATTAGGACGATTGCAGTGCCGATGTCCATGACCTCTTACGTCTTTGAGAGCTGCCAAAGAGCCTCATCACATTGACCGAGCTGCATCTTGGGCTGGTAATTTTCCCTACAGAATCTGTTTTATCATTGCAACCATATGGTGCTGCAGTGCCAGAATTCCTCACGCTGTCTACGAAGTGGCGTGCTCAGACTGGGATTGTTAGTAGGGTGGTATATTTTTTCTAGTATTCTTACTTTGAATGACAAAATAGAATGATCTGGTAGATTGAAATGTTGATAAAGCAACTGATTGCTCCCATGATTTATCTCATATCTATGACCAGACATTCTATTACGTAGTTGTCCTTTCATCTCACCAACGTATATCAATCCACAGAGCGAAAACGCCACACCATAGACAACATTAGAGGACTTACAACTGAGATCATCCCAGCTCCGTGTATGGTATGTTTTATTAGTGAGTCCACTCGTAAACTGAGTTTCTTTGATCAAAATTTTGCAGGTTTTACATTTTGTTTTATATTGCATGAATCTCCATGTCGCCCCAACACTTCAGCTCAATCCCCTTTTCGGTTCAGATGTTGTTTGAAGAATTTCAAGATAGCCGCCATGGGCCATGAAGATTTTATAGATGGATACCACCATCTTGGATATTGAAGCGGAACGAATTTAGAAGTTCTGAATTTCCATGTCGCCCCGATACCGCCCATCAAGTTTCAACTCAATCTGACTTTCGTTCTGGAGATGTCGTTTAAAGAATTTCAAGATGGCCGCCATCTTGGAAATTGAAGCGGAACGAATTTAGAAGTTCCGAATTTCCATATTGCCCCGATATCTCCCACCAAGTTTCAGCTCAATCTGACTTTCCGTTCGGGAGAAGATTTCGTTTAAAGAATTTCAAGATGGCCGCCCATCTTTGATATCGAAACCCAACGATTTTAGCAATTCTAAATGTACATGTTGCCTAAATGCCCCCTACCAAGTTCAATCCGACTTACGGTTTTGGAGATGTCGAAATATGAAAAGCTATCGACGGACGATTGACGACGGACGGACGGACGACGGACGGGCGGACGATGGATAGCAGGCCACGGCATAAGCTTATCTGGAGCTAGTAACTCACCATGACCTAACAATACGCTTTTTAACGACGGTCTGCAGCTCCGAGGACAGTATTAGCATCAAACATACAAAAACAGCCGAGGTCAGTATTAGCATTTTCTGCAAATGTAATCCGCGGTCAGATTAGCAAAATGAATATGTGCGCCGAGGGCAGTAACACATACCGCGCGGAGAACGACTTCAACTACAAAGTGCTTCGTGCAATGAACATAAAATTTTGGGAAAATAAACATTATAATCTGGCATTACAGCTATTAAGGTGAAAAAAGTATCGATGCCAAGATTATACAGATATAGGCCCCTGAATTCAATTTTAACCGTTCTGAACAGCTTCCTCGATTTTAAATTTATTTTGCGGACGAACAGGAAGGTTTCCCATGCTTCTGGTCTTTTCAGTGGAAAGGTGGTTTATTTCTTATATTTTATGCACAAAGTGTTTGTTTTTTCAAATACTCTTAACATTTTCATTTACCCTTTGTAACAAGCACCCATACTCCATTGTACAAAACCTCTGCACCAAGACAAGATTAGCAGGAAAAACGCCGAGACCAGAAAAGGGTATGATATCTGTGTAAGGGTAGCCGAATAAAATTATTCGTAACATTATTCGCTTTGCAGATGTAAATCTGAAACAAATATAATTTTGTTTTGATTGACAATTTTAATTTTGTTTTGACTGACAAATTTTCTTATATTGAAATAAGTATTTATATGACCAATAGAATATCTCTAGGTATTTTCTTTATCAAATCTTCTCTTCAAAAGAGTCGGAGTCACGCCTCATGAATATTTAGTGGAATGCTACGATACCTATACTAAATTTCATTTTGCTGTTTAGCCTACAAACAGATGCAGTATAAATCTGAAATATTTTCAGCACATATTCCAAGTTTCATTAAAGTCCATCTACAACTTGTCAAGCAACAGCGTTAAAAGTGTCGATCCCAATTTCAGCCGCGGAACCAAGAAAAGGTGGAACTTTGTAACATTTAATAAAGTTTACGTGTTGCGGCTTAAAAAAGTTGAAACCACAGGGACTTATGTCTCTTGTCAGGCAGGATAAAGCTTTTTCAAGCCTGGAAAAGACATAAATATCATTTAACCTCCATTAAATCAATGTTTTATGAAGTATACCCCCAGATTTTCATTTAAATCTGTCTTTTTGGAATCTTTTTAAGGTCAAAATGAGCCATAGGTATCAGGAAACACCTTTTCTACCCTAATGTAAAGAAGGCATTACATATTAGAAATAAGCAATATTCAGTAATTCGAAATAGCAACATTCTTCATTTAGCCATATTATACGCAGCGGGCTCCGTCGAGCGACAAATGTCGATTTACGCATACATATCCGTAAGATATATTCTACACAAATGGTTTATTCCAAAATGAGCTAGACCTGAGAAATGATTTTTAAATCACTTGAAGTCAGCACCTTTGGATTTTTGCTTGCTCTCCTGATCTCCAAACCCCCACCCATTCAGCTACACCAAGCCACAAAGGTATAAATACCAACAAAGATGCTGAAAATATTCAAATACCAAAACAGAAGCCTGAGACTGTAAAATTATCAAATTGGCCTATAGGGTGCTTTCCACTAAATATTTTCCATAGCCCTCAAAAGTAACATTTTCCCTCTCTTTCAAAAACTGTACATACAATAAACGTCAAAAAGATTGCCTTTGGAAACAAAGAACACACTACGGATTAGAAAATAGGAGTGTCGGTCTCACTGTAGTTGATAAAACAACTCTTCCTCATTTTTTTTCATTAACAAAATCAACATGAAGCCCATCTCAATCGAGAGCCAGATGTGGTTGTATTTGTTTACATGCAGGTCCGCACTAAATTTAAAAGTATATTTTTTCATAAGGGAAGCAGAATGAAATTATTCCGTAACATTATTCGCATTGCAGATGTAAATCTGAAACAAATATAATTTTGTTTTGACTGAAATGGCCTGTTTAATAAAATCCCTTGTGTTCCATGACTGATATCCATCGTTTCGACAGGTCCGTTGCTAAGCAAACGCGAACTTTGCGTGGGCACGGCGGCTTCAAGATCCTCTAGCGAATTCCTGCCATGTTTTCTTTTAGCTTGGGGAAAAGATCGTAGTCACATGGACTAATGTCCGGGGAACAGGGAAGATGGTCCAAAAGCATCTTCAATCTTGACTGTACTCGCTGAAACTTTGCAGGCCGCGGTGACCTTGGAGTATGCCACTTCAGCTCTGGCTCAGATGACCTCACCCGTTTCATTAATAGCAACACTCCTAGATACAAGAAACAAAAATGTAGAAAGTTTTAACCCCACGTATTGAACTGTGAATCGGTAGCGGCTTCCAAACGACATTCTGACTGGTCGGACGTCTAGCGATGGAGTACCCAACGGGCTACCTTCCTCGTTCCTAAACGGTTGCGAATAATTGTATGAACAGACCCTACACTTATCTCCAATGCCTGTGCCATGTCTTCACATGTAAGTTTTCTATCACTTTTTAAAAGTTCTCTTACTAATTCGATGTTGAAATCAGTGGTTACATTTGCAGTTCTGCCGGCACGGTGGTAATCTTTCACGGTCTCTCGTCCAGATTTAAACTCATTTACCCATCTTGTTACTGTCCTATACGAAAGAGCGCTTGTCTCGCATGCTTCCCGTAGTGCTTCAAAATTTCTGTCGCGATCTTTATTCGTTGAACTTCAATTTTTATGTATCTGCGCTGATCCTGCGACGTGACGTCGCGTTAAAATGACGTCATACAGCATGGCGTCATAATAAATGAATATTTAAATCGGGATTATATTAATATGTTAGCATACAAAGTTTCAGCGTGACAGGCAATATACTTTTAGAGATATGTAGTTAGAGTTGAATGACCCTTGTATACTTCCACAAACTGTAGTAAATTAGGAAAGAAGGCGAGAAAAATATGCTGCATCATATCAAGTCAATGATGAGGGCTAACTTTCTAAAAGTAGTTAGTCTGGCCCAGAAAACGACACATAAACTGTTTTGTGTTGTTGTTTGTTTTTTTTTTTTGTTTTTTTTTTTTTTTTGTTTTTTTTTTAGTTTAGTGAGTGCTTTCATTGCTCTCAAAGGTCAGTTCTTTTCAGAATCAATTTATCTTCACTGAGCATGTTTCTGCTCGGCTTCACTGATTCTTTTTTTTTTTCGTCACCCCTTCTCCTCGCAACCTTGCTCGATCCTGTGCAATGTGCAATTTATTTTTCTCGCCCAATTGACTCTGTTGGTATGTTAAAGTCGTTAAGGGAGGCTTTGAGGGTGTCTTTTTATCGCTTCTTCTGACCACCATGGAAACGTTTTCTCACTTGTAGTTCTCCACAGAGGATTTTCTTTGCCAAACGTTCATCAGGCATTCTGGTAATAATTGTGCCAATTTCAAAAGAGTATATACATTCTGCATACGTCCTTTTCAGGACTTCTGTGTCTTGCCACTTTATCTTTAGAAGTTTTCTAAGACACCTTGTGGGGTTATGTCTTTTGGCATGCCGTTAGTAAACTGTTCAAGTTTCACATGCGTACCACAGATGTGTAGTCTTTCAGCTTTGTGTCAAGTCTGATTCCAGTTCGATCGCAAATACTTCCACGTACTCGGCCAAATGCTGCACTAGCTTTGGCAATGCTGGCATTAATGTGCACAGCGCTTGACAATGTGCTTCGAAGGTAGGTTAACTTGTAAGTGTTGACCTTTCACTGTGATGGTAGGCTGCTTATAAGGATGTCTAAGTGCTGGCTGATATACCACCTTAGTCTTTTTGATGCTGTTTGTGAGGTCATAGCTGTCACATGATTCAAATACTTGATCCACATCATTTTGCATTTTTTTCTGTTGGAACACCCTTTGCCATGTCATCAGCAAAAAAAAAAAAAAAAAAAAAAGAAAGAAAAAAAGAACTCACCTGGCAGCTCTGTATGCACCGTGGATTTAGCTTGCAACCTTCTTAGGTTGAAAAGCTCACCATCAAAGCGATACCTAATAGCTATACCATTGTCACCATCCTGAAAAGCATCTGCGAGCATGGCAGAAAACATCATGCTGAACATGGCAGAAAATATCAAGGACACACAGCCTTGCTTAACTCCATTTGTCACAGGGAATGGATACCGAAACTCGGAATCATTTTGATCCCGTGCAAGCATATCATCGTGGAACTGCCGCACCATTGCTATAAACTTGGCCGGACAGCCAAACTTTGCCGGCTGTGTCAAATGCTTTGGTAAGATCGACAAAGGTTATGTAGAGGTCCACATTCTGTTCCTGGGATTTCTCTTGAAGCTGTCTTGTAGTGAAAATCATATCAATTGTTTTTCTGTCCTTCCTGAATTTACATTGGCTTTCTGGTAGAAGCCCTGTTCAAGGTGTCCATCCAATCGGTTCAGTAGATCTCTGCAGGTATCGCATCTGGTCCTGGAGTCTTGCCAGATGACAGGAGTTATATTGCTTTCACTGTTTCAGAGACGGTTTGGAACTTATCACGCAGCGGATCACTGGGCCCATTGTGGTATATTTGAAAATGGAGTTCTGCTCATGTATACGTTAGAGAGCATAAGGAGTGTTGCAAACTTAATTACTGCTTATGAAGAGTCCCAATAAAACCGAGACTCTCATTTTCTAATCTGTAGTGTGTCCTTTGTTTCCAATCTTTTTGACATTTATTTTGCTACACTACAGCTGTGTTAGCTTCTTTGTCAGACAGAAGACTAGTTCCATCTGCACTCGGTAACCATATCTTAACAGGGAGAAAATCTTTCCCAAATCATTTTTGTAACTTTACTGAATCTTTTTAACAAGTAATCTTTTTTCTTGAGTCTTTTTAACAAGTAAAAACGCCTCAGGTATTGACATAAATCTATGTGTATTCGTCCTTCTTATGCGGATCCGAGATAAAAAGAAATCTCAAGATAATTTAAACCTCATTTTTGAATATGCAGAAACTTGAAAATTAGATATAAATGTTGAAAAATACTATTTGGTAGGAGAAATGGTGATCAGCGGTAGCGGTCGAATAAGAAAATAGAAGACGAAGGTGACACCTTTAACAGTCGGCACATGGGATGTGCGCACTCTAATAGACAGTGCTGGTTCTGACAGACCTCAGCGAAGAACAGCTCTAGTTGGTAGAGAATTTGACAGATACAAAGTCGAGATTACAGTTCTGAGCCTTGCAGAGGAAGGGCTTTTAAAAGAAGTTGGTGCTAGCTACACTTTCTTCTGGAGTGGACGCAAGAAAACGTGAAGCAGGATTCGCCATCGAGTCATACCTTGTCAGCAAGCTCTCATGACTTCCAAAAGGCATAAATGAAACCCCTGATGACGCTGAGACCCTTTATCTGGCCAGAGGTATGCATCAATTTTAAGTGCCTTTGCACCCACAATGACCAACCAAGATGAGGTTAAAGATAAGTTCTATGAATATCTGGATTCTGTGATTTCTGCAACACCCCGAACAGACAAACTTATCCTCCTCGGGGACTTCATGCCAGAGTGGGCACAGACCACCAAACGTGAGGAACTGAAGGAGTAGGAAAGTGCAACAGCAATGGCCTCCTCCTTTTAAAGAAGTGTGCAGAGCATGAACTACTGATCACCAACACAGTCTTCTGTCTACCAACTAGACAAGACATCATGGATGCACCATTACTCCAAACACTGGCATCTCATTGACTATGCCATAGTGCGAAGGAATGACAGACAGGATGTCAGAGGGACAAAGACTATGTGTGGCGCAGACTATTGGACAGATCACAGCCTTGTTGTCAGCAAACAACCTTCGCATTCAGCCTGCACGGCGAGCACAAGGGAAGAAAATGCCAAAGAGATATCTTCAAGCTGAAACAAGACAGCAAGAGGCAAGCATTCATCAATGATATCTGCAGCCGTTTAAATGCACTGGAACTCAGTGAATCTAGACGAGAACTGAGATGTCTTTAGTGAGACCGTTCATTCAATCCAGCAATGCATTTTCTAGGATCAGTATCTTTTTGCTTCCAAAGGCAATCTTTTTGACGTTTATTTGACGAGAATGACGTAGAAATCTCAGGGACGTCTTGAAGAGAAACGCCAAAAACGCAAGGCATACCTCAGTGACACCAGCTCTGTATCCAGTAAGCCTATTCAAACATATGTAACACAATTCAGACCAGGCTTAGAGACATGCAAGACTCGTGGCTGAGTAAATCCAGTCCTTTGCAGACAGAAAGGAAATGTAGAAGTTCTTTGATGCACAGGAACCACCCAAATCCTTAGTGCAGATGGAACTAGTCTTCTGACTGACAAAGAAGCTATCTTGAAAAGATGGGCTGAACGCTTTGATAGTGTCCTTCATCGGCCATCATCTATCACGGCTGCTGTGGGGCTCCCCGGGCGATAGTATAGCGGAGCTTGTTGCTTGCTCTATGTTGTCGCGCTTTTGGTCCGCGGGAATGTCTACCTCAAAACGCCTTGACGTAGACGCAACAATGCAACAATTTTCTGTCTACGTGATGCTGGAAAAGTGCGCCAGAAGCCCCCCCCCACCCCCTCCCCCACTGTGTATACTACTGGAGGCAACATGGTAGCCGAAAATGCGTTAGCCCCGGCGAGCGGTGCGCTACCACAAGGTCATACTTTTTACCAATTCTTTGTGTAGGTGAGAGCCATTTTGCTTGAGTTTCACCCGCCATATAAAAGTGATCCAGAATCCCCCATATACTACTGATTTTCTTTCAAACTTTTAGAACTTACAGACGGACACCAGCGCTCATATTTCACACAATATGGTTCCCGTCAAAACTCCCTGACTGGATATTTCATTATTTAGGAAGCGTTATGATCTATATGTGATTCCTAAGCTCAATTACTTTGTATTGCAGTTTTTATTTTTTGATTTTGCTTTGAAAATCATGCTTTTGTTTAGCGAAATATGACACAGGGATCAAATAAAAAAAACAGAATTTAGAGATGTAGGGGAAAATCATTTTCAACAATTTGATTTCATTTTTTCTTAAGAAATTATGCTTTTTCTGGAAGCAATTTATCAGTAGCGTGTGTGGCCGCCATTGCTAGCAATGCATGCACGGATTCTCCGCCTCATGAACGTAACGTCTAATCAAAACGTTAGGAAATGCCTGCTATTCCAGCTGAAGAGCCCGTGTTAAGTCTTGCACATTGTTTATCTGGTGATTGGTCCTAGCTCTTCGACCAAATGTGCTCGACTGGATTCATATCCGGGGATAAAGCCGGCCAAGGTAAAACGTTCACGTTGTTTTGTGCCAGAAAGTTTGCAGTTACGAGGGCAGTATGGGGTCTGGCGTTGTCGTGTTGAAAAGTTAAGTCAGGTCCAAAATTCTGCATGAATGGAAGGAGGTTATTATTCAGGAGGTTAACATAACGTGATTACCCTGTACAACCACAAGATCTGTCTTGACGTTCCCCATAATAGCTCTCCATACCATAACACTCCCGCCTCCGAATGTATCCCGTTCCCTGACGCAGCATTGAGCATATATTTCATTTCTGCGTCGATACAGACGGACCCTGCCATCAGCATGGCTTACGCTGAACCGCGATTCATCACTGAAAATTACGTTATGCAGTGGACGACGGGTCCAGTGCAGGTGACGTTGAGCCCATAACAGCCAATAACACTGTGGCGGGCAGTGAGAATCGTATCAGTGTACGGTCTACGAGCTCGAATAGGAATGTTGTTTTGCCTAAGACGGTTTCGGATTGTTTGGGCGTTTACCCCAAGTTGTCGAGCAGTTTCCGTTGCTGGTAAAAATAGGTTACGCAAATGCGTCAGCGTAATATATCGGTCGTCCAGTTGTGACGTCACACGACGTTGACCAGGACGCGGACGATCGGGGACGAAACCAGTGATTGCAAACCTGGTATTGAGGTTATGGATAGTCTGACGAGAGCATCCAAAATGTTATGCAACGTCATTTACCCTTGCGTCAGCCTGAAGCATACCAATGGCCTGGTTACGTTCATTTTTTTGTACAACGTCGATGTTTTACAAATGTGTTTTTTCTTATCGCTGCTACACAGTAAGTGTTTATCTGTAAGAATGCGTAAATGAAGAGAATGGTAATTTACCACTGCGTGGGGAGAGATGAAAAAACTAACACCTAAGCTCGGGTTCGTGCGCAATTCACCAGAGCGTGACTATTGCCATTATCTTAGTATTGATCGGCTTTAATGTACTTATGGAGTTTCTAATATGAATTTAATAGGTGCTACCTATATCCGTGCGTCCAAATTATCATCACATGCTTCATATGTGGGTTGGTCAGATCTAACTGAATTTGATTTCAGACCACGCTTGACTTCTGAATCCACTGCATGAATTGCTATATAACGTCCAAGTCAACAATATTTCAGTAGTTTAGAGACATTGCCTCCAAATTTGTGGGACTTTACCCGACCCAATCACATGAATTCGGGTCCTGCTTAGTTACTAGCAGTACTGCCATGGGGGCTTTAGGCAGCCCATCTATTTCGCAGGCCCCGATGGGCGGGGGCCATGCTTTCCGAAAACCGAAAACTAGTGTACGTCCAAGTCAACAATATTTCAGTAGTTTAAAGACTTTGCCTCCATATTTGTGGGGCTTTTACCCCAATCACATGAATTCGGGTCCTGCTTAGTTACTAGCACCTCTGCTATGGAGTCTTTAGGCAGTCCATCTATTTCGCGGGCCCCGATGGGCAGGAGCCATGCTTTCCGAATACCGAAAACTAGTGTATGCCGACTTTCGTGCGCTTACTTGAAATCCATTTTACTGCTTCAGGATTTTTTCTAAAGATTTTTGACTGTTTGTGCGTTTTTGTCTTTGTTTCTTTTTGGTCTTTTTTTTTTTTTTTTGTTTTTTTGCTTTTGTTTTTGCGAGTCTACATATTATGAAAAGCAGAAAAAAAAAAAAAAAAAAAAAAAAAAAAAAAAAAAAAAACATTAAAAATAACAATTTACGGTCGAACAAACACATTATTGTGTCGAAGCTTTCACAGATTATCACGTGAAAAGAGCATTAAGTCTATGTGTTATCTAAAAATCTACATCAAAGTGTACTTTATTCACTAAACGAATCATGCTCAGTTTGTAGATAGACGGAGAATGGACAGAAATAAATTTGAAGTAGAGACAAAATTCAAAATGGCGGCGATCGCAAATTTTGTAGGCTGACGTCATGTCACGTGATTCAACCCCTTGCAATTGGCGTTATTGGCTGTTTTGTTGCTATCATCGCCGTGTCAATAGCCTCTGCCAAATCACGGAACGCTTATTTTTTTCAGGATAAGCACCGAACCATCCAAGCGTTTGTTGGACCATCACAGTTTTGGTCACACACATCACTGGTCACATAGTTAGTCTATAGTAGTGCGCCTGCACGCCGAACCCTATTAATATGAATTAAATAGGTGCTACCTATATCCGTGCGCCCAAATTATCATCACATACTTCATAGGTGGGTTGGTCAGATCTAACTGAATTGATTTCAGACCACGCTTGACTTCTGAATCCACTGCATGAATTGCTATATAACGTCCAAGTCAACAATATTTCAGTAGTTTAGAGACATTGCCTCCAAATTTGTGGGACTTTACCCGACCCAATCACATGAATTCGGGTCCTGCTTAGTTACTAGCAGCTCTGCCATGGGGGCTTTAGGCAGCCCATCTATTTCGCAGGCCCCGATGGGCGGGGGCCATGCTTTCCGAAAACCGAAAACTAGTGTATGCCGGTATCAGGCACAACGACATACACTATCGTTCGCTACCTGAAATCCATTTTACTACTTCAGGATTTTTCCTAAAGACTGTTGACCGTTTGTGCGTTTTTGTCTTTGTTTCTTTTTGGTCTTTTTGTTTGCGAGTGTGTACATTATGAAAAGCAGAACAAACCCACCCCCCCCCCCCCCCCCAAAAAAAAAACAAACAAAAAAAAACATAAAAATAACAACACTTTACATGATTTACAAACCGGTCGAACAAACACATTATGTCGAAGTTTTTCAGATTATCATGTGAAAAGAGCGTACAGGCAATGTGTTATCAAAAAATCTACATCAAAGTGTACCTTATTTACAAAACGAATCATGCTTAGCTTATAAAGAGACTGAGAATGGATGGAAATAAAATTCGAAGTGGAGACAAAATTCAAAATGGCGGCGATCACAAATTTCGTAGGATGACGTCATGAGTCTCGTGATTCAACCCCCTGCAATTCGAATACTTGGCGTTATTTGCTGTTTTGTTGCTATTGTCGGCACGGCCGCCGTGTCAATAGTCTCTGCCAAATCACGGAACGCTTATTGTTTTTCAGGATAAGCACCGAACCACCCAAGCGTTTGTTGGACCAGTACATTTGTGGTCACACTCATCACTGGTCACATAGTTAGTCTATAGTAGTGCATCTGCACGCCGAACCTCTTCGCGGTTCGGGTTGGACGCACTTATAAAGGCAAACATGTAAACCATATAAAATTTTCATTTTTACTGAGTATAGTTTTCGTCTTTTCCGTAACAATGTGTGTGTGTGTGTGTGTGTGTGTGTGTGTGTGTGTGTGTGTGTGTGTGTGTGTGTGTGTGTGAACCTTTTTTTTTTCGTTAAGGATTTCTCAGGAACTACTGCACGTAGGATTTTGAAATTTGGTACAAACATTGGGTATGACTCTGTAAGACAGAATCAGCATTCTGATGCTTATCCCTCTTTATTTGTCCATTTTTCGTTTTCTTTTCTCGAATAAAATTTTTCACCAAAGATTTCTCAGTTCCTAAGAGAGCAGTCTTCAAGACCCAATGACGGCCTCTTCGTAAAACTTTAACCAGTGGGTTGGGGCTTGACGATATGTCTTTGGCTTGGCCCGCCGTGGTTCAACTATTGGTTTTCATTTACTCTGGCATACAGTAGAATTAGCCATGAGTACTCGTCTTTGTTTATTATAGTGATTAATTTGATTTTTGTGTTTTCGCTTTGATGCATTGACTGAGTTGGGAACCTTTATGCGGACCAAATGTTTATGTGTTTCTGTATTAAGAGTAGCAACGGGACCCAGGGTGAAGTTAGCTAGCTGTAAAAGTGCTTTAAACCCCCCGGTGGTTTACTCTACTGACCGTTCTAAGGCGGTGGTCCTGGTGTTAGTCTTACTCTTTGTTGCTTTGTGGTTTATTCTACGAGGCGATTGGTTGTATGTCTTTCCATGTGTCATTTTGTTCTTGTGTTTTTCAGTCCTTTTAGTATTGCGATTACCTCGCTTAAAAGAGAGAGCTAATCTTAGTGCTTTTCGTACGTTTGTTCGATTTGTGCTTGTTTGGGTTTGTCGGTTTCCTCTTCCTCTTGGTGTCTGGGAAGGGCTGCGGTTTGTGATTGTGGCACTCCCTGGACTTTTCTTTTACCTTTTTTTGTATACACCTGCGGCGGTTTGAAGTATCTTGTGTGACAACCACAAATGCTGAAATTTCTTTTGACTTCCTTTTACCTTTTTTCCTTTCTTTCCATCTCTCACTCCAGTGTAATGCATAGGGAAATTTGTGTCAAAGATTTCACAGCAACTACTGCACGTAGGATTTAGAAATATTGTACAAACATTAGGTACGACCACTTGTATCGTGTAAGAAAGAATCAGCATCCTTATGTTTATCATTCCCTTTATTTGTCCATTTTTCTTTTTCTCCAATAAAATATTCGCCAAAGATTTCTCAAAAGCTACTTCACCTAGGATTTTGAAATTTGGTATAGACATTGGGTCATTGTTGGAGTGTGTAAGAGAAAATCAGCATCCTCATGCTTATCATATCCTTTATTTGTCCATTTATATTTTTCTCCAATATAATTTTTTCGTCACAGATTTCTCAGGTCCTAAGAGAGTCAGAGTCTTCAAATTTTGTATACACTTACAGAGAATTGAAGTATATTGTGTAAAAGAAAACCAGGATGCTAAAATTTCGTTTGCCTTTTTATTTACATTTTTTCCTTTCTTTCCATCTCTCACTCCTGGGAAATTTGTGTCAAAGATTTCTCAGGAATTGCTGCAGCTAGGATTTTGAAATTTGGTACACTGGGTATGACTACTTGTATTGTGTAAGAGAGATTCAGCATTCTCATGCTTATCATTCCTTTTATTTGTCCATTTTTCTTTTTCTCGAATAAAATTTATCGTCACAGATTTCCCGGGAACTACTTCACCTATGATATTGAAATTTGGTACAAACATTGGGTATGATTAGTTGTATTGTGTAAGAGAGAATCAGCATCCTCATTCTTGTCATTCGCTTTATTTGTCTATTTATTTTTCTTTTTTTACCATGGGAGAGATTCCCATGCAACTGGGAAATTTGCATCTACAAAATTATGGTTCAACATACCTCTGATAGCCAAGTTGCTCATGCGCCGAGTTTATTTGCTATATGCCGAGTTGTACCACAATCAAAAAATGCCATAGGTAATAATGCCATAGGAAAAAATGCCATAGATGTTAATCCCCAAGATAACCTGGCATAATATTAGAAAGCAGACCAATCAATGTTCTTTAAATATTATCTTTGAAGTTAGAAAGTGTAATAAATTTAGAAATATAGGAAATCATCACAAATTATTATCTAAAATGTGGCATTGATTGGAGCTCTAATAAAGACAATCTTTTTCCACATAAATATGAAGCGGAAAATGTTGAATTTGCTAATAATAAGCAATTTCTTAATTTGAGTGCTAAATTATTTTTTAAAGTGTTCAATATAAAATAAAATCCAAATGAAGCATAAAGACAATCTTTTTCCACATAAAAAATATTGGAAAGTGGGTGTGTAAAAAATGGACACTAGTATTACAGTAGTCCTAAGTGTGCTAAATCCTTGTTTTCAGGTGTTCAGTACAAAATGAAACCCAAATGAAAGAAAAGGCACAGGTCCAATTAAGCTGTCAAATAGTTCAAATATACGTTGTTGCATCTCATTAGAGTTGCCTCAGTGATGCGATTCTAATGAGATGCACGTTGTATATATTTTATTGATAAATATAGGAAATCATCACAAATTACCATTAATTATATGCACCATTAATTGGAGCTCTCATAAGGACAATCTTTTCTTCATAAAAATGAAGTGGAAAATTTTGAATTTGCTCAAAATAAGCAATTTCACCTTTTTCCATGATGATGTTAAATTTTTTTGCCTGCATCAGAGAAAAATAAAGAACTAAACTTGTATGAATATTTTTTTATCTCTGGCATTTTTACCTATGACATTATTTCTTATGGCATTTTTACTAGGTAGCCTCTGGCATTCTTACCTATGGCATTTTTTCCTGACATTTTTGCATATGGCATTTTTACCTCTGACATTTTTACTGCACACCTTTATGTCTACAATAGAATAATTTCTGATGTAAACTAATTAATATATCGATACTTCTGGATCGTGAATCGATACAGTATCAATGGATTAATTCTTATACTTACATGGCAATGCTGCATAGGCTGTGATTTGATGCTGTGTTCAACAATAATAAGTAAGACTGGGTTTGGGTACAATATAGACCTTTTTACTATTAAAGTTAAGGCAGAAGCAGCATTATTAATCAGCAAATAATCCAGTACAAATCCAATTGCAAATCATGACGCAATCATATTTCATTTGCTTAAAAGGATCTCCCCCATCAAAAGTTATAAAGTTAGCACACGAACGTGTAGTCTCTTTGATATTAAGTATCCATCACAGGAATTGTTAGATAATCCTATCACTAAGGCCCGAAATATGGCAAGGTGTATTGTCTATGGCATAATTAGTGTCCAACTGTCACTGTCCTTAACCTCCACTGGAATAGCTCACCCTTAGTAATCCGTGTATTGTGCGAACGACAAAACTGTAAAATGTCACACAAGCTTCAGTCTTTTAGAGGCTTTCCTCTAGCAAAGTTCTTTCCACAATATCATATAATCCACTAGACACATGACTCTGACATGTATAGCTTGTAATGCCCTTTAAGGTAATAAAGATATTAGTACTATGCACTAAATGCAGGTCTACCTAAACTACGTGAATAAAACAACTACTAATCCAAAACAATAAAGACAAATGTAAGATTTTCTAACAACAAGACAGCCTATGTGTTATGGGAATAAAGTGGTGGGTTGGGTAAAAACATTTGCAAAACATTCAAAATGGCGGACATGCGATGCTGCTCGCCGCTTTGCGCAATGAGGCTGGGCCCGCCAAGATAAGGAGCAGATACAATCTCCCGAGGGGATAAGCGTCATTCTAATTGGACAAACAAGACCATGTTACCCATAGTGGGTGGAAAGCAGATTCCTGGAAGCAGGTCTGTTCCTTGAAAGGTCGAACACGCGGGTCTAAAAATAGGTTACTAATAATCAAGGCCTGATCATGCACCACAGATGTGATGATTGAGATATATCAATAATGATAGTGTGGTCAAAGGACCTTTTTGGGGCACCCCTGTGCAATAAGGTAACAAGATCAACCTGCACCTCAATCATTATTTGAAGGGTGATCAATAATGAAACTAGAAACAGGGGTTGCACAGGGCACCCTGTGGAACTCCAATGGTAAGTAACAAATCAATAACAGATTAAACAAGTTAATCCACTCATTAATTCTTATACTTGCATGGCAATACTGCATAGGCTGTGACTTGATGCTGGGTTCAACAATAATAAGTAAGACTGGGTTTGGGTACAATGTAGACCATTTACTATTAAATATAAAGCAAGCATATAATTGCAAATCATGACGCAATCATATTTCATTTGCTTAAAAGGCAAATGATCTCCAAAGACCCAAACCAAGGTAAAAAGTAGAGTAAGAATGACATATACATACAAATATAACACAATAATCGACATGTAAACATATGCTGTAATCATGTGATCGCCACCTGCTGGCCAGCAGAAAAAAATGCAAGTACTCCCAGCGAAACAGCCTCTGCCCAATCAGACCTTGTTAGAGGAGCGTAGAAAGGAATTTCCCATTGCCCGAGCAAGTTGGACCCGATGCTCAAATGACGGGTCAAGATACCGTTGGTACGAATCACTTGATCAGTCCCCCTGCATTATTATCCATTCCGCCGGTATACCACATTGCAAGGCAAAGCTTGCCCCGTCACGACGAAAGGAGTGCCCCGAATAAAGGGATGGATTCAACCCAATTCTCCGCAAACAAAGGCCTAGATGTGTAATAAACATGGAGTATGTGACCGGCTGAGGTCCGCGGGGAGATGGAAAACTAAACAGGGGTAATGGTCTCTCACAATTCGGGATGAGGCTGGCACATAACATTAAAGCTGACGAGGGACAAAAGGGAGTTGTGAGGCTGGGGAATCAGCAATGTCTTCTGTCTGTACTGAATGATCTTTGACCAGCTTACTGACAAGATAGCCCCAGTGGGGCTTAATTGGGCATCTGATATACAAAGGTGTTTCCCTGGGTGGCAGATGGAAGTAAATTTGACTTTCGAAAGAAAGAAAAGAAGGCTACTAAACAAGCTGCCCAGAAGCACAAATCAACGTGTCTGCTCAAATTCAGAACTGCCAGGATGCGCCGTAGGGTGGAATCTGTAATGGATGGCTTTTGACTGGCCCCATCGCCCTTCAGCCTGCGAAGCCCATTTAAAATAGACGGCAGGTAAAAACTATTTTCAAGAAAGTTACATTAGCCTTTATCTAGATGTATAATCCCTACAACATTCAGGTATTGCCGAACTGAAGAAAAGCTTAGTTTTGTTCCTAAGAAAGCAATGTATGGCTGTTAGTCCACGTCTGATGAGCATTCGCTTTACAGCCTGGGCAATGCGATGAAAAATGTCTGGTGCAAGTTTACTTCCAAAGCAGAGACGGGTGTCTCCGAGGTATACAGTCTGCTTGCAAAATTGCCATTTTAACCCAGTGACCTGTTTACTATAGTCTGATATTTTAACATGTCTGTACGCAGCATGGAGATCGACTTTTGCCATGTAGCATCCCTCCGTGACCAGGGCTGCTGCATCATCGACCCGCGAAAATCTTTGATGCCAGTTGATTGTGCCGTAATCATTGACAGGCTGTAATGAGCAATCATAATTCAGCCTCACCTCTCCATCAGGTTTGGGGATTACACCCATAGAACTGGTGATTTGGGGGGTGGGGGGGGGGGGGGGGGCATCTGGATTTCTTTCAGGACTTGCGTAGTTGTTTGTTCATAGACCTGACTGAGCTGATTTATGATTATTAGCTATTAGCTCACCTGGCGCTTTGCTCCAAGTCAGCTTATGCAATGGTCCGTCGTCCGTCCGTCCGTCATCCATCGTCCGTCCGTCCGTCGTTAGATGTTCACATTTTCGACATCTCCTCCAGAACCATAAGTTGGATTGAGCTGAAACATAGTAGGAAGCATTGTGGCAACATGGAGATTCAGAATTGCTAAAATCGTTCCGTTCCGAAATCCAAGATGGCCGAAATTCTTCAAAAGACATCTCCTCCCAAACCCAAAGTCTGACTGAGCTAAAAATTGATGGAAGGCATCACAGTGACACAGAGATTCAAAATTGTTAAAACTGTTCCGTTCCGATATCCAAGAAATTCTTCAAACGACATCTCCTCCTAAACCTTAAGTCCGATTGAGCTGAAACTTGATGGGAGGCATCACAGAGATTCAAACTTGCTAAAATCGTTCCATTCCGATATCCAAGATGGCCGTCATGGCGGCTATCTTGAAATTCTTCAAACGACATCTCCTCCAAAATCCTAAGTCTGATTGAGCTGAAACTTGATAGTAGGCATCACAGTGACACAAAGATTCAAAATTGCTAAAAACGTTCCATTCAGATATTCAAAATAGCGGCCAGGGCGGCCATCTTGAAATTCTTCAAACGAAATCTCCTCCTAAACCCTAATTCCGATTGAGCTGAAACTTGATGGGAGGCATCACAGTGACACAGAGATTAAAACTTGCTAAAATTGTTCCGTTCCGATATCCAAAATGGCCACCAGGGTGGCCATCTTGAAATTCTTCAAACGACATCTCCTCCTAAACCCTAATTCCGATTGAGCTGAAACTTGATAGGAGGCATCACAGTGACACAGAGATTAAAACTTGCTAAAATTGTTCCGTTCCGATATCCAAAATGGCCACCAGGGTGGCCATCTTGAAATTCTTCAAACGACATCTCCTCCTAAACCCTATATCCGATTGAGCTGAAACTTGATGGGAGGCATCACAGTGACACAGAAATTCAAAATTGCTAAAATCGTACCATTCCGATATCCAAGATGCCCGCCAGGGCGGCCATCTTGAAATTCTTCAAACGACATCTCCTCCCAAACCCTGTCCGATTGAGCTGACACTTGATGAGGCATCACAGTGACACTAAGATTCAAAATGGCTAAAATCATTCCGTTTCGATATCCAAAATGGCCGCCTGGGCGGCCTTGAAATTCTTCAAACGACATCTCCTCCTAAACCCTAACACCGATTGAGCTGAAACTTGATGGGAGACATCACAGTGACACAGAGATTTAGAATTGCTTAGATCGTTCCATTCCGATATCAAAGATGGCCGCCAGGGCGGCCATCTTGAAATTCTTTAAACGACCTCCTCCAAAAGCTTAAGTCAGATTGAGTCAAAACTTGATGGGCATCACAATGACAGTTGTCAAGGATTCAGAATCGCTAAAATTCCTTCCGATATCCAAGATGGCCGCCACGGCGGCCTTCTTGAAATTCTTCAAACGATATCTCCTCCAAAACCATAAGTCACATTGCACTGAAACTTTATGGGAGGCATCGGAGCGACATAGAGATTCAGAATTGCTAAGATTGTTCCGTTCCAATATCCAAGGCGGCCATCTTGAAATTCTTCAAACGACAAAAACCGTAAGTTGGATTGAGCCAAAACTAGATGGGAGCATTACGGTGACACAGAGATTCAGAATTGCTAAAATTGTTCCGTTCCGATATCCAAGATGGCCGCCACGGCAGCCATCTTGAAATTCTTCAAACGATATCTCCTTCAAAACCAGATTGAGTCAGACTGAGCCGAAATTTTATGGGAGGCACTGGAGCGACATAGAGATTCAGAATTGCTAAGATTGTTCCATTCCGATATCCAAGATGGCCGCCATGGTGACCATCTTGAAATTCTTCAAACGACATCTCCTCCCAAACCGAAAATTGGATTAACCAAAACTTGATGGGAAGCATCACAGTGACACAGAGATTCAGAAATTCAGAATTGCTAAAATCGTTCCATTCATGGCAGCCATCTTGAAGTTCTTCAAACGACATCCAATCCCAAACAATAAGTCAGATTGAGCTGAAACTTGATGGGAGGCTCTATTGGGGAGTTATAGAGACTCAGAATTGCTAAAATCGTTCTGTTCCCATATCCAAGATGGCCGCCATGGCGGCCATTTTGAAATACTTTAAACGACAACTCCTCCCAAACCGTAGGTGGAATTGAGCCAAAACTTGATGGGAGGCATTGGAGCAACATAAAGATTTAGAATTTGCTAAGTTGTACCGTTCCGATACCCATAATGGCCGCCATGGACGCCATCTTGAAATTCTTCAAATGACATCTCCTCCCAAACCGTAAGTTAGATTGAGCCAAAACTTGATGGGAAGAATCACAGTGATACAGAGATTCAGAATTGCTAAAATCCTTCCGTTCAGATATCCAAGATGGCTGCCATGACAGCCATCTTGAAATTCTTCAAACGACATCTCCTCCCAAACCATAGGTCTGATTGAGTCAAAACTTGATTGGAGGCATCGAAGTGACATAGAGATTCTGAATTGCTAAAATTGTCAGCCTTCTTGAAAATCTTCGAACATCTCTTCCGGCTATCTTGTAAGTCTTCAATTGTTATCTGCTCCCAAACAGTAAGTTGGATGGAGGGGAAACTTGATGGAAGGCATCGGGGCAGCATGGAGATTTAGAATTGCTAAAATGATTCCGTTCAGATATCCAAGATGGCCGCCATGACAGCCATCTTGAAATTCTTCAAACGACATCTCCTCCCAAACCTTAGGTCTGATTGAGTCAAAACTTGATTGGAGGCATCGAAGTGACATAGAGATTCTGAATTGCTAAAGGCAATCTGATCTGATAGCCAAGATGGCCACCATGGCACAATGTAACATATCATGATCAGCCTAATCCAGGTGAGCGATTTATTGTCCACTTGGTCCTCTAGTTACATTGTACCGGGGTTGGTGAAGCATCTTTGTCAGTGATGTCAAACCCATTTTTAATACCATCGAGTATAAAGTCCCAATCACAATCATCCTGAAGTTCTTCTTCCCATCAGGTAAGCCATCAGGTGGACTCGCCGATACACCATCTAGTTTTTTTGCATTATGGGTGACTGCAGAATGCAGCTGGTGGCACCCAGGGTAGGAACACTGGTGAACAAATTTGCAGGATTCCTTATAGTGGCACCCGCCCTTGGCATTGAAAAGCTTACATATGACCATCTAATGTGTGGGGTGATCCTGTGGATTGGGGCTTAGATGGGTGAGCTACCAGACCTTTCTGGGTTACATTATTCGACCTGGGTATGCGGGGCTGCAAATAAACAGAGTGTAGGTGAGGGACATCTGTGCCCCATCGAAAGTCATGAGCACACTGGAGCTTTCTGTACTCCCTGTCGTACAGTAATAGAGATACTAATTGTACCCAGTCCGGCTCACAAGGGTCTGAGAGTGTGCAATATTTTCACAATGACCTTTCCAGAGCTATCTTGGTATCAATCATTACTAGCATAAGCCAGATTATCAGTTTATGTTTCAGAACTCCTTCCAGTCTTGTAGTAAAATAAACAAACTTTCATTCAGATTGAGAAGTGCTGTTTATACTTGCTTTGTCCTGAATTTACAGAGTACATTATTCATTTCATTTTCAACTCTCATACATGTAGTTCTTCTTGTTTGCTTGTTAATGCTTTTAAGTTGAAAAAAAAATAAAAAAATAAAAACAAAAAAACTTTTATTTAACTTTTTGTTATTGTAATATGTTTCACTGTGACTAGAACTGTTCTGAAAGCACAGGATAGCAGTCTATGATGCAAGACACACAGAAGCAATGATAAGTTATTTTCTTATTGTTTTATTACTTTATTTCAGCAGACAGAAATGCAACACTTATCATGATATGAAAGACTCGCTAACACTCAGCAGGGTTCGAAATTAACAGTAGCAAGTAGCAAATTTGCTACCTGAAAATTCAGTTTGCTACCTGGTCAAACTGTTGGTAGCAAAAAGGTGCTACCTGGTATAGTGCCCCGAACACTATCAACTTTGTGTTGTGAATGTCTTCAGTGCAAATTAGACGTGACATTCATATGAATCATCTGCCAAGCAGACAATTCACATGTAATGTCAAGCCTCATTTTTGATGAAATAAGAAAAAAATACTTTGAAAATATGTCTGCTAAATATGCTTAGTGCTTGAAGGTTTAACCCTTAAACTGCCAATCACAACAATTGTCGTGTGCTTTGTCATCTGCTTGTGATTTTAAAAGTCATTTCTGCAAACAGTGTGGACCCAGATCAGACTGCTCCTTCCTTTAGGAGCAGTCTGATCTTGGTCCACACTGTTTGCCTGTACGCAAATATAGGTTAGAGAAGTGTGCAAGAATATTCAGCAGACGACATAAACAGACAACATTTTAAGATGCAGGTTTTCTTGGCATTTTAAGGGTTAATTAACCCATGGCACGGGAGCATTGTTACACCTTTTGCTACCCATGGCACGGGAGCATTGTTACACCTTTTGCTACCACGTAGATGCATTTTGCTACCTACTTTCAGACCAGGTAGCAACTACTTGCTACTTGCGAAAAAAGTTAATTTCTAAACTGTAACATCATAACTTTACCCGCTTTCCTGCAAGTGATGTTGGCAAAAAGTGCGTGGGTCCTGATCATAAATGGTAGAACGTAGTGTATGCTCAAAGCTTGTATGCACTGTTTGCATTGTAATATATAGTCATTTCTGATAAAAAAAAAAAAAAAAGAAAGAATAAACCTCTAAATATAAAATTTGAAAACTTACATCTTGTTAAAGTTATAAGGTTAAGTGTTATTAGGTGTAAATGGGTTAATTACTCAACATCACAAGGTGAAATGTTATCAATGTTCAGCAAAGTTTTCTCCAATAATTATTACACATAGAAAATAGATCATGGTAATCAGAATCTCGAACAAGTGGCCTTTAGATATGAAAGTTACAAAACTTTTCAAAAATTCATAATAAAATAGCCACATGTATAAGATCCTCTGCCCATCCCCTCCCACCCCCTCCCCCCCCCCCCACCCCCGCACGCTTACACATATGTCTAACGATACAATTTCTCCATTCCAACTAGATCAATCAAATGCGCCAAAGACACTGAAATGACAGATTCTATCAGATATTCATCAAAAAAAAATCTTAATTTGTATAAAACCTTTACAAGAAGAACGGGACGGGTGTATCAGAAAGGTTAACCAAAAGGTAAATCGGCAAATTGATTCCTCTTTTGAGACAATTTGCATGAAATGTCAAATTATGTTTTACGGTAAAATATCTGCTAATTTTTGACACGCGGGCCATGAGGCAGCGCCTGTTCTATTAATAGCTAACAACAAATTGCGCAGATCAACCTTACAACCTATCTAACGCACTCAGATAATAACGAAGAAAACACATTGCAGCATGATTATGAGCACAGCCGTTTTTTCCTTTTAGTATCACACATAAAAAAAAATCTTCAGAATCTATATTAAATTTGGACAGTAATCGCTGATTAGACAGTGTTTATATTGCTGGTAACAGTAGCTTACGGTCTAGTTTCTCGCGCAGGCTAATTGTTACACAAGTATGTTGATATGTTAACCCTTAAATTGCATATTACGACTGTAGCAGAATACTGATGTCAATTTCATTTTTTCTCTTATTTAATCAGAGAATTTTATGCGATTCATCCGCTGGCAAATAGTTCATATGAAATGCTTAGTCTGGTTTTCTCTACAAAATAATGGAGAATTCTGAATATCGTCTGCTTTAAAATTTGCACGGCGCTATAAAGATATTACTAGCATCGGACTACATTTTGAGCGGACACATATTTCAGTGGTAATGAAAGCCGAATGCAACTTGAAAACGCGTATGTCAGCAAGGAATGACAGATTGAATCTGTCATTAAAAAGGCCCTAATTGGGCATGTAATGCTATGATACTTTTGCACTGCCTTTAATGCAAGAATATATAGAGGAATTTTCTTTTTTCATTAAATGAATTGAAAACACAATTTTCACGAGTGGCAGCAGTTTTCAAAACATGTGATGAAATATGAATGAACTGAAAACATCAGAATTTTCATGAGTGCGTAGCACAAGTTGAAATTCTTCTGTTTTCAATACGAGATGAAATATCTTTGGTATTCGCCTACAAAAATGTATTTTTCTTTATTTCTTATGTTTTAAGTAGAAATTACGCACGTCAGAACATGCTTCAAAATTATCTCACGTCCTCGGTTCGAACTAGTATGTGTGGGTATCTGGAGCATTACTTTTGAAAAGTGTTCTACATATTAAACCATTCCAAAACCATTTTATCCTAGATTTTTTTTTCAATGTTTACTACAGTGAAAATATAAATCATCAATCAGATGTGAATTGATACAGTATCTTTTAACTTGTGACTGATATCAGTTTTATTTAATTGATATTCAGCGTGATTTCACTTCTTCTAGGTATGAAATAAAATGATGAACTCATTACTAATGTTTGACAACGACACCATCACTATCAATAAGGACTGCTTTGTAGGCTGCATGAAAGATGTGTATTGTCCAAAGAAGTTTGACCCAGACACTTTAAGCTTTGATCAGGTCAGAGCCTTAACAATTGGCAAGAAGAGTTCAGTTTCCATTACTGGGCAGACTACAAAAGACCCAAAAAGATGGCTTCCACCAGAATCTGCTATTCGCCGGTTGGCTGACATTGTTCAGCTGCAGATCGATTATCTGCTGATTGCAGGTTTTCATGAGAAAGAGCTTCCAGACCTCAGTTCCAGACTTCCTTGGCAAAGGCTGCCTGGTGAAAAAAGATGGCCACATTGAATATGACCGGGCCAGATGCTCATTTTTCATCCATAGAAACTTTACCGGTGGTCTCCGAGATGGTAGAATCAAAGAAGAGAGGAAATGAAGATACTCCTCAGACTGGTGCCAGAAGGAAACGACCCTTAACATCAACACTTGCGAAGAAATAACTAATAATAATAATAATAATCAACTTTATTTATAGAGGGTAACACATTTAGTTAACATGTACTAATCTTCCATGTGATCCTCTTTTTTCCTGGATAGAAACCAGTTCTAAGCAATGTGGATAAAGTTTCTTGCTCAAGGAAACCAACACTTGATGTTAGTAGGGATCGAACCCGGTACCTCTCGATCTCGAGTCCGACCCTTTACCATTGCACCACAGCGCTCCACAAAACATTTAACTGTTAAAGGCAGGCTAAAATGGAGAGAAACTAGCTCAAAGTTATCATTTGTGCCCCAACGACCCACAAGGTTAAGAAGAGAATGAAGTGAAGTAAAGTGGAGCAACTAGTATCTGGCTAGGAGAGAGAGACAGACATTCAGAGTACATACATCAGTTTTAATGCTCAAATCTTGAAGATAATGTACATCGATACAATAAAACAAATGATGTTTTTTGTTGAGAATTTGACTTGTGAATGGGCAAAACAGAATTTGATTATTTGGATTTCCGAAATTTGGGTAAAAAACTACTTATTCAAAGTCATATGATGATTCTAGAAATGGTCATCAACAGACATCGTACTTAACATGTAACTGGCAATGCAGGCCAGTGCACGGATGCATTTTTGTAAGGGTGGAGATTGATGTTGATTTAGGATCCACTTAGTTGGGCAAGTTATTTCAAAATCATGGAGTTTTTTCACCAGAACTGAGTTTACACCCCTAAAGTTAGCCTCAAAATCCATTTTTTTTTTTTTTTTTTTTTTTTTTGTTTTTGTTTTTCGATTATTTTTACTTTTTTTGTGGGGGAGGGAGGGGGCGAAGGGGGAAAGGGGTGGAGGGTGTTTTGTTTAAGCATTTTTGAAATTACCTAAAAGATGCACCCAATTAAAGATTGTGCACAGGCTTTTACGCTTTTACACAAGCTCATTTAAGCACAGTCAATACCCAAGGACCCTTTTGCATGGCGCCTCTCAAAAGCGAATTGAAAATAATTTTATCATGCAAGGTATTTACATTAATTAGGGTTCAGTATGTGCTGGCCTTTCTATAGCCTAGCTACTAGGCCAATATATAAGTATGTTTGTCACTTTTTGTTTACTTATAATTATTTTTTTTTTCATTTACATTCTACTTTTTGATTCAGTGTTGAGCTAGTCTGTGGGTGAACTTTTCTTCTGTGGTTGTCTCTGAAATATTAGAAATCCAGACCATATTATCTGACCATATTGAGCCACAGAGCTCAATAAGCCAAAAAATATATATGTATATTTCTAAGCCTTGGGCAAGGCTAGCCTTTCTATTGAGTGTTTAATAGAATTTGAGAGGTCATGTGGTTTTGCAGGTCTTGCAGTATTACATGCAATAGTCTGTTGCAAATATTATTGTGCATAGATTCGAATATATTAGCAATCCATACTTTAAAAAACTGCCCAGATATATACATGTCACATAAATTTCAGTAATCTAGTTGCATTTAACACTGAAGACTACAAACCCACCAAACTGAACCTTTTATTTTTGACTTTAAAGAGTAACAAGGGGAATTGACCATTTTATGCCTAGCATCCCAAAAAGGGGCATAGGCAAACAGTGCAGGCCCAAATCATATGCAGCAAAATGTGACGTGTAATCACTGTTTGCATGAAAAAAAAAAAAAAAAAAAAAAAATCTGCAGTTAATGATAAAATGACATTTTCCTTATTAGCTCAGAAACAAATAATGAAATTTTTGCAGAGTAAATGGCATTTGTATTTTTATCTTGTACATAACTAATTCCATTTACATTTTAGGATAAAAAAAAGATTTTTTTTTTAAAAAAGCACGCTTTGGTCAGTTTTTGCCCATTTTTTTTTTTAATGGCAGTATATGTATTTATGTAATAGCCACAGAATGGTTATTCTTTACCTCTGCACATGGCAATTTCAATGATTATTTGCCTTATGAATAATTGCATACATAGAGGATATTTACTCTTTTGCTGTGAATACCATAAATATTGTCATCGAGTGTAATGAAAAACATCAGTATTTTCACGAGTGCGAAGCACGAGTGAAAATTTGAATGTTTTCATTACACGAGATGAAAATTTTATGGTATTCACTGAAAAAGAGTAAATTTTCTTTTTATTTTAGTTTTTACACGCCACTGCACGTTTCTGACGTCATATCTAACGTCACCAAACAAAACATGAACGTCATGCGTCGACGTTCAGTGCTTAACATGCGAAACGCTGGAGAGACAAAATCAAAAAGTTTCGGCAAATCAAAATAATATTGATACCAAAATGTTCCTTACATTCTAACTAAGAAAATGCATACCAACACTTGATACTTTAGTTAAGAAACAAAAAGTTAGAGGTGTTCAAAAATTTGGTGGAGGTAAGATCCACATCTGAAACAATGAAGAAAACCGAAGTCGCCCAAAGCGAGGAGTGAAAATATAAATCGTATCAGTCACTATAGTGAAATGATATGAAATCATTTCACTAGTGATTGATACCACTTTTATTTTCACCAGATATACATTGATTTCACCGCTAACAATAAAATAAAAGCTTTTGTGTAAGTGTAACTGTGCAAATGTTTTAAGCAGCATATTTTTTCCACACTGCAGTGAATAGGATTAACATATGTATATACATGTAACTAAATACAATGGAACCTCTACTAAGCAGCCACCCAGGGGAATGGTCAATTTTGGCTGCTTAATGGAGGTGGCTGCTGAGCAGAGGTACTCACTCATGGGCAGTTTTGAAACAGCTGGAGGACTGATATAGCCCAAGTGGTGGGCTGTTAGTGAAATACACAATATGATTATGATACTCATTCAGCATAGTGGTATCTATCTATATATATATTTATTTTATTGTCAGCGGTGAAATCAGTGTATATCTGGTGAAAATAAAAGTGGTATCAATCACTAGTGAATTGATATCTTATCATTTCACTATAGTGACTGATACGATTTATATTTTCACTCCTCGCTTTGGACGACTTCGCTTTTCTTCACTGTTTCAGAAGTCAATGTTACTTCCACTTCAGATTTTTGAACATCTCTAACTTCTTTGTTTCTGAACTAAACTATCAAGTGTTGGTATGCATTTTCTGAGTTCATTTTGGTATCAAAATTATTCTGATTCGCCGAAACTTTTTTGTTTTTGTCTCTCCAGCGGTTCACATATTAAGCACTGGGCGTCGACGCCATGACGTTCTTGTTATGTTTGGTGACGTTATTTATGTCAGAAACGCGCATTGACGTGTAAACAATAAATAAAAAGAAAAATTACTCTTTTTTCAGTGAACACCAAAAACATTTTCATCTCGTGTAATGAAAACATTTACATTTTCACTCGTGCTTCGCACTCGTGAAAATACTGATGTTTTCATTACACTCGATGAAAATATTTTTGGTATTCACAGCAAAAGAGTAAATATCCTCTATTTATTTATTACCTGTAACATGCCAAATTGTCCAAAATAACAATTATATATTGTTTATTCTGATCAATTTTTAGAATAAAAATCACTGTTTGCTCAAGAAGTATTCAGAAGTATACCATAATAACACTAAGTATTAGGATAGATAGCCCTTTGCAAACTGTTTAGACCCAGATCAGACGCCACAGAACCCAACGTCAGATCGGACGCCGCAGAACGCAGTGTCTGATCAGGATCTACGCTGTTTGCCATATTTCATCATTTCTTCGAATTATGAGCGACCCACACCAAACTCTTCGGTGACTTTCCCGGAGTACTTCAATTTTCATCCACCTTACAGATTGGATCAACTCAAAATAATTGAAATAATCCTGAAAGGGCCGTAAATTGCAAATAAATAAATTTTTATGATGTTTTGTATTCAACCTGAAATCAGGCATTTGATCCTTTTCTCTTGCGTCGGTTCAAACACTAGAAACATTTTTTTTTTTTTTTTTTTTCATAAAAATGTTTCTGTATTCTGTACATGTTGAATATAGCAGTTTGCCAAGTGCATAAAGACAGAACAAAAGGTAAAATATATGTGATGATATAAGAAACTATGGAATAAATTCTATGAATTGCTTTACATGTTTTTTTTTTTTTTCTTTTTCTTTTTTATTCCTGTCTTCCTCACACAGTGGCAATTACAGCCCCTAGTCAACAAATGCTTCGCTGCAGATCTGATAATGATCCTTTAAGGTAGTATATGCTAACAGTTGTAGAGCAGAAAACTCATTAAAGTATTCCAAAGATATCATGAGAAAGTGAAGCTATTAATGTACAGTTATAATAACACCCCTGAATGATGAGGAGGTCAAATGATTCTGGAGCTTTCTGAACCTTGTGAGCCGGACTGTACCGCTGAACCAGCTGACATAGCTTTGTCGTGTACAATTGCATCTCCTGTGAGTTTTGACTCCCCATACAGCTTGTACAGTATGGCCTGGTTAGTCACCGTCCATTGGGCAAGGGAGACATTCTTTAGCTGGGTTTCTTGGGTCCCGATTTTAATTCCACTTGTTGTGACCCTGTCCCACCCACAACGATCACTTCTTCCACGCCGCCGCTCACAAAGTCAACAATATCGTAATGGAAAGAGGCTGACTTACCGTTCGCCGCCGCCGACAGATACATTTGAGGGTCCTTCCTAGATTGGGTTTCCGGAGTTCTTTCAGCACTCTGACTGGCCGCCAGGGGCGATCCACCCAACACACTGACGTTAGAGTCACTTATCTGCGCTTGCCTCGCGCCAATGTCACTAGCAAGCCCACTTTGGGCTTGCAGTTGTCCGAGTCCCTGAACTCTATCTGTTGTTGTCACTTGCGACAAGGCGCCGCCATTTTTCTATATCATGTGACACTCCCGGCGTCGCTGATTGGCCGCTATGACTGCTCGTTCCTCGGTGTTCCGCCATTTAGCGTGCGCACACACGCCAGAATTAACTTCTTCTGACCCCTCGCTAGCTTACATTTTGACATCTTCGTCGAGAAGTTTGAGGGCTTCAAGCGACGTAAAACCCTCCTTAAACAACTTGTCAACCGCGCCGGACTTATTTTATTCTCCCAAGCCCAGTCTGCCACAACCTCCTCTGGCGTCATAGTTGTAATTGTAACGACGTTTTCGTCTGCGTTTTCAACGTTTAAAGTGGATATTTTAACTGATGTCTAAACTTCCATCAATACTCCCAACTTAATTATTACGGCTGCACATCGTCCTTTATGCAAAAAAAATGTTGAAAGACCAGCGCAAATTCATCACAGAAATAATATTCCCTGTCCTGACAAAAGGCATTACAGTCTAATACCCGGACGATTCTAGCATGATGAATGTTGCCTTCACTACGAACGTATCTGTGCAATTAGTTCAGCTCAGATTCGGATAGTAAATACCAGCAAGGTATCTCGAAAATCTGCCGAATTATGTTCGTTAATTTATCATTCATTCTGCTGCGATGATTCCATTTGAAATGTGGAGACGATCTTTCGGTCTATTGGTTCATCCTATTCCACTTTCCCTCCAAAATCCATATATTAACATGGTAAGTAACAAATTAATAATAGATTAAACAAGTTAATCCATTCGTAAAAAATATCGATACATCAATATCGCGATATTCAATGACAACTCTTACCCTGAGGTTCAATATTAGTGAACACCATATCTAAATGTACTAAAAACCCATGTTTTTTAGCAGTACTGTATACACTAGAATTAAATCAGTAACTGATTACGGGTAGACGAAGATCTTAAAGTCTCTTATACATTGTGTATAAATTACAATAAATTAAATTGCCATTTTGCTGTGTTAAAAAATCTGTGTAGGTTTTTCACTAATGTATACAATGCATGTTATTGTTTTAATTTTGAATTACTGCCCCAGTGCAAATAAAATAGGAACATGCTGCCGAAAATAAAAAATACCTACAGTTCCGCAACCTGCCCCTTAATACAGGCAGCGTCAGCCGTAAATTGTCGGGCTCCATAGCGCAATCTGACTGCAGATCTAGGAGTTAAAATTAATTTTGATGATCAAATAGATGATCTTCAGAATAACTTCATCTAAAATTATGGTTCATATCTCCAACCAAAAATGAAATATAAGTGCTTCACTTACCCTACCCATTAAAGTCTATACACCATAATGTGGCCATTTTCAAAACAGGGATGAACAATAGTAATAGAAAGACAATTCTTCCAGTTTTATAACATTTCAACAGATCAATGATGTTTTTTGGTTTATTGAAATAATCATACTTGTGAAAAACTTCTGCAGCCCAAATGACAGCCCTCAAAGTTGTTTGTTTTCATTTTGAATTTTTCTCAAGAGAGTTGAAACAGGACTATTTTAATAGTGTTAAATAATGTACTAATAGTCCGTGAGTATCTTGCATAATGAAAAGATATGATGTGCTTCTGGAGAAATGAACAAACTGCCAAATAATGCTTAAGTGCGTCAAAACCCATGACTCCAGGATAGCGGATTACACACAACAGCTTTAATAAGATCACACCATAACTCCTTACAATATTTGTCCTAATTTGAAAATCCATTTACTACCTGTTGATGTACCTGAAAATTGTTGGATGAGTGGCAAACAGTGTAGCCCTTAATCATCCTTACAGTATTTGTCATAAAATTTGAATAAACCCGTCTTACCATCTGTGTTTATGTGATGAGATTAAGGACAAGTTCTATGATTATCTGGATTCTGTGATTTCTGCAGCACCCCGGACAGACAAACTCATCCTCCTCGGGGACTTCAATGCCAGAGTGGGCACAGACCACCAAACCTGGGAAGGAGTGATTGGATCTGAAGGTGTAGGGAAGTGCAACAGCAATGGACTCCTCCTTTTAAGGAAGTATGCAGAGCATGATCACCAACACAATCTTCCGTCTACCAACTCGCAGAAAGACATCATGGATGCACCCTCGCTCCAAACACTGGCATTGACTACGTCATAGTGCGAAGGAAGGATGTCAGAGTGACAAAGACTATTTGTGGTGCAGACTGTTGGACAGATCACAGTCTTGTTGTCAGCAAACTCAACCTGCGCATTCAGCCTGCACGACGACCACAAGGCAAGAAGGTGCCAAAGAAATTGGATGTCTCCAAGCTGACAGCAATCGTCAACAGTTCAGAAGATGTAGATGAGAGCTGGACAATCTTCAGAGACATCGTTCACTCGTCAGCAATGGATTCCCTAGGACCAGTATCACGCAAACACCAAGATTGGTTTGATGAGAATGACGAAGAAATCCAGGGACTCCTTGAAGAGAAATACCAAAAAAACAAGGCTTACCTCAGAAATACCAGCTCAGTATCTAGTAAGACTGCCTATTCAAACATACGCAAGACAGTACAGACTAGGCTCAGAGACATGTAAGACTCCTGGCTGAGCAAAAAGGCTGATGAAATCCAGTCCTTTGCAGACAGAAAGGATATGGTTCTTTGATGCACTTAAGACAGTGTATGGTCCCCAGAGCTCTAGAGCCACCCCACTCCTTAGTGCGGATGGAACTAGTGCTGAACACTTTGACGGTGTCCTTAATCGGCCATCATCTATCCATGATGAAGCTATCAACAGACTACCACAGGTGGAATGTAATCCGCTGCTTGATGAGCTCCCAGCCGTCTCTGAAACAGTGAAAACAATAAAACTCCTGTCATCTGGCAAGGTTCTAGGATCAGATGCAATACCTGCAGAGATCTACAAAGCAGGAGGTCCTCCAGTTGCAAAGAAACTGACAGAGTTATTTCACATTATGTGGAGAAAAGGCCATCCCTCAAGAATTCAAGGATGCAATAATTATCCACCTATCAAAAGCTCAAGTCTGTGACAATCATCGAGGCATCTCTTAATATATGGAATCAGACTTGACACAAAGCTGAAAGTATACAGATCGGTGGTGCTGCCAACACTATTATACGCATGCGAAACCTGAACAGTTTACCAATGGCATGCCAAAAGACTGAACCACTTCCATACAAGCTGTCTTAGAAAACTTCTAAATATCAAGACAGGATTTCAGACACAGAAGTCACAGGGATGCAGAGTGTACATACTCTTCTGTAATTGGCACAATTAAAATGGACAGGCCATGTTACCAGAATGCCTGATGAACGTTTGCCAAAGAAAATCCTCTATGGAGAACTACAAGTTGGAAAACGCTCCCATGGTTGTCAGAAGAAGCGATACAAGGACACCCTCAAAGCCTCCCTTAAAGACTTCAACATACCAACAGAGTCGTGGGAACAGAATGCTCAGGATGGAACAAAGTGGCGAAGCCTCATAAAAAGGGTGATGAATACGAAGCAAAAAGAAAGCCGAGCAGAAACGTGCACAGCGGAAAGCCAGAGCTAAGGCTTCACCAACAGAACTTTCTTCCTCGGACCTCTCTTGTTCTATCTGCAACAGACAGTTTAGAGCAAAGATTCGTCTCATCAGCCATCTTAGAACACACAAATAATAACACATAACACAGTTGATTAGGATTGGTCATTGTCAGTAATGACAGACGAACAATTATGTGCCTGAAAAATTGAAAACTGTTGGGTGAGTATAGACCCTCATCAGATGGTGTTCTACTGCATCTAATCTTGATCTAATGTTGTTTTCTCAGACCTGACTATCTTAATACTTATAAGAAATTGTTTGTTATGTCACTACTGCCAAGTTTCCAGTCCATCTTTGCACATTTTCACCAATTTCAATTGAAGCTCTCGGCTAATATTTACACTTTCTCATTTCATACTATCAAATTCGTATGGCCTTCTTGACTCCCCCAGCCCCCACCCCAGCAAAAAAAAAAACAAAACTGGATTCACATTGTCTGAAATATGGAACACAATTTTGGCATCTGTCTCTCAGTTAACTTCATGTGTGGGATCAGACCACTTTGCAGGATGCTGTCTGTTATCAATCCGTGTGCCATATTGTTGGGGAGTTAGGAACTCGAGCAACCTTACATTACTGAATCATTCACGAAGGTCAAGTGAGTAGCCCCATAAGAAAAGAGTCAAATATTTTATAATTTTTATGTTATATAATAAACATGGAACAGACATATTCTTATTCTTATGTTTTGTATAAAACCTTAACATAAAACTATTTAACATTTGGATGGGAGGTACAGTGGAACCTCGATAAGTCAAAGTCCAAGGGACCATACAGTTTTGTTTGAATTACTGAGACTTTGAAAAATTGAGGGTTAAAATGCATAAATATATTTCAGTTGGGACTTCAAAATGATTTTGAATTATTGAGAATTTTGAATTATTGGAGTTTGAATTATCGAGGTTCAGTTACTATATCTTTACTTTTGTACAGCAAAGCAATAAACAATCTGAAGGTATGGTCAGTCTTCTAATAATTAACTTGTGTTGGAAATGTAGCTTTGTGTAAATTTCAAAATGCTTCTAGGATGCAAGCTTGTATTTTGACAGTTTTTGTTTTATTTTTATTCAGGTCCACATCCTGCATCAGAGTAAATATGCTGACAGCATTATAGAGACCCCGTCCTTCTTCGGCATGAAGCAGTTGGGTAACAGTGTAGTGGCATGTTCATTTATCTTGTGTGTTTTGCCTCTTCGTAAAACTTTAACCAGTGGGTTGGGTATTGACGATATGTCTTTAGCTTAGCCCGCCGTGGTTCAACTATTGGTTTTCATTTAATCTGGTAAACAGTTAGCGATGAGTACTCGTCTTTGTTTATTATAGTGATTAATTTGATTTTTATGTTTTCGCTTTGATGCATTGACTGAGTTGGGAACCTTTATGCGATCCAAATGTTTATGTGTTTCTGTATTAAGAGTAGCAACGGGACCCAGGGTGAAGTTGGCTAGCTGTAAAAGTGCTTTAAACCCTCCGGTGGTTTACTCTACTGACCGTTCTAAGGCGGTGGTCCCGGTGATAGTCTTACTCTTTGTTGCTTTGTGGTTTATTCTACGAGGCGATTTGTTTTATCATTTTGTTCTTGTGTTTTTCAGTCCTTTTAGCATTGAGATTACCTCGCTTTGGGAAGAGAAAGCTAATATTAGTGCTTTTCGTACGTTTGTTCGATTTGTGCTTGTTTGGATTTGTCGGTTTCCTCTTCCTCTTGGTGTCTGGGAAGGGCTGCGGTTTGTGATTGTGGCACTCCCTGGACTTTTCTCTTACCTTTTTTGTCAAACTTGCTATGACTGTCATCATGTTTATGTGTTACCCTATGTAAGTTTTGTCAAGGAGGCTACGACTATAAACATGATTCTGTGTTGCCCTATGTAAGTTTTGTCAAACTTGCTATGACTGTCATCCTGATTCTGTGTTGCTCTATATAAGTTTTGTGTCAAATTGGCTATGACTGTCATCAGGATTCTCTGTTGCTCTACGTAAGTTTTGTTAAATATGCTATGACTGTCATCCTGATTCTCTGCTGCTCTATGTAAGTTTTGTTAAATTTGTTATGATTGTCATCATTTTGAATCACCTGACCAGTAAATGACACCAAAATCTGACCAACCAAACTAGCTTACCAGTTAACGGTTAATGTTATTGCTTAGACAAACAATATTACCTATGTACTTTTTCATTGATAAATACAGGTATGAATGCAGTTTTCATTGATAAATACAGGTATCACGATATTGTTTGTCTAAGGATTTACGCATGGGCGTGGTTATAGCCTTCTGACGGAGGAGTCAATCGTGTGCCCTATGGAAGTTTTGTTAAATTTGCTATGAATCATTTGATTCTGTGCTGCTCGATACAAGTGTTGTTAAATTTGTTATGACTGTCATCCTAATTCTGTTTTACCCTATGTAAGTTTTTTGTTAAATTTGCGTGTAATCCTGATTCTGTGTTGCCCTATGTAAGTTTTGCCAGATTTGCTATTTCTGTTATCCTGATTCTGTGTTACCTATGTAAGTTTTGTTTAATTTGCTTTGACTGTCATCCTGATTGTTTGTTGCCCTATGTCAGTTTTGTTAAATTTGCTGTGACTGTCATCGTGATTCTGTATTGCCGTATGTAAGTTTCGTCATATTTGCTATGGCTGTCATTCTGATTCTGTGTTGCTATAAGTTTTGTAACTGTCACGTCACCGTTTCTGGGTCAGTTACACATCAATGACTGTTAAAGCCTAAAAGATTGATTTCCAGTGCAAAACGCTTTTTTAGCTTTCTTAAACATGGCTTCGGGTTATGTGGATTCCTTGATATAAGACCACTGTCAGACTCAAATTCCAGATTACGTTGTCAGTATTGGGTCTGAGCATGCAGACTCGATAGAAATGATTGGACATGAAATAATACTTCAGATCATGTTTCTGCATTTGAACTGAAACCAACTATACTATCCGTTTAAGTACTGAGATAATGCAAATATAATCAACAGAACAAGATATTACTGAAACTGTCAAGAAGAAAAAAGTCAGAACTACTATGTTTACATTGCATTTCCTCTAGCTCTCTGGAAGCACAATGTTGCATTAATTATTCAAGTGAAACTAGGCGACCCGCTTTTGGCTCCAAAACACAAAATGTTTGACCTGTCATAAAATATATACTGTTCCAGATTTTGATTTTTCCTCTTTGGAGCATACTTACCTTTGACTTAACTTTGAGCCGACAGTAGAAAATTAGCACGGCCGATCGTGTCCTAGGAGTAAAGTTTGAAAACTTAAAAATTATGCAATCACAAGACGCATGTAAATTTAGAACAAGGGAGCACCAGAATTTAAAATAATGCAGCTGATCAATAATTCCGATATCCATTCAAATTTACTTAATTCATATTAGGAATAAATAAGGAAAAAATCCAAGTTTCTTTCTTACTTTCAGGATAACATGTTATAGACAAAACGACTCATAATAGATGATGACCTGGAAAATGTGGCATGGCTGGAAAATTGCTATGGCTGTCATCCTGTTTCTTTGTTGCCTTTTGAAAGTTTTGCTAAATTTGCTATGGCTGTCATCTTGATTATGTGTTGCTCTATGTAAGTTTTGTCAGATTTGCTATGGCCGCTGCATCCTGATTCTGTGGTGCACTATGTAAAGTATGGCGAGGCTTTTTATGATAGCCACACACCAGCTGTAGTAAAAGTAAATTTTGCAAGGTTTGTCGGGATTAATTATTATCTTTTTTATTTTTATTTTGAAAAGTAATTGCTATGAGTTTGTTATTTATTTATTTATTTATTTAAACAATGTTTAAAGAGGATGACACAATAAGCTATAAATAACTATTCTACCTTGTGGTCCTCTAACTAAAATTTATATACATATATACAACAAGACTTAACTAACAGCTAAGAAATTCATA
Source organism: Anodontia alba (assembly GCA_964016985.1). Classification (NCBI taxonomy): domain Eukaryota; kingdom Metazoa; phylum Mollusca; class Bivalvia; order Lucinida; family Lucinidae; genus Anodontia; species Anodontia alba. The sequence goes on from OZ024824.1 coordinate 51,900,910, forward strand.
GGATAAAAGTAGCTTGTAGCTAGGATCTTTCTTGTATTGCTCTGTTTATTTTACGTCAAGGTACAAAAGATCTTTCTTGTATTGCTCTGTATGTTTGTCAAGTTTACTAGGATCTTGCTTGTGCAGAAATGTCACCGATTTTTGGTCTTGTGGTACTGACTGAAATGTAACAAAAACATGCACACCAATTTGTGTTATTCAAAAAGGACTGTTATTACATTGGCGCGCACTGTTAAGAATTTCAGGGCGGCAAGGATGATTGAAAATATAATATGATGCGCAACACACGAACAGGGCTCTTATGCAATTTGCGACAACGCAGGCCCAGATCAGCCTGTGCATTCGCGCATGCTGATCTGGGCCTTCGTTTTCCGCTTACAGAATCAATGGATACTGTAGTATATGTTGACGAAAAGAGAATGTCCAGACCAGACTGCACAGATGCACACGCTCATCTGGACCTTTGCTGTTTGCATATGGTTTAAGAGCCTTTTTCCCCCGTTACACACAATATGCGAACAGAGAGTGCCAAACTATTCTGCGCAGTCTGATCAGGCCTTATCGGTTCCGTGCTATATTGGTAAAAAATATCCCGTGATCAGCAGAAACCCTGAGAAGGCAGGATGCACATAATATAGACTGCACCATAATAGAACCTAGAAAGATTCATTAGACTACTTCGTAGCTTCGGCAGATTTCTAAGACTGGACGTAGTGATTTTCCGGCCAGGTATTCCCAAACAAACCAACCATGGATGTATATTAATTGGACATAGTTGGCCTTGTATCACTTTGGAACATACACCGCCATATCCACTGCATCATTAAACATTCTGTAAAATCGTATGCAGTAGAATGGACCTAAAACTCAAACTGGACGAGTTAACTCCGCCACTAAAACCGTAAAGTCGGCTTCATCACGAAAACTCGCCTATATAATTTTGACCCCTTTAAACCCCACTTTTATATAGTAAAACTGGGGTATTAAGGGGTATACATTATTTTTCTTATTTCTGCTCAAAATCATAGATTGTAGGTACTCGTTAGAACCGCCTCGTCAAGGCGGTTCTAACGAGTACCTACAAACTATGTTTTGAGCATTAATATGAAAAATATCAGATTTTTTTTTATCTGAAAGTTATCATTTTTGTGGTGGTAAAATTTTCAGTATATTTGAATAGGCATGTTTTACGTAATTTGCTTTTCAAAATATTTTTTTTTTTTTGGTTTGTTTTAATAAGAATTTCAAACGAGTTGCTTTTTACTATTTACTATCGTTCCTGTCGTTTCCAAGCGTTCATTAAATAAAATTAAATCATTCGAACAACAAAAAACAACAACAAAAATTTGAGAAACTATGTCAGATTTAAGAAATTCCGAGCTCTATGTAAGTATAAATCTGGGCTTTTGTGCATACGATCGGAACAATTTTTTTGATCCACAAGTCACCACGATGCTTCCTATCAGGTTTCAAGTCATTTGGCATTTTGGTTCAGGAGAAGGAAGCAAACAATGGATTTTCAAGACGGCTGCAACGGTGGCCATCTTGGATTTCTGATTGGAACGATTTTAGCTAGTTTTGATCTACTACCCTATGCTTCCTACCAAGTTTCAAGTCTATTGGCCTTTCGGTTCAGGAGAAGAAGCGAAAAATACATTTTCAATATGGCCACCATAGCGGCCATCTTGGATTTCTAATTGGAATAAGTTTAGCTATTTTGATCTACAAGTCATCCCGATGCTTCCTACCTAGTTTCAAGTCAATTGGCCTTTCGGTTCGGGAGAAGAAGCGAAGAATTGATTTTCAAGATGGCGGCCATCTTGGATTCAGATCGGAACGATTTTAGCTATTTTTGATCTACAAGTCACCCTCATGCTTCCTACTGAGTTGAAATTCAAGTCAGCTGGCCGTTTGGTTCAGGAGAAGAAGCAAAAAATAGATATTTAAGACGGCCGCCAAAGTGGCCATTTAGGATTTCCCCGATCGGAACGATTTTAGCTATATTTTATCTACAAGTCACCTCGATGCTTTCTACTGAGTTTCAAGTCAATTGACCTTTCGGTTCAGGAGAAGAAGCGAAAAATAGATTTTCAAGATGGCCGCCATGGATTTCCGATCGGAATGATTTTAGCTATTTTTGATCTACAATCATCCTTATGCTTCCTACCAAGTTTCAAGTCAATTGTCTCAGTGGTTTAGGAGATGTCATTCAAAGAAATTGTTGACGACAGACAGACGGACGGACGACGAACAGACGACGGACACAAACACTTTGTGCTCAGGTGAGCTAAAAAGTAAGAAAAATATCTTCAGCTTGTCGTCTGCTGAATTTGCCCCTATCATAAAATAGATATGTGAAATAAGAAACACTGACCAAAAGCACAAACAATATATATACATAAACATCCAAATCCTCCTGTTGTAGAACCAAACATACTATGGATTTTACTACATTGGAAACATGGAGTGTTCATCACATAGACTTGTTAAAATAATGGAATTTGCTAGGACTCCTCTTGTTTTGTCAAGTTTACTCAGATTTCTCTTGTATTGCTCTTCATAAGTTTGTCTCATTTGCTAGGACCTCTCTTCTATAATTTTGCATAAGTTTTGGCAACTTTGCTAGGATTTCTCTCGCACTACCCAGCTTAACTTTTGTTAAGTTTATAAGAACCTCTCTTGTAATGCTCTGCATAAGATTTGGCAAATTTGCTGGGATCTCTCTTGAACTACTCTGGGTATGTTATGTCAAATTTGCTAGGATGTCTCTTGTATTGCTCTGCATAGGTCTTGTCACGTTTGCAAGAATCTCTTTTGTATTGCTCTGCATACGTTTTGTCTGCAATCAGATCCACATGATTGAACTGTTCTCAACATCAAAGGGAAAGACAAATACAATTAAACAGCTTTAAAAAAAAAAAAAAAAACATATGGCAAGCAGAGCTGGCAGCCCTTTCCTAAAATGGTGGCAACTCTGTTACCCAAACTTAGCTGAATATATCTTTAACTTACATATTGTGAAAAGAAAAGCATTTGTAAGCAAAACACTACAGAACATTTAACAAAAAGTACCACAATGAAAGCAGAGACTTGGAACGGTCAGTAATGAATTACTGGAGGTGCTTAAGCTAGCTTTACAGTAAGGAATCCCAACCCTCACTCTCAGCTTCCATTATGGTAAAAATATGTATTTGTTTCCTCTGCATGGAGGTCTTCTAACTCGTCCATGAATCATTACAGGTAACAAACAATCACAGATAAAGCAATGACGCAAAGATCAGGACAACAGAAACAACGTGTTAAGATACCTGGAGATTCCTTGGGTGTCAAACAACACAAATGGAAAAGTACCACCAGTAGGACCTCAGTGGGCAGAGAAACATACGTAAAAAGTTCTGGCCCAGACCATCTAAATGAATAGTCGGGGCCATCATAGTCTGAACTCTGACTCACAAGCATGCAATTAAAGGAGTAAGCAAATTGGTCAACCGCTAAGCATGCAGGCTGGTTTATGATATCAATGTTATACCCCTTTCCTTTATAACGATTTACTTAATTGATCAGAAAATTCAGGTTTACCTACAACTTTTCTAAACTTATTTTTCCTCTTGTATTGCTCTGCATAAGTTTTGTCAAGTTTGCTAGGATCTCTCTTGCACTGCTCTATAAGATCTTTCTTCTGTTGTTCTGCATAAGGTTTTTAGCTCGCCTGAGACGAAGGCTCAGGATTAGCTATTGTGATCACTCCCTGTCCGTCGTCCGTCCGTCCGTCGTCCATCGTACGTCCGTCTATACCTTTGAACAACTTCTCCTCTGAAACCCCTAGGCCATTTTCCCTCAAATTTCACCAGGAGCCTTCTGTTAATGGGGGATTGAAAATTTGAACATAATGTCTCCGTTCGTTAATCACGATGGCTTCCATGCCCATATATGGTAAAAACAACTAAAAATATTCTTCTCCAGAACCAAGAAAGCTTCAAGGTTGAATCTTGTATATAGCATTGGGGACTCAAGGTCTATCAAGTTTGTACAAATGATGACCCTAGGTTGACATTTGACCTTTTTACGGCAAGGTCAAATTTGCATCACAATGCATTTGTATGGGGAAAATATTGAAAATTGAGTTTCTCACAACGTATTAAAGGCCAATAGATGAAACTTACAATGTATGATCAAAGAAGCAAACCCCTTCAGTTACAATCAAAATTTTGCCCCCGGCTTTATCTGCCTCCTTATAATCTTCTCTGAAACAAGTTGACCAATTTTCACCAGATTTCACCAGGGGCCTGTTGAAGGCGTATTATCAATTTGTTCAAACGGTTCTGCATCATTAAAGAAGATGGCCGCCATGCCCATACACTTGTATATGGTAAAAAAAAAACTTAAAAATCTTCTTCTCCAGAACTAAGAAAGCTTCAAGGCTGAATCTTGTTATATAGCATCAGGAAATCAAGGCCATCCAAGTTTCTGTCGAATGCTTATTCTCAATTTGTTCAAACAATTCTGCATCATTAAACAAGATGGCCAACATGCCCATATATTGTATATAACACTTAAAAATCTTCTTCTCCAGAACCAACAAAGCTTCGTGGCTAAATCTTGTTAGGAACTCAAGACCATCCAAGTTTGTTCAAATAATGACCCTAGGGTGACCTTTGACCTTTTTACACCAAGGTCAACTTTGCGTCCCTTGCTCTTGCTCCTGAGCTATATACATGTATAAAATCTTGTAATCTTTAAACTTTTTCTTCTCTGAAACAGCTTGACCAAGTTTCACACACATCAGGCCTTCTATTGAAGGCGTATTATCAATTTGTTCAAACGGTTCTGCATCAATAAAGAAGATGGCCGCCATGCCCTTACATTTGTATATGGTAAAAAACCCTTAAAATTCTTCTTCTTCAGAACTAAGAAAGCTTAAAGGCTGAATCTTGTTTAATAGCAGCAGGAACTCAAGGCCATCCAAGTTTCTTCAAATGATGACCCTAGGTTGACATTTGACCTTTTTACGCCAAGGTCAAATTTGCATCCCTATGCATTTGTATGGAGAAAATATTGAAAATTCAGTTTCTCATAAATTACAGTGGCTGAACTTACAATGTATGATCAAAGTAGCAAGCACTTTTAGTTACAATCAAAACTTTGTCTCCCGGGGTTATCTGCTCTTGCTTCTGGGCTATATACATGTATAAAATCTTGTAATCTTTAAACGTTTTCTTCTCTGAAACAGCTTGACCAATTTTCACCACATTAGGCCTTCTGTCAAAGGCGTATTATCAATTTGTTCAAACGGTTCTGAACCATTAAACAAGATGACCGCCATGCCTATATATGGTAAAAACACATAGAAATCTTCTCCAGAACCAAAAAAGCTTCAAGGTAGTTGTGGTCATGGTACCTAAGCCATAATCCAAACTCATAAATCCGTAAACGAATGACGAATCAGAATGTTCAGACCAACAGACATGGACCCCAGAATAAAGGGTGTAATCAGGCGTCCGCAGATAGTAAGCATTAGTTGGTAAGCAAGCTTCGCCCACCATCCCCATAGGCCTGAACGAAAGAAATGTCGGTAGAAGCGTATGTCCGGGATTTGGGAAGTCTACTTATGGCGCGTCATTGGCAAAAAAATCAGAAACAATTCTGGAAACTGCCACATTGTAGGGATTGACCAGATCATGATGTCTCCCATAGAACTTCTTAAGTATTGCTAACAGTTTAGGTTTTTGATACCCTGGCTCAACAACTTTGTAATGAGCACTTTCCCACGCTCCATGAAGTCCTGATAATTTGAACAGGCTCTGGCATAACGGATTAACTGTGAAACGTAAACGCCGTATGCTGGTGCAGAAGGGATATTACTGCTCAGGAATGGAAAGTTAACAATGGGAAAATTGAAGTAATCTCAAGGCTGAGTCTTGTTATATTGGGAACAAAAGGTCTACCAAGTTTGTTCAAATGATAACCCTAGGTTGACATTTGACCTTTTTTGGAAAGGTCAATTTTGCGTCCCTGTGCATTTGTATGGGGAAAATATTGAAAATTCAGTTTCTCAAAATGTGTTAAAAACCAATGGCTGAAACTGACAATGTATGATTAAAGTAACCAGCATTTTTAGTTACAGCAAAAGTTTGTCCCCTGGGGTTATCTGCCACTGCTCCTGGGCTATATGCATGTATAAAATCTCAAAATCATGAAACATATTCTTCTCTGAAATAGCTTGACCAATTTTCATCAGATTTTACATTGGGACTTCTGTCGAAAAAGTATTATTAATTTGTTCAAATGGTTCTGCATCATTCAGCAAGATGTCCATATATGGTAAAAACACCTAAAACCTTCTCCTCCAGAACCAAGAAAGCTTCAAGGTAGAGCCTTGGTATATAGCATTCGGGACTTAAGGTCTACCAAATTTAATAAAATAATGATCTAAGGATGACCTTTGACTTTTTTTTGGCAAGGTCAAATTTGTATGGTGAAAATGTGGCAATACTGGAAGAAAGTTGCATGGCATCTGCAATTATGCAATGGCTGTTTTACTCAGGTGAGCGAATCACGGGCCTCTTGTTTAAAGTTTGCTAGGATTTCTCTTGTATTGATCTGCATAAGTTTTGTCAAGATTTCTAGGATCTCTCTTGTACTGCTCTGCACATCTTATGTCAATTTGCTTGGATCTCTTGCAGTACTCTGCATCCGTTTTGTCAGGTTTGCAAGGATCTCACTTGTATGGCTCTACAAAAGATTTGTCGTTTTGCTAGGATCTTGCTTGAACGGCAGAGTGGCTGATTTGGTAGAATGTGCGTTTTGTGACCAGGAGGTTGTGGTTTGAACACTAGCCGAGTTATACCAAAGACTTTGAAAATGCACTACCTGCTCTTTTGTTTCGCACTCAGCATTAAGAAAGTAGAGATAGAACTGGTCAACCAGTGTCAGTATAACGTGACTTGGTGGAATATCATGTCATGTGTCTTGGGCATGATATTTCAGTGAGGCAGCACTCTAAACACCGTCGTGATGTGACTGAAAGATTGTTTAAAGTGACGTAAAACCCAAATAAAACAAATAAACAAAGAATGTCTCTGCATAAATTTTGTCAAGTTTGCTAGGATCTGCATGTCATGTTTGCTAGGATCTCTCTTGTTTGGCTCTACAAAAGTTTTCCTAGGATCTTGCTTGACCGGTACAGCTGCTTAATTGCTTAATATGCTTTGTGACCGGGAGATTGTGGGTTTGAACCCTGGCCGAGTTACTAAAGACTAGCTTCACTTGGCGTGCAGCATTAAGAAAGAAGAGCTAGATCTGGTCATCCCAGCGTCAGTATAATGTGACAGGATTGAAAATCATGTTATGTGTCATATTTCAATGAGGCAGCGCTCTAATTGAGCATTTAAACACCCTAACACCGTCGTGATATGACTGATTTTTGAAGAGACATACTCTGCATAAGTTTTGTCAGGTTTGCTAGGATCTCTCTTGTATTGTTCTACAAAAGTTTTGTTAGGATCTTGCTTGACCGGCACAGTGGCTCAATTGATAGAGCATACGATTTGTGACCGGGAGGTTGCGGGTTTGACCCATGGCCAAGTTAGGCTAGCTTCTCTTTCACTTGCCGTGCAGCATTACGAAAGTAGAGCAAGAACTGGTCAGCCCAGTGTCAGTATAATGTGACTGGGTGGAATATCTTGTTATGTGTCTGGAACATGATATTTCAGTGAGGCAGCGCTCTAAAACTGAGCATTCAAACATCCCAAACACTCTCATGATATGACTGAAAGATTTTTGAAGTGATGGCAAACCCAAATCAAACAAAGTATCTCTCTTGTATTGCTCTATGGAGTTTTGTTAAGTCAGCAAAGGTGTTTCTTATACTGCTTCGTGTTTGTTATGTTGTGATTGCTAGGATCTTCCTTGCATGGCTGTGCATAAGTTTTTTTTAAGTTTGTTAGGAATTCTTTTTTACTGCTCTGCTTATTTTTGTCAAATTTATTATGATCTCTCCGGCTCTGCATATGCTTTGTCAGATTTGCTAGGATTTCCCTTGTATTGCTCTGCATAAGTTTTATCAAGTTTGCTGAGATCTCTTTTGTACTGCTCTGCATATGTTTTACCAAGTTTGCAAGGGTCTCTCTTCAACTGCTTTACAAGTTTTATCAAGTTTGCTAGGATCTTTCTTGTACTGCTCTGCATATGTTTTGTCAAATTTGCTAGGTTCTTTTTTGAACTGCTCTGCATATGTTTTGCCAAGTTTGCTAGGATCTCTCTTGTACTGCTCTACAAATGTTTTGTCAAGTTGTCTAGGATTTCTCTTGAGCTGCTCTGCATATGTTTTGTCAATTTTCCAGGGATCTCTATTGTACTGCTCTGCATATGTGTTGTCAAGTTTTTTAGGATCTCTTTTTCCACTGCCTTGCATAAATTTTATGAAGTTTACTACAATTGACATCCAGATCTGTCTTGTACTGTTCTGCATATGTCAAAGTTGCTTTGACTGTCATACTGATTCTGTGCTGTCTCTGTGTAAAAAAAAAGGGTAAGAGAAAAGTCCACAAACAAACCGCAGCCCTTTCCAGACACCAAGAGACAAAACCAAACAAGCACAAATTGAACAAACGTACGAAAAGCACTAAGATTAGCTCTCTTTTCCCTAAGCGAGGTAATCGTAATGCTAAAAGGACTGAAAAACACAAGAACAAAATAACACAAGGTAAGACATTAAACAAATCGCCTCGTAGAATAAACCACAAAGCAACAATGAGTAAGACTTACCGGGACCGCCGCCTTAGAACGGTCAGGTGAGTAAACCACCGCGGGGTTTAAACACTTTTACAGCTAGCCAACTTCACCATGGGTCCCGATGCTACTCTTAATGCATAAAAATTCGGTTCGCATAAAGGCTCCCAGCTCAGTCAATGCATCAAAGCGAAAACATAAAAATCAAATTAATCACTATAATGAACAGAGACGAGTACTCATGACTAATTCTACTGTATGCCAGAGTAATTGAAAATCAACAGTTAAACCACGGCGGGCCAAGCCAACGACATATCGTAAAGCCCCAACCCACTGGTTAAAGTTTTACGAAGAGGCCGTCATTGAGTCTGAGGCCCGAACCGCTGCCGTACAATTAAAGAGTGAAGCATAGCCATCAACAATGTTTGGGTTGACAACTAGGCATGCACTGTATCTGCGATAAAATTTCGAAAATGTCAAGTTTAAAATAATGATAGCCCTTCCTAAGAAGTTTGGCAGTAAGGACTTTATTACGGCAGTTAAAGTCACTAAGATTTAAAAAAGATATGGCGAATCTTCTAATAAGTTGAGATATGTATATCCCATATGAGGTACGCCGGGGGACATCGCCTTCCAGTAGAGGGAAATTGAATATATCAAAATCAAAATATCATAAATTTTTGTGGAAACTGTACCATTACATATAACAGATTCAAATCAAAAAAAGGTGCCTCGGTATCGGAAGAATTTGATCCATTTAATTGGAGTTCTGTAGGGTATATGCGGTCCACCATTTGGCCAAAGTAAATATTGTCAATATTTAATACATCATCAAGGTATCTTGTAGTTGTATTGAAAACCTCAATAATGTCAGCCTGATTATCACGTGAGAGAGACTTCATGAAATCTCTCTCATAACAAAAATGTTTTGTAAGGTTTGCTATGACCCATCCTGATTCCGTTCTTTATCTCTGCACAAGTTTTGTCAAGTTTCTAAGATCTGTCTTGTACTGCTCTGCATAGGTTTTGTGAAGTTTGCTAAGATCTTTCCAGTATTGCTCCGCATAAGTTCGTTTTAAAGTGTACTGCTTTGCTTTTTTAAGTTTGCTAGTATCTCTTTTCTGTTACTCTTTATAAGTTTTGTAAACTTGACATGGGTCTTTCTTGTACTGCTCTGCATTTCTCGTGTCCTGTCTGCTAGGATCTCTCTTGTACTGAGTTTTGTCAAGTTTGCTAGTATCTTTTGTGTTGTTCTGCATAAGTTATGTCAAGTTTACAAGGGTCTTTTTTGTATTACTCTACATTTCTTGTGTCCTGTTTGCTAGGATCTCTCTTGTACTAAGTTTTATCAAGATTACAAGGATCTTTCATTTCTTTTGTCCCGTTTGCTAGGATCTCTCGTACTGCTAAAGGCATATGTTTTATCAATTTTTCAAGGTCTCTCTTGTGCTGCTGTGCATACGTTTTATGAAGTTTATTGTGATTGTCATTCAGATCCATTTTGTACTGCACTGTGCAACTTGTTTAAGTTTGCTAGGATCTCTCTTGTACGGATCTCTCTTGTACAACTCTCCATATGTTTTGTCACATGTGCTAGGATTCCAGTTGCACCTTACTGCTTTCAAGTTTGCTTGGATTTCAATGCCTTGGATTGAACCCTTCATCAGAAAATGTACAAAAAAGGTAAGAGAAAAGTCCATAGAGTGCCACAATTACAAACCGCAGCCCTACCCAGACACCAAGAGGAAGAGGAAACAGACAAAACCAAACATGCGCAAATCGAACAAACGTACGAAAAGCACTAAGATTAGCTCACTCTTCCCCAAGCGAGGTAATCGCAATGCTAAAAGAACTGAAAAACACAAGAACAAAATAACACGAGGTAAGACATAAAACAAATCGTCTCGTAGAATAAACCACAAAGCAACAAAGAGTAAGACAAGTTGACAAGATGATGAAAATGCAAACAGTGAAGAATTATACATCAGTATTCCCTGTCTAGTCAGTATCTAGATTTTTTTGCTATGTAGATTATCTGTGATTGCTTTGAACAACAAAAGTCAGGGGTATGCTGTATTTCTCTGCATCTCACTTGTCAGCTTGCTTTCCTCAAACAGGGACCCAAAAAGATTTGCATGCTTTGATCTATTTGTAGTGAGCCCAGAGTACCCTAACATATCTGTACAGTCTGATCAGCATATGTGTTGTTTCTGGAAGGCAATGGCTTTATATACATATAATTGGTAGGCTCTAATCAGATTGCATTGACAAATAGGTTGGTCTGGATTAGCAGAACAGTTGCATGTCCTTGTTATTGTGCTGTTTGTAATTTCTGAATGGCAGGTAAGTTTTTGTTTCACAGTTTCTTTGGTTATCAGGTGAGTATTTACTTGTCCTCTGTAAATTCAGAAATGGATCCAGGAATTTCTTAATAAGGAAAACATTGGCACAGAAATTAGATTTGATTTTAAAAAATCCCTCCAAATATTAAATTCAACTGCCAAAGTAAATAAAAAAAAAAGAGAAAATATTAGATCCATCACTGAAAATAAACCACGTGTGTGTGTGTGGTGTGTGTGTGGTGTGTGTGCTTTTTGTTGTCTTTTTTTCTGCTGGAAATATCTGTTGATTATTGACCATGGTTGATGCAGTTATTTCAAGTAATCACTTGTAAACAAGTAATTGTTTGTTTTCCTAATATTTTGTGCAATGTTCTTCTTAGGAGAAGATTTTCATTGTATGTATGAAAAAAGAAGAGAAAAGAAAAATATACTCAATGAGTGTCTGCTAATTTATATTACCATATTTATCCTAAATATTCAGACAGCATAACTCCTTACATACTTATTCTCAATTTTACTTCCTGTTCATATACATCAGCCTTGGCTGGACACTACATTCTGAGCATCAGGGGCTACACTTTTTGCATAGGCATGTCTGTCTGAATACTTAGGGTGAATATGGCATATACCATTGTATGATTCTAGTAAAAGTCTGATTCTGTAGGTGTTAATGCTTTTCCTGTTTTATAAAATACATTTTACTATTCTCCCAGCACATAAAAAATGCTATTTTAGAGGTACAGAAAACTATGATATAGAACAGACCAGTCCCTTAACCTGTGTCTTTCCTAACAGCTTAGAGGACTGGATTGTTCAAACCATCATTACTTTTAATGTTTCCTGTAGTACCTTTAATATCTTTTATTAAGAAACTGTGATGTTCAATATAGAGTTCAAAGAATTTATGAACATTGATATTGTTTTACGATAAAATGTATTTTTTTATCATTAGTGTTTTGTTTTTCATAAAATATTGTAAGTGTATTTAAAAAGTTTGTGTACAATATTTACAACTACTTGGCAGAGAATATTTGAACCTGACAGAATTGGAACAGTTAAAAATGAAAGCCTGTATTGGAGAAATACAGACTGGTCTGAATTTTCATATAGTTTTCCTGCTGTTATAAAATGATAAAACAAACAAAAATTTGTTATTTTACACATTTTCAAAAAATAGTATTTTCAGCAGTTTAGTATGTTTATCACAAGAACTTAGAAAACTGCGCATGTCCTGCACAATGTATTTTACTTGAGGTCCAATAATGTGGTGTAGTCAATTTAATGAATGAAATGCCTGACTGGCATCCCTGTATGTAATGTCAATTTCGCACTTTTGTCACATGCATCATATTTGAATCTGCAACGTTGCTGTTAATGAATATTTGAATTCTTAGTTGTTTTTTCTAAACAACCTTTTTCTAAACAACCACATAGTCGGCATTTTATCTATATGATTGCAAGGCTTTCAGTGCCAGACAATTCACACTACTGGGATGTTAAAGGCTGGCCACTCACATTTCCATTTATCTAATAACACCTCCATAGCCAGTGAGTTTGCATCTAGCGCAATGCATCTAGCGAGCCACTAATAGCTTTGAGTGGCTAGTCTGTAACAGCACAACTTCTGTCATTGATACCCTTGCTTGCTGTCATGTTAATGAAACATAATTGTTGTGGTTTCTTCAGAAAAACAACTGAAAATTCAAATACTGATTAATAGCAAATTTGGATCGGCCACATGCACATGCCAAAAATACAATATTGACAGTGTTACTAGTTAAGATTTTGTTTAGTAATTTTAATATACCGCATTACTGCACCTTGGGGAAAACTCATTTTGCAAATTTTTTAGCCTTTTCAATTAAAAATAAGAAAAATATGGGTATTCAAAAAGTGTATGCTTTCTTTATTCTCCTCTGAGTAATATATATAGATCATTGTATTTACATTTTCTGAGATTTTGTGACTGGTTCCCCGTGGTTTAGTACATCTACTATCTTTTTGTTTGTTTTCCAATATCTCATATCAGTTTTTCAAATGATACCATGGCTCAGATGGTACCATGGTAACAGATTGCACATCAGGTGTTGTTAATTGTCATAAAAGCATCTGATTACCTGTTGGAAGAAAATGACACCCGCCTGCCACCCCAGCCCACTTCACCTCAAAAAATGCATATTTGTGAAGGTTTGCACATTACTGATTAGTCTTGGGCAAGGAACAACTAGTACAGTGTCATCTCTGCCATTCTTGAATAAAATAGATTTTCTCTGGTTCCAGAGAAGCATAGAGAGGTAGTTGGAACTTTATCCTTGAAGAAGTACAAGAACAGAAATCCAGTTCTGCTTTGCTTTGTCTACAGTGTTGGATTATTTCTCTTGAATGATGATGTTCTATTGAAAATGTGGTATCTGTAATCTGCACTTCTTATAAAAGGTACTTGTTTAGTAAGTATATTGATGATCATTAATGATGTAACAAACAGTTATTAATGTATAATAATGATGATGATGATGATGACAATGACAGTAACAACAACAATAATGATTGTGTGGAAGCTGAGATATACATGATCTCTCAAAATCTTGATTATTTTGTTTTGTTCAGTAATTGAACACTTCCTTAATTAACCTTTATCCTACTGATTTTTCTTTATCTTGGTCTTTGGGCAGAGTATCATTACTTGAGCACCCATTGTTTTTCCCCCTTTTTTTCACCAAGTTTATTCAAACTCGCACACGGTGTACCAATAGACAGCCATATTATTAGCAGTAAAGCATTAATTTGTGGGATGTAGGAGAATTCTTTGATTTCTGTCCTTTCTTTTTCCAGTTCCATGTGAAGGTTTTCATGGTGAATCATTCTACAAAGTTTGTAGACCCAAACATACCATGAATTTCACTATATAGGGGAACATGGGGTGTTCATCAAATAGACTTTTTAAAATAATGAAGTTTGCTAGGATCTGTCTGGTACTGCTCTGTGTAAGTTTTTAATGTTTCGCATACCAACCATATATTCTACTAATCCCTGTTAGCTCCTGATAGAAATTAGGTATGATCAGAGAGTTCTCTCCTACATGGGAGGAACAAAGGAAATGATCTTCGTGTCAACAGTGACATCATAGGTCACTTTCCGGTCATGTGATTTACCCAGTTATTTCTCTGTCGCCGCCATTGAAAGTTGAAAAATTTCTGAAGAAATCTTAATCCAGAAAATTATCGATTTCACTTTCTTCTTTTGGTTTTCTAGCTCTCGCACAGTTTTATCTTTCATCCATCCCTTTATTTTAGGAAGTTGATTTATTTAATATTTACGTAATTTTAAGTTCAAAATTCTTTTTTTTATCGGAAAATTTCCTGTATAAAAGAATTTCATTCATTTTCTCTTTCCCATTCTATCCTATACTTGTATGTCTCAAATAAAAGGTTATTGGGGACATTTCAACATTTATTGGGATAATCATCCGACTTGTGCTAATTGTTCGTTTTGTTTTGGGGATAAAACAAAACTGGTCGGATCAGCAGTGGGATCTTCGATCGTACAAGAAGAAAATGGTTTAGCGAAAGGTTACACAAACAACAACTAAGACAGGATTTTCTTCAAGAAAACAGAACAGAAATGAAGTTCGTGAAGAGACATGTGGCAATGAGCGGTCCAGTGTAAATCTAGTACTGGACGGTCCCAGTCCAGTACGAGTACGGCTTTGGATAAGGAAGTGGGAGTAGCTCCGTCGATCAATATCAAAGAGGACTTCCCTTCCAAATCCATGTCTCATCATCCAGAACTCCCCTGACAAGAAGGATCCACTTATGAGGCAGAAGTGTGATCATCTCATCACAATACTACAGATCGTATATCTCGCAGTCCGGTTACAGACAAAAGACTGACTCAGTCCAAAAAGGTGACTGAAATGCCTGTCTACCAGACGGGCCATTATTACCGGACAGAACACTAGTACTGGACATATGGCTAAGTCCACCGGACACCGGACAAGCACGGACATATAAATAATACTAATGTCACGTCCAGCACACTGGACAAAACTCAACAACCGACATTCACAGGACTGGACACCAGTCATCCACCGGACACCGGACATTCACCAGACTCTGGACAGGACACTGGACATCCACCGGACACTGGAAAACCACCAGACACCAGACATTAACCGGACAGATGAAAATCACCAGACAAATGTCAATTTTTACCTGACAACATTTCTCACCGGACAAGTCAAGTTGAAAATGCTCATTCATCAAGCCTACGTCAGGAGATCGGAGATCTGTTCTATTCTTCTATTCCTGGACCTTCTTGACAGAGACCTAGATCTAGATCAAGGAGCTTATCCTCTCTTCGTAGGTCTCATTCCAGACATGGTGCTTCCAGGAAAAGAAGAAGAACTCATTATAGCTCATACTCTTCTTCTTTCTTGTCTACTCACTATCAGTCTAATAAAAGACATCATCAAAAGAGAAGACATCAGTCTTGATCTCCTTCCAGGCATTCTCATAAAAAATTTCATAAACGCCCTAGATCTTCATCATCATCTTGCTCTTCTTCAAGAAGAAACACGAAGAGAAAATCTATTTCTAGACATTCTTATTTCTCTGATAAATCATGTCCTTCTCCAAGAGAAAACTCCACACAAACAAATTTAGAGAATATTGAGAAAGAACAATGGATGGTATTCAAGCAAAAGACAACGAATTTGAATCCAAAACAACAACTTCGACGAGAAAGAAATCTCCTTCAAGAACAGAGTCTTTTTTAGAGGAACCTCAAGAAGAAGAGAAAATGGGTTTTTTCTCTAACTATAGAAATTTTCAAACTACTTCCGGCCGATAAGTTTCCAAGGAAGTCAGTTTCAGATTCTTCTTCTCAACCTCAAAGGCCTTAATCCAGTATTGAAGAGGACTTAAAGAAAGAAGAGAGAGAGTTTATTTCCTTACCATAATCAAATCCTTTCTAGTACAATGAATTTCATCCAGAATCAGTACAAGAAGGATCTTTTGCTAGTAGACTGGGCAGTTTCTAAGAAGGAACAAAATGCCCTCGTTAACATGGCATATTATAAATCTCATTCCGAGACTCGGACTCCATTAAATTACATCTTTCTCTTACTGCAATTGTCAGATTCCCACTAAGAACCTGGGCATTTTTGAGAACCAACTCAGAGACCTTCTGGGAGTTATTTCTCATTCTGACATCTTTTCATATGATGCATACAAATGCCTATAACAAGAAATGATGAACACTGAAGTCTTAGCCAGAATATTAGAATCTATAATGCGCACCATAAACCATTCGGTTTCTCTTTTTTCCTATCTTAATTAGAGATGCAACAAGCACGGAGGGATGTTGCCATTTGTTCTGCTCCTAAGTCCTTATCTGAAATCGCTAAGATGATACTTTCTCTTACTGGCAATTGTCGGATTCCCACTAAGAACCTGGGCATTTTTGAGAACCAAATCAGAGACCTTCTGAGAGTTCTTTCTCATTCTGACAGTTTTTCATATGTGGCATACAAATGCCTACAACAAGAAATAATGGATACTAAAGTCTTAGCCAGAATATTAGAATCCATAGTGCGAACCATAAACCATTCGGTTTCTCTTGCTTCCTATCTTACATTAGAGCCGCAACAAACAAGGGAGGATGCTGCCATTTGTTCTGCTCCTAAGTCCTTATCTGAAATCGCTAAGATGATACTTAGGTCAACTCCTTTCATCTCAGGCTCACTCTTTGGAGGTCAGATAGATGAAATTTACAAACAAAATGCAGAAACACTGAAGAACGACTTAATTTTCAAAACAGTCACTTCTTTTCATGGTAAATCACAAGTATCTGCATCTAAAAGTGTCAAACCTGAATTCAAGAAACCATCCTAGAATTCAGGATGAGAAACCACAACTTTCTTACCCCAAGAAAACCTCTGATTCCTCAAGAGGTGGTTTCTCTAAGGGTTCCGACAGAAGGGACAGAGGTGGCCCCTTTAGAAGAGGTCCCATCTCTCAAAAGAAATTTTGATATGTTATTTCTACTGTCCTGTCTCAATCTCAGAATCCGGTTGGAGGACAGTTGGCCCACTTTGCCCCAATTGGCATGAAGTCACAGACGACAAATGGGCCCTCTCTATTGTGGAAAGAGGATACAAAATCCTATTCAAGGAAATACCTCCTCTTACAAAAGACCTCATTTTCTTCCAACAAACTAAAAGGCCAGAATTGGAAGAAGAGGTCAACTGTCTCCTACAAAAAAAGGGCAGTGGAGGAAATTCTTCTGGAATCTCCAGGATATTGCTCAAGAATATTAAAAAAAAAAAAAAAAAAAAAACAGGAATGGAAAAATGAGGCTCATAATAGATCTTTCCACTCTGAACAAATTTGTTCAAGTACAAGGCTTCGGAATGGAGACTCAGAAAAAAAGTCAGAAATTCAATTTGTCCCAACGATTGGGCATTTTCATTGGATCTGACGGATGCTTATTTGCATGTCCCAATACATCCGACATCTCGCAAATATCTCAGATTCTCTCTGAAGGACAAAGTCTTCCAATTCAGAGTTCTACCATTTGGCCTGTCAAGGAGCTCATACGTGTTCGCGCATCTGATGAAAGTAATAGGAGGACGAGTCAATAAAAAAACAGCCTAATTTATTTCTGGGTGAGATCGATCTCTTCTTTTTCGATGTAATTGCCCTCTAGAATGATGCACTTGGACCAACGGTGTTCCAGTGCCATTAGCCCAGAAATGAAGAAGCCAGGGTCCTTGTCTCTGACCCACTCCTCAACTGCCGCCACGACTTCTTCGTTGGACCGGAAATGACGTCCACGGATATCCTTTTTCAAGTTTGGGAATAGGAAATAGTCACTAGGAGCTAAGTCCGGAGAATAGGCGGGGTGCGGTATTAGCTCGTACCCATTCCGCTCAACAGCATCCATTGCAATTTTGCAAGTGTGGACTCTCGCATTATCCTGTTGGAGCAGAATCCCTTTGGAGAGTTTACCTCGGCGTTTTTCACGGATCACAATTGTCAGTTAGTCGAGCAAATTTGCATAATACGCAACTGTTATTGTACTTTTCTTTGCTAGAAAGTCCAACATAATAACGCCTTGTGTATCCCAAAATACAGATGCCATCACCTTGCCAGCAGAGGGTTGCGTTTTGAACTTCTTTGGCCTCGGAGACCCCGGCCCTACACTCTGGCGACTTTGAGCTTTATTCTCTGGCTCACAAGAATGGACCCAGGTCTCATCTACAGTCACCAGACGTGAAAGGAAATCATCTTCCTTTGACCTAAGCCGCTTCAACAATGCGCTGTATACTGATGCTCTGGTTGCCATTTGCACGTCGCTAAGGGATTTTGGGACCCAATAGGCTGTTAGCTTGTGCATACCCAAGCGATCATGTAAAGTTGTTGAAACGCTACCATGTGAAATGTGTAAAGCATTCGCTATTTCTTCCACCATAATTCGCCTATCAGAGTACACCAGATCCCGTACTTTGTTACACATTTCTTCATCGGTGGCATCTGATGGGCGACCATACCTGGTTTCGTCTTCTAAAGTCGTTCTACTGCGTTTGAATTCCCCAACCCAGAATTTAACTTGTGCATACGATGGTGCAGAAGACCCATAAACATTGGTCAACTCGCAATGTATTTCCTGGCCTGTTTTCCCTTTCAAATACAAGTACCGAATTACAGCACGGTACTCAACTTTTGACGAAAAGCTTACTTTTGCATCGCTAGCCATGTTTGACATTCAATATCTTATGAGTGAATGACACGATAAGGGTGCAATTTTGCCCTCAGGCCTAAAACATGTATGAAAATGAAACAAGGCATGAAAATCTTGGGTGTCTCGGTCAATTGGAAATGGGATAGGCTGGTTACTTATTGACTTGCCCTCGTAGCATCTCATCTTCACAGTTTTTCCTTATCTAGATGACTGGCTATCAAGACACTAAAATTGTCTAGCTCTATTGGAACACAGAAAATTCATCATTCATTTGATTGTAAAGCTGGGACTGACAATCAATCTTCTCTTGAAGTCAGATCTATTCCATCTCAGAAATTCACTTTCATAGGGATGGAATTTCTCACTCACCTAAACATAGTCTAAATTCCTCAAGACAGGATTCAGGCTCAATATTTCTTCCCAACATAACAGGGAAAACTCAATGCAGCAGCAGACTTTGTAATTCTATGGAGACTTCATCTCAGATCATTACAAATATCTCTTCTTGCACAATGGAGACCACATATTCTTCTGCTTCACCATCAAATCAAAATAACACACAACATACGGTATCATCTCAATTGGTGGAATAATCGTCAAATTTATCTTAAAGGTGTTCCCATCAAGAAGCCTCTTCCTTCTCACCAGTTACTCACAGATGCCAGTCAGACTGGTTAGGGAGCTCATCTGGAACCGGAGGTCAGTTATTTCATGGAGTTTGGACCCAAGACCAATCACAACTCTATATCAATCTTCTAGAACTTTTGGCCATAACTCTTGCCTTGAAACAAGCAATAATATAAACATCACATAATCAATTCAATACAGACAACACAACTGTTGTAGCTTATATTCGATGACAAGGCGGAACTCACTCTCCGGATCTTTGTCTAGAAGTGTGGCACACACTCATTTGGTGTCATCAAAACAAGATCAGACACATCAATATACGTGTCACCAATCCCAGATGAGAAAGCACTAGCACTGTCAATGGACTGAAATCGCACCCATGCTTATGCCTTTCCTTCATTTCATCTTATTTAAGCTGTACTTCTAACTTCGTCGATCACCGTGCAAAGTTGTACTCATAGCACTTTTATGGCCGTTTGGCCACCATGATTTCCAGAACATCTAAATCTGTTAATATCTTTACCCATAACTCTTCCAGTAATACCAGACCTTCTGGAACAATTACAAGGAAGATTTCTATATCAAAATCCTAAACTTCTAACATTTCACGCATGGGAATTTTCAAACAATCCATCAGAAATAGTTTTCAAAGGAAGTTGCAGACCATGTCTCTGAAGCTAGAAGAGCTTCCACGAGAAAAGTCTAGGCTGCAAAGTGGGAGGTGTTTACCAACTGGGCAAATCAGAGGAAAATTGATCCTATCAAGGCCTCTCCAAATATAATTGCTGACTTCTTGATGTATCTATTTAGAGATAAGAATTGTCAAGTTAGCACTATCAAAGGTTACAGATCAATAATATCTAACACCTTGAAACTCAGGTCCAAAATGAATATAGGAAAACATCCTATCATTTCAGAACTTATCAAGTCATTTCAAATGCAAAGACCTGTCAATAGATCACTTGCCCCAAAATGGGATCTAGCTTTTGTTCTCACATACTTATGCAAAGATCCATTAGAACCTATGAACAAGTCGTCTTTGTTACACTTATCTATGAAACCATCTTTCTTGCTGGCCATGGCTACAGCCAGGAATGTCAGTGAAATTCATGCCTTTGCTATTAATGAAGAATATTTCAGATTCAGTTCTGTTGATGGTTCTCTCTTAGAACTCAAGCAGGCTTTTTAGCGAAGAATCAACTGCCTTCTAAAGCTCCTGAGTCTATTACAAGGCTTTCAAACATATGCCAGAGTCACGGTCACGACTTTTAACCACCTTCTTTGTCCGATTAGAGCTGTAAAAATCTATCTCAAAAGGACAAAGTCTATAAGGGGTTGCAGCACTAGACTTTTCATACCCACTAAAGGAAATCCTGACGTTTAGAAGTATACAATTTCTAATTGGGTAAAGTTCACCGTTAAAATGGCTTATAAGTCCATTTCTAAGAGACAAATGCCTCATCTTAAAGTCAGGGCATATGAGTTAAGATCTCTTTCTGCCCTCTTGGGCTTATTTCAACTTTTTTTGGCCACAGCCACCTTTTTTTCTGGCAATAACATTGCCAGAATATGACCATTCTGGCAACAATTTATTGCCAAAAAGTGGAGCATGCTCAGTGGGTACTTCTTGTGTCAATTCCTTTAATAATTTTGGAGGAAACTGATGCAAACAAAGAAAATATGTTAAACTATATCTGTTTCAATCATGAACACATTAGCCAAGTTTTTTTTATACAAGTGAGTGTTTTTCAGATAATTTGCTTATTGTTCAACACTTCATTTTTTCTAATGGTAGCTATATTTCTGAAACGGATAAGTTCTTTTGTTCTGCATGAATTCTGGATATTGCCCTAGCTATAAGACTTACTTTAAGCAGGCAGTGAAAGTAGGAAATAAAAAAAAAGTATTATTATCATTTTTCACAACAGCAGAGTGAGGGATAGTTTCAATTAAGAAAGGAGACATAAGGACATTTGAAATTTTGTGCTCCATGTAAGACGATAGTTTTAAAATTAAAACCAGGCCGTCTTCTTAAGAAACATTTTTTTTGTGGAAGATGAGTTTGTTAAGTAAATTTCATGCATGCATTTGGTATTACTAGCACTTTCCCTGACTCAATCTAGTCAATTAGCCCATTGTAGTCTGGAGATCCCTAAAAGGGTATTTCGCAAACACTGTTGACGCGGCGTCTGATTAGGGTCTCCACTGTTTGCAAACAGGTCAACCTTTTTTCTCTCAAAATATCTAAATCACATAGCCTGACATACCTAAAATCGAAATTAGAATCTTCCAATATAAAGTGTGGGAGAGTTCATTCAGTCTACAATGGGTTAAATACACAGTTTTGATTGCATAACATCCTAATGGTTTTTAGCAGATTAAGATAAGAAATTCTTGGTGACTTCGGCCACCCTTACATGTAGGGGCCTGACAAGGGGTAATTAGATTAGGTATCAGCAACGTTTATGATGAAGACAGGGAAACAGATAAGGTGGGTAATTTGGTGATAATTTGAATTTTTTTTCTCTTTATTCAGATCAGTAAAATAGATCTGGGTGTTATTCATTAAAATTACCTCGCCAAGGCGGTTCTTATGAATACTCACGTTTAATGGAGAAATACAGATACTTATGCATGTATGCTAATTTATCATCAAATGTCCTCTAACATTACTTCTTTGGATCAAATACAGAACATAAGATAGTATTTATTTATTTATTTTATTTATTTATTTATTAAAAAGAAAAGATTTATGGCGTAAAATAAGACACATTCTAAATTGTCTAGGAACTTTCTGATATATTCCATAATGTATTGTTTTACTGAAGTTAAAATATTTAGTTTTGAGGCAGCTATGGAAAAATTGTGAAGCATGCTTATTTACTTTAGAAAATAAATAAAAAAAACTTTCAATTTTATATTTCTATTCAGTTTCCAGTGCAAGAAAAAACAACACTTTTGTATTTTGAAAAAACAACTATCAAAAAATGAATAAATAAATAAATAAAGAAAGAAAGAGATGCAATTTATTTGGTGCTAAAGTAACATATTGAATACTACTCAATTATATGAATTGCCCCTTATAGAGTCCCATCTAGGGAGACTTAACATTCTTATGCTCAACTCATAATCACTTAGAGAAGATAAGCCTTTGATGTGCGCACTGTTGTTGTATATTGGGGCTGATCATGAGGGGGGGAGGCGGAGGGGGGGGGGGGGGGGCGGGGGGGGGGGGTCTAGCCAAAGAAGGGAAAAAATGTGCCTTTAAGCTTATATTATTTCTAGTTTCTTGCATATGTTTGAATTAACAGGAAACTGAAAACACAGTTAATTGCTACATTGTGGTGATAATACTTTTCTTGTGGCCATATTGCCAGAATTCTGGCAATATTGCTGGAAATTTATGTTCCAGTTCATATCTGGATGGTTTTGGCAGTGTTGCAGTATTGCGGGAAACTAATTTGCATACGAAATCCAGTATTGCCGCAATATTGCCACAATATTGACAGAATGTATTGCGGCAATATTGCTGGAATATTGCCGCAATATATTGCAAGAAGCCCTGTAGTTTGGTAAGGGGAGGGTGGGGGGTGGGGGGGGGGGCTTCTAAGATCTTTCTTATTTATTCCTGGAAGTCTAAGATTTGGAGGAATCCTCCCTCCATATTGGTGATTCTAACAATAAGTAGAATATATGGTTGGTATGCGAAACATTAAGATCAAATTTCTATTAATGAACATATTCTACTGGGAGGCCCTATCCTTCCTCCCCGCATTCCTATTTAAGGGAAAAAAATGGGTAAATCACGTGACTGACCGGAAGTGATCTTTGATGTCACTATTGACATGAAGATCGTTTCCTTTGTTCCTCCCACATCTCTGATCTTACCTAATTTCTATTGGGAGCTAACAGGGATTAGCAATAAGTAGAATATATATGGTAGGTATGCTCATTAAAACAAATTTTACATTTAAAAATTTAATTTTGTCAAGTTTACTCGGATGTCTCTTGTATTGTTTTTCTTAAGTTTGTCATGTTTGCTAGGACCTCTCTTCTATAGCTTTGCATAAGTTTTATCAAGTTTGCTAGGATTTCTCTTGCACTACTCTGCTTAAGTTGACCTGTCTTGTAATGCTCTGCATAAATTTTGCCGTGTATGTTGGGATCTCTCTTGTATTGCTCTGTATAAGATTTGGCAAATTTGCTGGGATCTCTCTTGTACTGTTCTGGGTATGTTATGTCAAGTTTGCCATACTATTAGCAGTAAAGCGATTTGTGAGCTGTAGGAGAATTCTCTGAATTTAATAATATGCCCTTTCTTTTCCAGTTCCTTGTGAAGACTTTCATGGTGGACCATTCTATAAATTACAAAAAATTCGTTTAGTATTATTATTTTGAACTTCGTTCACAAGATTTCTATTGCCAAAGAAGCCTCTCTTCAAGATAGTTTAGTCGACATAATTGTCACAGTACAAAAAATATCATAATGTCTACTGCTGTTGATAAGGTTAGGTATGCCTCAAATCCTTCCCTGGTAATGTGATAGACACTGAAAACAATACTAAGATTGTGGGTGATTGGGTGTTGCGAAGGTGTGTATCTTCCGTCACTGGGGCGTCCAACTGATATTGGCTTACAGCTGGGCAAGGCCTGCTATTCTTGTAGCAGGTAAGGGTAGAGGGCGGGGGAATGTTTTTTATTTCTTCTGTCTCTTCACTTTCATTCCTGTTCTCTTTCTTCCCTGTCCCTCTCTTTCATCTCCTCTACTATCTCTTCTATCTGTTTTCTCCCTTTCTCTGAAGACGACACAAATGACCCACAAGGGTTGACATGTCGTTAAACCCCAACGCAATCAATCAAATCAATACTAAGATAACCAATCAGATTGCCTCATGAAAAAATAAGAAAGAAGAAATTCTACCAAGTTATCCCAAGGGTGATGAATGTTGATTTTGGAATGCATCTGCTGTCATAGCCTGTGGATAGGATTGATATGAGTTCTACTGAAGGTGAATTGATATGCTATCAGTGGAGATCTCTTGTTTTTATGTAGTCAATTCCCATTTTAATCGAATAGATTTGACAGTGAATGACCCTTGAGAGCTATGAACACGCTCACAAAACTGAAACAACTGAAGTGTCAAGTTTTCTGGGTTAGACTTAAGCCAAAAAGGCCTCATCAATGACACTCATATAAAAATTCAAAATTCCTGGAATGGTCTCAGTAATCACAAAGGACCAGAAAATATAATAAATAAATACACTATAATAAGTACTGGGAGACATTCCAGAGCTGCCATATGGCACTAACACCTGCTGCGGTGAAGATAAGTTAAAAAAAAGTATTGACCCTTGAGAGCAATGAACACATTCACAAAACTGAAAACAGCAGAAATATAAAGTTTTCTGGGCCAGACCAGCAAGTTTAGGCCAGTTAGGTCTCATCAGTCCCCCTCATATATATTTTAAACAATCCAGGAATGGGCAGAATGAATATAGCTGCCACATGGCACATACACGGATTTTGTTTGGTTGGTTTGGAGTGTAATGACACAGTCATCACTATTAAGATGACGTCTAGCTGGTCAGTTTACCTAACAGCATAGGGACGGAATGAATGTAATGCAATAGTTTAATCTATAGGTACATGTACAAATAAGATGAAGGCAGCATTTACAGATCAAAGCACTGAGAGTGCTGATGGGGGCGGTTGCCAAAACTCTTGAACTGATTGGGATTTACGTTAAATTTAAAAAAAAAAAAAAAAAAGCAATACATAAACAGTACTCAATAATGGCAATCCGTTTCGGGTTTTACCCATTTTATGCAGATATCTGCATTTCAAATACAGATATATCTTTTAATAAATACAGATATCTGTAGTTTTTGGAATTACAGATATCTTTAATTGAATGCAGATATCTGTAATCGAAATAGGCATATATCTAACTGTAAAACAGATATTGGTATCTGAAATACAGACATCTCTATATCGATCATAATATAGATATCTGCATTACAATTAGAGATATCTACATGTCAAATACAGATATCTGCATTTCAGTTAGAAATATCTCTAATTTAGCTGAATTCTGCATATCTGCATTTAAAATACAGGTATCTCTAATTGAAATGCGTATATCTGTACTTGAATTTCTAAATTAAATACACTAGAAAAGTACCCGTGCTTGCGCGGGCATTATATAAAATTTTGATTCATCGAACAGATTTCAATCTGAAAAAAAAAGTTCGAAGGCTATTTTATTTTATTTATTTATTTATTTAATTCTATCTGTGTTCAACGTCACGATCTTAAAGTCATACTGCGATGATATCTTTATATGACAGGGAACTCAATATTCACCTTTAAGGTGCCGCCTCACTTAAATATCCCCAGCCAGACACGACATAATATTCCAACCAGCCACGCTATACCAGGCCGCCAAGCGAAAGACCAGCTACAGTAATATCATGTTTAAATTCTTTGGTGGTTGGCCGGGGATCGAGCACACAACCTCCCGAACGCAAGGACTTAGCCACTTGCGCCGGTAGATTCGTAGGTAATCGGCCTGCTGATTTCGGACGGTTTAATTCTTTCACTGCCATAGTCGATAATAGGCTTTTGCAAACAGCGTAAATCCATAATGAGCCGTCTCATCTGGATCTACGCTGTTTGACATTCAGTATTTCACCTTTGCATATGAACTTCTTTCCAAGCGATAGTTTGTTAAAAAAAACAAACAAAAAAAAAACAAAAAAAAAACCGACAAATTTGGCGCCCATGGGAGAGTCAGGCCAACATGGGTAGCCGCCGTTTGATCACTCTGGCTGCGCATTCGATGGGTTGCTAAGGGTTCAAGGTTTCTACGTGCGGACAGTGAAGACGGATCAGACTGGGCTGACGCGCAGGTCATTTAGTTGATTTTGCCATGCGACGGCTCATAGATGCAGAGTTGCCTCTAGGACCAATTACAGTCGACCCTCAATAGCTCGACCCGATGGTGATCAGATTGGGTTCGGACTGATCCAGCGGTGTTTGGGATGGTTCGAAGAGTGAGTACGACGTAGCCTGTTTATAAAACAATTCATCTATATTGACCACAGAGGACAGTAATAACTGACCAAAATTAAGATATTTATTGGGTAGATTTTTCAACGCAGTTTGAAATAAATGAATTTTCCCGAAGAAAAAAAAAAAAAGAAGAATCTTAATTACGTATGCCATTACGTTCCCGTACTTTGTGCTTTCATTCGGTTCACACCCTTGTCAGAAGCATCGCTGCAATGTATAAATTGCCTATTACACCACGCGGGGAATACCGAACTTTCAGTTAGATAAATACGCACCCGTCTATGATTAGATGACGTCCAATTTATTTACAATGTGCACGAAATCTGTTAATAGGTGGTAAATTCGAGAAGCTACTTTGGGAGAATTTGAATAAAGTATTGTCTGTTTCCCCACAAAAAAAAAAAAAAAATAAATAAATAAATAAAAATAAAAAAAAAACTGAAAATTGAATAAAATTCCGGAAATTAAATATAAAATTTATCAATAAGAACAATATCGTTATTAATTTAAACCAACCAATCGCAGCAGGTTTTTATCCTTTTCTTAGTTTTTGAGGCAAATTCGTTCTTTTAGTAGTATAGATATATTTGTGTTTCAGTGCGAGATATCTGCAATCCGTATTTATGATTGAATTAGAGGTATTCACGTATTGGAAAATGATACCTCCCTCGCCGATTTTTACACGCTCACCGTTCACCCAAATACCAATGTGACGGCCGGTGTAACAGTTTATCTTGTCCCCCTGGGCAGCTTGCCCCCGGGGGGGGGGGGGGGGCAAGATACCCCGGGGTACCTTGCCGCCCGCCCTGGGCAGCTTGCCCTCCCACCTCAGAAAACTCAATTCAAAATGATATTTATTTTTTTTTATAACAAATTTATATCACACAATTATCAGAACAATAGTAATGTATGTTTTCATTATTTTTCTCTTTATGGGAGGAGGTTGGGGCTAAGATACTGTAGCCTAAGCATTTTCCTCCCAAACTCAGAAGTCCTTGCAGACACAGTTCAGAAAGATATTTTATCACTTTTAATAGAATTTCCCATTGAACAGGTCATTAGAGAATCTCCAGTATTTGATATTACCTATCTTTCTTCTAACAGGAAGGGGTGGGGGGTAAGATACCCTGGCCTGGGCAGCTTGCCCCCCGGGGCTGAAGATACCCTGGTCTAGGCAGCTTGCCCCCCACCCCTGGAAATTTGGCAAACTCCGATCTGAAAAGCTATTTAATCATTTTAAACTTAAAATTCTAATGCACAGACATTAGAATGGTAGTAGTATCTGCTATTACGTATTTTTTCACTTTACGGGAAGGGATTGGGGCCAAAATACTGTGGCTTAAGAAGTTTGCTCCCAAGCTCAGAAAATCTTGTAAACAAAATTAAGTTCAGAATGTTAATTTTATCTTTTTTAAAACAATTTCCCATTTAACAGGTCATTGGAATATTTCTCTTACTTTTTATTACTTATCTTTCTTCAGATAGGCTAGGATGGAGGGTAAGATACCCTGGCTTGGGCAGCTTGCCCCCTGGGGGTGAAGATACCCTGGCCTGGGCAGTTTGCTCCCCACCCCTGGAAACTTGGCAAACTCCGATCTGAAAAGCTATTTAATCATTTACAACTTAAAATTCTAATACACAGACATTAGAATGGTAGTAGTACCTGCTTTTACCTACTTTTTCACTTTACTGAAAGGGATTGGGGCCAAAATATTGCGGCTCAAGAAGTTTGCTCCCAAGCTCAGAAGATCTTGTAAACAAAATTAAAGTTCAGAATGTTCTTTTTATATTTTTAAAACAATTTCCCATTTAACAGGTCATTTGAATATTTCTATTGCTTTTCATTATCTATCTTTCTTCAGATAGGCTGGGGTGGGGGTAAGATACCCTGGCCTGGGCAGCTTGCCCCCCGGGGGTGAAGATACCCTGGTCTGGGCAGCTTGCCCCCCACCCCTGGAAACTTGGCAAACTCCGATCTGAAAAGCTATTTAATCATTTACAACTTAAAATTCTAATACACAGACATTAGAATGGTAGTAGTACCTGCTTTTACCTACTTTTTCACTTTACTGAAAGGGATTGGGGCCAAAATAGTGTGGCTCAACAAGTTTGCTCCCAAGCTCAGAAAATCTTGTAAACAAAATTAAAGTTCAGAATGTTATTTTTATATTTTTAAAACAATTTCCCATTTAATAGGTCATTTGAATTTTTCTTTTGCTTTTTATTATCTATCTTTCTTCAGATAGGCTGGGGTGGGGGTAAGATACCCTGGCCTGGGCAGCTTGCCCCCCGGGGGTGAAGATACCCTGGCCTAGGCAGCTTGCCCCCCACCCCTGGAAACTTGGCAAACTCCGATCTGAAAAGCTATTTAATCATTTTGAACTTATAATTCTAATGCACAGACATTAGAATGGTAGTAGTACCTGCTTTTACCTATTTTTTCACTTTACGGGAAGGGATTGAGGCTAAATTACTGTGTCGCAAGAAGTTTGCCCCCAAGCTCAGAAAATCTTGTAAACAAAATTAAAGTTCAGAATGTTATTTTTACATGAACCTTTTTTAAACAATTTCCCGTTTAACGGGTCATTTGAATATTTCTATTACTTTTACTTTTTATTATCTACCTTTCTTCAAATAGGCTGTGGGGGGGGGGGGGGGGGGGGGGGGGAAGTAAGATACCCTGGCCTGGGCAGCTTGCCCCCCCTCCCCGGGGGTGAAGATACCCTGGCCTGGGCAGCTAGGCCCCACCCCTGGAAACTTGGCAAACTCCAATCTGAAAAGCTATTTAATCATTTACAACTTAAAATTCTAATACACAGACAATAGAATGGTAGTAGTACCCGCTTTTACCTATTTTTTTCACTTTACGGGAAGAGATTGAGGCCAAATTACTGTGGTCCAAGAAGTTTGCTCCCAAGCTCAGAAAATCTTGTAAACAAAATTAAAGTTCAGAATGTTATTTTTATCTTTCTAAAACAATTTACCTTTTATCAGGTCATTTGAATATTTCTATTACTTTTTATTATCTATCTTTCTTCAGATAGGCTGGGGTGGGGGTAAGATACCCTTGCCTGGGCAGCTCGACCCCCGGGGGTAACGATACCACTGTCTTGGCAGCTTGCCCCCCCCCCCCCCCCGCCCCCTCACCCCTGGAAACTAGGCAAACTCCGATCTGAAAAGCTATTTAATCATTTACAACTTAAAATTCTAATGCACAGACATTTGAATGGTAGTAGTATCTGCTTTTACCTACTTTTTCACTTTATGGAAAGGGTTCGGGGCCAAAATACTGTGGCTCAAGAAGTTTCCTCCCAAGTTCAGAAAATCTTGTAAACAAAATTAAAAGTTCAGAATGTTAATCTTACCTTTTTAAAACAATTTCCCGTTTAACAGGTCATTTGAATATTTCTATTACTTTTTATTATCTATCTTTCTTCAGATAAGCTGGGGTGGGGAGTAAGATACCCTGGCCTGGGCAGCTTGCCCCCCCCCCCCGGGGGTGAAGATACCCTGGCCTGGGCAGCTTGACCCCCACCCCTGGAAACTTGGCAAATACCAGTTAAATGAATTAAGTTGTGTAAGATTTTCTTGAGGCGGGGGTCAAGCTGCCCAAGCCAGGGTATCTTCACCCCGGGGGGAGGGGGGGCAAGCTGCCCAGGCCCCCCACCCCTTACTGTTTAGAGAAAAATGGTTAATGGTCGATATTATGAATATTCAAATGACTGTTCAAATGGAGTCTGTCAGGTTTTCTGGCATAGGTGCTAGCTTCTAAGGCTCTCAATTTCCTCCTATCCAATAAAAGATGCATATATACAAAAAATCAGTTTTGTCATGTTTCTGTTATAAAGATTTTTATTTAAAAGAAGAAAAAACTTACTGAAGTAAGTTGTGTAAGATTTTCTTGAGGCGGTGGGCAAGCTCCCAAGCCTGGGTATCTTCACCCCCGGAGGGAAGCTGCCCAGGCCACGGTATCTTACCCCCCACTCCTTCCTGTTTAGAGAAAAATGGTGAATGGTCGATATTACGAATATTCAAATGACTGTTCAATAGGGAAGCCTATTAAGTGATAAACTATCTTTTTGAATGGAGTCTGTCAGGTTTTCTGGCATAGGTACAAGCTTCTAAGGCTCTCAATTTCCTCCTATCCAGTAAAAGATGCATATGTACATAAAAAATCAGTTTTGCCATGTTTCTGTTATAAGGATTTTTATTTAAAAGAAGAAAAAACTTACTGAATTAAGTTGATTTTCTTGAGGTGGGGGGCACGCTGCCCAAGCCAGGATATCTTCTCCCACGGGGCGCAAGCTGCCCAGGCCACGGTATCTTACCCCCCCCCCCCCCCCACTACTCCCCTTCCTGTTTAGAGAGGAATGGTTAATGGTCCATTTTATGATTATTCAAATGACTGTTCAATAGGAAAGTCTAGCCAGTGATAAACTATCTTTTGGAATGGAGTCTGTCAGGTTTTCTGGCATTGTTGCTAGCTTCTATGGCCACTATATTCTGGACCTCTATTTTTCCCTATCGGGTAAAAGATGCATACGCACATAAAAAATAAGTTTTTTTTCCATGTTTCTATCATAAAGATTTTTATTTAAAAGGAATAAAATCTTTCTGAATAAAGTTCTGTCAGGTTTTCTTGGGGTGGGCCTAAGCTGCCCAGGTATCTTGCCGCACCCCCCACATACCTCACCTCCAGCCATAGAAAAATAGTTAATGGTCAATATTAATAATATTCAAATGACTGTTTAATAGGAAAGTCTATTAAGTATAAATTGTCTTTTTGAATGGAGTCTGCCAGGTTTTCTGGCATAGGTGCAAACTTCTAAGGCCACTATATTCTGGCCCTCAATTTCCTCCTGTCAGGAAAAAGATGCATTGCATATGCACATACATGTAAAAATCAGTTTTCCCGTGTTCCTACTGTAAGGATTTTTATTTAAAAAAAAAATAAAATCTTTCTGCATTAAGTTCTGTCAGGTTTTCTGGGTGTGTGTGTGTGTGGGGGGGGGGGGGGGGGGCGGGGGGTCAAGCTGCCCAGGCCAGGATATCTTCACCCCCGGGGGGCAAGCTGCCCAGAGGCAGCTTCACCAGCGGGGGCAAGCTGCCGAGGGTGGGGGGCAAGATACCCCGGGGTATCTTCAAGCTGCCCAGGGTGCAAGATAAACCGTACACCGGCGCAGTTCACCCCCTTACAGACGACACACATACACTTATAAAGGTTGCTCAAGATTTCACATCATCTCTTTACAGTCAAATCTGTCACTATATACAGTCCCATATTTTTGGTATTGATGGGTCCGAGATAAATGGCATGGGAACCTATTTTATTTTATACAAACCCAGGAGATACTGACTGAAAATTCACGAGAAAAAAAAACAAACAAAAAAAAACAGACTTTCATCACAATGTTGGCCATTTCCACGCGACAGTCGCGTGGATGCGCGAATTAATAGTGTTAGATTATGCGCAGGCGATCTAGAACTGCCGTTACCTCGTGGCAGACATGATAAATATTGAAAAACGAAGGCCAGGATAAGTCTATGGATCCGCGCTGTACGATCTGACTATTTGCGGTTTGTTCTTGTATATCACTACTTTGCATGTCTTACTGCTATAGCAGAATTCCAAAGCGGATCTGATACGCAAAGCGTGATGAACATGCGATTGTAAGAAAGCGCTACACGCGAAATTGTAAATTAGCATGTGCATCACACATTCTAATCTTGGTCGTTCACTGTTTCCTTCGAAAAGATCTGCCGCTAATATTTAAATTTAGCGTGCCAAAGGTTTCAATAATCATGGTAATGGTCCTAAAATGAACCTAATCATTTGTTACAAATGTGATCAGTCTGTGCATTAGCTGCACAGAGACTGCGATTCATGTATTACAGTGTTTTATACCAATTTATGACCTTATCATCGAATTGAGTGGAAACCATTCGTCTCGCACTCAGATCTGAATTACACATATGCACAAAGGAACGGTTTTGGCCTGAATAGGATTAGTACACTGTATTGATGACAATTCTTGCAATAAGTTTCGTTTCGGTGTAATCTGTTCCGCCACCGAATTCTAAATGACAGTACATCTTAAATATGAGTACTAAAAACAGTAATAGCAGTTCACAGGTTTGGCATATATAGTTCAGTTTGGTGCAGATCAAAAGTCTATGATCTTGATCAGGCTGCATTTAGTGCAAGCTGTTGTCCGCACTGTTCGTTTATGTATGAGAAACGACCTTATGGCATTTGAGACCAGCAACATGCGCATCCGCGCAGTCTATGTATCTGAACGGTCTGATCTGGGTCTATGCATATGGTCAACAGAATGCATTATGTCTGCAAGCAGTGTGAATACTGCTTCAAAACGGCGGAAATTCTAATCAGTCTGCGCTTTTCACATTTAAACTCCGTACACTTCACCTTCGAGGAAAGGGACTTTTGTGTTTCTGTAGTGGCTCAAACAAGAACAAACGTGCGGTACCCGTTTGAAGAATTTTTGGTCAGCTTGTGTATCTCAGTGCGGTAAAGTGAAGAGGGTTGTTACGTAAGAAGACAGTGGACTAAGCCAGCTTATTTTATCTCGGAGTGCCGAACTAACGTATCTGGCGATTAATTAGTGTACGGGATAATTTATTGTTTTGTTATTAGGAACATTTATTCGACATAGAATTAATCGGATGGAATTGAAAACAAACATCAGCGTGGTAATTATTTATTATACAATTTCACATTCAGTTTACCAATCACACATAGCAAATAAGAAAACCCATTCGTCGTATAGGTCCTTTTATGTCGTCCGGGTGTACGAAAGCGTCCGATAGCCAGGTCAATTTTGGCTGTCAGTGAATCTGTCCTAAAATTTCGAACAGTAATTTTTTTTTAGCAAATCGTAATTCCTAAAATTTCGAACAGCGAGAACTGAAATTATTTAATTTTGTTCGAAATTTTAGGACATTTACCGTAATAGCCTCTTCTCTGTCCTTTTTCTGTGGATAGTAGAACCGCGGCTAAGGTAACTTTTTTTTTCAGGGATTACTATAGAGCGTGGGATTTGCACCGATTTCTCACAGTTTAATGTACTGGTCGGGTGCATGCTTCAGCAAAAAAAAAAAAAAAAAAAATATAATAATAATAAAAAAGAAAATAAAAAAAATAAATAAATAAAATAAAATGAACATTCCCGCAGTTTTCTGCGTGATTTTCATTTTTCCGGACCTAAAAGTATTTAAGAAGTTATTTTTGGTTCATTTTTCTCTGACAAGAAAGCAAGGTATCAAATATTGATAAGAATTCATTGATATCACTCATGTTATCAGTGGATGTCACACGTTACAAATGGAAACAACATACGTTACCGAGGCTATACAAGGGAAACAACTCAATCACCTGATAGCAGGAAATGTCATTCATATTCTTTAAATATTTTATTCTGATAATAATCGTAGAAAGTAAGTAGAACTATTTTGTTATTGTTTGCATGTTCTGAAGCAGAACTTAGGCTAACTGTTATAACGGTACGAAATGATCTGCAACGATTGGTCCCGCCTATATTACCGAGAAATATAGGTCAAATTGGTCAAATCGCTCAGCTTTTACTGCGGCACTAGATAAATAGAAAGAAAATAAGACACGCAGAATATTTAATAGGTGAGGTAATGCCTCGCACCTTGTGGATTTTGACCCTTCCCACCCCCACTCTGTGTCTTCTTGGGATAGCTCCCCATCTATTGCAAATTCTTAAAATTACCTCTACTTGTTAGGCAATGCTGTAGATTTGGTTTGCTTTACTGGAATACTGGAGTATTCATATTCATCCGATGATATTGTACACAATGTGATAAAAATCATCTTTCTTTAAAAGTTTGACGTTTCCTTTGTCTTTGTTCATTTATTCGCTATTTAAAAGCATCGGCGTGTATAAAGTTAATATGTTTAAATGCAGAATTTTGCGTTATCAGCGTTAGCAGGGAACTATTTTGGGGGCGATTTTAGGTAGTTATTACGTAGGTACATTGTATTTTTCAGCCGAACGGATGGCTGAAATGCAGTATAGTAAATCTGGTGGCGGTAAACCGCCCCCAAAATGGTTGATTTATTTTTCAAGTTTAATTCCTAGGTTACTGCTTGCCAGTATTTAGTAACCAACTGGGACACCAATTGGATAACTCGGTGGGTAAAGTGAGCACCTGCCAAGCTAGTGACCCGGGTTTGAAACCTACTGGGTGTAAACTAATGCACAAAGCCCTTTCACCACACTCATTCAATATAGACTTGGACCCAATATTATTAGGTCCGAGATATAGATTAAGAGGGTCATTAAACTAAAAAAAAAAAAAAAAAAAAAAAGAAAAGAGTAAAAAACAATTACCATTATTATGGACAGCTCAAGTGGAATTATAACTGTATAAAGTTGTCTTGTTAGAGGCCTTGCTGTTTAACTATCACATTTTTCCCACCAAAACTCCTTACAAGGTAGCTATTTTTCTGTTTGTCAACTTGCTCACATAATTTTCATGGAGGTAAATCATGAAATAATTTCTACCGTCATTCTCCCCTTTTTACTTATTCAAGATGGAAAGTTGTCCAGTTACTGGCAAAAAGTATATGCACGATGTACTGTTTAACCATTTAGAGCACTAAATCTGCCAAGGAAAAGTGTGAGAATACTATAGGTTAACTGACCAGCTCTATATGACTTAACAGTGTAAAAGTGACTGAGCTGTACAATGCCAAATCAAATAAAAATCTTTAAAATCATGTGATTTTGGTCACTGAAGTGGACAGAAATTAGTAAATAATAATATTTCATTTATGCATAACTAGTATGAATTATGTTGTCCAGTTGATGGGGGATATACTGTTTTTGGTGCGGATCTGGTTGGCGTTGGTGTCAGCATTGTCATGACACTTTCTTGCAATAGCTCATGAACCAGTAAGTGGATCCTACCATGTAAATGTATCATTGGGACTGGATGATAAACTATGTAGGTTTTGGTGACTTTGACCTAATTTTCATGGTCATTCTGGACTAAAATTGTCAAGTGTCTGCATGAGAATTGGTAAACCAATTAGTGGGTTCTTACCAAATTTGCATCATTGGGACCAGATAATGAGCTGATTAGGTGTTTGTGGCCTTGAATTCATGGGACTAAGGGATTTTCAAAGCCCTATCTCCATTTCCAGTTGATGGATTCTAGTCAGACTTGCTATATAGTATAACAGGAATGGTCTTAATTGCTGATCATGTTTTGGTGACCTTGATCTTGTTTTCAAGGTCACCATGGGATTTACACTATTAATATAAAGCTTTACAATGTGCTTTACAGTTTAGCTGGGACAGTCTTAATTGCTAATTATATTTTGGTGACCTTGACCCAATTTTCAAGGTCATCACAAGACTTGTACCAATTACTAATTATGTAAAATCAAAGATTTTCAACACCCTATCACCTGAAACTATGCATGGATTCAGGTCAAACTTGACCTGCGAATTTTTATCAAATTTGCATCAATATATCATTTGGACCTGCCCTGAAGTTGATAATTAGGTTTGGTGACCTTCATCTTGTTTTCAAGGCTGGCATATAACGTAGAAACTTAGAATGCTGGAGGTGTTCTTGTTTTAGTTTACCTTGGAATGGGAATAAAACTATTTTTTGTGGTGAAATCATAACAGTTATATTACTGTCCATGTAAGGGACTTCTCATTTTTTTTTTTTTTTTTTTGCAGTTTTGCTTGAGTGTTCTCAGTAACCACAGTAAGCAGAGATAAAACATAAATAGATATAAACAGAAAATTTTATGCTCCACCAACTGGTATCTTCCACAAAATTCTCCATTGTAAAATAATAAAGAACCAAATGAAAATACATATACATATTTTCCGACAATTTACGTCATGTGGACAAATGAAGGCATGTGTTAAAGCACATTTCCTCCTGTCAGAAAACCTAGAACTAAAGAATGAGCTTTGTTTCTGGAGGTCCTGAAATGCACTTAAGCAGGCCTTATCTCCCAAAAGCATAATACACATATATGCGCAAACAGCAGGCTCAGGGACAGTAAGAAAAATTGACTTTTTGTGATGTTGTTTAGAAAAGACAGTTTCCTCCATAAAATGAAAATTGATGGCCGAAATCCAATTTTCACACTTATTCATGACACCCTGTTCACCCTTATCCTGCGGAATTTTCTTTTGATCTGGGCCTAAGGAAGGGCTACCATAACCAGAGTTTCCCTTTTTTTTTTGATTGATTTAATTCAAACTCATGCCAACCGTACCAGCTGACAGGCTAACTATCAGCAGAACAACTGTAATCATGTGATCATCACATGATAGCCATTCACATAACAAACCAGTGTTTGTTTAACCAGTGTTTGTTTAAAATAAAAAAAATATCCAGAAATTAGCTTACAATGTGGGCATTATAGGAAGAATTTGGTTACTTGCATTTGTGCATATTTATCACTGGAAGTTGTTTAGATATAGTCTGTTTGGTTGGCACCTGATGGGGAGAGATAAAAAAAAACGAAAATCAGAAAATGGTGAACATTTGGAGTATTAAATTGAAGATAAAACAAGGTTTGCATTCTCTCCTGTTAGAAACCTAAAGTGGAATCTTTTCAGCAACAAATGATATTAATCTTGTGGTTTCCCTCACAGAAAAATAACCTCATTAGGCAGTGCAAAGTCACCCAGGATGAGGCTGTAAACATTTTTTCCTTCTTATTAACATCCAGAGTGAGAAGTGTAATTGAAACTTTCACAGCTGTCTACAGCTTCTAGACAGCATTGTCCTTACTCAAAGATAGCAAAAATACAAAAAAAACTACAGACGCCAGAATGTCTAGGCATTTGTTTGATTTCTTTGCTGGCTGACATTACCAGGGAAGCTTCAAGCTAGTTAAAAGATGTGTATTTGTCTCCTCTTTCAATTGTTAATTTAGAGAAATGGATTTCATGAAAATTGAGATGTAGAATAATACTTGATATAACATTACTCTGTAATTCTGTATCTTGCAAAGTGCACAGTATTTGCTTAAAATCTTGCAAATTTAACAAAATACATTTTGTATACTTTACTTTTGAGTTTTTTTTTTTTTTTTCAGGAATAATGATATTGCCTTTACAACTGCTGGCCTAGTATCACTAACACTGGTGGATCTTGCTGAAACTTGGTGGATTGGTTCCAAAGAAGTAAGTTTCACTTATAGATCTTTCCCAAGACTGTAGTCATTCTGTAGTTGATGTTGTGATATAGGTCTACCCCTAAAATATATAAGCTATATTAAGATATACCTGTTTGAATTTAGTGTATACTCTGATTGGAGTTACAAGGAATTCGAAACATGAACTTTTGGCAACATTCTGGTTTATACAGTGTAGGTCTACTCAATGAACAAGATATATCATACATATTTGAATTTAGTGTATATTCTGATTGGAGTTACAAGGAATCTGAAAAGTGGGTTTTTCCAACATTCTGGTTTATGTCACATGGCTTTTATTTGAACTGTTACACTCTGTTACAAAAAAGTTGAAAAAGGCCAATATTTTTAAGAGACTGAAAGTTGCTACATAATTTTTTAGCATTATGAATTTTCAGATATTGGTGTTTTTGCATTCCTTATGATTGTAGTATACTATCCCTCAGCAGCATTAAAAACATCTAGATTACAGTGACTCCTAGGATATGATGTATGTCTTAGATATATGTCTCTTGGTCTGCCTTCGTATGTGTTCAGATCCACAATTTGAGTTTCAACAATTTCTAATAAAATTCATACAGATTGAAAATGGCTTTTGTGCTTATTTGAGTTTTGACCACTTGTGTGACCACAATTGTGTGTGTGTGTGTGTGTGTGTGTGTGTGTGTGTGTGTGTGTGTGTGGTGTGCATGTGTGTTTTCAAAATTTTGTGTTTATGTGTACTCAGTTTTGTCCACAATTTCTTTCCATATGATAACTTTGACTGGGAGGTTGTGGGTTTGATTCCTGGCTAAAAGTGAGCATTGAGCTCCCTGCCACATCCACAGCCATATTGAATGACAATTTTGAAAATGTTCAGGCTATTTAATTTAAATAACAGTTTCACATATATAGTAGTCAGCATTCACTGTAGTATAAGGTGGGACTGCATGCTGAAGTATCATGCCGTGTATATCCATAAAACATGTACATCTGTTTCCCAACCAAGCTGACCACATTTGCCTTCTTTGTGCGATAGTTCCAGGCGTTTTCTATTTTCCGGACTGTTCCTTTGTCTCGGGATGAAATAAAAACAACCAGGTTTTGTCTGTCATAACAGGAAATCATCACCTTCAAATCTGTATCAGTTCAGGAAGTTCCTGGATGCTATAAATTGGTTGTCCTTGTTTTCCTGTGTCAATAATCGTGGCACCATTTAACAACAAGTGACCCCGACACCCAACATTTTTTTTCTGCGACGGCATTCTCCCTAGCTGTACACAGAATTGCTTGTGTGACACTTTATGAAATCTTCCAAATACTGGAGCAAAAGAAAACCACCAGTTGAACCCTGGTGGCTGAGGAACAGACATAAAAAATTCCGGCCCAGCAATCTAAATGAATAGTTTTTAAGTTGGGCCATCATAGAGTCTGAACCCCGACCCACCAGCATGCAGTTAAAGGGGTAAGCAAAGTGGTCAACCATGATTGGGTCAACCACTAAGCATGCAGACTGTTTTATGACATCAGTGTTATACCCCTTTCATTTATAACATATGACAATTTTACTAAATTGATCAGAAAAAGCTTTCCGAAGTTTATGATGCCGATACCTCTGTTGGAGAAGTTTGGCAGTGGAAGTTTTGTTGCAAGCATTGGAATCAGCCAAATGACTAGACACTCTTGCAAACCATATAAGTTGAGAAATGTTCACACCATAAGAAGTGGCACAAGTAACATTGCCATCCAAAAACCTGGAAATTAACAATGTGAAAGTCAAAATCATCATGTTTGTTGTAATTTTTTATTTATTACTGTCTGGTATATTTTGTATTAAATTTTACTAAAATCTCAACACCTTGTAATGTTTTTTGTTGTAATGTTTTATGACTACGGAGATTACCAATCGTTCTTGCAAGATATTCAGGAAACTGACTGGGAGCCACTCAAGAATCAAGATATTGAAATATATGCTAAAAATGTAACAGAACTAATTTTGAAATTTGCTAGTAAACAAAATTATTCCGAACGAATCAATAAAAACATGTTATTGATTAAATGAAATTAAAACAAATGATCTGGAAATGCAAATATATGTATAATAAATACAAGAGAACACAAATCAGTGCAGACTTTGAAAATTATAAGCTTCTAAGAAATAAAATTATAGGCGAAATTTGTAAATCTAAACAACTACATTATGACAAACTAGCTGAAAATTTAAGAAAAGATAGTATTGGACAAAGAGACTGGTGAGTATAGGACAAAGAGACTGGTGGAAAACACTAAATTTCATTAAACTGGAACAAACATCTTTATTCCCACCTATATATAATGATGATGTAGTCTACTTGGAAGATGCAGACAAGGTCAATATAATGAATGAATTCTTTGTAGACCAAACAAAACTAAATGAAAGTAATGCTTCTTTACCCTCTGATATACCATTGTCTCAATATGATTTAAGTTCAATCTCTACCACACTTGAAGAAGATGAAAAAATATTAAAGTCATTAAAACTAGGCAAAGCTTCTGGATCAGACTTAATTAATAATAAAATACTTAACAGAATAGAATACTTACCCAGTAATAATACACTTCCGCTTTCTTTTCCCC
This sequence comes from Anodontia alba, assembly GCA_964016985.1. Taxonomy (NCBI): domain Eukaryota; kingdom Metazoa; phylum Mollusca; class Bivalvia; order Lucinida; family Lucinidae; genus Anodontia; species Anodontia alba. The sequence continues at coordinate 51,941,234 of OZ024824.1, forward strand.
TTAGTGATCTCTTCAATGTCTCCTTGGCTACAGATAAAGTACCAAGCACATGGAAAGAAACAAACGCCCTATCTTCAAAAAGGACAATCTGTCAGTTATTTCTAATTTCAGACCTATTTCTCTCCTAAGCACAATGGGTAAAGTCTTGGAAATAATTGTACATAAGAAGCTTTTCAATTTTATTCGTGATCACAAAATATTAACTACACTGCAGTCAAGATTTGTTCCTGGTGACTTTACAGTAAACCAGCTTGTCAGTATATACAATACATTTTGTAAAGCCCTGGACGAAGGGAAGGAAGTTCGAGCAGTGTTTTGTGATATAAGCAAAGCATTTGACAGGGTATGGCATTAAGGTCTTCTTGCATGGTTTAAAAATTACTTAGCCGATAGAAAGCAGTGAGTAATTCTACCTGGAGTTGCATCTTCATGGGCAGCTCTGAAAGCCGGTGTTCCTGAAGGATCTATTTTAGGCCCACTTCTCGTCCTTATATATGTAAATGTTTAGCAGAAGACATACAGTCCACCATATGGCTCTTTGAAGACTGAAGCAAAACTGTGGCCTCTAGACGTTTTATAGAAAAGTGACCTAGTGGTCTAATTTTTGACCCAACAAGACCCACATTCCAGCTTGACCAAGATGTCATCAAGACAAACATTTTGGTAAAGTTCTTTGAAGATTAAAGCAAAACTGTGGCCTTTGGAGGATGAATAAGGTTTTAAAGAAATTTGACACAGTGACCAAGTTTTTGATCTGACATGACCCATATTCAAACTTGACTGAGATATCATCAAGATAAACATTCTAGTAAAGTTCTATGAAGATTGAAGAAAAACTATGGCCTTGAGAAGGTGAACAAGGTTTTAAAAAATTCAACCTAGTGACCAAGTTTTTGACCGAACATGACCAAATTCAAACTTGACCAAGACATCATCAAGACAAACATTCTGGTAAAATTTTATCAAGATTGAAGCAAGACTTAGGCCTCTAGAGGGTGAACAACGTTTTAAACAAACTGACCTAGTGACCTACTTTTTAATCCAACATGATCCATATTCAAACTTGACCAAGATATCATCAAAACAAACCTTCTGGTAGTTCCATGAAGATTAAAGCAAAACTGTGGTTTTTAAAGAAATTTAACCTAGTGACCTAGATTTTGACCAAACATGACACATGTTCAAACATGACCAAGATATCACAAAGAGAAACACTCTGGATAAAATTTATAAAGATTGAAGCAAAACTATTGCCTTTAGAAGGTGAACAAGGTTTTGAACAAATCTGACCTAGTGATCTAGTTTTTAATTCAACGTGACTCATATTTGAACTTGACTCAGATATCATCAAGACAAACATTCTGGTGTACTTTCATGAGGATTGAAGCAAAACTAACCTCTAGAGGGTGTACAAGGTTTTAAAGAAATTTGACCTAGTGACCTAGTTTCTGACCCAACATAACCCATATTAAAACTTGATTGAGATATCATCCAGACAATAAGTCTGGTAAAGATTGAAGCAAAACTGTGGCCTCTAGAGGGTGAACAAGGTTTAAATGAAATTTGACCTAGTGACCTAGTTTTTGACCTGACATACCCCGTATTCAAACTTGACCGAGATATTATCATATCAAACTTTCTGGTAAAGTTTCATGAAGATTGAAGCAAAAACTGTAACGTCTAGAGGGTGAACAACAAAAAATGTTGACGACCCACCACACACAATGCACGACTCACAATACACGTATGATAGACACAGGGTGATCACAGTTGCTCACCTTGAGCATTTTGTGCTCAGGTGAGCTAAAAATTGACAATTTGCCCATTAGCAATCCCAAACAAGATCTCCACGATATCAATGTATATACCAAGTTTGGTGAAAATCCATTGACATTCAAATTGTCATCCGAAACCGAAAAAAAGGATGTGTTGTGGGCAGATAACTCTGTCTAAACTTGAAGAAATTGACCATTAGCAAACCCAAACCAGATCTCCTCAAGATCAATGTACAGACCAAGCCTGGTGATAATCCATGGACATTTACTCAAGCTATCATCCAGAAACAAAACAAGAGGGCCATAATGGCCCTGAATCGCTCACCTGATCCATTTTGTACAAATGAAATGGTAGGGAATATAAGGCGGAACAAAGGGTCTGAGCAATATTGGAAGACAGTGACCAGTATGAAATTGATTTGGCTGAAAATGTGGCCTTTAGAGTGTTCACAAGGTTTTTCTATGATTAGACCTAGTGACCTATTTTATGACCCCACATGACCCAGTTTCAAACTTGACTGAGATTTTGTCAAGGACACCATTCTAAGCAAGACTGAACTTGATAAGGCTAAATTGTGACCTCTAGAATGATCACAAGGTTTATCTATGATCTGCCCTCTTGACAAAATATCATCAAGACAAACATTCTGGTGTAGTTTCATGAAGATTGAAGCAAAACCATGGCCTCTAAAGGCTGATCAAAGTTTTAAAGAAATTAGACCTAGTGACCTAGTTTTTGACCCAACATGACCTATATTCGAACTTGATTGAGATATCATCAAGTCAAACATTCTGGGAAAGTTTCATGAAGATTGAAGCAAATCTGTGGCCTCCGTAGGGTGAACAAGGTTTTAAAGCAGTTTGATCTAGTTACCTAGTTTTTGACCCCACATACCCATATTTAAACTTGACTATAAAGATAAACAATCTGGTATAGATTCATGAAGATTGAAGCAAAACTGTGGCCTCTAGAGGGTGAGCAAGGTTTCGAACAAATCTGACCTAGTGTCCTCGTTTTTAATCCGAAATGACCCATATTCAAACTTGACCAAGCTATCATCAAGACAAACATTCTTGTGTAGTTTCACGAAGATTGAAACAAAATTGTGGCCTCTAGAGGGTGAACAAGGTTTTAAGAAATTAGATCTACTGACCTGGTTTTTGACCTGACATGACCCATATTCAAACTTGATCGAGATATTATCAAGAGAAACATTTTGGTAAAAATTTATAAAGAATTAAGCAAAACTGCGGCCTCTAGAGGGTGAACAAAGTTTTGAACAAATCTGACCAAGTGACCATTTTTTGTTTCCACATAACCTATATTCGAAGTTGATCGAGATATCATCAAGACAAACATTCTGGCGTAGTTCATGAAGATTGAAGCAAAACTGTGGCCTCAAGGTTTTAAAGAAATTTAATTTAAAGTATTAATAAGGTTTTAAAGAAATTTGACCTAGTGACCTAGTATTTGACCCGACATGACCCATATCCAAACTTAATTGAGATATCATCCTGGTATAGTTTCATGAAGTTTGAAGCAAAACTGTGGCCTCTAGAGTGTTAACAAGGTTTTAAAGTAATTTTGACCTAGTGACCTAGTTTTTGACTCGACATGACCCATATTGAACTTGACTGAGATATTATCAAGCCTAGAAATTATTTGTAAAGCTATGATGATTGAGTGTTTTAACATCTCATCAACAGTTTTGGGTCATTTAAGGACATCACATCATGAGAAGAATTTCACTCTGAGCAGAATTCCAACTTACAACTGCTAGAGCATCAGGTGAGTGCTAGATCTATTGAGATATATATACTCTTCCAGACTAATTTGTTAAACCTGGTTTATGATATTTACCAAAATTATTGGCACCCTTTACTCCTTACCATACTTATCCAATAATTTGGACAAGTTAATTTTACTGCCTGTTGATTTGCCTAAAAACTGCTGGATGAGTGGCGAACAGATGCTGCACTCCAGGGGTCTCATACCACTACAAGTATGATTTTGCCATTTGGCCCAGAGCAGGAATAATATACTCAAGGAAAATGGTAACTTTATTCCCTGAATTGGAGGCAAGATTTGTATAAACTACACTTAATTATAGCCCTGCTTTGAAAAAGTGGGGCTGTACTGGATTTGCCTTGTCCTTCCATCATTCCTTCCGTTCATCATTCCTTCCGTCCAGTTATCAGATAAAATTTCGTTGCACTTTTCTGACAAACTGTAAGGGTTACAAAGTTGAAACTTGGTACACACATACCCAGTGGGTTGATGTATCGTGTATACCAGAATCAGGGGCTAAGGGTCATAACTCTTGGAGTTACATCCCTTGATATGTTTTACAATTTACCATTGTACGTATATAATGAAAAATTTTCGTTACAGATTTCTCAGGAACTATGAAAGTTGTAATGTTGAAACTTGGTACACACATAGACAATGTATTGATGTATACCGGAATCAGGGGCAAGAGTTACATCCCTTGATAGGTTTTACAATTTGCCATTAATGAAAAATCTTCGTCACACGTTTCTCAGAACTGTAAAGGTTACAAAGTTGAACCGTGGTACACACATGGACAGTGGGTTGATGTATTGTGTATAGAGCCAAGGGCCCATAAGTTAACTTGAAGTTAAATCCCATGATAGGTTTTACAATTTGCCATAAATGAAAAATTGATAGGCTTTACAATTTACCATAAATGAACAATTTTCATACAGATTTCTCAGGAGCTATGAAAGCGTTAAAGTTGAAACTTGGTACATACATGGACAGTGGGCTATTGTATCGTGTATACCAGTCAGGGCCAAGGGCCTATAACTCTTGGAGTTATATCCCTTGATAGGTTTTACAAATTTCCGTTAATGAAATACTTTTGTCGCACTTTACTCAAGAACTATTAGGGTAACAAAGCTGAAACCTGGTACACACATGGAGAGTGGGTTGATGTATTGTGTATACCAGAATCAGGGCCAAGGGTGCATAACCCATGGAGTTAAATTCCTTGATAGGTTTTATGTTACCATGTAACCATGTCCTACAGTGATGTATCTGGTAAGCATAAATTAAAAATATTTCAACACTATGGGTATTTCTCCTCTAATAGCACTGCAGCGGGGCTATAGTAAGATTCTCTGACAGCTCTAGTTGAAATAAGTTACCAACCGTTATGGTGGAAGTGTAGATGAACTGATTAGCTTAAGAAAATACATAAAAATGTTTGAATTATGTCCACTAGCATTTAGCATTTTTTGAGCTTTTGAAACAGTTGATCTAGATTTTTTTCATTGCCCATTTAGGCTCACAAGCATAACGTTCGGAGCATATTTTTTTGCAAAACACATTTTCTATTTCATGAGGACTGGAAATGTTGAACTACATAAACTCATTTTTTTTTCTTTTTCAAATTGAATTTTCACAATAACTTTTTAAATATAAAAAAAAAAAAAAAACTTTCTTGGTTAAACATTGTAGAGGAAGACAGGCGCCAATGTCTCAGAGAGGTTTCAAGTTTGAATTATTCATGGGTTTCACTGTAATCAGATGAAGGTTTTACAATTTTCTGAAGTTCCATAGAATTTTAAAGTTGAAGAGCACTGCCCATTTACCCCAGTAATCGTCAGAAACCAAGATTAAATTGATGAAATATTTATGTTTATTACTATTTCCTTCACAAAAACACAACTTCCTCAATAACCTTTGAATTTACTAAGCGAGATGATTCTAAAATGAATGATCTTATTAGACCATAAATTTTTCTTGAAGAATAAGAGAAAACACAGCTAAATGCTCTACTTATCTGATGCCCTGAACCTTTTATAAAATTAAGGCCAAGGCTGACTGAATGCTTGTAAATAGCATTGAAATAGCACGCCTTATGCGATTATTGGCTATCTATAGAATACATTACTCGAAAAGTGCATCACGGACTTAGAAAATCTGCAGACTTTTATATTTAGATAATCTCCATCTGTGTAGAGCAAAACTACTCAATGTTACATCCATGGAATTGTTTGAAGATGTTGGCACCTAACTTCCTCCACAACGTTTTATTTTGGATAGTTTTTATAAAAACTTATAATTAAAAAGTTATCATGAAAATTCAATTTAAAAGAGATAAAAATCCAAGTTTAGACTAAAGAAGTGATGCTTAACCTTTGTTCAGTAGTATATTTCCTGTAGAGCATGCACTTCTGAGTTTAATTTCTTCTTCCAATTACAGTGTTACAGTACCATTCATATTGTATCTTCTGTGGCCATATTTTGGGACGAAATGTGTCTTAAGCTGACATTCCATAGTTGATTTAGTTTCATATTTCCTATTCATCTGATTGGTTTCTGGTTCTTATTTCTCAAGTATCCTAATTATTGGGACACCTTAACTCCAATCTTGACCAAGAATTTGAACAAGTCCCTTTTACTACATGTTGATGTGAGTGGCTAACAGTGTAGACTCTGATCAGACACCTCAGAATTCGGTATCTGATCTGGATATAACACTATTAATTCTGTAAGTGGAGATCTACACTTATTGCTCAGGCTTATTTGCACTAGTACTTGGGGTTATTACAGTATTACTGGCTGTGTCATAGAAAAATTCCGCTTCATGTCACAAACAAATAGAAACAGCAGATTGGCATGTGCAATCTGATCATGACCATAGCTGATTGTCGTTGTGGCAAAATCTAAAAGAAACACTGAGTGCAAACTACCGTATTTACCTTAACTTCTTACCTAAAACTTCAACAAGTCCATTTTTCTACTTTTTGATGTGTCTACTACTGCTGTAAACATTGGAGATTCTGATCATATGTCATATTTTGTGGCTCCTGACCCATGTCTACACTGCTCAGGCTTAGCTGTCCAAATATTTAGGGTATTGTTTATGCCTTTATTCATTAGACAGGTTTTCTTATGACACTATTTACATTATTTTCCAACAGTCAGACTGTCTTCTTTCATTTATAATGGCATTTGGTATGTCTCTTAGAAATTGGCAACTGAATGACTTAGTGAAATCAAGTGGAAGTTTTTAATTGCAGGCTAACATGTCTGAACGTCATATCCTGACTGCAGACCATAAAGTACAGGGTTCAAATCCCACTAGAGACAGAATTCAGCTGTGCTTCATTGCACAGAGCCTTTTATTGTCACCCTTCCATCATCACTGTGTGACTTAAATCATGTTTAAAGGAACAAGAGATGTAAAATACCAACTGGTGTTATTCACCCGCCCCCCACCAAAAAAAAAAAAAAAAAAAAAAAAAAGAAAAGAAAATTAAAATAAAATAAAAAAAAACAAAACTGGCGGCCCAAATCGGCCAGAAATCGCTCACCCGGATTAGGCTGAACATGATATGTTACATTGTGCCATGGTGGCCATCTTGGCTATGAGATCAGATTGCCTTTAGTAATCCAGAATCTCATGTTGTTTGAAGAGTTTCAAGATTGCCATCATCTCAATGTGACTTAAATCATGTTTAAAGGAACAAGAGACATTGTATTGGTTACAGGGTACATTTTACTATATATTTTAAAGATACAATTATCAATCAGCAGAGGATTGGCGATTTTTTTTTTTATTTCACTTAATTAACAAAAGTATAAAGGTATCTGAGAAATAATTTACTTTGTTTGCTGTTTGCTATTAAAAGAATTTTAGAGCTGATGTCCCTTCACCTTTATGTACAAAGTATCAACAGCCATTTATACGATGGGGGCTACTCACTTGACCTTCGTGAATGATTAAGTAATGTCAGGCTGCTCGACTTCCTAACTCCCCAACAATATGGCGCACGGATTGATAACAGACAGCAGTCCTGCAAGGTGGTCTGATCCCACACATGAAGTTAACTGAGAGATAGATGCCAAAATTGTGTTCCATATTTCAGACAGTGTGAATCCAGTTTTTTTGGGGGAGTCAAGAAGGCCATACGAATTTGATATTATCAAATGAGGCCCCCAAAAAACAGAGCCTGGGGTAAATGTTGATTAGGTAACATTAAACTAAAACTTTCACTGACCTATATAAACATCATGAATAATACAATTTGCTAATATGTGAGAATCTTACTGCACTTCTATATCATGCTACACACAAATCTACATAATTTTAGGCAGTGAATGTGCAAGGACAGCGTAGAGAATAATTACCACAGGAGTATCAAATAGTCAAATAAGAACATACATACATCCAAGTTTCTATCACAATATTCATATTTATAACATGTTAGAAATATTTGTATATCCTATTTTTCTGCTTATTAATGCTACAGAAATATATATTCCCTCATTTTTAGTATACCAGCCGGTCACGAAAACCAGAGATAAAAAACCCTTTGGGAAAAAATGCTGGAACGTGCGTCGAAGCCATGCACAGTATACCTAGAGGGTGGATTTCGACCTCATCCAAACTAGCGTGATTTCATTTTATATCATTAGTTTATAATATTTGTACATAGAAATAATTACATTTCTTTCTGTGATACATACACCAAAAATAATAACATTTCTTACATATACAAAATGTGAAGTTAAAGTGTATGTTGACAATGCTTCACAAGAAATGGTCACTGCCAACAAACTTGGTGTGAAAAAAGACAATCCTGTGATACTCAAGCTGATTTGCTAACAGCATGATGTCTATTCCTAACATGAAGAGAAAAGTTTCTCAATATACTGTGAAAGGCAAGAAACTACAATGTATTATTATTCACAGGAGAACAGACAAAACTGCTAATCCAGACCAGAAACATCTGCATTACAATTGCTATAAGTAAGGATAACCCAAGATGCCTTCCTATAATCCTTCATGGATGACGTTCCATGATCTGTTGAGTGCAAAAATTAGCAGAATGGTGGCTCATTGTCTTCATGAAAATAGTGGCCAAAGATGAATATTCATGGTCTGACATTTTTTACCTGTTTATATACATCTTATAAGTTGATGAGCTGTTCTGGTGGTAGTGGCCTAGCCTTACTACATTCATTTAATATCAAATGAGGTGTATAGTCTCATCCTCCTGAGTAAGATACCTTTCCTGGAAATGGATGATCTCAGGCTGCATATATCATCTGATACTGAATTAAAAACTACTGAAACTTGTGAGGATGATCTCAGCCTTGTTGTCTGATAATGATTACTTTTATCTTAGTCCTATGGCTTGGATGCCTAGTTGTGATTTGCCTCGTCTGCTACTTTTATATTTGTACATTGAGTGTGAATGATCTCACTGCCTGAATAATATGGTTTACTGTATTGGATGTGGATGATCAGCCTCCACTGTCCGACATATGATCAGAGGAGTGACCTGAAATTGATGATCACAGCCTCATGCTCTGTCATGAATGTAGAAATCACAGAATGGGATGACTGATGTCGGTGTTATATGATACTTGACTTACCAGAAGTGGATGATCTCAGCTTCATGGTCTGATGCTGGTTTACCTGAGTAGCTACTTCCTAGAATTTGATGGCTGTGCTTCATGATTGTGTCCTTACAAACCACAAGAGAATGGGGTGAATGATCTCAGTCTTATTGATCAGAAACTGACTGATCTTCGCCCCATAGAATAGTCTAACAATGAAGACGAATTAGTGCTAGAAAAATGGACTGGATGATCTAGACACCACATGATAAGACAACATATGAAAAGATTATTGCAATGAGATGAATGATCACCACCTCATGGCCTGTTGATGATGTCTAAATAGCAGAATAGGAGGGATGATCTGGACCCTATATGATTAGATGACATTCATGATATAGATGATCACAGCCTCAGCCTCATGCAGTTGATGATGTCAAAATCGCAAAATGGAATGGATGATTTTTTTTTCCCATTGTGTTAAAAAGAAATAACATAGGCTCTCTCTATAGGCTACTCAATACTGTGATATACATTTTCCGTAAAATGTCCAGAGGAAGATTTAGCCATTTTGTCGGATAATAAGTATGTAACTACAGGAATGGGTTTGACGATGCCGGCCCTATATCTTGGACACACAGCTGACATCATGTGTAGATGATCACGGCCCCACAGACACAAGGAGGATGATTACGTCCTTGTGGCATAAATGACTAGTCTGCTGATGCATAGGGTAGATGATTTTGGTCACATAGAATGAGAAACACAACCAGCAAGGTGGATGACCATGGGCTTGTGGTTTGAGAGAGATGATAAATGAAACATAAGGGTGGATGGTCTCAGCCCCAAGAGAGATGATGAATGTCAGTAGATATAGATGTGGCATTGAATGATTAGTCAACCGATGTTTGGAGCTGATGATTTCAGCTCCACAGACTGAGATACACAACCAGCAAGGTGGATGATCACGGCCTTGTGGTCTGATAAAGCTTATCAATGGGGTGGGCCCCAAGAGAGATGGTGAGCATCAGCCTCATGGTCTGATGATAAGTGTGTAACCACTGAAATGGGTAGATAATCTCAGCCCCATATCGTGGATACACAGCTGACACGAGGTGGATGATCACGGCCTCGTGTTATGAATGAATAGTGAATGTAGAGGTGGGGTGGATGATCGCAGACCCACAAATACATGGTGGATGATCGCGGCCTCGTGGTATGAATAATTAGTCAGACGATGCATGGGGCGGATGATCTCGACCCCATAGAAAGATACACAACCAGCAAGGTGGATGATCACAGCCTTGTGGTCTGGTAGAAATTATAACTGAAACGTTTGGGGTGGATGATCTCGGCCCCAAGAGAGATGATGAACGTCACTAGATATAGACATGGAATTGAAAAATTAGTCTGCGGCTGCATGGAGCAGATGATTTCGGCCCCATTGAATAAGATACACAACCAGCAAGGTGGATGATCATGGCCTTGTGGTCTGATCGAAATTATAAATGAAACGTTTGGGGTGGATGATCTTGACCCCAAGAGATATGATGAACGTCACTAGATATAGACATGGAATTGAATAATTAGTCTGCGGCTGCATGGAGCAGATGATTTCGGCCCCATTGAATAAGATACACAACCAGCAAGGTGGATGATCACGGCCTTGTGGTCTGATAACGATAAATGAAATGTTTGGGGTGGATGATCTCGGCCCCAAGAGATGATGAGTGTCAGTCCATGATCTGATGATAAGTGTGTAACTACAGAAATGGGGTGGATGATCATGGCCCCATATTGTGGATACACAGCTGACACGAGGTGGATGATCACGGCCTCGTGTTATGTATGATTAGTCAATGGAAATTTGGGGCTGATTATGATGGCCCTACAGACACCAGGTGGATGATCGCAGCCTCATGGTTGAATGACTAGTCAGCGGATGCATTGGGTGAATGATCTTGGGCTCCATGGAATGAGATACAAACAGCAAGGTGGATGATCACAGCTTTGTGGTCTGATACAGACGATCAATGAAACGTTTGCGGTAGATGATTTCGGGCCTAAGAAAGATGATGAACATCAGGTAGAAAAGCAGAACAAAATGATTAGTCAGCGGATGTATGGAGTGGATGATTTCTGCCTCCTACAATTCACAACCACCAAAGTGAATGATCATGGCCTTGTGGTCAGATAAAGATTACAAATGAAATTCTTGGGTGGATGAACTGCCCCCCCCCCCCCCCCCCCCCCCCCACCACCACCACCACCTTGGCCCCAACGAGATGATGAATGCTCGTAAATAGGGACATGGCATGAATAATTAGTCAGCAGATGCATGGTGTGTATGATCTCAGCTCCATAGAATAGGATACTTAGCCAGCAAGAAGGATAATCATTTCCTCATGATCTGATGAAGGTGATAAATGAAACATTTGGGATGGATGATCTTGACCCCAAGAGAATGATGGATGTTAGTAGATATATATAGCTAACCTGTACTTCAGATATATGTAGAGTGTCTCTTCCTGTATAGTATAACAGTCTGGATATATGTAGTAGGGACTAGGGATCCTAGCCCTGAAGAATTAATTATTTTACACATACATATATATAAACTATATGTATCCCAATTTGGCGGCCTAAAAAAGCCAGGTGAATCTGATATGATTCAGATGAACCTCCAAGGAGGTAACTGATTGCATCTTCATGTAAACAATGTGATTTGTCATTCTGAGAACTAGCTTACTTACCATTGTAATCATGGCTGAATTTACCTGTACTATGTTGTGTCAAGGAATATATTATTAGCTATTAATTTTTATTGCACCTGACTGTAATCTTACCAGTGATAGTTAAATAGTTTTGGAAATATCAACTGACTGTGTAACAGGGTACCTCTGTTTGTCCAAAGAATCCATATTAAGAACATGCAAGTGACAAATTGCTTCAAGTTTGAGCAACATTTTCCTGTAAAAGAAACAACCATCATCTTTTTCCCTAAGTATTGGGACAGACAAACCTGAGCAAACCTGGTAGACCCAGATCGGACCCTGCAGAACATGGTGTCAGATCAGGGTTTGTTCCACTTGTCAGACATCCATTCGTCTTATGCACATTAACAACTAGCAAACTGGAATCTATACTACAGACATACATAAATTATGACAAATTTATGGTTCTCAAATCTGAGCACCTGCAAAGAATAAGACAACTACCCTATCTATCCCAAGTATCGGGACAGACAGGCCTGAGCCAGCATTGTAGACCCAGATCAGGGGCTGCAAAGCAGTCCCTGATCATGGTCTGCTCCACTCATCAAGCATCAAGCGACAGTACATGCATATGATAGATGGTTTCAGATCTGAGCGACATTTATCCTGTATAAGAATAAGTGAAATACCATATTTATCCCAAGTATGAGGCTGGAGCAAACTTGTAGACCCAGATCAGACACCTAAGAAAACAGCGTCTGATCAGGATCCACTCTGCTTGTCAATCATCCAGCCATCTTAAAGCACATTGACAACTAGCAAACTGTAATCCATACTAAGGACAATACATATGACTAATGTTTTTTTTTAATTTGAGTAGCTTTAACCTGTAAAAGAATACAACAACTATCGTATCTTCCCAAAGGATTTGGAAGATACACCGGCCTGAGCAAACATTGTAGATCCAGATGAGAGGCTGCAAAAGCAGCGTCTGATCAGGGTCAGCTCTGCTTGTCAAGCATTAGCCGTCTTCATGCACGGCAACATCTAGCAAGTTGACTTGTTGAGTTTTTCTGGAGAAGATTTATGTTCGGCACCATTAGTATGGTGTGCTGCTTATTGAAATGTAGAATGTCATTATTATTCTAACCCTTGTCCTGCTGAATAAATTAAGATGCCATGCCCACTTCTAATTTTCAGCCAATCGGTTACTTGATCCAGATTGTTGTTATAAATTTGCATACTTGATGGCAAACAGTGCAGATCCAGATCAGTTGGCTTCTTCAGAAGCCAACTGATCTGGATCTACACTGTTTGCAAAACAGGATATATCTGGGTTCAGCAGGACAAGGGCTAACTTGTCTCACTCCATCTGGGCTTTAACATTTCTAGAAGACAGTTTATAGTAGTGGTAAACATACCCATGTATGACAACAGTTAAGTGTTAAGTTATACTCATGACTTGATGGAGCTCATCTTTAAGATATTTCTCCGACTGCATCTGGATAGGAAAATTTAAATGTAAGAGAATATTCAGTCCATCTTAAAAAACAAACAAAACTGAGCTGAAGCACTGTATACTGTGATGTACAACTACTATTAATGATATTAATATGGTACATCCAAGAAATATCAGGACAAGTATCAGATACAGTTTTGGGCCCCTGAGAAGTATTCCAACAACAGATTCCAGTTATCGATTTTATCTAAGACTTATATACTGCTATACTGACAGTTTTTATTCTCTGGTACTGATAGTACAAATTCTCTTTAGTGACTCGCAAATAATACCATCCAATGAGTATGTATGATCAGGAAAGTTTTGAGTTTTTTTACATACCATACTTGAATTTCTTTAAGTGTTTAGTCCTAAATCCATTCTTAATCCTAATTATAAACACAGCTGAATTCTATGGCAAGCCGTTTTACTATTTATTAAGCAAAATAGATATCTTATATATTATATCAGATATCTTATATAGGATATAAGATATCTAATATAGGATATAAGATATCTGATATTCTAATTCAGATATCTTATATCCTATATTAGATATCTTGTATAGGATATAAGATATCTGATATAATATATGAGATATCTTATTTGATTCCGCATATAAGATATCTAATTTACCATATAAGATATCTTATTTGTTAAATAAGATATCTTATTTATTAATATAGATATCTAATATACTAAATAAGATATCTGATATACTAAATGAGATATCTTATTTGATTTAATAAATGAGATATCTTTTTTAGTAAATAAGATATCTTATATCCTATATGAGATATCTTATATAGCAGATCACATATCTTATATAGCATATATCTTAATTGACATATAAGATATCTATTTCATATAAGATATCTAATATAATATATCAGATATCTTATATATTATATAAGATATCTGATATATTAAATCAGATATCTGATTTATAGAATAAATAGTAAAACGGCTTTCTGGCAAGCCATTTTACTATTTATTATACAGTATATCAGATATCTTATATAGGATATAAGATATCTAATATAGGATATAAGATATCTGAATTAGTATATCAGATATCTTATATCCTATATAAGATATCTTATATCCGATATAAGATATCTGATATACCATATTAGATATCTTATTTAATTCCACATATAAGATATCTTATTTACCATATAAGATATCTTATTTGTTAAATAAGATATCTAATATATTAATATAGATATCTGATATACTAAATAAGATATCTGATATACTACTAAATAAGATATCTTATTTAATTGAACAAATGAGATATCTTCTTTAGTAAATAAGATATCTTATAGCATATCAGATATCTTATATAGCATATCAGATATCTTATATGCCAATTAAGATATCTTATATAGCATATCAGATATCTTATATAGCATATAAGATATCTAAATTGACATATAAGATATCTTATTTATATAAGATATCTAATATAATATATCAGATATCTTATATATTATATAAGATATCTGATATATTAAATCGGATATCTGATTTATAGAATAAATAGTAAAACGGCTTGCCATAGAATTCTTTACTGAATACAGAAGCTGAGCAGTTACTGTGTGCAGAATGCATAGAATTATTTACTGAACTGTGGTGTAAATCTGTAGCATATCCCCATGGTTGCCGCCTAGGAAAACACACAATCAGTGAACCTTGACCTTCAAACAGTTTATCAGCATCCGAGAATTTCTTTAAACACTGTCATATTATAGTCTCATTCTTCATTCACAATAGAAAATCTATGATGGATATACTTTGAATGAACCTAAACATCCATATATTCCACTTGGTCAGTATTGAGATTAGGTCTTCTTAACATTTAAAACTTTGTGTACAGAATGCTTAGAAATATGTACTAATTATGGCATACAGTCTGTAGCATATTTCTATAGTTTCCTCCCAGGAAAACACATAGTCAGTGAACCTTAATCTTCTGTGAACAGCTTATTAGTATCTGAAAAGTTCTTTAGAGCACTGTCATGTTATAGTCCAATTCCTCATCCACAACAGAAAACCATAAATATACTGAGAATGAACTGTAAACTTCCATAAATTCTGCTTTGACAAATTATATCGAGACGTAGTTGCTCTTAACATTGAAATTTCCTAGAAAAGATGATATATACAGCAGCAGATGCAAACCAGAAGTGCAATCCTAAAGAGCTCAGTAAATAAATAAGACTAAGATTCCGAATTCCATACCACCCAACCAAATCAGATGCAAGAAATATATATGAATATGATTAATAAATATGGCAGTTTCATAAATACATAAAATAAATAAAATAAATAAATAATAATAATGAGCTCTCCAGCATTGCACTAATGCTTGCTTCTCCTTATCCAAAGAAATTAGCTGGACCGCAGCTTTCTTTCTTTCTTCTTTATAATGTCCCCACGTTGACTTTACGTGGCACCGTCCACTAATGTAGACGTAAAAGTCCTTATAAAAAAGTTGTTAAAAGTTTATATTATTATTGAATTTGCACAATATAAATGGTCATTGTTCATTCAGAGTTATTTACATTTTCGCGATATGCTCTCTGGTTGTTTTTGAGTTTGTAACACTTTAGATCTGTTAACATGTAACTTATAAATCAGTTCACGGCTGTAAAGTTCAAGGACGTTGGTTTGGTGTACACTCGGACGGAGTTCCCTCTCGATGACTTGATGACTGGAGTCCAGAAGAAGCTGCGTAGTGAGTTCCGGGTCGTTAAGCACGAAGCTGATTCATCTGGAAAATTCAAATAATGCCCTAATTTTATTCCACGATTCAATTCTCAACTGATGTAATGCTTCACAAGTAACTAGAAAATGCTCTCTTGTTTCAGGATCTTTGTTACATAGCTGACAAAGTGGGCTGACGTTAAATTGATTGAATTTTGCCCTATTAGACTGCAATGTATAGGTTCCTGTCAACAACCTTGCCTTTACTTTGGCAAGATTTACATCATACGGGTTGTTTCTAACTGTGGCGAAGACGGGATGTATTTTTCCTACTTAAACAGCTTCAGGGTTGAGATATTTTAATGTGGATTTTGAGATTATGTCGTCTCTCCATTGTTTCTCAACATGAGTATGTAATTGATATTTTACTTGTTTCTTCCACTGCTCACTGGAGGGGGGATGTTCCAAGATTTCATAAGCTGTTGGGAGCCAGTACGTGTTCAGGATGTTCCGGACTGAAGAAAACCAGCTCTTATCTGAAGGGTCCCTCACAGCTAGCTGACGTTTTGCCAAATCATTTTTGATACATGACTGATCCCTGGCGACCCTACCGAACAGGTTCAGGATGTTCTTTTCTATACAAACATTTATTGGGAGCATTCCAAGTAGGGCTAGGGAGGCAGTATCAGAGGTTCTGCTAGGCATCGATTGTAGCTGTTTTAAGCACCTTCTCTGAAAAGCTTCTAGTTGGAGTATATCCTTTTTTTCTTAGATTATGCACTTCCAGTCGACAGATCAGTCTTGGAACAACATATTTTCTCCACATATCAGCTTTGATTGACGGCTTAAGACCAGATTTTCCATGGAAGCCAGCCCCCATCAGGGAGTATGCTGTTCTGCGTCCTAGCTTAATTTTTTCCTCTATATCTGGAATACAATTTGAGATCCGATGAATACCAAGATGTACAATCGGATCTTGAGCTTGCAGCATTTCATCGTACAATTTAACAGAATTGTTCTTGCTTGGTATTATATGACTGGACAACAGTCTTAACTGGATGTATTGTAAAATGTTCCCTGTTTGCTTGTATCTCTGCTGAATATACCATAGGCTGAAGTTCAGATTTCTCCTCTGTGATAAAGCACATATCATCAGCCACAGTGACATGCGGAATTTTAACTGTACCAATCCGCTTGCCAGAGAGTTTGTCTTCTACCTCTATTAGTAGGGAATTGTTATAACGTTTGTAGTGGCTAGCTGACAAAATCCCGCCTTGTCTCATGCCTTGTCGTATGATGAATGGAGAGGAGAGAAATCCGTCCCACTTGACTTTGGCAGTCATTCCTGTATATAAGTCTTTTAGAAGGAGCCAGTCATCACCAGAGATCCATCTAGGTATAGTTTTCTCAATAGTGAGTCATGGTCAATGACATCAAAGGCTTTCTGCACATCTAACGCGGCTACATAGAGGGGCTTCTTTTGAAAGTTCGACTCATTTATACACTCAACTCACTCAGGATCATGGCAGCATTCATGGAAGATGTCTTTTCAGTGAAACCTTTCTGCAACTTTGACTGAGTTTCCAAAAACCTGGATTATGCCTTGTATTCAGTACATGTTCGATAATCTTCAGTAGGATAGGGGTTACAGAGATCCCGCGGTAGTTGGAGGGGTTGGATGTATCACCCTTTTTGTAGACCGGGGTGTTCACTCATCAGACCAAAGGAATCCGCCGCTTTATTGTTTTTCAGATTTTTCAGGGTACTCCTGATTTCCTGCTCTGTAGTAAGAGTAATTGGGTCTGACGAAAGACGGCAGATTTCTTCAATATGTATGAGATCAGCCTTTACTCTGTCCGTATACTGAGACTGGAACTGTGAGTTTTCCTTCGGGGTAGATAGGTCCAGGAAATGCTCCCGCCATCCTGAATACATATCTTCAGGAGTATCATATGCCTTTCCTGCAACAACAATTGCTCTAGTCTGGGGATTGCTTGACTTCCGTTGCATCCTTACTAATGTATGGAAAGATTTTGAGTTATTTTCACTGTTCATGATATTCTGTAGTTTCTCATCTCAAGCTTTCGCTTCACATTGTCTCATAACTTTTCTCAATTTTACTTTAGCTGATTTCATGGAATTATGGTAATTTGGAGCTAGTGCCTCATCAGGCTGTCCAGCAGATTTCCAATCTCCCCAGGTTCGTCTGCATTCACGAATTGCTGCATAGATATCAGGGGTTCATCTGCATTGAGGTTTCAGTTGTTTCTTCACGATTTCAGGTTTATGTCTAGGAATACTCATTTCTGTTGCTGTTTTCAGTATACTAGTAAGATCACGGATCTGACATTGAATATCATAAATGCTGTTTGAATTTTGATTTCTCATTCCAAAGGAGTTTCTAAGACTGTTTTTAACAGTCTCCTTATATAACTGAGCGTTACATGTGTGCCATTTGGGTTTGACAGAGATAGTGACCTTTTGCGGGGTATTGATCTCAAAGACGGTCTTGAGTGTAATATGTAGAGATGTATGATCAGAGAGGTTTAGAGGATCTTTCTGCATCACTGAGGTTGTTTCTGACATCAAGTCTTGACTGGATTTGGTGAAGATGTAGTCAATTTCGGATTTGTCTTTACCATTTTCATGGAAGAAGGTTGGAGATCCACCTTGATAAGAGGTTAGGTTCATTTGGTGAACAAAGATGTACAGAAGCTGATCCTGGGGATTTCCTTGGAGACGCATCAGAGAAGCGTTCATGTCTCCACAGAGTAGAATATTATGTGTTCCTTCATAAGTATGGATAATCTCCTGTAGTTGGGCCAGGACAGCTTCGTATTCATTTGGGTCACCAGTTAAAGAGTCTTTCTTAACATACTTTCTGCTGGGGAGATAGACGTTTACTATTAAAACCGGGTTTTTAGATTGAAGTTCAATGACACAAATCTTGTTTCCTCCATCGGGGCGTTCCACAACCTTCAGATTCCAGTCTGTCCTATAAAATATTCCTATTCCACCATATCCACGGGGTGGTCCGGCAGGAGAAACGGGGTCATTGTCATCAGCAGCTTTACTGTGGCATCTATGGAATGGAGCTAACTGATTCAGGGAGTCTAACTCAAAAGAGAAAAGCCAGTGCTCTTGAATACATATAATGTCAGTCGATTTTAGTAACTGTTGCTTTGTTTGTCTTTATAGTCTTAACGTTGACAATTGCAACTGTAAGTCTTCTATCAGTTGAGCATTGGCTTCTGTCGCACGGCCTTTCCCCAAAAAAGAATGTGAAGTTTTTCCATTGGTAGACTGTGAAGTGTCTTTCTGGGTAGACGTTATCGGGGAATAGCTCCCTCCCTCAGATACCTGTTCTATTTCGGTCACCCGATCTACTTGGCGCATCTTGTTCTTTAGAAGTCTGATCTGTTGTGTACGGGTAAGTTTTGTCAGGTAGGTTACAAAGATCACTTTCACTGTCGCATGACTGGACATCACTATGAGGGGAGGAGACAAGTAACACTGATTGGTCGTTTTTACTACCACCAGCATCGGGGACGTGAGACTCGGTAACACTAGTCGAGATATTTAGGGGTTGACTTGATCCAGATTCAGGATTTTGGGATAATTGATTCGTAGTTTCGGAAGTGTGCCTCTGTTGATCAGGATACCTGTGCATCTGTAGTACATGTGGTCTGGGCCTAAGATGTGAATGCTGTCTTATGTCATTTTGGGGATTCCCAGCTGAACAATCCTGTCGTCGAGCTGCAAGATTAGACTGAGCTGCATACATCTGTGGGTATACTTGGTGGTACTGAGGCTGGACTCCATGTCCTATAAAACCAGGAGGCGGATGAACTGTCATAGGCTGGGTCATATGAGCGAAGATATGTGCCCCGTGGACTTTTTGGCCGTGAAAGCCAGACATCACCGGTGGTCCCGGTGTCGCGTAAGATGTTTAAGACCATGAGATGTTTCAGAACGCATGCGCAACAGAAGCGGATATCAGGTGGGGCAAAAGGCGTGAGATTTGTCAGAATTTATCTACCCCAATTGACTTCCTATTTTGCTGTTGTCTATATAAAGTATTTTTTTCTTTTCTCCGTGCTGCGTTTGAATTTAGAATACCCAGATGAATTATGGAGGTATCTGTATTACTTCGACACTTGTATTATTTTTAATATCTGTTGACATGCGGTGTGAAGAACGAAAACGTGCGTTTATATTCGCCGTGTGCGACTGTTTACGTACCAGCTTACAGTTTGATACCTACAGAAATGTAATTTTGTTTTTCTTATGTACATTATGATCAGACGGCTGCATAAAAATGAACAGAATTTGGAAAATCGTGGATGCGTTGAAACTGGCTGCGTCACCAGCGATGTTCGTACAGCATTAGGATTCGTACACGTGACGAATGATTATATTTACTGAACGCACAACTGTGGGGTTTGACGCGGTATAACTTGTACAAGCAGAAATGTTTAGCATGATGGATGAAACAACGTTGGATGTACTGACCTGGAACACTTGTGATTTTTGACAGCAGAAGGTAAGCTATTGTGTGATTGCCAAAACTGTAGGTCAGCCCGGTACATCAGATAGTTGGTAGAGCACCTGACCTACAAGCAGGGGATTGCAATTTAAATTCTGCATTAGGCATACCTTTCCCCCTCCTTAAGTTGCTTCAGTGGCAATGAGGTACTTGTGAGTGTGGAGAAAAGCTAGGCACTGTTAGTGTGTTCAGTTGATGTCTGGCACATGTAAACACTCAAGGGAGAGGAGTGTAGTAATTGGTGAGACTGCAGGCCCGTATGCAAGGGCGTTCCAGGGGTACAAACGCACCATCTTTTCTGGAGAATTACTTCAAAATCATGCAGTTTTCAAACCTAAATTCACTATAAAGCCCTAATTTTGGCCCCCAAATTGGCATTTTCAAGAAGCATTTGCATCCCTGTTTTCAGAATACCTAAAATTCCACCCCACCCCCTCCCCATTTCAAAAGTCTGCGTATGGACCTGGACTGTCAGCCTGATTAGCTCAGTTGGTAGAGCACCTGATTTGCAGCCATGGGGTCGCGGATTCGAGCCTAAGTTTATTTTAATATTGATTATTGAACATGTTAAAGGGTCTACATGGAAAACAAAATTGAAAATTCCAGCTAAAAATAGTACAGGTCTGCAGATAAAAAATTGCAAGTGAATTGCAATATTCTTATAATAAAGTAAAAGTGAATGGAAAACTGCTTGCCTAAGGCGGGACTTGAACCCATGATCCCCATTTCACTAGACAGTAGTGTTGGGAATCAGCCAGAATTTCATTGTTGGTCATCGGTTTTGTAAAACCGACTGATCATTGAGTAATAATTGACTTGTAGAAAATATATTCACTCTTAATTCAGCCATCTTCCAGGTACCTAGTCATTGCTTCAGATCAATAAGAGGGGTATCTAGGTAATATTTTTCTTATTTCGCCATGAAAACATACAATGTTGTTGATACTCATTAGAAGTGCCTCTGCAAGGTGCTTCAAATGAGTACCTAAAACATTAGTTCTTTTGGGTTGACTTTTTTTAAGGCTCTTTTATCAAATCTTTTCACTTTTATTGACCATAAATCTAGAATGACCCTAACAGACAGCTCTGAACTTCATTTATTGATGACTTGCCTATGAAAAACAAAGGTGAGAAAAATATATTTGTTTCAAAACAAAAAAAAAAAAAAAAACACACAAAAAAAAAAATCTGATTAGTTGACTATAAAAGATCTTTCCCATCTTCAGTCTCAAGAGGCAAAAGTGATTGCTGAATGATTATAATCGATTATCATTGGCAAGACTACTAGACAGGTGCTGAACCTACTGGGCTACAAGGGTGGTCCTGTTCTGTCCATGGACTCGAGCCACTACACTCCTCATAGCATTTAGGATTCAGGTATCAGCCTGATGTCCTGAAGGTATCTGGTCTGCAACCCCCAATTGCTTGCATTTGGCACACACCTGTTTACTAAATCTCATATCAGTAAAGTGAACAAGAGAGGAAACAATGACTGCCGGAGCTGGGACTCGCCAAAAAGTTGGCCACAACCCCGTAACACTAGACAGGTGGTCCTTCTACTGAACCAAGCAGGCAGTCTTGTTCAGTCCATGCACTCCAGCCACTACATTAAATTCACAATATAAAAATGTACATTCAATAAAAACAGTTTTCTACAGTATCTATTTTTTAGCTGTAAGATGGAGTCTGATCTGGATCTACACTGTTAGCTCAGGACTGTCCTGTGTATACAGTATTCTACAGTATCCATTTATTAGGTGTACATACATGCCATATCTCACACTGTGAGATAAAATCTCACAGAATTTGGCCCATCTGGAAGCAATTCCCATAAAAAATTCTAATCTCACAGAATTTTCAGACCATTTTACAACAGATTTTATGAAGAAATAAACATAAATCACACACTGTTGTGGTTATCACAAGCTTCTCACATGAAAAAAGAAGACTTAAGACTATATTGTGGGAACACCAAAGTGATGTTTAAGAAAATCTCACAGAATTTTGTCATATCTCCCTTAGTATTTTGCCTTATCTCACAGATTTTAATCCACAGCTTATGACATGAATGGGTGTAATGTGACATCTGATCTGGATCTATACTGTTAAACTGAGGACTGTCTGTCCAAAACTTAGAGTATAAATGGTATTCTACAGTATCCAGTTATTAGATGAAGGTGGTGTCTGATCTGGGTCTACACTGTTAGCTCGGGACTCTCTGGTGTATGCAGTATTCTACAGTATCCATTTATTAAGTGTAAGGTGACAGCTGATCTGGGTACTGTTAGCTTAGGATTGTCTGTCTAAAACAGAGTATAAATGGTATTCTGCAGTACCCATTTATTAAATGTAAGGTGACATCTGATCTAGGTCTATTCTGTTAGCTCAGGACTGTCTGTCCAGTGCTCCTAGTAAAAACGGTATTCTGTACATTAACCATTTATCTATGTAAGATGTTGTTTGATCTGGATCAACACGGTATGCTCAGGATTGTCTGGCCAATACTTTGAGTATAAAGACTATTGTTCAGTGTCCATTTATTAGATGTAAGGTGGCATCTGATCTGGGTCTACACTGTTAGCTCAGGACTGTCCAATACATTTGTGTTAAACAGTATTCTACACTATCCATTTATTAGCTGTAAGGTGGTGTCTGATCTAGATCTGTATTGTTAGCTCAGGACTGTCTGTCCAATACTTAGAGCACATATGGTATTCAATATATCCATTTATTGTGTAAGGTGGCACAAAGCCCTGAACAGACTGCGTGATATTGGGCAACATGTAGGAGAGCTGAAGATTACATCCTGTACTTTTAAATATGTGCAGTAAAACTTATATGGTTCTTTTCGGATTTTGTATAAGTTAATTGTTGAAGTCCAAATGATAATAATAACTCTTTCATTATAAAATATCTTAAAAATCCCCCATAAGAAAATTCTATTAAATTATTTTATAGAATTTAGTATCTTTTTTTTTTTTTTCCTGTGATAACTTATGACCAGTACAGTTATTTCTTCCATTTACTAACAATGTGATTAAAATATGTCTGCTGCCATGAGTCAAATGTCATTTGCATGTTGTAATGGATGATGGATACCTTTTCATTGCGATTTATCATAGCAACAGATAGAGCGCTTTTTTTTTCGAAAAATGCTGATATCTTTCATTTCTCCACGAAAACATATGTTGTGGGTACTCATTAGAAGTGCCTCAGTGAGGGGCTTCTAATGAGTACCACAACATATGTTTTTGTGGAGAAATAAGAAAAATATAATGTGGATACCCCTCTTATCTGTAGCTATGGATTTATGAAAAAATATATATCGAAGAAAACTTACCTTAAAAGAAAAAAACAGCCATTTAAAAAAAAAAAAGAAATCTTTCATTTTATCCTTTCAAAGTCATTTTCAGCTAAGACTCTCAGGTTGACACAAAATCATTTTTTAACCAATAAAGCAGGATTAAATGAATGAAAAATATTATAAGACAATTTACAGCCCGTGGGTCGGGGGTGGGTTCCTATATATGGCATAGTACGGATATGCATGCCAAATTGCCCCCTTTTTCAACGCTGCCAGGTGTATGATTAGCCCCTTTTTTTTTTAACAAAAAGTATATGACTGACCTGATTTTTTATGATTCGTATGTGAAAGGCTCCACTTTTCTGACATTCCAGTAAATGCATATATTTTTTTCACTCAGAGATTTGTCAAGGCGGCTATTTCTCTTGGTATTCAATGAATTGACTGCTATATTTGTCTAACTACCAGCAATAAATGGGTATAAAAATCAAAGGGCAGTATATGAATAGGTCAGCATTTCAGACGATCAAGTATATGAAGGGCGCAATTTTTTTCAAAGGGCAGGTACATGAATGGGGTAGGTTTCGAAATACTGGCTCGCACACCCGTACCACATTTATCCCCAAGTTACACCCTCCCCCTACCCCCCACCCCCCACAACCCGAGAGATTTATAGATCACTTATAAAACATTTAAAGACAGTTAATGAAAAATATTTTTGGGTGGGTAATTGTCCGCATTTAGGTTAAGAGGGGCGGTTAAATGTCTGGGTGGATCATTGTCCAGTGGGTAATTGTCCGGGTGGGTAATTGTTTTACACGCCACTTCCTATGGCCAAGATACAGCCAAGAACCCTTATGATTTCTTGCACATATTGTTTTGCCCTATTCATTGGTTCACTTATTCTACAACAAAACTGTTGAGGGAATAAAAGCAAAAGTAGTGTGCATAATATTTCTGGATTTATTTGTCCAGCTGATCCAGCCACATTCCCTTGTAGATTATAGCTGTCCATTGATATATCCATACACGGGCATACATTATTCAGTGATTTATGAGTGACCAGTAAAGGTCCTGATCAGTCTACACAGTTACACCCAGATATATTTTTTTGTGATGAACATGTACAGGCTGTCTGCATGTATATAATTTAAATTATAATATATAGGCTTCTTTTGTAATTTTCAGGCTGTGCAGGCTGATCAAAGGGTATGCTAAATTTAATATGAGTGAAGGAAAAGGGTTACCAGTAAACTGTTAGCATCCAGTAATCTGCAGAGAAAGCAAAGCAGTAGGTGAGTTATTGTATAAATCACATCCATATGTTGTTCTGATTAACTTCTGTTCTACTTCTTGTGCAGACTGATATGTTACACATACATGCAAATACGGATGGGAGCACAGACATATGAGCTAATGGACGGGCAGAATAACAAAGACTATGTATCCCCCAAACATACTTTGTATGCCTGGGGTATAAAAGTTTTAACTATGACAAGGGAGTCAAAGTCTTAGGTCAACTAGATTATTGAGAATGTAGTTTGTAACTCAATTGTGAATTCACACGGAGATTGTCCATCATAATAGGTATTTTATGGCACAGAAACTGGAAACAAGATGAAGAATGTAACCTTTTTTTGCTCTTAATTTTGTTTAAAATTTGCCTGAAAACCCTATATTTAACCATGTTAACCAAAAAAATAACATTTATAAAAAATCCTTTATTTTCAGGAGAGCCTGAACTGATTTGTTTTCATATCAGACAAAAAAAATACTAATATTGTTTGGTTAAAAAAAAAAAAAACAACAAAAAAAAACAAACATGTTCAAGTTAGAGTACTTCCTTGAACACTAAACAGTGTGCTAGAACAGTGTGCTTCTGAGGAGTACATACATGACGTACATGTTTTCATGGAGGAATAATAAAAAAAAAAATTGTATTAATGTATAGCCCTCTTATCTAGAGCTCTGCACATACCTAAACTGTAAAACACTACACCTAGTGTTAAATTTAGCAGTAGAGAGTTCATTACATTTTTAGTTGTTTTTTTGTTTTGTTTTTTTTTCCAGTTTTTTCAAGGATTGTTTTTTTATTTATATCAATACTGTGTCCTGTTCGCACTTAGCGACTGATCATATTATTGTAAAAAAAAAAAAAAAAAAAAGTAACAACAACAACAAAAATCTATTTCCAGTGCTACTGCCATTGGTACATGCATCCTGAAAACAGGCTTATTTAATTTCGACCCCTTTAAACCCCACTTTTATACAGTAAAACTGGGGTTTATATGGGTATAAATTATTTTTATTATTTCTGCTCAAAAACATAGATTGTGGATACTCATTAGAACCACATCATTGAGACAGTGCTAACAAGTACCCACAATCTATATTTTGAGCAGAAATATGAAATATCTCAGAATTTTTTATCTGAAAATTTTCACTTTCTTGTGGTGAAATTTTCAGTATATTTGAATAGACATGATTTCGTAATGTATAGACATTTGATGTACAGAGATAGCTTTCCTGGCATATATGATGGGTTTCTGAAGTTTATTTTTTGTTTGTTGTTGTTTTATTTTTTATTTTATTTTTAAATTAGTCAATTTATTGAATGTTACACTAAAAAGAATTTATAAGATTATAAGATGACATTTTCTTCTTTCTTTTTTTTAGCAGATACAAGGCTTATTTTACTCAGGTTACCATTTCCGTGACAAAAAAAAAAACAAAAAACATGATTTAATATATATGTGTGTTTGAGTGTGTGTGTTTTTTTTTTTTTTTTTTTTTTTGCTAGAGTAATGAAATCTTTTTCACAGGATTAATACTTTAAATGCTAGGTACTCATTCAAAGACTGACAACTGGTGATTTAGGAAATCGAAACAATAAATTCCTAGATAAAGGACAGCTTAAAACAAAAAAAAACAAAAAAACAAAAACAAAAAAAAAAAAAAAAAAAATCAGGGCTATGATTAGCCACATGTGTCCACCCAATTTTCCCTTGGAGTGTCACAATGTGCCATAAAACTCACAATTCTGCCTGTCCTACCAGCATGATAATAATTAGGTGTGATTTATGGCAATAAACAATATTGCACCTGGCTGTGGCAGTGCTCTAGATAAGAAGCATAATTATCCAAATACACATTTTTTAAAATAGAATTACAAATAATTAACTCTTTAGCATTACCTCAGTGAGGTTATTTCAATGAGGATTCAGGGTATCTGCCCACTGAGAAATTAGAAAAAAAAAGCAATCATACTTTTTCATAACTCTAGACTTAAATAAAGTATATACCCCTGCTCCAGAAAAGAGGAGAACCAAGATATTTATTTCTCTTAATTTTGCAAGAAAACATGTTATGATTACTCATTAGAAGTATCTCACTGAGGCTTCTTCTAATGAAAACTCTCAGCATGTTGTTATTTATATATATATATAAAATAATAATGAAAAAAAAAAATCCATGAAAAAAAAAATCATCTTATCTGGAGATATGTTTTTGTTTGAGATAAGTCACAGATTTGGATAGAATTTTTTTTTCTCCCTAAATCTTTGACTTTATTTTTCAATGACTTTTTAACCCTCACACAAACGCAAAATGTGTTTGTGTGGCAGGAGAGGGGTATACTGTTGTTACGTTGCCTGTCCGTATGTCTGTCTGTTTTAGGATCTGCTTCTCATCTTACTAAGTAGTTTAAGGAATCTTTTCATATTTTGCCTAAATGTTGATATTGATAAGATATTGCTGTCAGATAAAAATAAGGGCCTAGGGGTTAATTCTTTTACTGTTATTTAAAATTCCCTTTGTAATTCTTGAAAAGGCATTTTGGTTTCTGCTTCTAATCTTGCCTAATAGTTTGAGGAAAACCGTATTCAACCTTATTACCACAGATACCCCTATAAGTGCAGAGTCAAGCTATTCCGTAGTCTTCAGATTACTTACAGCCAGGGTATTTTTTGTCAGTTTCTTTTTTAATGCAAATGTTGTGGGCACCAATTTGAATTGCATGGACATGATGATGCAATTCAAATTAGTACCCACAACATATGCTTTATAAAGAAAATAAGAAAAAAAAATCACATAAACATCATCAAATAAGTCCTTTGATGATATACACTTAGTAGGTAGATACATACATGTATTGTATCACAAGTTTTCCCAGTAATTTTTAAAAACCTAAGTGCACAGTGTGGTAATAAGATAGAATATCGTATTTTCATATTTTGCATAAATGTTGATACTGATGTGGTGTTGCTGTAGAGCAAAATAGGTTATGGTCAATTGCTTTTGTTCTTCTGGAAATTTAGCTTTGGCATGACTGTATGGTGCATGCATGGTGAAATCAGCTTGTCTCAAAGTATTTGTTGAAACAACAGACTCATTACAGGAGTATTGAGTGCAGGAAGAAGTATGATGTGAAAAAAATATTTTTGTCAAAATGACAGTTTTTTTTTCAATTAGGCCAGAGAAAATTAATTATTAGATTCTAATTCCACCTGCCCCCACAAAAATTCTGACCAAATAAAAAAATTTTTTAAGTGGAAAACTTTTTCAGAGACAACTGGACTTTTGCTGAAAACAGATTTTATAACACTTTTAAGATCTGCAAATGAATTGCATGTATCGTTATGAAAAGAGTATTAAAAGAAAGTTTTCTTCTTTTTGTACATGGTAATAAGTGTCATTTATCATGTTTTGCTATGACATCTTCACTGTATGGCCCAGGAATAAAAAATAAAAAATGAAATCATTCAAATTGGAAATCCAGTATGGCTGCTAGCCTGAAAATCTATACTGAAATTCTCCTGAATTGATAATATTATGCTAAATGACTCTAAACTTGGTTTGAAGTATTGAGATAACTTGTAGATCAAAACTGGCTAAAATTGTTCTGGTTGAGAATCCAAGATGGCTGTCACAGTCACCATCTTCAAAATCCAACCAATTAGGGCACTAAGTCTGCACAGTAAAAGTGTTTAAGGTAAACTGACTGTGCTTGATATGAGCCTATTGGGTTGACTGGGCTGTAAAACCAACACAAACAAACAAACCAAAACAATTTTATATTAGATATTATAGTCATTCTTTTTTTCTTTCAGGTAATGATTTCAGTAGTGCTTTGACAAACATTGGGCTCACAAATACACATGCACTAGAGTAATAGTAAATGAAGAAATGGAAGTTGGATCATGTGCATACCATTGCTCAGGAATCCAGTATACTGCCAGAAACATTGAGAAAAACTCTTTATCCTATTGTTGAAAGTTTGTGGGATTATCAGGGTCAACACAACACTCCTCATGTTATTTCAGTAGAGGAAGGGTGTGCTTATCACCAAACGGATTAATATGCATTTAACCCTTAAAATGCCAAGAAAACCTGCATCTGAAAATTACCTCTGTCTGTTGAACATTCTTGCAAACTTTTCAAACCAATTTTTGCATACAGGCAAACGGTGCAGACCCTGATCAGGCTAGGAGCTGTCTGATCTGGGTCCTCACTGTTTACAAAACAGACTTTAAAAATCACAAGCAGATGACAAAGCAGATGACAGTTGTTTTGATTGGCAATTTAAGGGTTAAGTGAAGATATTGTATATAAAATCAAAAGACAATGGGAGATAGTAGCCAGTTAATTCCCATGAGTACTCTCTGTAAACAACAAGGTCCACCAAAACATGTTGTAGTACTTATCAGGACTCCAAAATTATTGAAGCGATTTGTCCCTTATTAGGTAAGAAGGTTGCTAGGGTAGGGGGATTTAAAGATAGCTGAAATTATGGTGATCTGCCTCTTGGTTCAGTTGCCATGACAACATAAAGCTTCCATAGATGACCTATAGAAAACAGAGGATTCTAATTGGAAGGGCCCAGTTAGAATTGGTCTACCTTGCACTTTACCTGTCAAGGGAGATAATAGAAACACTATTGCTGTCTCTCATTGCTACAGTATCCCATTTCAGAATGCCAGCTCTCCATATAAAGTCCTGTCACAATGAGTATTTTACCACCTGCTTTAAGGCGTAATGCTGAAATGTCCAGTTACAATGCTTAATTCTTAAAGCCCCAAGTAGAATTGCAGCATACAACATTCATTTCTGTTTTTTTTTTTTTTTTTTTTTTTCAGGTAAATTAAAGCTGACATTTCATCTGAAATGTCTACCAACATTTTATGTGAAATGTCTGCCAATATTTCATGTGAAATGTCTACATAGCAGTCAAGTCACATAGCAAGCCTTATTTATTTGGAGCTCTGTTTAAAGCCAACAGCGCATTGTCTTGATAATTACCATGAGCAAATATTGCTGTTTCTGAGGGATGTGGTCCCCATTTGCTCAAGGTAATTACCCAAATAAGTAATTTCTCTAGTAATTGGATATATATAGTTCAAGACAGAAGGCGGGAGTGATCAGGAGGTGTTAAGGTGTCATGTATCTTACATCACCGGAGTGTCCAACTGATATTGGCTTACAGTTCGGCAAGGCCTGCTATCCTTGTAGCAGGTAAGGGCAGAGGGGGAATGTTTCTATTCTTCTGCTTCTTCACTTTCATTCCTGTTCCTTTTTCTTCCTTGTTCCTCTCTTTTTTCTCCTCTAATATCTCTTCTATCTGTTTTCTTCCTTTCTCTGGGAAAAGACATAAAATGACCCACAAGGGTTGAGGTGTTGTTTAAGAAATAGATCAGCTCTAGCAGTGATTTGTTGAGTAATAAATCACTGTTTGGAGGTCAGTTGTAAAGTAGATCAAATCACGAGCGCGGAGCGCGAGTGATTTATCTTCTTACAACTGACCGACAAGCTGTGATTTATTACTCAACAAATCACGCACAAGAGCTGATCTATTTCGATTCTAACACATAGAAAACGACGAAAATGTAATTGTATCCTTTAGATTTTTCAAACTTTCCGCCATCGAATAAAGAAATCCCGCCAAAAGTTTTGACTGTAACGCTGACGTTTACATGCATTTCTTACGTTGCTGAAGTGAGAAAAACGACGTTACACAGTCTAGCGTCGTAGAAACTGAGACTGACGTCAGCAGCGTGTCGAAATGACATCGGAAAGGCGCCAGATAGCGTCGCGCGTTTCTGCCCAGTGATTTATTGCATAATATATCACTGAGTTAAACCATTGGCTATATAGGCGAGGAGTGTTAGAATAAACCCCAACACAATCAATCTAGACAAAAGGCAAATAACAAAAAATATGTTATTATAGCCCCGCTTTCAGACAATGGGACTATACTGGATTTGTCTTGTCCTTCAGTCATTCCTTCCTTCTGTCATTCTTTACCTCATTCCTTTCTTCTGTACATCATTTTGTTCATCCTCATCAGATAAATTTTTGTGGCACTTTTCGCAAGAACTGTAAGGTTACAAAGTTGAAGCTTGGTACACACATACCCATTGATGTATGGTGTGTACAGGAATCTGGGGCAAAGGCCAATAACTCTAGGAGTTACATGAAAGGTTCTACAATTTACCATTAATGAAAAAAATTCATAACAGATTTCTCAGGAACTATGAAAGCTGTAACATTGAAACTTGGTACACACATGGACAAATGGCTGATGTATAGTGTATATCAGAATCAGCACCAAGGGCTTATAACTCTTAGAGTTACATACCTTGATAGGTTTTACAATTTGCCATTCATGAATATTTTTGTCACACTTTTCTCAAAAAAAGGTGACAAAGTTGAAACCAAGTACACACATGGATATGGGCTGATGTATTGTGTATACCAGAATATATCAGAATTATGGCCAAGTTAAATCCCTTGATAGGTTTTATAATTTGCCATAAATGAAAAAAAAAAATCATTGCAGATTTCTTGGGCCCTATTAAAGCTATAAGTTGAAACTTGATACAGACATGGACAGTTGGCTGTTGTATCTTGTGTACCAGAATCCGGGCCAAGGGCATATAACTTTTGAAGTTACATCTTTTGATAGGTTTTACAATTTGCCATTAATGAAACATTTTTGTCACACTTTTCTCAAGAACTGTAAGGGTAACAAAGTTGAAACCTGGTATACACATGCACAATGGATTGAAGTAGCATGTGTATACCAGGTTCAGAGCCAAGGGCGCATAACTCATTCAGTTAAATCCCTTGATAGGTTTTATGTTGCCATGTTACCATGTCCCACAGTGATGTTATCTGGTAAGCATGAGTTCCAAATACTTCAACACTATGGGTATTTCTCCTAATAGTGCTGCAGCAGGACTATAGTCAGGGTCTCTGACAGTTAAAGTTTTACAATGGCATTCTTAGTAAGTACTACACCATGTTTTGGTAGAACAATATTTGATAGAAGAAAGCCACACCCAGAGTTCTGATATATGATACTGTGTATATAGTAGCTGCACTTTTTAGCCTATACAATCTTCAACTTACTGTTCAATAAACAATTAAGGGGCTCACCTGGCTTGCTCTTAATTGATATAGCATGATTGTGTGGACTGTTTCATATAAATCTTACGGCTCTCAGTACTACCATTTGCATATCAATGATAAACTAAAGACCTACACCGATTATTTTGGTCAACGGAGGCTTGCTGACAAAATTCACAGTTTCCAATCGACCGAAATGCAGAACGTTGTATAAATGGCGCACAAGACATTTTTAGTGTATAAAAGGAAGACGTTCTGATAAATCTCATGGCTCTCCGTCCTACCAAATGCACATCATCGATAAATTAAAGAACTACAGCCGGTTATCTTGGTCAACAGAGGCTTGCTGACACATCTCACGGTTTCCAATAGACCGAAATGCAGAATTTTGTATACATGGCGTGCAAGACATTATTAGTGTAAACAAGGAAGGCCTTCTGACCAATCTCACGGCTTATCGCTCTCAGTCCAACCAAATGCATATCATCGATAAATTAAAGCTACACCCGATTATTTTGGTCAACGAAGGCCTACTGAAAAAAAAATCTCACGGCTTCTAATCAACCTAAATGCAGATCGTAATATGTATGGCGCGCAAGACATTAATATATAAACAAAGGAAGGCGTTCTGACAAATCTCACGTCTCTCAGTCCTTCGAACTGCATATCGTCGATAAAGTAAAAGACTACAGCCAATTATTTTGGTCAACGTAGGCTTGCTGACAAATCTCACGGCTTCCAATCAACTGAAATGAAGGTCATAGAATATATAGCGCACGCATTATTATTGTAACAAACGGGTGCGTTCTGACGAATCTTAGGGCTCTCAGTACTACCAATTGCATATGAATGATAAAGTAAAGATCTACAGCCGATTATTTTGGTCAACAGAGGCTTGCTGACAAATCTCACAGTTTCCAATCGACTGAAATGCAGAACGTTGTATAAATGGCGCGCAAGACATTTTTAGTGTATAAAAAGGCATTCTGATAAATCTCATGGCTCTCAGTCCTACCAAATGCATATCATTGATAAATTAAAGAACTACAGTCGGTTGGTCAACGGAGGCTTGCTGACAAATCTCACGGTTTCCAGTCGACCTAAATGCAGATCGTAGTATGGATGAAGAGCAAGACATTATTATTGTAAACAAGGAAGGCGTTCTGACAAATCTCATGACTCTAAGTCCTACCAGATGCATACCAGCGATAAACTAAAGACCCACAGCCGCTGATTTTGATCAAGAGAGGCCCTCTGACAAATCTCACGGTTTCCAATCGACCGAAATGCAGAACGTTGAATACATGGCGCGCAAGATATTATTCTAACAAAAGAAGGCGTTCTGACCAATCTCACGGCTCTTAGTCCTAACATGCATATCATCGATAAATTAAAAAAACAACAGTCGATCATTATGGTCAGCAGAGGCCTGCTGACAAATCTCACGGCTTCCAATCAACATAAATGCAGATTGTAGTATGACTGAAGAGCAAGACATTATTATTGTAACAAAGGAAGGCGTTCTGACAAATCTCGCGTCTCTCAGTCCTATGAACTGAATATGATCGATAAAGTAAAGAACTACAGCCGGTTATTTTGGTCAACGGAGGCCTGCTGACAAATCTCACGGTTTCCAATCAACTTAAACGAAGATCATAGTATACATATAGCGCACGATATTATTCTAACAAACAAACGAGGGCGTTCTGACAAATCTCACGGCTACCAGATGCATATCAGCGATAAACTAAAAACCCACATCCGCTGATTTTGATAAACAGAGGCCTTCTGACAAATCTCACGGTTTCCAAACAACCGAAATGTATCAATGGCTCGCAACACATTATTGTAAACAAGGAAGGCGTTCTGACCAATCTCACGGCTCTCAGTCCTACCAAATGCATATTATCAATAAATTAAATTAAAGAACTGCAGCCTTTTTTTTTTTTGTTTTTTTTTTTTTTATCAACGGAGGCCTGCTGACAAAACTCACGTCTTCCAATAAACCTAAATGCATATCATAGTCTGAATGAAGCGAAAGACATTATTATTGTAACAAAGGAAGGCATTCTGACAAATCTTACGGCTCGCAGGCCTACCAAATGCATGTTAATGATAATGTAAAGAACTACCGCCGATTAGTTTGGTCAACGGAGGCCTGCTGGCAAATCTCACGGCTTCCAATTAACCTAAATGCAGATCGTAGTATGAATGAATCGCAAGATATTATTATTGTAACAAAGGAAGGCATTCTAACACATCTTAAGGCTCTCAGTCATACCAAATGCACATAATCAACAAGGTAACTAACTACAGCCGATTATTTTGGTCATCAGAGGCCTGCTGAGAAATAGCACGGCTCCCAATTAACCTGAAATGTAGATCAAAGTATAAATGAAGTGCCTGTTCCCTTGTTTCCCTGAAAAAAAAATCGACATTTTCCCTTGTTCCCAAAAAATCAAAATCTTGATTTGTTATGTTCCTTGTTCCCCCAAATTGCCTTTGATCCCCTGTTCTTATCAGTTTTAGGCTTTGGTTCCTTTGTTCCCTGAAATAAATGACCTTATTCCCCTGTTCGCCGCCCCCCCCCCCACCAACCCCTGAGAGGGCCACAGAATATTGCGCTTAATCAAATAAAGCATGCAAACTTCTTAAAAAGCTAGTACTTGTGTCACTTTCGGTAGACATTGTCCAGATCTACTTATTGATTGCTGCATGGGTCAAATATGTAACAGATAAAGACTAGTCCAATAAATGACTTGTATATGAAAGATAATGAACACATAAAATATATAATAATAATAATAATAATAATAACATAATACGCAAATTCTGTATCCTTCGACTGCACAGGTCTAGGTGTGAATAGATTAGAATAAATTTAATAGCGCTATACATGTCTAGTCAGATACGTACTTTACAGAAAACAGGGTTACATATTACACACACACACACACACACACACACACACACACACACACACACTGATAAATATTATTGGTGTATCAATTAGATTTAAATATTATTGGTGGATGGATTAGTTGCGATGAACCGATATTTTTATCAAGCACTTAATATAATATAACTGCACCGAAACGTATGTATTCGTCTGCAGATCATTCGAAACCAATTATACCTGTGAATGTATAAAGTTGTGGCAAGTCGTTTTACTATCTATTCTATAAATCAGATATCTATTTAATATATCAGATATCTTATATAATATATAAGATATCTGATATATTATATCAGGACAGATCATACTCAGGTCATTCAAACATTTTGATGAGGCCAATTTCATAAGTGATCTTCAAGCAGTACCATGGGATCTCATCAAGTTATTTGAAGACCCTGATGATATACTTGAAGCATGGACTGACCTGTTTTTAGAAGTAGTAGATAGACATATTCCTATCAAAAAACACAGGGTTAAACGTAAAACTCAACCAGATTGGATAACATCAGATATTCTAGATGCTATGAAGACTAGGGATAGGCACAAATCACTCGATAGTGACAATGACTATAAATTTTGGAGAAATAAAGTTAATAAAATGATAAAAGAAGCTAAGAAAAACCAATATCAGACATACATAGATAACAATAAAGACAAACCAGGAAGTATATACAAACTTTTTCAAGAAATTGGATCAGGAAAAAGCTGCAGGAATACACCAATTTCTTCTATCAAAAACAAGGGGATACACACTGAGGATCCCACAGAGATTGCCAATGCATTTAATAATTTCTTTGTTAATGTTGCCGCCAAAATTAAAGAACCAGTTTCAAATGCAAGTCATGAAAAATTAAGAAACTTCTGCAAGTCTAAGCTATCTGAAAACACAACATTCAGTATTAGTCCTATAGAAAAAGAAAAAGTTCTAAAACTACTTTCAACCATGGACTCGAGCAAGGCAACTGGCACTGACAATATTGGGCCTCGACTACTTAAAGTTGCAGCTCCTTATATTTCGAATGACATAACACACATATGCAATCAAAGTATCCATAAATCTACATTCCCAAGAAAATGGAAAGAAGCTAAAATTTCTCCACTTCATAAAAATGGCCCACATGATGATGTAAATAATTATCGCCCCATATCAATTTTACCTGTTTTATCAAAAGTCCTTGAGAAGCATGTGCATGATTGCTTATCAGCTTACCTTAATGAGCATAATTTATTACATAAGACCCAGTCAGGGTTTCGGTCACAACATTCTTGTGAAACTGCCCTGGTGCACATGATTGATTCATGGTTAAATGCAATGGACAATGGAAAAATGGTAGGAATTGTACTTGTCGACTTTAAAAAGGCTTTTGACCTTGTTGACCATCAAATTCTTTTATCAAAATTACAACTATATGGCATAAGCAATGAAGCACTTATGTGGTTTGATACCTATCTTACGAACAGGCAACAAATGGTCTCCCTAAATAATTGCAAATCTGACACTGAAAAGGTCACCTGTGGTGTCCCTCAAGGTTCCATTTTAGGGCCACTCTTATTTTTGCTTTTCATTAATGATTTACCACTTTATGTGAATAACATTTCTGCAGACCTCTATGCTGATGACACTACTTTATATGACATCCAAACCTCATTAGAAGCAATTGAGGCAAATCTCCAAAATGGATTAAACCAACTCCATATCTGGTGTAAAAACAATGGCATGGTCTTAAATTCAGCAAAAACCAAAGTAATGTTGGTAACTACCAACCAAAAACGTCTAAGGTTGCAAAACACAAATCTCAATCTTCAATACATGGATGAAACACTTAAAATGATATCAAGTGATAAAATACTGGGAGTCTTTGTAGACAACAATGTAAGTTGGTCTAATCATGTTATGCATGTTTGTAAGAAAATATCATCCTATATCTGGCTTCTTTCAAAAATCAAGACCTTTTTATCACAAGCACATCGTGTGCAATTCTATAAATCTTTTATCCAGCCTCACATTGACTTTTGCAGTATTGTGTGGGGCAACTCGTGTGAGTCTAATAAAATGAAAATATTCAGGCTGCAAAAACGTGCATGTCGCGTTATTCTGGACTACAATGTTGAGGACTCGAGTGAGGCTATGCAGTCTCTAAAGATTTTATCTGTTTATGATCGTTTATTTCTGAGAAAAGCAAAATTCATGTTCAAAGTTTATAATGGTTTAACCCCTTCTTATATTTCTGAAAATTTTACACTTAGAAATGAAATGGACATGTCAGTTAATCTGAGGTCATCAGCCTCAGGATGTTTTATTCCTCCATTACCGAAAAAGGAGTGCTTCAAACAAAGCATGCGTTACTCAGGCTGTTTGGTTTGGAACTGTCTCCCAAATAATGTTAAATGTAGTCAGACAGCTGAAACATTCCATAATAGATGTATCAAATGGCTAACTCAGTGACGCAGCCATTAAGGATGAATCGAAACAAGAAAATGATCACACAGTCTGTTTCTCTACCTTGTTTCTATTTTATATTTATATTTTTGTCTTATTTCATTGTAGATAATGTGATATAAACATGTCATTTTTTCACATCTTCTCACTGTATGAAGGTCAGCACTACAAATACTGTAGTATAAATAATTTGAATCTTCTGTAATATAAGTATGAAAACTATTCATTTAATAACTATTGGCATTGAGTAAAGGTTCTTATATGCTGCCTTAATTTCCTAGCTTTGAAATATTCATTGTCAATTGTTTGAATAACTGTCATGGACCCTTCTTTTTTTTTTTTTTTTTTTTTGCTGCGATTTCTTCATATATACAGTAAAAATGTGAAATAGTCATCTTATACTACCGTAATGATCCTATGTTTTCGGACAGACAGGCATATGCAAACAGTATAGACCTAGATCATAGTGCTCCTAGAGAAGCAGTCTGTTCGGGGTCTTCACTGTTTATCATTCCATGTACATTTTTGGACACATTTTTGTTACATGAAATTAAAACTGCAATTGTTTTAGGTGTCCCAAATTTTAGGAGTTTGCGGTATAAATTTTTGCTTTTCTTTATGTCTTCATTCCAGGGGATATTGACTGTTTGTGCAATGGAAATATATGCCCCAAACCACCCACAAATCTGTTTTTTTTTTTTGTTTTTTTTTTCCAAGTGAGCATGCTGTCAAAAAGGGGATTTTTGGGACCATTGTGGGTGCATTATTTTAATCATATTTATGCAGTCAATGTCCTATGCTTCATTTATACTGTAAAATTTGTAAAATATTGTAACATATATTTGTATCATATATTTGAGGGCCTCATGGAAGATTAGTTTGTTTGCTAAATGTTGTCACCCTCGTTAAATAAAGTCTTTACTTACTTACTTACTTACTAGATATCTTATATAAATAAGATATCTTATATGTCAATTAAGATATCTTGTATGTTGTATAAGATATCTGATATGCTATATAAGATATCTTAATTGGCATATAAGATATTTTATATGCTATATAAGATAGCTGATATGCTATATAAGATATCTTATATAGGATATAAGATATCTTATTTACTAAAGAAGATATTATTCAATTAAATAAGATATCTCATTTAGTATATCAGATATCTTATTTAGTATATCAGATATCTATATGAATATATTAGATATTTAACAAATAAGGTATCTTATATGGTAAATAAGATATCTTACATGTGGAATTAAATAAGATATCTAATATGGTATATCAGACATCTTATATAAGATGTAAGATATCAGATATACTAATTCAGATATCATATCCTGTATTAGATATCTTATATAAAATAGATATCTTATATGTCAATTAAGATGTCTAATATGCTATATAAGATATCTGAATTGACAAAATCTAATATGCTATATAAGATATCTGATAGGCTTTATAAGATATCTCATATAGGATATAAGGTATCTTATTTACTAAAGAAGATATATCATATATTCAATCAAATAAGATATCTCATTTAGTATATAAGATATCTTATTTAGTATATTAGATATCTATATTAATAAATAAGACATCTCATATAACAAATCAGATATCTTATATGGTAAATTAGATATCTTATATGCAGAATTAAATAAGATATCTCATATATTATATCAGATATCTGATATAGGATGTAAGATATTTAATATAGTATATAAAATATCTATATTAGTATATGAGATATCTTATATCCTATATTAGATAATATATAAGACATCTATTTTGTTTAATAAATTATAAATTGATAGTTGATGCATCGATTAATCAAAATTGTCATTTTGAGTTACCACATCTATGAACCGAAAAAAATATACTACATGAATAAATTCTACCCTGTTCTAATAGTTTTTGCAGGTGAACTGACAACTTGCTTTAAGTCCATTATCCAGAAGCGAAAAGTGAAATAATTACACGGCAAATCATTTAATCGAGAGCTTGCTCTTTAAGTTGAATATCCGAAAGCGATAAGTAAAATAAGTAAAATAATTACGAATCGATTAGGCAATGCATGGATTCATCCAAATTGTCATTTTGAGTACACCAATAAAATTTATAACTGCATGAATATATTTAGCAATTCAAATATTTTTTACAGGTAGACTGACAACTTGCTTAATTCAAATATCCAAAACTGAAAAGTGAAATAATTACAAATCGATTAGGCAATGCATCGATTCATCGAAATTGTCATTTTGAGTACACCAATAAAATTTATACTGCATGACTATATTTTGCAGTTCATATATTTTTTACAGGTGGACAGACAACTTGCTTTAGTCAAATATGCAAAAGTTAAAAGTAAAATAATTACAAATCGATTAGGCAATGCATCAATCAATCCAAATTGTCATTTTGAGAGCACGATAAAATTTATACTGCATGAATATATTTAGCAATGAAATATTTTTTACCGGTGGACCGACAACTTGCTTAAGTCAAACACCCAAAAATGAAAAGTAAAATAATTACAAATAGATCACTTTGCAATGAATGACATCAAATTTGTCATTTTGAGTTGCCAAATCAATGAACTGAAAACATTTAAACTGCATGAATATGTTTTAGCGATGTTCCAATATTTTTTACAGGTTGGCCGACACCTTGTTTAAGAGGAAATAGCCAAAAGTGAAGAGTAAAACAATTATAATCGATAAATCGATTCATTAAAATTGTCATTTTGAGTTACCGAATCAATAAAACCGATATAATTTATACCGCATGGATAAAATTAATTTATACTGCATGGATAAATTTTAGCAATATTTTACAGATGGACCGACAACTTGCTTAAGTCAAAACTGTAAAAGGGAAAAGTAAAATAATAAATTACAAATTGATTAATCTATGCATCAATTAATTAAAAATTGTCATTTTGATTTACCAAATCAATGAAACCGATATAATTTATACCGCATGGATAAAATTAATTTATACTGCATGGATAAATTTTAGCAATATTTTACAGATGGACCGACAACTTGCTTAAGTCGAAACTGTAAAAAGGGAAAAGTAAAATTACAAATTGATTAATCTATGCATCAGTTAATTAAAAATTGTCATTTTGATTTACCAAATAAGTGTACTGATAAAAATATATACTTCAGATTCAGTATTATTACTGGTGACAAGTCTATTAAATGATGAACATTTGCCAGGACTTTCAAATTATAATATCCACCTACAATTATTATAATGCACCCATGCATCTTTATCAAAATACAAATGGTTTTATCGGTGTAAGGATATTATGTTGATGCACTGACATGTTTCTGGTCTACTGCTATATGTATTGGTACATCATTATAGATACATAAGCTGATAAAAATTATCAGTGCACATATCAGTTATCGGTAAACGGGTTTTGTTGCTTTGCGTTGCCATATTTATTTCATGTTTTCATCATCATCAGCTTTAGTTTCACATGTATAGAACTACTGCTGCATCGATAAAATTGATCGATCCATCAACAATATTTTATCATTAACTTGGACCCAATATACATATAATATATATTATTAGGTCCGAGTCATTAATAAGAATAGATTGATGTACTCGTGATTTGTATTTTAGTACAGCCCTGTGTATATACGGAATCGAGACAATTCATCGACAAGACAACTCATCGACACGGTTTTTGGAGACAATTCATCGACACAATTGAAGACAACTCATCGACACTTTTTGAAGACAATTCATCGACACATTTGTTTGAATATAATTTGCAATCATAGATAATTAAGGGTAATTATGGACGAGTGGTTCATTGTATTTGATTATACCTGTGAATAGCTAGCCTACCTTTCAGAGAACAGTCTCAGAATCAAGTATTATGCTCAGAATGCGGAAAGGTTTTTAATTTGCAGCATTTATGATGCGGCTGCTGACGAATGCTCGCTCAGCGCGGCCGCTGCCATCAGGAAAAAACGCCTATGTGATTTTTACCCCCTCGAACCCCACAATTATATAGTAAAACTGGGGTTTGCAGGGGTATTCGAAATTTCCTTATTTCTACTCTAAAACATAGATTGTGGGTACTCGTTCGAATCGCCTCATTGAGGCGGTTCAAACGTGTACCCATAATCGATATTGTGAATAGAAATAAGAAAAATATCAAATTGGATCATCAAATTTTTATCAATGCATTTGAATAGGCAATTTTACGTTATGACCACAAGACCTGAATTGGAAGTTTTGACTGTCGGGGAGCTGTCTCAAAGTCCGACTGAGACTTACATGCACTCTAGCTCTTAGGAGGTTGATTGCCATGGTACTGTACTATAAAACGACTGCTAGAATTGTAGGATAATGGCGCCTCAAGATTAATTAAGAAGGTTTTTAAAAAGTTCCATGTATATCATACATTAAATATACAATGCGTAAGTTTATTTGCGCCAGCCGTTGTATGCGGTTTAAATGGTATCATGAATTTTTTACTTTGAAATATGATAGGTAAACGTTCCCAACGGACACGCAGCACCGCAGCAATGTTGATTCGTTGGTGAGTCAACGCTGGATCGACGATGCGTGTGCCAACTGACACCATACTGAAAGCATGTTCAATAATCCCAATCTAAGACAAGCTTAACAATAAGTACACATCTAGCTTGTGGTATTTCAATGTACACCCCAAGCTCCAGCTCCAAACTCACCCTATCGTGAAGTCCAAGAGCTGGACCTTACCCCGTCATCATCTGTGTTCTGCAGATGATGACGCGGTGAGGCCTTGCTGTTGGTCCTTTAGTACGATCAGTTTTTTCTCTGGTACGCTTTCAGATATATACATGTACAATGTGAATATCATTATATTTACAATTCACAGTTCTTGTTGTGACCGTCAGTTTTTTGTATGCTACTACTGATCATTTTTTCTCATATGCTACTTGTATGTAGCCTGAGATTTATTGCATAATAAAGTTCTGCTCTGTTCTGTTCTGAAATTGTATCAAAAACCAAAAATATGGAATTAATATCCTAAATTCGTTATTTTGATCATAAACGTGATAATATATCACTTTAATGCTAAAACATTGTCTTCATTTTATCAGCTTGGGTATAATTGCAAGATAATAATGTGTCGATGAATTGTCTTCAAAAAGTGTCGATGAGTTGTCTTCAATTGTGTCGATGAATTGTCTCCAAAAACCGTGTCGATGAGTTGTCTTGTCGATGAATTGTCTTGTTCCCGTATATACTTGTTGTCAACTCTTACCTGCCTGCTTATCTAGGATACAGTAAGACATGAATGCTATATACGAACAGAGAGGACAGATTTTTTTTTTTTTTTTTTTTTTTTTTTTTATTTATATGGTTTATTTTTCACGGTGTAGAATTATGAATTTAAAATTCAATTTTATAACAGATATGCCGAAGACGAACTCTGTTTGTATTTACTTTATGTGTATGTTAGACTGTTGGGGTTATTAGGATTTTATTTTTAGTAACATATTTTTTTCACTGAAAAACGATTAGCTTAAATCTTTAATTTGTAAACCTTGGTATTTTGAATAATTTCTTAAGACGTTCTGACATTTCTCATGATCTGAAAGATCTCATACACGCAGCGTGAGTTCCGTCAGGTATTTCCGGTTTCAGACTTCCGGTCTGAAAGATCTCATGGTCTGACAAATCTCACGCTACACCGGCATCAATGGATTCATTTGGCTCACACCAGACTGCGTATTCAAATATCCTAAGTTATGAATCATATTCCATTGTGGATGTGCTGGAATAAGTGAAGGGTGTACATTTGTAACCATAGGTAAAGGAGTATTCAGCTGTCTCAGCATGTGCTAATTCATCATGGTAGAGGCATGGCTTAGACGATAATTCATTTGTTCAAGCTGGGACATCCTACATTTTAACTGTTCAATTTCCATCATATTTAGACGGTCGCGCAACATCCTTAGTTCAGAGTCTGGAGAATGCATTCGGTACATTTCAGCGAAACTACTAGAAGATGAAATACGATCACCTTGTACAGGATACTGTTCATGTTGTTTATGTTGGATATTGTAAAGATCATGAGAGGGGTTGCTATTCTGTGATAGTGAGACATCTACCCTTGATTGTGGTTGGTTTGTATGCATCCTTTTCAGGAGAGAGAGTTCTTGTGCAAGAATTCTGTTACTAGATCGCTCATCCTCTACCATTTTCTCTAGGTTGTAAATTACTGACTTGGCATGGGCTAACTGCTCATTGGTGTCATCCCTTTTTGTCAACTTGTTGGCGGAGGGGTTAGACTTCTTCTTTTTACCAGGGAGGTCAGGTTTCTGACATGTTTGAATAATACCATTGTTTGGAGTTTGTTCTGTTGAATCGTCTGAAGAAGGAAATTTGGTATCACATGCCTTGTGTAAAAGTTGCGTAAGGTTTCCTTGCTGACTTGGGATATTAGTTACTTCATGATTTGTTTGAGCTGACTCACTGTCATAACTATTAGAGGTTATAGAGATACTAGTCGTAGTTCTTGACTCTGTTACAATCACGTTTGGACTAGGGGAGACACTAGATGAGGAAGAGAGACCCCTATCACCTTCACCGGGGTCGATTCTAGCCAAAGCACCATCACAGGTAGTCAACTCTGTGCCTTTGTCATTATTCGGCTGTGTTTGGGGTAAGACCTGGCAAGTTGAAGATTCAATGTCCTCAGCGTCAATGTCTCTCAACATGGAGTCTTCCAAGAGAGAGCACCTCTGTCTCGTTGTTAAGTTGCCTACACGACAAGCAACTGTATGAAACTGCATCTAAGTTGTACATTTCCAGTAGGCTATCCGAAACCTCTTCACAAGTGCAGTGGTTCCATTGTTGGTACTCATCGCACTGTATGCCATCCTCGACGTCTTCACAGCAGTGGGAACATTTGAATAGGGATATTTCTGAGTTGGTGGGATCACTATCAGACGAGTCCGTTGCTGCAATG
This sequence comes from Anodontia alba, assembly GCA_964016985.1. Classification (NCBI taxonomy): domain Eukaryota; kingdom Metazoa; phylum Mollusca; class Bivalvia; order Lucinida; family Lucinidae; genus Anodontia; species Anodontia alba. The sequence goes on from OZ024824.1 coordinate 51,985,948, forward strand.
ACCATACGTTCAGCTGTTCTTCTTCCATTACCAGTACCAGTGGCTAATAGGGAAAGTTGACCTCGAATCTGCTGATTCTTCTGAGATAACAAGTTCTGATTTTCATTTATCAAGGATTCAATGGGTTTCAGAAAATTCTCAACAAATATTTCAACTTTTGGGCCATTGACTAGCACTGAGGATTGGGTTCTATAAAGGTTTACAGTAAACCGGTTCTGTGCTCCTTGACTACCGTCCTTTTACAAGTTGCGTACTTTATAGCAAGATTCAACAATTGCTCCAGACAGATCGGCATTCTCAATAGTGTCAATATACAGACTAATGTTCGCAGCATCTTTTTGGAGGAGCTCCTTTAGATTCATCCTGAAGTACTCAAACGCTGCCGTACTGAAGTTCAATACCAAGTTTCTCCCAGCTTTCATAACATAGCTCAGGCGGTCATTCTGGCAGTTCACTAACTTATTGTCTAGAGCTTTTTGTCTGTTGAGTGTGTAACGTCTGATGACGTTTACATCATCAGTTGAGGTTGACTTGATAGATGCAATGTCAGACTTTTGGTTAGCAAGCAGCAACTGTTGAGGTTTGGTCTTGCGGAGTGCCATTTGCGCAGCTGTTGACAGTATATTATTACAAATGCAGTCCCTTGGGGCCAAAATTCCCACCTTACGCCTTATAGGGCTAAGTTATAGATATATATTTATTATTTAACTGTTCAGAGACTTTGGGTGTCTCTTTGAAAATAGACTAGCTCAATGTCAGTACTTTTATCTCAACTCTGTGTTCAATGTCACACTGTCTTCAGGAACTATTCACAGGCCTTTAAGATAACTTGTGTTTTTTTACAGTGTTATTTCAGCCCTGCAAAGAATTGAGTTTCAAGAGAAAACTGTCAAAGAGTTCAGTACGACACACGATTCACAGAAAAGACACGACAACATAGACTGATGTGAGGAGGATGGAAAAAGTTCTTCAGTCTTATTCAGAGTCTGTCTTTGCAACAAGTTTTCAGATTGTCAACCTACTTCGATAACGGGTCTTTGCTCTAAGTTGCAGGATCTGATTCAGAATATTAAGCTTCACCGAGTGTTTCAGTGCCTTATCAATATGTCAGCCCTCGCGTTTTAACGAAGAATTCAAGAAAGTTTCTATTTCCGGGTAAGAATTGTACTGTCTCTATTTAAAATTATAAGACGTATATGTTCACCATTATGAAAATTAAAAATTCTGACCATGAAATTGTAAAATACAGGTAAGAGACAATCTTTCTTTATACAAAATTCTAAGACCACATTAAACCTGTTTCTTCTGTTGAGTTTCCATTCTAACAATGTCTAAGAGAGCAAGTTAAAAACAGTTCCACTGTTAAAAATATATGTAGTCTTTTTTTTAAAAAAAAAAAAGCGGTTTATGTTAAAAGCTTTAAGAGTTTCAAACAGAATGACATTACCAGCAGTAAATAGAATGGGTGGGTATCGTAACTTCACATTCAGGTAGCTAAAACATAAAATTTACCAAATGTCACAATTCTTTAGGTCACATAGTAGTTATACCACCTCTAGCTGATATAAAATAGGCAGAAATAGTTCGTAGAGACGACAGAGACCGTTTCACCTTCTTCGACTTTTTATAAATTCAAGATGGCGGCGATGAATCGTCACTCAGTTCTCTATCATTTTTCTCGTTCCGTGTAACCAGAGAGCAAATTTCACTTTTACCTTTATGACCACATAATCAGAACATATTTACAATAAAAGGCTGTGCTTTAAAACAAAGACGGTGCCACTAAAACAAATAAAATTTTAAATTTTTTTCTTCTGTGCAATTCCTCGTGCATCTGTACAGGTTGACGTGCACTCGAATCCTCAGCTTCTCTGTGTATTGACCACATGATTGACAGTGTGCCTTGACCAATCAGTGCCAGTCCAGCCACCTGTGGTTTGACCAGCAAGCTTGTCTAATACACAAAGTACACAGCTGCCCATCAACAACCCAGACAATACCATATATATTATCTTATAATATTTGAACTCACTCAGTTATAAGAATAAATTAGTTCAACCTGTCTATAATGAAGCAGTATTACAGAATAAAACTTTTGCATAAACTACAATTACAAAATTGTCATATAAAGCATCATTCAAAGCATATAATGCATTAATCCAATCATAATAATTAAATATATCAAACTAATTGCAATCACAGCCAATTAAATATTAAGAAGTTTGAAATAACGATACTTTTCAGATAAGAAGTTTAGGCTGTTTTAAAGTAACTATTTTTCCTTATGTCATTTGTTTAGTCAAGCTGGCTTGTTTTCTTTTCTTGATGTACAAAGGAGGATATATAATGTTTATCTATTGTAAAACAGCATTAGAATTAATTTCTAGTCACTGACTGGTCATAGTCAACCAAAACGGTGTATCAGGAAACTTATATATGACGTTTTTACTTTTAGTAATGTATGTAACAGTTATATCACAAGTAATTGAGAGTCCAACATATTAAGATACCTGTCTCTATAAAACCACATGCATTGGTAGCAAATAGCATGCTAATAAGTAAGAATATGAATAGTTGAATAGTTTAGTATTTACACCAAAGTATTTCTCTTGTTTTGAGGTTAACGTTGGTTACACGTAAACACCCCCATCGGCAGAGGGCTAACATGTGTCATTTTGTTTCTTATATAATATAGTTTCAGAAAATTATAGTGTACAAAATTCCCCTGAGGGGGGTGGGGAGGGGGTCTATGGCCGGCCCAAGGTCTAGAGCCAGTTAAAGCTAAAAAGGGGGTGTTACAGAAAGTGCCAGAAAGGCCCACAGAGGAAGGATGTGTTTCCTATAGAATGGAAGAAGCAAGATTGTCATCTGGAAGTCAAAATCTGCCATCACTCACAGAAGAGAAAAAGAAACTGGCCAAAGAAGATTCATACAGCACTGTCCCTCATCTGACACCCGCCCCCCCCCCCCCCTGCCAGCAAAACACTGTGGCTACCAAAACTCAGTGAAAAGAAGAAATATGATAAATCACCAACAGCTTTACAAGAATATGGAAACTGGTTAGATGGTGTATATAACCAGTGATTCGGTACTTCGACTCCAAAAGAGGTATCATCAAACGATTTACAGGAGTATGAAAACTGGTTTGACTAGAAATACAAAGAGATTTGCAGTGATGAAGAAAATGATTCTTTCCTCCTGCTGCTTTCAGAGAAAGAACAAGTTAAACATCAAACCTGACTTAATCAGCAGAGTACTGGAGGTTACACAGGATGACAGCAGCTATGCCAGCAGTCATCATAAAATTCAGGAGTCTAACTCCGAGATCACAGAGTTCTGGTGGGATAGCTTGGAAACAAAGAAATTCCAACTGAGTGAAAGGGAAAAAGAAATACCAAAACTAGATAGTTTGGAAGGCTATGAAGATTTTATAGATAATGCCTACTTCAAGAGCTTTGGGTCTTTGACGGTTAGCCCAGAGTCTCAATACTACTTAGGAATATAAAGAATGGATAGATAAAAGATATGTTGTGATTCTCAGTGCACCTTCTCAAGTAAAATTGTCCAGGAAGGAAGATCGCTTGGATGTATCAACTCACAAGGAGGATTCCGTGAAGTGTCCATCACTGGAAGCTGCTATTGAGCGATTCTATCTGACTGTTGGCAGTTCTCCAGCCCAACAAGAGCCAAACAACACCATTGGTGCCATTGTTTCTATGACTACTCCAAACCTTCAGGATGTCAACCCATATTCATCTTGGGATCCATCCATTGATCCCACCAAAGAGAGTAGTATAGACAGCAGTTTGGGGGACATCACAGTTTGCCAGCTTCCTTCATCATCAATGCTGAGAGTCCCCGTTACACTCCAGGGGATAGCCTTGAAGGCAGTCATAGATACTGCTGCCATGGTAACCATAGTATCAGACAAGAGATACAGAGAAATGAAGCCTAACCCTCCATGCCTAAAAGCTGTAACACTACAAACTGCAGGACGTGATCTGTAGATGGTTGGGCATATGGTAGGTCCTGTGTCAATGAAGTTAGGCAGTAGCACATTCCCCGCGGTGGTGCTTGTTGCATCGATATGTGACGACACATTGTTTGGGCTGGACGTTTTGTTGAAGCATGGAGTTAATGTGAAGGAGCTTCATCTACTGGTCAGAGCATCTTATGAAATGGTCCCAGTAGAAATTGTAAACTCAAAGAGGGACAGAAATACAGTCTCAAAAGTCACTGTAGAAAGGGTGGTACAAATTACTGCTAGTTCAACCGCCTTATCAACACATAACCACCCTCGTGAAAAAACAGACTGTATTTTTAAGCTCAGACTACACATTTCCTGACCATGGTTGCCACTCAATTTGGAAATCGCTATCCCTAGCAGAATTAAGTCCCATCAACAGCCACCACAAATGTTTCTAGCATGCAGGTTTCCTCCTGTTTGCAGCCATTGTTTAGGGGAGTTAACCGAAACAGCCGCACACAACCTAGATAGCCTAACTTGTTACAGTGTCTCCAACGGTCAAAATGCTGGGAATCATACTATCACCACGGTTTCACCGATAAGACTGGAAAGAGGGACACCTGTCCCACAAACAGAGGCCTTTGCCCTGCAAGCCTTGTCTCAACAGCTAAATGCATGCAACATTTACGGCAGAAGACCAAAGCCGTTAATGTACTAGATCCGCTTGTTTGTCCTTACCTCCTCCAGTGTTGCTACAAAATAGTCCCAGGCAACTCGACTTTAAAAGATATAGGCCCAATAGTGTTACCATTCTACTTGCTGGCTGCAGCTCAAGATCCATGCCCAGCAGTTCGTGAAAAATGAACAACAATGGCCAGCTGGTTAGTGGATGGAGACTTTCACTAGTATCAGGAGGAGTTCTCCGACAGCGGGATGTAAAGCACTTTCCAGAACATCTCAACAACAGGAGTAGCCCAAAATTAGAAATCAGATGCTGCATATACTCAACAGTACCCACAGTGAACCCCAGTGGAAGCAGCTGAAGGGGTCACTCTACCGCGTGGCCCAATAAACAGGTGTACCAGACAGTCAGCATATGGGAAGAGGCAACAGGAGCACACATTGCTCCGTTGGATACATTATTATTTCACAGATGCAGTCTAATCCCCAAATTATTTGATAAAGGGAGTAGGAGAGGATCTGATGATTGCCATTGCATACAACAGGTGGCAGCTGGGTCAGTAAGTCCAAAGTTAATTACCCTCTTTTACAGGGGTATGTCAGGGGATACGCCCTGCATAACTGACCTCCAGCAGGACTTTACAGGGCTATGGAATGTCTGCATAACTGACCTCCAGCAGATCTTTACAAGGATATGGAAGTCCCACTCAGCCAATGCTCCACAGATGACCTACATGTATTACCAAGAGGCTTTTGGTAGTGAGGGGGCCTTAAAAAACAAAAGAGGGAAGAATGTAGGGATTCTGGGTTCACAGGGTCCGAGTTGCTCCGAGACTGGCTGAAATGTCCAGTTACTGTGTCAATAATCACCGAGAGAGAGAGACTTGAGACCTGAACACATACTTTAGCCTTCCATGTTGGGTCTTCGATGTTACAGAGCCATAAGAAAAGGTAATTTCCTAAAATTACTACAATATCATTCTGGGGCCCATGTCTGTTGGTCTGAACATTCTGATTCGTCATTTGTTTACGGATTTATGAGTGAATTATGGCTTAGGTACTATGACCGCAACTATTTGACACCACAAGATTATTGATTTTATAGAAGTATTATAGAGAGGCCCATTCCCATGGGTTTCCACCATTGGTTATTGCAGTTCATCCAGCACTTCACCAACATAGCTGGTATTTCACCAGTGCCTTCCAATCAAGCTGTCATTTTACTTACCTGGTTTTGCTAAACCTGTCCCTGTACTGATTTTTTTAGCTCACCTAAGCCAAAGGTTCAGGATGAGCTATTGTGATCATTTGCCGTCCATCATCTTTCCATCTGTTCACACCTTTGAACAACTTCTTCTCTGAAGCCCCTGGGCCAATGTTTTTCAAACTTCATGTGGAGCCTTCTGTCAAAGAGGGATTGAAAATGTGTACAAATGGTCATGGTCCATTAATTAAGATGGCCGCCATGCCCATACATGGTTAAAACACTTCTTAACTTCTAAATCCTTGCATGGATTTACTGTATATTTGGTATGATAGCAGATATTGGTTCAAAATATTATTTGGCACCACTCATACCCCTGCTTATGACCTAAAGGTCAAGGTCAAGGACTTAGAAATTTATGATAAAGTTTTGTGCTAAAATTTTTAAGATCTCTTAATTTCTAAATCCTTGTATGGATTTACTTTACATTTGGCATGATTATAGATATTGATCCAAATTTTTATTTGGTACTATCCCCACCCCTGCTTATGACCTGTAGTTCAAGGTCACGGACTTAGAAATGTATGTTAAAGTTTTGTGTCAAAGTTTTTAAAATCTCTTCATTTCTAAATCCTTGCATGGAGTTACTTTATATTTGGCATGATTATAGATATTGATCCAAAACTAACTATGGTCAGGATTTTAAGGTCATAGTCTTAATTTTTTACTTTTTGATTGACAAGCATGAATTCAGGGGAGCTATCCTGTCTGACGACAGGTCTTGTTTTACTTATTAGGGTTTGCTAAACCTGTCACTGTACTGATGATTTTTTAGCTCACCTGAGCCAAAGGTTCAGGATGAGCTATTGATCACTTGCCGTCCATCATCTGTCCATCCATTCATACCTTTGAACAACTTCTCCTCTGAAGCCCCTGGGCCAATTTTCTTCAAACTTCATGTGGAGCCTTCTGTCAAAGAGGGATTGAAAATTTGTACAAATGGTCATGGTCCAGTAATTAAGATGCCATGCCCATACATGGTTAAAACACTTAAAAATCTTTTTCTCCAGAACCAATAAAGCTTAAAGGCTGAATCTTGGTATATAGCATCAGGGACTCAATGTCTACCAAATTTCATCAAATGATGATTGTACATTGACTTTTCATCTTTTCACAGCAAGGTCAAATTTGCATCCATCTGTGTGGGAAAAATGTTGAAAAACCATTTTTTCAAAATGTATTAAAGACTGGAAGGCTGAAACTTACAATGCATGATAAAAGTAGTAAAATCAAAATTTACAATCAAAATTTTGCCCCCTGTGGGTTATCTGCCCTTGCCCCTGGGTTATATACATGTATAAAATCATGTAATCTTAAAATGTCTTTTTCTCTGAAACCACTTTTACCAGATTTCATATGGGGCCTTCTGTTGAAGAGGTTTTGACAATTTGTTCAAATGGTTCTGAACAAGGTGGCTGGTAAAAAAAAAAAAAAAAAAAATAAAAAAAAAATAAAAAAAACACACACACTTAAAAATCTTCTCCAGAACCAAGAAAGCTTTGAGGCTGAATCTTGCCTTTTTAGCTCACCTGAGCCAAAGGCACTTCCCGTCCGTCGTCTATCCCTCTGTATGTCCGTACATACACCAGGTACATTAGGAGGTTAGCGTTTGTATTGGTGTCTGGTTTATTCCATCATTGTGTGGTTAAAAATTGTGTTGTGGGGTTGACAAATAGATAAAAATGGTAGTTGTGCGGTTAAAGAAGATGAAAGAAAGATCAAAGGAATAACCTCATAACGTATCTCTCATAAGAACGTCTGTCCATCTGTTCACACATTTGAATGACTACTCCTCTGAAACCGCAGGGCTAAATTTCTTCAAACTTCATGTGGAGCCTAATGTTAAAGGGGGGTTGAAAATATGTAAAAATGGTCATGGTCCATAAATCAAGATGGCCCCCATGCCCATATATAGCTCACATAGACTTATAATGGGGAAACTTTAAAAATCTTCTCAGAAACCATGAGGCCCCTTGGCTTATATATTTAGTATGTAGCAATGTTTAGTGGTCCCCTACATAAATCTTGCCAATCAAGCCCCTGGGGCCCAAACTGTCGATGCCCCAGGGGTCATTAGCTCTAGACTTATAGACTTATAATGGGAAAAACTTAGAAACTCTTCTTCTCAAAAACCATGAGGCCAACAGCTTATATATTTAGTATGGAGCAATGTTTAGTGGTCCTCTACATAAATCCCGCCAATCAAGCCCCTGGGGTCCAAATTGGCCACGCCCCAGGGGAGGGGGTGTCATATGTTTATATAGAGCTATATAGCTAAAAATCCTTCAAAAATCTTCTTCTCTGAAACTATGAGGCCGAGGGGTAACAGATTAATAATGAAGCTATGTTAAGTGGTTAAGTGGTCTCCTACATAAACCCTTCCAACGATGCCCCTGGGGTCCTAATTGGCCATGCCCCGGGGGTCATTAGCTCCCACAGACTTATAATGGAAAAAAACTTCAAAAATGTTCTTCTCTGAAACCATGAAGCCCACAGCTTATATATTTAGTATGTAACATTGTTTAGTGGTCCCCTATGTAATTCCTGCCAATCAAGCCCCTGGGGTCCAAACTGGCCACACCCCAGGGGTCATATGTTTATATAGAGCTGTATAGCTAAAGAACCTTCAAAAATCTTCTCCTCTGAAACCATGAGGCCCAGAGCCAACAGATTTAGTACCAGTATTTAGCAATGTTATGTGGTCTCCTACATAAATCCTACCAACTATGCCCCTGGGGTCCAAATTGGCCATGCCCCTGGGGTCATTAACTCCCATGGACTTATAATGGAAAACAAACCTTAAAACTCTTCTTCTCTGAAACCATGAGGCCCAAGGCTTACATATTTAGCATGTAGCAATGTTATGTAGTCCACTACATAAATCATACCAATCAAGCCCTGGGGTCAAAATTGGCCACGCCCCAGGGATCATTAGCTCCCATAGCATATAATGGGAAAAACTTAAAAAATCTTCTTCTATAAAACCATGAGGCCCACAGATTATATATATAGTATGTAGTTAGTATGTAGCTACATAAATTGCTAACTGGCCATGCCCTGGGGGTCATGAGCTCCCATAGACTTATGATGGGAAAAACTTTAAAAAAATCATCTTCTCTGAAACCATGAGGCCTACAGCTTATATATTTAGTATGAAGCAATGTTTAGTGATCCCCTACATAAATCCTGCCAATCAAGCCCCTGGGGTCCAAATTGGCCATGCCCAAGGTGGGGTCATATGTTTATATAGAGCTATATAGCTGAAGAACCTTCAAAAATCTTCTTCTCTGAAACTATGAGGCTGAGGGCAAAAAGATTAAGTATGAAGTGATATTAAGTGGTGTCCTACTAAAATCCTGCCAACCATGCCCCTGGGGTCCGAATTGGCGATGCCCCGGAGGTCATTAGCTCCCATAGACTTGTAATGGAAAAAACTTCAAAAATCTTCTTCTCTGAAACCATGAAGCCCACAGCTTAGTATGTAGCAATGTTTAGTGGTCCCCTCCATAAATCCTGCCAATCAAGCCCCTGGGGTCCAAACTGGCTACACCCCAGGGGTCTTATGTTTATATAGAGCTGTATAGCTAAAGAACCTTCAAAAATCTTCTTCTCTGAAACCATGAGGCCGGAGCTAACAGATTTAGTATATAGCAATGTTATGTGGTCTCCTACATACATTCTGCCAACTACGCCCCTGGGGTGCGATCCAAATTGGCCATGTGCCTTGGGTCATTAACTCCCATGGACTTATAATGGAAAAAAAACCCTTAAAACTCTTCTTCTCTGAAACCATAAGGCCCAAGGCTTACATATTTAGCATGTAGCAATGTTATGTAGTCCCCTACATAAATCATACCAATCAAGCCCCTGGGGTCTAAATTGGCCACGCCCCAGGGATCATTAGCTCTCATAGACTTATAATGGGAAAAACTTAAAAAAATCTTCTTCTATAAAACCATGAGGCCCACAGATTATATATCTAGCATGTAGTTAGTATGTAGCAATGTTAAGTGGTCCCCTACATAAATTGCTAACTGGCCATGCCCCGGGGGTCATTAGCTCCCATAGACTTATGATGGGAAAAACTTAAAAAAATCTTCTTCTCTGAAACCATAAGGCCCACAGCTTATATATTTAGTATGGAGCAATGTTTAGTGATCCCCTACATAAAGCCTGCCAATCAAGCCCCTGGAGTTGAAACTGGCCACACCCCAGGGGGTCATATGTTTATATAGAGCTATATAGCTAAAGAACCTTCAAAAATCTTCTCTGAAACTAAGAGGCCCAGAGCTAACAGATTTAGTATGTAGCAATGTTATGTGGTCTCCTACATAAATCCAGCCAACTATGTCCCTGGGGTCCAAATTGGTTATGCCCCTGAGGTCATTAACTCCTATGGACTTTTAATGGAAAAAAAACCCTTAAAATCTTCTTCTCTGAAACCATGAGGCCAAAGGCTTATATATTTAGTATGTAGCAATGTTATGTAGTCCCTTACATAATTCATGCCAATCAAGCCCCTGGGGTCTAAATTGGCCACATCCAGGGGATCATTAGCTCCCATAAATTTATAAGCTGTGGGCATAAACCATGAGGCCCACAGTTATTTAGTATGTAGCAGTTTTCAGTGGTCCCCTACATAAATCCTGCTAATGAAGCCCCTGGGGTTTAAATTGGCCACGCCCCAAGGGTCATTAGCTCCCATAGACTTATAATGGAAAAAAAAGGCTTAAAAGTCTTCTTCTATGAAACCATGAGGCCCACGGCTTATATATTAAGAATGTAGCAATGTTTAGTGGTCCCCTGCATAAATCTGGGGAATCAAGCATCTGGGGTCTAAACTGGCCACACCCCAGGTGTCATTAGCTCCCATAGACTTATAATGGGTAAAACTTAAAAAAATCTTTTCCTCTAACACAATGAGGCCCACAGCTTATATATAGTATGTAGCAATGTTTAGTGGTCCTCTACGTAAATCCTGCCAAACAAGCCCCTGGTGTTTAAATTGGTCACACCCCAGGGGGTCATATGTATATATAGAGGAAAACAGCTAAAGAACCTTCAAAAGTCTTCTTCTCTATAACCATGAGGCTCAGAGCTCACAGATTTAGTATGTAGCAATGTTTAGTGGTCTCCTACATAATCCTGCCAACCCAAATTGGCCCCTCCCCAGGGTAGCTCCCATAGACTTATAATGGGAAAAACTTTAAAAATCTTCTTCTTTGAAAATATGAGGCCTACAGCTTATATATTTAGTATGTAGCAATGTTTAGTGGTCCCCTACATAAATCCTGCCAATCAAGCCCTTGGGGTCTAAATTGGCCATGCCCCAGGGTTCATTAGCTCTCATAGACTTATAATGGGAAAAACTTAAGAAATCTTCTTCTATGAAACCATGAGGCCCACAGCTTATATATTTAGTATGTAGCAATTTTTAGTGGATCTCTACATTAATCCTGTCAGTCATGCCCCTGGGGTCCCTGGGATCCAAATTGGCCATGCCCCAAGTTCCATTTGCTTCCATAGACTTATAATGGAAAAAAAAAATATTCTTCTCTGAAACCATGAGGCCCACAGCCTATATATTTAGTATGTAGCAATGTTTAGTGGTCCCCTACATAAATCCTGCTAATCAAGCCTCTGTGGTCTAAATTGGCCACACCCCAGGGGTCATTAGCTCCCATAGTCTTATAATGGGAAAAACTTGAAAATTTAAAAAATCTTCTTCTCTAAAATCATGAGGCCCACAGCATATATATTTACTATGTAGCAATGTTTAGTGGTCCCCTAAGTAAATCCTGCCAAACAAGCCCCTGGGGTCCAAATTGGCCACACCCCAGGGGGTCATTTGTATATATAGAGCAAAAGAGCTAAAGAACCTTCAAAAATCTTCTTCTCTGTAACCATGAGGCTCAGAGCTAACAGATTTAGTTTATAGCAATGTTAAGTGGTCTCCTACAGAAATTCTGCCAACCATGCCCCTTGGGTCCAGATTGGCCATGCCCTAGGGGTTATTAGCTCCCACAGACTTCTAATGAAAAAAACTTAAACTATCTTCATCTATATGTAGTATGTAGCAATGTTTAATGATCTCCTACATGATTCCTGCAAATCAAGCCCCTTGGGTGTTTAGCTCCCAAAGACATAATGGAAAAAACTTAAAAAATCTTCTTCTCTGAAATCATGAGGCCCACAGCTTATATATTTAGTATGTAGCAATGTTAAGTGGTCCCCTACATAAACCCTGCCAATCAAGTCCCTGGTACCCAAACTGGCCATGCCCCAGTGGGGTCATTTGTTTATATAGAAGTATATGGCTAAAGAACCCTCCAAAATCTTCTTCTTTGAAGACATGAGGCCCGGAGCTAACATATTTTGTATGTAGCAATGAATAGTGGTCTCCTACATTAATCCTGCCAACCATGCCCCTGGGATCTAAATTGGCCACACACCCGGGGGTCATTAGCTCCCATTGACTTATAATGGGATAAACTTAAATCTTCTTCTCTGAAACCATGAGGCACACAGCTTATTTATTTAGTGTATAGCAATGTTTAGTGGTCTTCTACATAAATCCTACCAGCCATGACCCTGGAGTCCAAATTGGGCATGGCCTGGGGGTCATTTATTAATATAGAGCTATATAGCTTAAAACTTAAAGAAAAAAACTTCTCTGAAATCAAAAGGGGCCTAAGCAGGTGTGATCATCATGAATCTTGCTCAAAATGTTGGTCTCGATGAGTCCTTGGTCAAGTTTGGACCTGGGTCACTTGTGACCTATATTTCATGGTCTAGTGACTTTCTTAAGTTTTTCCATTTAGTTCAGTATCTCAGTAACTGTTGGTCCTACTGCAGTGATACTTGGCACTTGCAGACATCTTAGCATGACCTCTGAAATGCAGTCATCTATATTTGACCTTGACCTATATTCCACAGTCTACTGTTTTTGTTAAGTTTATGCATTTAGGTCAGTTTCTCAGTAATTATTGGTCCTACAGCCAATGATACTTAGCACATGCATACATCTTAGCATGTCCTCTTAAGTGCAGTCATTCATATTTAACCTTGATCTATATTCCATGGTCCATTAGGCATGCTACATTGTCTTACTTGTTAATATAATCATCATGAATCTTTGTCAGAATGTTTTCCTTGATCATTTTATGGGTCAGGTTCTCTAAGTGTCATGATACTCAGGAGAGCATTACAGGGCCATCATAGCCCTCTTGTTCTATTGAGTTTCCTGTGTTAGGTAGTCAAATCAGAACAATGTGATGAGATGAAAATATGCAAGAAAATATCCAAAATAAACTTTCAGTCTGCAGGTAAGTGTACATGATGTCACTGATATACATGAACTGAAAGCTGTCAAAACTAAAGATGCTGAGGTTTTAACAAAATATACTGAAATCAACACTTAATGAGGTAAAACATCAAACTTTGAATTAAAAATGGATGCCTTGATTTGTCTGGCTTTTAGAATTGTCTAGAATTGCAGCACTTTATCAAAGGTCATGGGATATATATTAATTTTGACAATTTCACTTTTAAAGTGGGTGGATGCATTGGTACTGCTAAGCACAATTTATAGCATTCCCATGACAGCCTGACAAAAATTTGATATTCTTATAACTAGTTGTTTACTTTTGATGAGGTAAATCTAAAAAGAGATGTGAAATTAGCTATAATTATTTTTAATGTGAGGGTCATTCTCATTTAGATGAGATCTTATTTTGACCTCTCCAATTCATCCTTTGCATTTTGGAATTTATCTGATTTAGCCTAGATTTGCATGTAAAGAACCAAAGACCATTAAAATCAGCTTTAACATTTTTTGTGTGCAAAGTATAGACCAAGCTTTATTGAAAGCTTATGCTTGTATAGCATTAAGGACACAAGGTCTACCAAACTTGTTCAAATGATGGTCATAGATTAGGATGACCTTTGACCTTTTTACTACACAGTCATATTTTTGTCCTAGTTGCTGTGGCAATACTGGAAGAATGTTGCATGGCATCTGCAGATATGCAATGGCTGTTTTAATCAGATGAGCGAATCATGGCCTTTTAAATTTGGATGGAGTGTGGTGGATATATGTGCAAGTTTTTACAAGCTAACCTATCAAACTGAGGGTTGAGAAGACTATGGTTCTATATTGAATTTTTAAAGTTTTGAGATGTTAAGGTTTAAAGTTTGAACCTCTGTCTCAAATCTGCATATATAAAAAAAGACCAGGAATAGTATCTTTTTCATTCTGTTTCATTTCGTTTCACCCTGTTTTGTAACAAGCACTCCTTACCATACTTGCCCTAAAACATTAACAAGTCCATTTGCCTCCCTATTGATGTGTCTAAAATATGCTGAACGAGTGGCAAACAGTGTAGACCCTGATCAGATGCTGCTGATCTGGGTGTACACTGTTTGCTAACATCAGTCTATCCCAATACATAAGGTTGTTACTGTAATCATTCTCCATTTTATATAAAACCATAATATATTATTTGGTCTGATCAAAATGTGTTTTTTTTTCTTCATATTAAAATTAGACACTTGAAAATGTTGTAGAGTAAAAATGGACTACTCAATGGAATGCTAAAAATGGAATGCTCAAACACTGACAAAGATGCCTTATCTCTATAAAAGCTCATTCTGTAATATTCAGCTACTGGTTCCTCATTATGTAACTGTTTCTTCATATCTTTCACTCATGGTCATGTCATTGTCAACCGAAATGATCTGGACAGAAGTTGATATATGCTAGAGGCTCCTTTTCCAATATAACTCAGTTTCATTCAGACTGTAGGAGAAATCAATACTTAGAATTAAATTCTAGCTTTTAATCTGAACACAGTAACATCATTTATTTTTTAACTTGTTGATTAAAGAAAATAATTGATGAGGTACTTCTATCAGTTTACAATATGTTGATTGGTTTGTGCTTTAATTCATCAGCTACACATGAATTATGTCACATTTTTTTTTCCTGCAAATTTTCCTAGAATAGCTCATCTAGAATTATTAATGGGCAAGAGATACATATTTGGGTAGTCAGTAGGGTCAAATAAAGCTGTGAGCATTGAACATGTGTACTATGTGCTACAAAAAGCTGTTGCAATAAATATTTGCTTTCCTTTCTATTTTTCCTCATATATGAGGGTTGATCAATAAATTCGAGAACTTTTTAGATAGAATGTTAAGTATATAAGGTATATTAAAATAAATACCATTAACTGTGGAGACCATATTTCGGCCATTAAATGAGACTATTTAGCATGAACTTGTGACATCATCATCTACAGCATGTGATGTCACATGAGGTACGTATTGAAAATATTATCTTAGTTTCTTTACCAATAATGATAATTCTGTTCTGTAAAAAGGATCTTTTGTGTATACTTAGCTGCCAACTCAGTTCGGCAGGACATATCACAACTGAAATATATGCAAAAACGTAGCATTTTTTTTCTGAAATTTGAGATACTAAACTTGCAATACAAATTTCGGAGGTATATAAACAGATAGGCAGGTTTGTTTTGATATGCACAAAAAGTCCCATTATTGTTTTACATATTTATTTATTTAGGAAAGACATTCATTTGAAATTTGAGCAGATTTCAGAAAATTTGTAGGAGACCAACCATAATTTTCGCCTTTTAGTAAACTTTTTCAGAAATTACTACATACTTCCATTCTAAATATTAAACGGAGACATGCCTCGTTCATTGTTGTGTATCCTGAAAATTTTATTAAAATCGGTTCAGCCAAAGACAAATTGTCTTAAAAAGAAAAAAGAAGACACCCAATGCCTTGTTTTAGCAGTTTCTTGACAACGTCGCAAGCGTATGACATCATTAACTTTTTGGTGACATCAGGTGAGAATCATTTTCCGAGTATGTATATCGATTACAGCTCAACTTATGTTGCAGTTTATTCTGGCAGAAAATCATCTGTAAACATATAGAAACAAAGCCACTAGAGCAAAGGTTCTCGAATTTATTGATCATCTTTTTGGCACTTGTACAACTCCACTATTCCTGTATTTGCCTACATTTTTTTACAACGTAGCAAAACGGCAATAGACCGCCACGTATTGAGTGCTAGGTTTAACTACATTTTAACAAAATTGCAATGTACGTAGTAAAATGTATGAAAACGTACATAACATACGGCTATATACGGCAACATACTTGACCCAGCCACGCATATTTTGAAATTTTCAAAACAAAAGTAGCTGGGTCACGTATGTAGCCATTTTAAAGAAGTAGATAAATCTAGCTCTCAATACGTGACAGTATATTGCCGTTTTGGCTATGTTTAAAAAACGTAGTAAAACCTAGCACTCAATAAGCAGAGGATCTCCATAGTAAAACGTACTGAATCATAGGCAAACGTATTGAAATATAACAAGCACATAGTAAAATGTACCAAAAGCTAGAATTTCCCTTGTAAAGCATGACCTTAAGCCGTTTGATAACCGGGTACTACAAATTAAATCCTAGTTAAACATATTAGAAACGAAGTAAAACCTAAATCCTTACAAAACGGGGCAAAATTTTGGCCAAACGTAGTGAAGGGAAACATATTAAAACCCAACCCCGAATACATGACAGTGTGACTTGGCCTTTACTGTAAACCAAATGCCATTTCACCTCTTTGTTTAATGCTCTGAAACACATGCCGCTTGGAAAATTTAAGTATTACAACAACGACACAACTTCAGAACACCTACAAAGATCAATCCACAATTTTTTGTCAAAGAGATCTATATGCCTCGAGGTTCTTGGACAGTTAAGTAAAACATCTTGAACGATAAAGCAAGATTTCGTCGGGCTGATTATTTTTTTCAAAATTCGTATCAATAGCTATTCTGTTATAAAATGCAAGGAGTGCTTGCACGGTATGCGAGAGGTCTTCGATTCGAATCCGGGTCGGGCATTGTACTCGCCCCCGCTCCCCTGTGACATTTGATGGCTCAGTGTGGGTCTGTGCTCAGACTGTGAGCAGCGCCGGGACAGTCTCGTCTCGTTGGTACCTGCACCGTTCTGAGCAGATTCAGGGACGTATCTATTTAAGCAGGGGGAAATTGTCACGGGTCGATCATCTGGCTCTAGTGCTCGCATGGTATGGGGGACTCCTGGGTTTGAGTCCCAGTCGGTCCATGTGCTTTTTCCTCCTGTGACATTTATTCCGTGACCAGTTTTGATGTCGAAGTCATCGAAATAAACACCATCACTCAGGATTCGGTGCCAGCATACAAGAAGAATCACACAGGAGAAGGTGCCAAAACTCAGGAGTCCTTACACATATTGTCACATTTTTTGTTTAAATACTCGGATTTGTTCTCAAATTTTAATTCGAAAAACATAAAAAATGTCCTTGGTGATCACAGTATGTCGCTTGGAATAACATGTGCCTGGTTGCATGACCACAGACATTATAAATTTCGCTTTTTATGTGCAACTGATCGTTTTGCATCGGGATACCTGACAATTGTGCATCATCTCCTGCAAAGACTTCTTTACATACTACATCACAAACTTTGCAAATAAATACTAAATTCCTTTAAAGTCCCTTAAGAATTTAAATGCTTACCTTCCAGTTCAAGGCGTGTTCCTTTTGAGGTTGAAAAGAGGTCACTGTATGTATGTGTAAACACAAAATCCACCCAGGAGCCAGTACTTGATCCTGCAGGAGGCCTTATGAGCGATTTCCTCACTCAGGATTCGTTATGGCTACCCACTGTGTTACCTCAACATCAAACGTTTGGTGCCTATTGCACTGTCACAAAGGTCAAGCGATTCTAAAAATAGCTTCCATTGTGTGCGCCGTCCACGCTGATCTAGTCTATTTTCAACGGGCATTATAGTCTTCTTGCCGAAAGAGGTTCTGAAATCTTTTCATAACCTTATTTTAGCTCCACCATTTTATCCTATCACATTTTAGTCTCTCCACTATTATGTTGATTACCAAGTCTTAGCTAAAAATTCTGTTATTTTTCCACGTCGGGTGACTTCTATTAACACTTATCCTGCTGCATTTTCCTCTGTTCTACATCTACAGAAGGGGTCCCCTTTTTTTTCCCCGCAGTTTTCACTGATTTTATTCAGAACTCAAAGAGGCTAGTGCCAAATATGGTTATTGCAAGAAGAATTTGACAACATGCATTGATAGTAATTTGATGCGTTTACCATTTGTGTACTTTTATCACATGGAAGTTGATAAAGTACAATCCACATGGTTGGCACAGGAGCCTATATGATCGGGTAGGTGTGAGACCGGAAAAAAGAAGTAGTGAAATTTGACTGGTTTTGGAGAATTATTACATTGACTGACCTTGAATGCAGACAAATGAAGGTTTGTATTGAAGTACATCCCCTCCCTCTGTCGAACAACATAGAACAAGGATGAGCCTAGTCTCTGGAGGTCTTCAGATATAGTCAAATAGGCCTACCACTTGAAAGGGTAAATAGATATGAATAGCAGGCTAAGGGTTAAGAGTTTAAGATTATTATTCACTTCTAATGAAACAGTTTTCCAGGGATGTTAGGCCCATAAAATGGATCAACAGTGAATGTCCCATTCATTTCAATGCATTTTTTTCCAAATTTTGATGGGCCTTTTGAAAATTTTACAGGCCATTTAGAAAATTTAATGGACAAAATAATCCATAATGACCCTGCTAGAACATTGTAACATACATGAATATAGTAGGGGCCGAGCCAAAATGAAATCAGCTATATCATTGACTTTTATCATAAAATAGGCTGGGCCTATCCCTGGAAAATCTATGGTTCTCACTATCACTGCATATTTCGGGTGTGACCTACTACAGTGAACAGAACAGACATCCATGTCTCATTCTGGCTGGTATTGTGATTTACTAAAGTAGGAGCATAATCAGTCTATGTCCAGTTGGTACTGAGTATCTCTCCAATGTGACGCCACGAAGACTTTTGCTTCCAAAGGGAAGGCAGAATGATACGATTTACATACTGAATTTTTTTTTTTGTCTAATACAGATGACAGTGGCCTTCATAAACAGTACTTGCACTAACATTCAAAAGTAGGAAGGACTTCCTGGCATTTTGATTTGGAAGTACAACTGAATGTAAAATTTCATCTTTTAGCATAATGTTTAATATGTGTATTTCTTCTTCTTTAGGGTCTAAAAATAACATTTAAATACTAAATAAAATAGGATTTTGGCCTGCTTTATAAATGGCAGTGTATGTTTTTTTAAAAGTTGGAGGTCCTGACAATATTTGAGAGGGTGGACAGGGGGTACGGGGATAAAGGGGTCAGGGACCGGGGGTAAAGGGGGCAGGGACGGGGGAAGAGGGGGCAGGGGGCAGGGGAAGAGGGGCTGGGGGTAGGGAAATTTTGGGGGCGGGGGTTATACCAAAATTTGTTGTATTTTACCGATTTTACTCTATTTTTATGTACTCCAATGCAATAACTGGGTATCAGAATATTGAAGTAAATTCAGGTATATTTACAATGAATCTGGCGTTGATTTCACTTCACCGACGAGGAGTGTTCCACCAACCGTGATTACATTGAATTTGTTTACGTCCGATTTCGGTTTATCTCTAGTTGATTACTTCCCTTTGATTCTGAAAGTTCACAAAATAGCCGTTGTCGGTGGCAATCCACATTTTTAGAAATAATTATCCATCTGCCATAGACGTAGACAATCATTTTATTTGCTCACTTTTGTGCTGTTCAAAAAAAAAAAAAAAAAATAAATAAAAAATAAGACGACAAAACACTTCAAGATCCAACATGAATTTTCTGACAAGTGTTCCAAACACGGAATATACACGTTGCCAGGTGGGGTGCTTGTGTGAGGCAAAGGTATCGTTTAACTGATATTTGCTTACAGTTGGGCAAGGCCTGCTAACCTTGCAGCAGGTAAAGATAAGGGGGAATGTTTTTATTTCTTCTGTTTCTTCACTTTCATTCATTTTCCTTTCTCCCCTGTCCCTCTTTTTCATCTCCTCTATTATCTGCTATCTCTCTTCTCCCTTTCTCTGCGAGATGACACAAAATGACCCACAAGGGTTGACGTGTCGTTAAACCCCAACTCAATCAAATCAATCACGTGTTGCCCGGTGACAAAACACAGACCATTCACGGACTTACGGACCAATAAAAATTCTGTGTCTGTGGTCCGTGAATAGTCTGTATTAATTGCAAAATATAGTAAACTTAATCGCTAATTGGTCCGTGAGTCAGTTATGGTCCAAACATTGGTCCGTAAATGGTCCGTAGCAGCAATAACATGGTCAGTTAATTAAAAACTACAAAATAACTAAATAATAAATCATAATTCTAATTGATTGTCTCATATGACCTGTAATCTAATTATTTGATTTTTTTTGTGGGGGTGAGGGGGGGGGGGGGGGGGGGATAATTTGATTTCCCGCACTAACTGTGTGATATTTTGTCACCTTAGATGAAACAGTTTTTGAACATGTGAACATAAAGCCAGAATCTGGCATGCGGCAGATACAAAACAGTGGAATTCCAGTCACTTTCAGCAAAGTGATTAAGTGAACTCAGGAACTGATACAGTCAGATCCACATCTAACACATCAAAACAAGACCTGCAGCGTCTGGTTCAGGATTCAGCATATTATTCAAAATACGAACTGCAGCATCTGGTTCATCATTCAGGGTATTATTCAAAAGAGGCCAGGGTATTAATTATTCAGCGTATGGTTCAGGATTCAGAGTATTATTCAAAACACGACCTGCAGCGTCTGGTTCAGGATTCAGCGTATTATTCAAAATACGAGCTGAAGGGTCTGGTTCAGGATTCAGCGTATTATTCAAAATACGAGCTGCAGCGTCTGGTTCATTATTCAGGGTATTTTTAAAAAATGGTCAGGATATTATTCAGCGTATCGTTCAGTATTCAGGGTATTATTGAAAATACGACCTGCAGGGTCTGGTTCAGGATTCAGGATATTATTCAAAATACGACCTGCAGCGTCTGGTTCATTATTAAGGGTATTATTCAAAACATGACCTGCAGCGTCTGGTTCAAGATTCAGCGTATTATTCAAAATACGAGCTGCAGCATCTGGTTCATTATTCAGGGTATTATTCAAAAATGGTCAGGACATTATTCAGCGTATGGTTCAGTATTCAGGGTATTATTGAAAATACGAAATGCAGCGTCTGGCTCAGGATTCAGCGTATTATTCAAAATACGAGCTGCAGCGTCTAGTTCATTATTCAGGGTATTTTTCAAAACACAACCTGCAGCGTCTGGTTCAGGATTCAGCGTATTATTCAAAATACAAGCTGCAGCATCTGGTTCATTATTCAGGGTATTATTCAAAAATGGTCAGGATATTATTCAGCCTATGGTTCAGTATTCAGGGTATTATTGAAAATACGACCTGCAGCATCTGGTTCAGGATTCAGGGTATTATTCAAAATACGAACTGCAGCGTCTGGTTCATTATTCAGGGTATTATTCAAAACACGACCTGCAGCGTCTGGTTCAGGATTCAGCGAATTATTCAAAATATGAGCTGGAGCATCTGGTTCATTATTCAGGGTATTATTCAAAAATGGTCAGGATATTATTCAGCGTATGGTTCAGTATTCAGGGTATTATTGAAAATATGACCTGCAGGGTCTGGTTCAGGATTCAGGATATTATTCAAAATACGACCTGCAGCGTCTGGTTCATTATTCAGGGTATTATTTAAAACATGACCTGCAGCGTCTGGTTCAGGATTCAGCGTATTATTCAAATTACGAGCTGCAGCATCTGGTTCATTATTCAGGGTATTATTCAGCGTATGGTTCAGTATTCAGGGTATTATTGAAAATACGACCTGCAGCGTCTGGTTCAGGATTCAGCGTATTATTCAAAATACGAACTGCAGCATCTGGTTCATTATTCAGGGTATTATTCAAAACACGACCTGTGGCATCTGGTTCAGGATTCAGCATATTATTCAAAATACGAGCTCCGGCGTCTGGTTCATTATTCAGGGTATTTTACAAAACACGACCTGTAGCGTGTGGTTCAGGATTCAGCGTATTATTCAAAATACGAGCTGCAGCGTCTGGTTCATTATTCAGGGTATTTTTCTAAACACAACCTGCAGCGTCTGGTTAAGGATTCAGCGTATTATTCAAAATATGAGCTGCAGCATCTGGTTCATTATTCAGGGTATTATTCAAAAGAGGCCAGGATATTATTCAGCGTATGGTCCAGGATTTAGAGTATCATTGAAAACACGACCTGCAGCATCTGGTTCAGGATTCAGCGTATTATTCAAAATATGAGCTGCAGTGTCTGGTTCAGGATACAGCGTATTATTCAAAATACGAGCTGCAGCGTCTGGTCCATTATTCAGGATATTATTAAAAAATTGTCAGGATATTATTCAGCGTATGGTTCAGTATTCATGGTATTATTGAAAATACGAACTGCAGCGTCTGGTTCAGGATTCAAGATATTATTCAAAATACGAGCTGCAGCGTCTTGTTCATTATTCTGGGTATTATTCAAAACACGAGCTGCAGCATCTGGTTCATTATTCAGGGTATTATTCAAAAATGGTCAGGATATTATTCAGCGTATGGTTCAGTATTCAGGGTATTATTGAAAATACGACCTGCAGCGTCTGGTTCAGGATTCTGGATATTATTCAAAATACGACCTGCAGCGTCTGGTTCATTATTCAGGGTATTATTCAAAACACGACCTGCAGCGTCTGGTTCAGGATTCAGCGTATTATTCAAAATACGAGCTGCAGCATCTTGTTCATTATTCAGGGTATTATTCAAAAATGGTCAAGATATTATTCAGCGTATGGTTCAGTATTCAGGGTATTATTGAAATACGACCTGCAGCGTCTGGTTCAGGATTCAGGGTATTATTCAAAATACGAACTTCAGAGTCTGGTTCATTATTCAGGGTATTATTCAAAACATGACCTGCAGTGTCTGGTTCAGGATTCAGCGTATTATTCAAAATACGAGCTGCAGCGTCTGGTTCATTATTCAGGGTATTATTCGAAACACGACCTGCAGCGTCTGGTTCAGGATTCAGCGTATTATTCAAAATACGAGCTGCAGCGTCTGGTTCATTATTCAGGGTATTATTCAAAAATGGTCAGGATATTATTCAGCATATGGTTCAGTATTCAGGGTATTATTGAAAATACGACCTGCAGCGTCTGGTTCAGGATTCGGCGTTTTATTCAAAATACGAACTGCAGCATCTGGTTCATTATTCAGGGTATTATTCAAAACACGACCTGCGGCATCTGGTTCAGGATTCAGCGTATTATTCAAAATACGAGCTCCGGCGTCTGGTTCATTATTCAGGGTATTTTACAAAACACGACCTGCAGCGTGTGGTTCAGGATTCAGCGTATTATTCAAAATACAAGCTGCAGCGTCTGGTTCATTATTCAGGGTATTTTTCAAAACACGACCTGCAGCGTCTGGTTCAGGATTCAGCGTATTATTAAAAATATGAGCTGCAGCATCTGGTTCATTATTCAGGGTATTATTCAAAAGAGGCTAGGATATTATTCAGCGTATGGTCCAGGATTTAGAGTATCATTGAAAACACGACCTGCAGCATCCGGTTCAGGATTCAGCGTATTATTCAAAATACGAGCTGCAGTGTCTGGTTCAGGATACAGCGTATTATTCAAAATACTAGCTGCAGCGTCTAGTCCATTATTCAGGATATTATTAAAAAATTGTCAGGATATTATTCAGCGTATGGTTCAGTATTCATGGTATTATTGAAAATACGACCTGCAGCGTCTGTTTCAGGATTCAAGATATTATTCAAAATACGAGCTGCAGCGTCTTGTTCATTATTCTGGGTATTATTCAAAACACGACCTGCAGGGTCTGGTTCAGGATTCAGCGTATTATTCAAAACACGAGCTGCAGCATCTGGTTCATTATTCAGGGTATTATTCAAAAATGGTCAGGATATTATTCAGCGTATGGTTCAGTATTCAGGGTATTATTGAAAATACGACCTGCAGCGTCTGGTTCAGGATTCAGGGTATTATTCAAAATACGAACTTCAGAGTCTGGTTCATTATTCAGGGTATTATTCAAAACACGACCTGCAGTGTCTGGTTCAGGATTCAGCGTATTATTCAAAATACGAGCTGCAGCGTCTGGTTCATTATTCAGGGTATTATTCGAAACACTACCTGCAGCGTCTGGTTCAGGATTCAGCGTATTATTCAAAATACGAGCTGCAGCGTCTGGTTCATTATTCAGGGTATTATTCAAAAATGGTCAGGATATTATTCAGCGTATGGTTCAGTATTCAGGGTATTATTGAAAATACGACCTGCAGCGTCTGGTTCAGGATTCAGGATATTATTCAAAATACGACCTGCAGCGTCTGGTTCATTATTCAGGGTATTATTCAAAACATGACCTGCAGCGTCTGGTTCAGGATTCAGCGTATTATTCAAAATACGAGCTGCAGCATCTTGTTCATTATTCAGGGTATTTTTCAAAAATGGTCAGGATATTATTCAGCGTATGGTTCAGTATTCAGGGTATTATTGAAAATACGACCTGCAGCGTCTGGTTCAGTATTCAGGGTATTATTGAAAATACGGCCTGCAGCGTCTGGTTCAGGATTTAGGGTATTATTCAAAATACGAACTGCAGCGTCTGGTTCATTATTCGGGGTATTATTCGAAACACGACCTGCAGCGTCTGGTTCAGGATTCAGCGTATTATTCAAAATACGAGCTGCAGCATCTTGTTCATTATTCAGGGTATTATTCAAAAAGGTCAGGATATTATTCAGCGTATGGTTCAGTATTCAGGGTATTATTGAAAATACGACCTGCAGCGTCTGGTTCAGGATTCAGGATATTATTCAAAATACGACCTGCAGCGTCTGGTTCATTATTTAGGGTATTATTCAAAACACGACCTGCAGCGTCTGGTTCAGGATTCAGGGTATTATTGAAAATACGACCTGCAGCGTCTGGTTCAGTATTCAGGGTATTATTGAAAATACGGCCTGCAGCGTCTGGTTCAGGATTTAGGGTATTATTCAAAATACGAACTGCAGCGTCTGGTTCATTATTCAGGGTATTATTCGAAACACGACCTGCAGCGTCTGGTTCAGGATTCAGCGTATTATTCAAAATACGAGCTGCAGCATCTGGTTCATTATTCAGGGTATTATTCAAAAAGGTCAGGATATTATTCAGCGTATGGTTCAGTATTCAGGGTATTATTGAAAATACGACCTGCAGCGTCTGGTTCAGGATTCAGGATATTATTCAAAATACGACCTGCAGCGTCTGGTTCATTATTTAGGGTATTATTCAAAACACGACCTGCAGCGTCTGGTTCAGGATTCAGCGTATTATTCAAAATAGGAGCTGCAGCATCTTGTTCATTATTCAGGGTATTATTCAAAAATGGTCTGGATATTATTCAGCGTATGGTTCAGTATTCAGGGTATTATTGAATATACGACCTGCAGCGTCTGGTTCAGGATTCAGGGTATTATTCAAAATACGAACTTCAGCGTCTGGTTCATTATTCAGGGTATTATTCAAAACACGACCTAGTTTTGGGGGTTGCGTTTAATTCTGATGCCTCAGACAATGACGGCCTCTTCATAAAACTTTAACCAGTGGGTTGGGGCTTGATGATATCTCTTTTGACTGAGTTGGGAGCCTTTATGCGACTTTATGCGAACCGAATTTTTATGTATTTCTGTATTAAGAGTAGCATCGGGACCCAGGGTGAAGTTGGCTAGCTGAAAAGTGCTTTAAACCACCCCCCACCCCCCCCCCCCCCCCCCGGTGGTTTGCTCTACCGACCGTTCTAAGGCGGTGGTCCCGGTGTTAGTATTACTCTTTGTTGCTTTGTGGTTTATTCTACGAGGCGATTTGTTGTATGTCTTCTCGTGTGTCATTTTGTTCTTGTGTTTTTCAGTCCATTTAGTTTGCGATTACCTTGCTTGGGGAAGAGAGAGCTAAACTTAGAGCTTTTCGTACGTTTGTTCGGTTTGTGCTTATTTAGATTTGTCGGTTTCCTATTTCCTCTTGGGGTCTGGGAAGGGCTGCGGTTTGTGATTGTGGCCCTCCCTGGACTTTTCTCTTACCTTTTTTGGGGATAGGGTTAGGGTAGCCCCAACCCCAGGGCCTATGTAGGATGAGTCTTTGGGGCTGGGGCTAGGATGAGAGGATGCGACTGAGACTTGCGGTTAGTTTGAGGATTGTGGTTACTTCTGATGTCTTCAAGCTAGTGTTAGTGTTACCCTAGGGTTAGGGAAGCCCCAATCCTAGGGCTTGCAGGGTGTGTGTTTAGGGCTAAGGCTACGGTGAGTGTGTGTCTCTTGGGGTTAGTTTTGGGGTTACAGTTAATTATAATGTTTTGCAGCTAGGGTTAGTGTAAGTGTTAGTGATAGGTTAAGGTTAGGGTTTGGGGTTAGGGCAAGGGTAGTAGGGGCTTGACAGGGTTAGTGTTAGGGGCTGGGGCTAGGGTTGGAGGCTACCACTAAAGGTTGCGGTTAGTTTTGGGGTTGTGGTTAATTCTGATGCCTTGCAGCTAGGGTAAGGGTTACCCTAGAGTTAGGGTAGTCTCAACAATGTGGCTATGCAGGGAGAGTCTTTGCTGCTGGGGCTAGGGCAAGAGGGTGTGTCTGAGACGCGGTTAGTTTTGGGATTGTGGTTTATTCTAATGTTTCATACCTAGGGCTGGGGTTAGGGTAAGCGATAGGTTAGGGTAAGGGGTTAGAGCTAGGGAAGTAAGGGTTTGACAGGGTGAGTGTTAGGGCTGGGGCTAGGTTTGGAGGCTTTAGGTTGCGGTTGGTTTGCGGGGTCGCGGTTAATTCTGATGTCTTTTAACTAGGGTTAGGATTAGGATAAACCTAGGGTTAGGGTAGCTCCAACCCAGGGGCTATGCAGGGTGAGTGTTTGGGGCCGGGGCTAGGTTGAGAGCGTGTGTCTAAGACTTGCGGTTAGTTTTGGGGTTGCGGTTAATTCTAATGTTTTGTACCTAGGGTTAGAGTTAGTGATAGGTTAGGGTTAGGGTTAGTGCTAGGGTAGTAGGGGCTTGTCAGTGGTATGGGGCTGGGGTTAGGGTTGGAGGCTGC
The DNA here is from genome assembly GCA_964016985.1 of Anodontia alba. Classification (NCBI taxonomy): domain Eukaryota; kingdom Metazoa; phylum Mollusca; class Bivalvia; order Lucinida; family Lucinidae; genus Anodontia; species Anodontia alba. Next base: position 52,012,993 of record OZ024824.1, read on the forward strand.
TGCTAAAGGTTGCGGTTAGTTTAGGGGCTGCGGTTTATTCTGACGTCTTCTAGGATGGGTTAAGGTTAAGGTAACCCTAGGGTTAGGTAGCCCCAACCTTGGGGCTATGCAGGGTGTGTTTGGGGTTGGGGCTTGAGTGTGAGTGTGTGTTTAAGACTTCCGGTTGGTTTTGGCGTTGTGGTTAATTCCAATATTTTGTAGCTATGGTTAGGGTTAGGGCTGGGCAGGGTGAGTGTTTTGGACTGGGACCAGGGTTAGAGGCTGTGGCTATGAGTTGCAGTTAGTTTAATGGTTGTGGTTTATTTTAAATGGGTTAGAGCTAGGGTTAGGGTTAGGGGTTAGATCTGGGGTTAGTAGGGGCTGGATAGTGGTAGTGTTAGATGCTGGGGCTAGGGTTAGCGTCTTTGGCTGAGCCTTGCGGTTAGTTTTGGGGTTGCGGTTAATTCCAATGTTTTGTAGCTAGGGTTAGGGCTGGTCAGGGTTAGTGTTTTGGGCCGTGTTTTGGGCTGGGGCTAGGGTTAGACGCTGCTGCAGTTTTGCGGTTAGTTTAGGGCTTGCGGTTAATTCTAATGATTTTCAGCTATGGTTAGGGTTAGTGATAGAGTAGGGTTAGGGTTAAGTGTTAAGGCTGGGGTGAGTAGGGGCTGGACATGGGTAGTGTTAGAGGCTGGAGCTAGGGTTAGGTGCTTCTGTTGAGCATTGCGGTTATTTCTGGTGTTGCGGTTAATTGCAGTGTTTTTAGCTAGGGTTAGAGTTAGTCTGGGCACGGTGATGATTTTGGGCTGGGGCCAGGGTGACTAAGCGTTGCGGTTAGTTTGGGGGTTGCGGTTAATTCTAATGATTTTTACCTAGGGTTAGGGCTACTGATAGGTTAGGGTTAGGATTTGGGATTCGGGCTGAGGTAAGTAGGGCTGAACAGGAGTAGTGTTAGAGGCTGGGGCTAGTGTTAGGGGTTAATGTTAGAGGCGGTGGCTATGAGTTGCGGTTAGTTTAGAGGTTGCGTGAATTATAATGATTTTCACCTAGGGTTATGGTTAGGGTTAGCGATAGGTTACGGTTAGCTTTAGGGGTTAGGGCTGGGGTGAGTAGGGGCTGGACAGGGGTAGAGGCTGGGGCTAGGGCTAACGGCTTAGGCTGAGCCTTGGGGTTAATTCTAGGGTTGCGGTTAATTGCAGTGTTTTGTAGCTAGGGTTAGGGTTCGGTAGGGTGAGGGTTTTGGGCTGGGGCCAGGGTTAGAGGCCATGGCTAAGTATTGCGGTTAGTTTAGGGATTGCGGTTAATTCTAATGATTTTCAGCTAGGGTTAGGGTTAGTGATAAAGTTAGGGGATAGGGGTGTGGTGAGTAGGGGCTGGACAGGGATTAGGGTTAGGGTTAGGGTAAGGGCTTTTTTCTTGGCTGTTCGCAGTAAGGAATTATTCCCTATTGTGGATCTTGATGTCAGCGACCAGGTTCATTCAAGTTGATTGATGCATCTCCAAGGGAGCCCACGTGAGCCAACTTTGGCGAGAAAGTAATTACCTCTCTTCTCATACAGGGCTACTCTAAACGGAAGGAACATATTTTCTGATCAGAATAGCCCCCTTTTGAAGAGGGATTTATAAACCAGGAAAGGATCTGTTCCGCTGGAATGGTCTCCCTTTGAAAGGGAAGTGAGTGTTGAGATGTATCTCTGTTCACCATAACCTTTCCATCCCTGCAGATCAAAACAGATACTGTGCAAACGGTGCCGATCCAGATGAGAAAATAAAAAGCATTTTTTATTGCTGTTTAAGTGCAAAAAGGTATAAGGTTAAAATATCATTTTAACCTTCCTTTACCACTCTCTCTGGACTAATTTTAGCAGACGATAAATTGAGGACATATTTCTGATTTTTCATAGAAACAAGATTTGGCATTCCATGCAAATTTTCTGGACACAATTTGCATGAAATGCCAAAGCCTATTTTCTGGTGAATATAAGAAAATATTTCAAAACTTCATCTGAAATTTTTTCTTAGCATGCTAAGCGTTGAAGTTAAACTACTCGACTGCAACCTATTTGGTAGACAATGGCAGCTATTTATTGAAATCCATTCAGGTTGCAACTTCAGGACACTGACACAACCATGGAAACCAGGACAGAACAAGATCTATGCAGCAGTGATATTATCATAGATTATCTAATATTTGGACAGAAAAAAGAATTGTTAACCCTTGAGGCACTATCAGAATTGTTCTTTATATTTCTTGATATTTCATGTAAATTGTCTGCTTAATAGAGGATTTACATGAAGTGTTCAGCCTTGTTTTCTCCTAACAAAAATCTTAGAATGTCATCTGTAGCCGTTGTGACAGGCTTTGCTACTGTAAGGAAGTTACCAATTTTGCCAAGGTAGGCAATTTCTCATAATTGCTTATCTTACGTTACAGTATTTGTAACTTCCTGACATCAATAATTTTAAGTAAAGCTTGTGTCCCATACTTTTTTTTCAGTCCGAACTTATGGTTATCTAGCCTTTACCACTCTATAGGCAAATTCAGCAGATGACAAATTGATGATATTTTTATTTTTACCTGAAAACAAAATTAAGAATAAATTAAGATGCCATACCCTTTTCAAATTTTCAGCCAATCAGATTACTTTATCCAGATTGTTCGTCCATCTGTCTGTTTTTACGTATGCCTGTTATGTACACCACAATAGTTTGCGGTTTGTCAAAAGAAATATATATATAAACCATCATAAGTTCTTATTTTACTTAGATCCTTAGTATTTCCATGGTTGGCAGACTCCACTAGCTGTCAAACAAGAGCAACATAAGCGTAGCTGTACCAAATTTAGTGACACAGAGGCCCAAAAGTTTGTAACCGAAAATCATGATTGGTAAGACCCGGCAAGCGAAGCACAACCCCCTTCGAGCATACATCAATCTACGTAAATTATGAGAAAGTCCAACCGCAGACATCAGGTAAGAGACGCCTACCGATCGATTAAAGAGCGTCCCCCACCGTGCTACCTCAGCCAGCATGGCCCACGCATCACTGCAATCCCGGGCATCAGCAAGGAGAGTGTCCCAGGCAGCGAGACCTGCAACATGTAAACTCAACCCCCAAAAATGGCGAACAAATCCGCTAAGATACACGTCACTATGACAAATCAAGCTTAGTTTTAGAAGAATTTAGAATGTGTACTACTGCAAATGTTAAGGTACAATATAGTAATTTAATTCAGTACTTACGTACTGACGTTAACACCGCAGTATCAACATCAGCACTTAGGAACTGATTCTGAGCAGATGATATCCTAGGGGACGAAGGAAACATCCACCAGCAGAGATACCGACACAGTGGTTTGCAATATAAGCGCAACTATACCATGTTTAGTGACACTGAGGCTTTCTGTTATTAAAACGTCGTCAGTGTATCTAAACCTCAAAAGTGTGAAACCGAAACAGCTGATTGGTAAAACCCGGCAAGCGAAGCACATCCCTCTCAGAGCACACATCAACCGACGTAGATCAAGAGACAGGGAGCAAACAATTCGAGGAAATGAGGAACTAAGTCTATAATATGGTATCGTGAAAGGACGACTTGCATAAAATTATATTAACTGAATAATTATGTGATTATGTTTGCAGCTTAAAGTGAATACTGAAACACTGACTGAACTCTGAACTTTATCCCAAACCACGAACCAAATCTTGAACTGATTAATTAAGAATCCAGCCCCGTAGACTGAATCAAGAACTACACTAAATTTAGAATCTTGTAGTGTTTCCTTAATCATGGACTGAACTCTGGTTTTGTTCAGTTTGAATCCTAATTTCAACCATGCATCGTGAACTCAAACTTGAACTGGCATATATTGAAATCCGGGGGTCACCGGAATAACCGAAATCACCGAAAACACTATCGAAATCACTGAAATCACCATGGAAATCACCGAAATCACCATCAAGGGGTGGGGTGGGGGAAGGTATGATAGGTTAGGGTGGATCAGGATAGGGTAGGGATGGGTTAGGGGTCGTTTGTTAGGTAGGGGCGAGATAAGTTAACCCTTAATGCGCAAAGGAAAACTGCATCTGAAAATGTCGTCTGTTTATGTCGTCTGCTGAATATTCTTGCAAACTTTTCAAACCTATTTTTGCACACAGGCGAACAGTGTGGACCCTGATCCTAAAGGACCAGTCTGATCTGGGTCCACACTGTTCCCAAAAATGACTTTTAAAATCACAAGCAGATGACAAAGCAGACGACAATTGTACTGTAAAGAATTCGACATAATATGTGCTATATTAATATGATTTTAAAACAATTGTTTATATATTTTATATAAACAAATGTTTTGATATAATTGATTATACTATCCCGAGTGTCCCTATTGTCTTAACAATTTCTTAATTACAACTGTAATTTCTGACACAAATGATAAACGATATTTCATGGACATACATTAAAAAATGGAGATAAATACACCCCACCTCCGTAGGCGCGTTTGAGGATACGGGCCTGCATGAACACGTCTTGTTTTTCTGACGTCTAATTGATTTATTAATTTCTTTTTCATTCATTTGTTCGTTCGTTCTTTCGTTCCTTCCTTCCTTCATTCATTCATTCATCCATTCTTGTCGGTGATTTCTTTTGATATTTTTCAATTAACAGTGATGATCTAATTACGGTGATTTCGGTGATTTCCACTGGGAGTTCGTTACACTACTGGTCCGGGCCCTTCGATAACCATACTCAGCTTGCATAACACAGCATACCCTGTCGTAGTCCTACCACCTTACCCCTCCCCCATCATATGACAGTATGATTTGTGCCCAGAACTTTATAAAACAACGGTGATTTCAATTGTTTCCACCGAGATTTAGGTATTTAGATATAAAACTCGCCACATTCGGGGCCACATTCGATAGCCCTTACTCACCCTACGTAACCAAATCCACCATAACTTAACTTCTACACACCTACCAACCCCACCACACCCAACATCACTCCACCCCACCCCTTGATGGTGATTTCGGTGATTTCCATGGTGATTTCGGTTATTCCGGTGGGTCTCCCTAATTGCCGACAAGAGCCGAGAAGAGGTGACAAGAGCCGACAAGAAATGTTTTATTGGTGACAAGAAGCTTCCTTGTGATTCATTCAAGTTTATTATTTAAAAGGATATGTTTTTTGGTGTTTTTCATATCTTAGAAATTGCTTTTGATCAATATATTTTATGTGTTTTATGGAAAAAGCAACACATGGATGGTGGGGAAATCTGATAAATTCACAATATAAAAACAAGAATAAAGGAACTTACCGATTTCTCAGGAGGTATCGTTGTGTTATGCAACGAGGTGGACGAAAGTGGATCGTATGTAAGGAGAATCCAGGCTGGTAATTGAGCAATTTGCCCGAATAACCCGGACGTGTCGAATTCGACACTTACAAATATGACTTTAGCAAAAAACATACGTGTTGTTTTCCCTGTAAGTCCAGACCCAAAGCTGCATTGCGTATGCACTCCCCTAATAAAGGAGTGATAAATAAAATGAAACCTCGAAACAAAATAAGCAAAAAAAACGCTAAACAATGGTCAAAATAAACTTTACTTTTACTTTTGACCACAATGTATTAATCTGCCATGTGCATAATTATGACGTCACAAAAGGCAGGACTAAAAATTTATAACACGGTGTTCAACCGCATGATCACCGGGAAATGAATTAAACAGAAGAGGAAATTACAGTCTGTGAAGCCACAATGGGACCCAGAGAAAATAACTTCCCATTGATTCCTGCTGTATCTCTTAGATAAAATCTAATGAAGGAATCCTCAGAGCACCAAAAACCGGCTCTGAGAACAGCATCCAAGGGCCATTTAGCCAAGCAAAACTTGCACTTAAAGCCCTTAGTTCATGAGCACAAATCTTGTTAGATGTGGAACTGCATTTTTGATCATAAGCAAAGCGAAGAGTATCCACAATCCACCTGGATATTGTAGAAGGACTTATTTCTTTATCATAATTCTTAACAAAGGAAATAAAGAGTCTTTTTCTTTTCTTCTGAAAGCTTCTAGTCCTTCTCATATAAAAAGGTAAAGCAAGAACTGAATATAGAAGTGTGCCAGAGCAACCTTTATTACTAGAAAGAGATGGAATTTCAAGAGGAATTCCTGTTACTGAAGGAACCTGATTTTTAGCTAAAAATCTGGGGAAAAAATGCAATTTAACCGAGCTTTTGTCTGCTGAAAAATTGACAGAGCCAGAAGAGGCAGATAATGCATGAATTTCACTATGCCTCCGACCTGAAACAAGTGCAATCAGAAAAACTGTTTTCTGAGTCAAACATTTGAGTGAACAAGAAGACATCGGCTCAAAAAGGGAGACTCCTTGAGGCAGTCTAAAACAAGGGAAAGATCGCAATGAGGAACAACCTTGCTGACCACTGGTTTTTCCAATTCTATACTCTTTATGATATCAGAGAGTACAGGATCGGAAGAAAAATCGACTGAAGATAAATGCTTCAGCGTGGATGAAATGGCTGACCTGTATCCTTTAACAGAAACAGGAGCCAGCTTCTTCTCTTCAAACAGGAAGATAAGGAAGTCTGCCAAAGCCATTACAGATGGATCGATGGGATTCATCTCCCATTCGAGACACCAATCCATCCAAGCGTTCCAACGGTAATTGTAGAGAGACTGTGTGGAAGCTCTTTTAGCGGCACAGACTCTCTCGGCAGATCTTTTAGAAAATCCTGCCTTCTAGAGACCTCCCTGCAGCACAACCAAGCATGCAGGTTGAATATTTCCGGTTTCGGATGAGTAAGACGAGAATGAGGTTGCAGAGACAACAGCACTGGAAAGCACGGGTGACTTTCCCAGCATGGAGCTATCAGAATGACCAAGCAAGTCTCTTTCTCCATTTTCAGTAGCACCTTCAAAAGAAGGGGGATGGGAGGAAATGCATACGCTAACATTCCCTCCCAGGACAGGGACATCGCATCCACTGCCCAAGCTAAGGGGTCGTGAAATGGAGACACAAAGGTTAGTAGTTGATTGTTTAGTCTCGTGGCAAACAGATCTATGTGTGGGACTTCCCAGAAGTGAAAAATCTGAGACAGAGTGCCCATGTGGAGAGTCCACTCTGTATTAATGATCTGCCCCTTCCTCGAGAGCGAATCTGCGAGTACGTTCAGTTTGCCTGGAACAAATTTGGCTGTCAGAGACACCTCCTTTGTTCAGATAAGCCACCACGGTTGTGTTGTCTGTTAACAGCAACACCTGGCAGCCTGAATTACCTGACAAAAGGACTTCAGAGCTAACCAAACTGCTCGGAGTTCCAGAACATTTATGTGTTCTTTGCTCCATTGAACAGACCACTGGCCTGAAACAGAGATCGCCCAAATGGGCGCCCCAGCCCACCAGACTCGCATCCGTGAACAGATAGGTCTGGTTGTGGATGAACCAGCGGAACCATAGCATGAAGAAAATCCTTGTTCAGCCATTGCTCTACTGCTTGTCTGAACCAAGGACCCAGTGAAATATGGTAGTCCCAAGACTGGGTTGCCTGAGACCACCGGTCTTTCACATGCCATTGTAGTAAATGCTTGTGAGCCCAGCCATAAGGTAGGAGATGGGCCACAGATTCCATCTGTCCGAGTAAAGAATGAACTTCATGGGTAGATGCTGAATGAGATGCCAACATCTTCTGTATTATTGTTTGCAATCTCACTATCCTGTCCAGAGAAGGTCCTATCATACCCTTCTCCAAATTGAATCGAGCACCCAGGAAACAGAACATTTGACTGGGAATTAGCTCTGATTTGTCCCAATTTGGGACAAATCCCAGGCTCAAAACCATCCGCAGTAACTGATCCCGGTGTTGAATGGACAGGGACTGGGAGGTTGAAGGTTGGAGCCAATCATCCAGATATGCATGCAAACACATTCCCTGGCAACGACAGTGCTTCACTACCGTTTTCACTACTCTGGTGAAAACTTAGGGAGCTGGGAAGAGCCAGAATGCTAGCGCTCGAAATTGGTAAGTTCTCCCCATAAAATGGAAGTGGAGATACCTCCTGGACTTGCGGTCGATGAGAATGTGAAAGTATGCATCCTTTAAGTCTACTGATATGGCCCAGTCGTTCTTCCGTAATGCAAGACGAACTGAGTGTATAGTTTCCATTTTGAAATGAGGAGTAAGGATGTACCGGTTCAATCTGGAAAGATTGATCACTGGTCTCCATCCTCCAGACTTTTTCTGAACCAGAAATAATCGGCTGTAATAGCCTCCCTTCAGATGGTGTGAAGAAACTGGTTCTATGGCACGCTTTTCCAGCATAGATTCTATCTCCTCTTGAAGAAATCGAATCTTCTCTGGATCTGCTTGAGGTTTCCTCAAAAACTGAGGAACTACTCTGGCCAATTTGGGACGGACACTAAATTGAATCTGAAACCCGCTTCTTATCACAGACTGTGTTGTTTTACCAGGCCTGACGAAAGTGATACAGCCTGCCACGGTGGGTATGTCCAGTTTTGGAAAACTGTACTTATTTGAGCCCGATGACTCCAAAGAGTCTGGGCAGACCTGGCAGAAGCGGGCACCCCTATTTTTGATTCTTGTTCTTCTTCCCTTTAGGTTTTCTAAACCTGTTGGGATGAGAACCTTGCTGTGGAGCTTGGGTGGAAGTAGCCGGTTTGGAAAAAACCTGACGCTGTCCACTCTCTGAAGAGTTAACTAGTTTGGTAACTTCAGACTTAGCTCCTGTCTTTTTCTTCTTCTTAGGGAGAGGCTTAGGTGCTGTTTGCTCTCTGCAGACTTCTCCTTGTCAGGTCCTCCTTATAGCATTTCGCCACTTCTGGAATCTTAGAGCTAAAAAGCGTTGAAGACTCCAAAGGCTGAACTCTAAGTGAGGCTTTCATTGAAGAGTCTAAGGCACACTTGTCCAGATACGCATTGCATCTGGCAAGCAATGGACCACTAGCAAGTCTAACCAATACATCAACCAGATGCATATGTGACTGTGCTAGTGCTTCCAAATACCTACGCACTTCCGCTAGATCTGACTGAGAAGGTGTTGGGCTCTTCAGTGCTGAAAGAATGCCATACAGAAACATATCTGCATGGGAGGTAATATGGATACCTGCTCTTGCCAGTTTCTCCCAAATTTCCAGGTGTGACAGCTGGATATTGTGAGAAGTATTAAATGAAGCCCCTTGACTAAGAACCTCTCTGAAAGATGGATCTATTGGAGGGGGATTCAATTGTAACGTAGGATCAGCAATTCTATACGAATCCTGACCAAACACCTTAGGTTTCATCATTAAACTGGGAAACCTATTGTTCCCCATGCCCTTCGGATAACTGTCCAATGGTGATCCTTGAATAGGATTGGGTCCTTGGATCTTAGAATTAATTTTGGAAATTTGCTCCAAAATTAAACGGCTTTGAGGAAGGACCAGCTGGACAGTTTCCGTTGATTTCTTGCTAAAGAAGTCCAAGGCAGATGCACCTGATTGGGTTTCAGGTTGAGTCAATTCAGGGCAAAGTTGAGGACCTAGCCTGCTGCATAGAGAGACCAAGGCCTCAACACGAATATGACAATTGAGAAGCTAATGAAGGCTGTATCAAATTGTCAGACTCCTCATTCTCTTGATCATCCTATTCATCACCAGAATCGTCAATTTTCTCTCCAGGTTCTGGTCTGAGCAATATTTCCGATTCCTGAATAACAGAGAAAATATTATCAGTGGACTCTGTAACCACTGGGGATTTAGCCCCTGGGCCCCTATCCCCAACCTCAGTACTATCCGTGTTACAAGTTGACTGAGAGGTTTTATCCACATTTGAAGGATTAGAAAGAGATGGAGAATTTCTCCTAACCCTTCTATCATGACCTTCCGATGAAGAAAGAGATCGAGACCATTTCCGACTGGCGGTGGTGGATCTCAATTCTTCGGTCAAAATTTGACGGATCAAATTCCGCATGTCCGGTTGTACATCGTGAACAACATTATCACGAGTACTGGATTGAGAGGCCATGGCAGAAACGACTAAAAATCCCGAAAAACCACTCGCTGTGTTTGTAGAAACCAACGACGGGGGATTACTTTCATTCTGGAACCTAAGCCTCCTCTTTGGTTCCAGAGATGGATGGCTTGAACCAGTTGACACTGAAGGTGAGCACGTTATATGCCTACGACCATGCGAACGGGAGCGTCTGCTCCTGTGATGAGATTGCCGGCTGGTTATTTTAGAGCATGAACGGTGGCCTCGGATGGAGCGGCAGCTATGACTATGCCCGGAGCGGCGGTTATGGCCATGCCTGGGTCGCGAGCCCTGGCTGCTGAAAGAACCAGAGCTTGATCTCGAAAAACTTCGAGAGCAAGATCTAGAACGACGGTTCTTGGTAGTACTAATTGAGTGGTAATGACCGCGGCTACGGGAACGAATAGCCGAGTGGCTTCCACCACGGCTTCAAGAGCGGTAGGCTCTTAGATGCCGGTAAGTACTTCCAGACAAGGAACGATGGGACCGCCTCGAACGAGAACGGGAGCCATGGACCCTATCATCGTGTCGAACGGCTTGACTTCTCAATGATGATTGAGAAGGTCAAGGTTGCTGGTTACCTGAATCACCTTCAGATTGAGAAGGTCTAGGTCGCTGAATACCCGAATCACCTTCAGATTACACTTAGACTGGGAAGAGTTTCCAGTACCGTTTCTGGCTGTGGAACACTCAGGAAGAGGAGCCCCAAGGGTTGAACCAGCGGTCAAAGGAAGGGAGGAGGGAACTTCCACATCACTAACCGTTTGGTCAGTGACAACAGGAGCCTCGTTACCCTCTTGCAAGGGTCGGGAGAACTCCCTAGAAGCACCCTCAGTCTGCACCTTTTCCCCAGTCTTGTCTAAGTTTGTCCGCCTGGACAACTTAGAAATGGCCTTAATAGATTTAGACCAAGTCAAAATTGACCAGTCGGAGCAAACATCGCAGGGATTATCCTGAGAACAATTCCTGCATGAATGACAAAGAAGATGATTGTCCCACTCCGCAAGGAAGTGAGAACAACCCCTTCCTTGCTTACCTGAACATCTATTCAACATCTTAAAAATGAATTCCAAATTCTGAAATAAAACAGAAAATAGAGAAAACAACACGGCAATAAAAATGTCTAAAAAATAATTTGCACACCGGGGGAAATTGGGCTGCTCGAGCCTAGGAAATACCCTGGATAAATTATCCAACACATCCTATCGCTTGTAAAAGTGCCGAGCAAAGAGGGAATTTAACAGGTTTGTGGTCATGAAGTCCGTGATTTCACGGTTAATGATTTCTGTCACTGGGTGACAAGTGCGGAATAAAGGTTGCGGTGGTCTTACACAGCTGGTAATTGTAGTCGGCACTTCTAGGGGAATGGAGGGTAGCATAATTTACATTGTTGTGAGTACTAGAGAAACAAATATCTATGTTGGTTTGGTTTAAGGGGAATTGATACTCTTACATGGAGGGCAGGAGGCAACTCTATCCATATCATTTAGCCTCCCTTCTCAAAAGGGGAGCCAATTCTTTCCTTTTAGCTTAGACCCGTTTTCAGAAGGGTCTTGGTGTGTAGGACAGCTACTAGAAGGCTGCAAAAATTTTCTCCCTTGTACAAAATAGTGGAACATCAACCAAGTGTATCCAGTATCCTTTAATGATCCCATACTAGAATCACAAATGGACACGAGTTAAAGTCCTTTAAGCTGACTGTGGGAAACTGTGAATATTGAAGATTTTGATTTTATTTGTCACACACCAGCTTTCTGTGATATGCGGACATAAAATCTTAGGCTTCTGTATAAGGTTGTAAATAGCAAAGACCCTGACAAGACTTTTGATATGCACAGGCTTGTCACTACTTTTGTGATAAGTTAGGTTGTCCTGTGGTCCACCTTGGTAGTGTTTCAGATTGGAAGGAGTTGATGGAAAAATCAGATAAATTGCATCAAATATTTATGCACACTTCAACTTCAGTTTTGAAGCTTACTTGGAAAAGATGTTGAATATTTTATTATCTGACATTTTTTCTCCAATACAACTCTTCACAGATAAGTGCACATTATTGCTGTGATAACTCGTTGGATGGTAAATGTGGTACAAGATGACACACAGACAGCCTATCTTAATCAGTACAATAGTCCAAACTTGATGAAACAGACAGTTGTAACAAATGGGTTTGGATATATGTATAAAGTAAAATTGTTGGACATATTGTGTTTATTTTCAACATAAAGTTCATACTTCAGTCATCATATACAACTGAAAGAAGAAGACAGTTGAAGGTGTAAATCTGCTGTTGAAGCCTTTAAAAAAGTTGCAATTTATTTTGTGGATTTCTTGATCTGTGATGAATAAATTTCATTGAAATTATTTTTTCTATGTTGAAACATCTTCCCTCTAGGGAAAAGTTTTTTTTTATTTCATCATTTTCAACACAGAACTAAAGATATCAAATTTTTAACAAAAGTACTAAACTGTTCCACACCAAATTCAATGTCACCCATTTTTAGCTCACCTGGAGCTTTGCTGCAGGTCAGCTTATGCAATGGCCTGTCATCCGTCGTCCGTCCGTCGGTCCATCGTTAACTTTTCACATTTTCGACATCTATTGTGACCTTGAGTTTATTATAGATACAATGTATTTTAACTATATGTCTGTTCAGACTGGTGGGGGGACATACGTTTTCCTCCGAAAACACTGTTCTAGTATTGAAATCGTCCAGTGATTTCTAAAGATTTTTAAAGTTTTCTATATAGATATATAGAGAAAATAAGCCCTGCCCCCTGGTGGCCATAGTTTGAACAATCATTGTAGAAGGTCACTATAGGAACATTTCTGCCAAAATATATTGAAATTGGTCCAGTGATATCTGACAAGAAGAGTTTCATTTTTTTCTTGTGGTTGTCATGGCAACTAGAATGTGGCATAGATTTGAATCTTCGAACAATTTTCAGTCAGTATCACCCAATGATCAGTCCTGTGAAATTTTGTTAAAATTGGCTCAGTGGTTAAGCAGGAGATGTTTAAAGAAATTATGGATGGACAGACGAACAACGATGATGATGATGGACAAGGAGTGATCACAATATTTTACCATTCTTTTTAAATGGAATTTACTGACTTGTACTCAACTGGTTCCATACTGTGTCTATTGTAGCCTGATTGTTTAATGTTTCATACTATTTAGGAAAGAGTTGTCTATTAACTTGGCATTAAAAACTCTTCATTTTGACGCTAAACATTGTTTAATGAAGAAATCTTCTTATTCTACTTATCTGTGCTCAGCTGGTGCCTCATATTTCACTTGCTGAAACTTGATTGTTTATTGTTATGAACTGTTTAGGAAACAGTTGTCTATTGCTGCATAGTTTTCTGCATTATTCTGACATTTGTACACTAATATACCATTATGAGTTAAATACACCAGAATTCAGCTTATATTTGAACCTTAACCCCTTTGCTGCCAAATATATAGTAAAAAGTACTCCTCAGTGCCAAATATTTTTTAATAACTCTCTTAGAGCAGAGTACTATTAGTAAAATCTTTATATCTTGGGAACTAATAAAGATATGTTCAAATTTTGACTATGGCTTTATTTATTATTTGTGAACAAGTTGAAAATTTCATAATGAAACTTTTTGGATTTTTATGGCCCATCAACCCTGCAGAATACCATTTAGGACTTTTTCATCTATTATTCTTGTAATAAGTGGCTGCAGGTCCCATAAAAATTACAAATATTTGTGATAGAATCAATTCTAATTATTATATGCACAATATTCTACAGCTTGACACATGAAATCATCAAGATCAGCCAGTGCATATAGGAAATAAGCACTGTATAGAGGCCTCTTCGGAATGAAAATGACCATGTTTACGGTGCATTTTATAGCAAGGAATAAAATACAGAAGCAGGCTAACAATATGCAGTAATAAAAAGAAAAACAATCAAGAAGCCTTTGTGATAGATAAATTCTTTATTAATGTGTCACGTGATACAAAGTATACACCCAGCCATGTAGACTTATGAGACACCAGAAAAACAGACATACAAATATATAAACATATAACTCTTAGGGAACCAACATGATTTTGAATTATAGCAGAAATTAATCTAACTTGTTAACTTAGGTGAATGTTAAGTGAAACATTAAGAATGTAGAATTGTGATGAAAAGTTTTTAACTGTACAGAATTGAGTTTCTAAGTGAGTATGAATTTTGTAAATAACGAATAGTCTTTCGTATACAATGCTTATCATTCATCAAAACACACAGCTGACAATTAAAATCCATGTTTTTAAAATCAGGATAAACTGACTTTATGTCATCATAAAGAATATTTCTGTGATCTTTGTAAAGTGGGCATTGGAAGATGAAATGGGTTTCCGATTCAGCACAGTTTGTATCACAAAATTTACACAGTCTTTCGGCTTCTGCCTTTCCTTCAAACCTTCCCGTTTCGATATGCAGTGGCAAGATTCCACATCGGATTTGGGCTAGAATTGACTTTTGTGCCAGAGACAGATCCATATGTACATATTCTTCTAGTTTAAATTCACTTTTAAATCATCTTTACGTTTGTAATTTGGTTTGTAATTTGGTTTGTTTATGTAATTCTATATTCCATTTACGCTTTTCCACGTCCATTAAAACATTTTCAACAAGTTTCAATATACATTTTAAATCAAAGCTTTCTCTGTTGTTGTACATGTCTGTTTTATCAATGTCAGCAAAAACATGTTTAATATCATAGCACCAAGTTCCAAGTTTACCAGAGTTGAGATCCCAGAGAAAAACCTTACGTGTCAAACGACACGCCTCCATACTAACAAGTCTATGCCATAATCTGATCATATTTAGTTTTCACCTTATATGTGGTGTGACCCAAGCAACATCACCCTGGATGGCTACATTGGATGCAAATTTGTGAACTCTTAAGAATATTCGTATTGCTTTATTTTGCACTATGTCAGTTTTGGAATAGTATTTATTTCCCCAGACGCCCGAAGCATAATCCATTATGGATTTCCAATCGGAAGTATTTTAGCTATTTTTGATCTACAAATCACCTCAGTGCTTCCTACTAAGTTTCAAGTCAATTGACCTTTGGGTTCTGGAGAAGAAATGAAAAATATGCAAAATTATACAGAGATTACCAAGACCACACATTTTCAAACATTAATAAATGAAGTTAACTAGGAAATCCAAAGATGAGAAACAAACATTGACAAGAGACAATGATACCAACAACAACAAAAAGAAAAAAAAAAAGAGCTGCAACAGAGGAACCACCTGGGGGCCTTTAACTAGTTTTACTGGATCAAAACCTGGCCCTTAATGAGACTTAGGGTGTAGCACAAGGGATGTCCCCATCCAGACATGCAAAATTAACAATATTAAAATCAGTCATCCCGCTTGTCATTTTAGCAGAGTTTATATCATTAAATTTAAATCCAGAACTGGGGCCTCTATATCAGAGGCGTCAGCTTTGTTTAGCTGACATTTTTCTGGATAAATTTTATCTACCGTTTGGTCAAAATAATCATTATCAGTATTAAGTAATTCATCTAAATATCAAGAAGTTATATGTAAGTGGCTACCTAAGACACAGGAGGAATGATATTTAGAGACAAAAAAAACTATATTTTGTATCTCCCTGTAGCAGTTTTAAGTATGAACAAGAATTGCAACTTCTGCCTGAACTGTTCTATCATGGCCTATTATTTTCAGTGCATGCTATAGTTAATTCATCTATATATTTGGCCATTTTTTAAGCAGTCATAAAGGCACTGAAGAAGGGAAAGTCAGCGGGAGTTGATAACATACCAGCAGAACTAGTTCAAACTGGAGGAGTCACCATAATCAATGTCATGGTCTGTAACAAGATAGGGAAAAGAGTCAATTGTTCTACCCCATTGACTCATTTAATCGTGATTACACTCCCAAAGAAAACAGTGCCAAAACTATCAAACCATCAGTCTAATTACCAAGCAAGGTTATGTTGAAAATAATCCTCCACAGATTCCAGCCACAGGCAGAAGAGGTGATTGCTGAAGAACAAGCAGGTTACCAAGCAGGAAAAAGTACTATTGAACTAATATTCACTTTCAGAGTTATGGGCAAGAAACACCTTCAGTATCAGCAAGATCTCTATCATGTCTTCATAGATTTCAAGGAAGCATCAACAGGGTATGGCATCTATGAAAAATATAACATCAAAGCTAACCTGGTCTATGTCATTGAGAGACTGTATGATGAAGTCACTAGTGCAGTCCTGTTCAGTGGCTCTGCAGGCAAATGGTTCTGGACCACAGTTGGAGTGAGGCCGGGATGTCTTATATCACCAACACTCTTTAACATCTATCTTGAAAGGATAATGACTTTAACCTTAGTAGATCATGAAAGGAATGCCAGCATTGGAAGCAACATCCAATTTGCAGAAGACATTGCTGGAATCATTGGGGAGAAGAATAAGCTTACAAGGACTGGTTGATTATCTTGACAAAACTGTCAAGGCCTACAAAATGTAAATCAGGCCAGAGAAGCCAAAAGTAATGACAAACAACTGAGATAAATCTGAGCTTGATATCTGAGTGATTGACCAGATTTGAAACAGTAAATAGTTTAAAATACTGAGGATCCATCAGATCTGATGACAGCTCCAAACCAGATTCTAAGATTTTGTCTCACAGTGTGAGGTATGGCATGTATGAGATAGCTCAGACAACTGTGGCACTAGCAAAACTAAAAGTGATATGGAATGTCAAGAACCTCAGACTTCCTTTAAAAATCCAGCTGATTTGCTCTCTGGTTACATCCACCATCCTTATTATTATGTGTATGAGACTTTATTTTCCTTTGGATCAAGGCAGTTCCTCTGGTGCATTTCGTTACTTGTGTGTCATTGGTTTCATATGTGGCATTTGTTATGTCATTGTCTTCTTCTTTTGGTGCCTCGGGAAGGCTGTGCTTCTTGAATGTAACATTTCCTGGGTATCTCCTTTTATATTTTTGGACTTTGACTGCAGAACTTGAGAAAAGAATTCAGGCCTTGCAAATGAGCTGCTACTATAAACTACTGAACATCCCATACTTAGACCACATCACCAATGAGGACGTTTACAAGCAAATCCGAGAAGCAGTTCCTGTCCATGATAACCTAACAACTGTTCAGATGGTATGGTCACATCTCACATTCCTCTGGCATGGCATAGACAGTTCTGCAAGGCACAGATGAAGGGACAAGAAGAAGGGGTAGGCAGAAGAGGGAAGACATCAAGGATTTAGCTTCACAAGCTCACAAAGGACAATAATAATTGACAGATCAAAATGGAGGGAAATAATCTCAAAGGTATTATTGGTGCCCCAATGACTCATAAATAATGGGGGCCTAATTTTTACATTGACAAAAGTAAATTTCTATTTTTTTTTATGAAGACAGCACATAAAACAGTTTTTAGAGTCAAAAATTGTTGCTGTAGTAGGATTCTAAATTTATTGATTTGTGTAAAAAAAGGCTATAAAGCTTACTAGCATTTTATTTATTTGATAAAAAACTTACCTGGAGCCCCTGGTTACAAAATAAATCACTGAGCAATAAATGATAGCACTGCTTATCTTATAATGCTTATCTTGCTGTATTTTCTTCTGAACTGGGTTTACGGAAGGAATACCCATACCTGAGCACCTGTTATTTCCCTTATTTTCCACTGATTTTATTCAGACTGGCACATTTGATGTATCAGTGGACAGGCTGAGTATTGATCACATGACTTCACATGATAGCTAGTCAAGTTACAGACTGGTGTTTGTTTCACATACATATATATAATATACATATAAAAAAGAACTTCAAGAGACTAGCTCCAAATGTGTTTGTTGGAAAGATTTCACAACTGCAATGATACATCCCCATTTGTGTACATTTATCACCAGAAGTTATTTTTTAAAAAAGACTAAAAAAAAAGACAAAACTGAAAAACAGAAAGAGGTAAATTTGACTGTGATTTTAAAGAATTATTTCACTGATTGTCCTTGGATGTGGACAAACAAAAATTTGTGATAAAGTACATTACTCCCCTATGTGACAACCTAAAACAGAATTTTATTTCTGGAGGTCCTGAGATGATCTCAAATAGGCATACCTTCTGAAGACATATATAGATGCAATTAGCAGGATAAGGGATAGCAGTAAAAATTCTCCCTGGCTTTTTTTAAAAAAATATTTTCCTTAGGATCATTGAGCCCATTCTGATATCTTGGAAAATTAAGTTCCACTTAAGCTAGTGGGCGCATGCAGCCCTGCAAACTACATTGCTGACATATCTCAATGAAACAGAGACTCTGATTTTCATTCTTTATGTATTTGGTGTTTCCAAGGGCAACCTTCAAAGATTTTATTTGACTTATGCAGCTGAAGTTAAGTGCCATGTGGTAGCCGTAAAAAGTCTACCTGTAAACAGTTAGTGCAGTTTTTATTTTTATTGGGGGTGGTTTTCAAGCCACAACCAGATTTAACATACCACATTTCAACAATCCACTTTCCTGTCACTACCAACCCAATACATGTGACTACCTAACAAATAGTTCCCTGCTAATGCTGATAATGCCAAATTCTGCATTCAAACATATTAGCATTATACAATGATACTTATAAATAGCAAATAAATAATCAAAACCAAGGAAATTTTCAAACTTTTGAAGAAATAAGATTTTATTTTTTTTTTTTTTTTGGAAACCGAACACTTTTATTTTCTATTTACCCATTACAAATATCTTTCGAGATCCAGGTAATCATGAAAGTTTCTCCAGTTCTTTCACTCTACCTATTTCACATTTGAAATGTGCACTACTCAATCATTCTCTCTGTTGCAGTCTGTCAACATGTATACAAATGTAAAATTATTTATTTTCTGCAAGTATTGTACCCTCCTCGGGGTCACTCCCACTTTTAGAATTATTTAGGATAAGAAAGACATAACCTTAGAAATTATTCAAGACCACCCAGGTTTTCTAACTAAAGGCCCGTGTTTTGTATGAGCCTCCTACATGGGTTCTTTGGTTAGATTATTTATTATCCATTATATACACGACTCGTATGAATATTGGATTTCTCTTTCAGACTACACAAAGGCAAAGGCCAAACCCAGTCCCACTGGCTGAGATTGCCATCACATTTGAATCCCATGTAGTGCTCATACATGAATGCATACCTGCACAATTATGTGCACATCTCATGCATGCATATATTTACATACAGAAGTGCACACACACACACACACATGCATCCATGCTCATATATACATAAAATGTAAGCTTTTTTTGCTTCCATTTTTCTTTCCAAGAAATAAGATTTTAATCATATTGAATACAATATCGACAGACGAATATGAATACTCCAGTAAAACTCCAAATGTACAGCATTGGGTAAAAAGTTTAACCTGAGCTGTGGTCCTACTAAACACTAAAAAAAGGACCTTTTCCACCAAAGTGGGGCTGTAGGGTACCTAAAAGGACTTTAATTTTAACATATTCACAATCAGTTCAAGAGGCCTATAGAATTTCAGGCAGCTACCCCCATCAGCACTCTCAGTGTTTTCATTTGCCTTGGAATAATGGAGCCCACTCTGACATCTTGAAAAGTCAAGTGCTGCTTAAGCTGGGTTAAAGGGGCAGATGGAGCCCTGCAAACTACATTGCTGCCATATGAAACTGAGGCTATGATTTTTTTGTCACAACTGCTTTAGCAAGCAGGAGGGACATGGGGATCACTTTCTGGCAGCGGCCTTGGCATTGGCCAAGTCTTTGTCACCGTCAACAATGTTAATAAAAATCTAAAAGGTTGCCTTTGGAAACAAAGAACACATAATAGAAGGGAAGGCAATGATCAGGAATTGATACAATTATCCCACACCTCCCATCAGAGACATCAAAGGGAAAGAAACACAAACACGAAATAATTAGACCCTAATGGAAACATCACTAGCAGAAAACCAAATGGACAGTTACTTTCCCACAAAGTGGCCAAATGGCTATACAAAACAAAAAGATGTAAGTGACACACACATTCAAAGATGAACTATAACAAAAATAAACCATGACAGAAGAACTGCCTTGGGACATAAGTCTGTTTCTCAAACACCAAAGCTTCTAGACTAATGAAACTTCATACAATCATCGGCCATGATGCACCCTGCCCACTGCCATCAACTGTTACTGATCTTGACATATTTTTCACACTTGGCTGAACAATGTTTAGTCTGTGCTCTATTTCTTGAACACCACCAGCAGTGACAATATAGCCATTCAGTGAATTTCTTGTCTTCTTTTATGTGTTTGGTATTTCCAAGAGCAACCATTATAGATTTTATTCTATAAAAACAAATCTTTACAAAATGACTACCACTGCTTCTTTATAAACCATGTACCTTCCCAATAATACATAATGGTACTGTAAGCACAGAAGCTTGGACAACACCTTAAAATAGGCAGATTGCATATGTTACACTTAAAGGTCTGTCTTGGATTGACTGAAGTGTGCAGAACTTTACCTTAATATCAGCACAAAATTCTCTTTCAAATGGTTTTTGACTGTTAAAGCATTGGCCTTTGACATAACATAAACCTCTAATAATACTGGTCTGAGTGGCTCAATTGGTAGAGCCTCAGCCTTTCAGACCAGGCAGTTGTGGGTTTGATCCCCAGCTGGACTTTCTGAAACTAATATTAGCTGCTCTTTTGCTAGGCCCTCAGCATAAGGAAGAAGGGTAGGAACTATACTCAGTAAAACTGAAAACTTTACATGGTATTATACCGATTTATACATGTTTGCCTTTATAATAGAAACTCTAGAAGTAAATTAAATTATAATCTGATCAGTACATAAGACAATGGCAATAGTCTCACTCTGGTGAATTGCGTATGAGGGACCCGAGCTTAGGTTTCAGTTTTTCACCTCCCCCCACGCTGTGTTTAATTTCCATTCACTTCATGTACGCATTCTTACAGATAAACACTTACTGTGTAGCAGCGATAAGAAAAAACAAATTTGTTTCATTCATTGACGTTGTACAGAAATGCCACGTCTTTCTGACAATCAGCGTAACCAGGCCATTGGTATGTTTCAGGCTGGCGCAATGGTAAATGAGGTTGCACAACATTTTGGATGCTCTCATCAGACTAGCCATAACCTCTATACCAGGTTTGCAATCACTGGTTCCATCCGCGATCGTCCGCATCCTGGTCAATGTCATGTGACGTCACAACAGGACGACCGCTATATTACACTGACACATTTGCGTAACCAATTTTTACCAACAACGGCAACTGCTCGACAACTTGGGATAAATGCCCAAATAATCTGAAACTGTCTTAGGCAAAACAACATTGCTATTCGAGCTCGTAGACCGTACACTGATCCGATTCTTACTGCCCGCTACAGGGCCGCTAGGCTGTTATGGGCTCAACGTCGCCTGCACTGGACCCATCGTCAGTGGCATAACGTGATTTTCAGTGATGAATTGTGGTTCAGCATAAGCCATGCTGACTGCAGGGTCCGTGTGTATCGAGGCAGAAATGAAAGATATGCTCAATGCTGCATCAGGGAACGGGATAGATTCAGGGGCGGAAGTGTTATGGTAGTGGAGGTGTCATGGGCAATGTCAAGACAGATCTTGTGGTTGTACAGGGTAATCTCAATGCTCAATGCTATGTTAACCTCCTGAATAATAACCTCCTTCCATTCATGCAGAATTTTGGACCTGGCTTAACTTTTCAACATGACAACGTCAGACCCCATACTGCCCTCGTAACTGCAAACTTTCTGGCACAAAACAACATGAAAGTTTTTCCTTGGCCGGCTTTATCCCTGGATATGAATCCTATCGAGCACATTTGGGATGAGCTTGGTCGAAGAGCTAGGACCAATCACCAGATAAACAATGTGCAAGACTTAACATGGGCTCTTCAGCTGGAATGGCAGGCACTTCCTAACGTTTTGATTAGACCTTACATTAACTCCATGAGGCGGAGAATCCGTGCATGCATTGCTAGCAATGGCAGCCACACACGCAACTGATAAATTGCTGCCAGGAAAAGCATAATTTCTTAAGAAACAATGAAATCAAAATGTTGAAAATGATTTTTCCCTTACATCTCTAAATTCTGATTTTTAGCTCACTTGAGCTATGCTCAGGATGAGCTATAGTGATCACTTTTCATCCGTCGTCTGTCCATCCGTGCCCATGTCCGTCCATCCATTAACACTTTCAAACGACAACTCCTCCAAAGCCATTGATGCGATTTGTCTCCTAATTTGGTAAGAATGTTGCTTTGGTAGGGGAATTTAAAAAATAGCTAAAATTATGGAGATCTGGCTCTTGGTTTGGTTGCCATGGCAACAGAAAACTCCCATAGACTTATAATGGGGAAATGGTTAAATTGCATTTTCTCCATAACCACTGAAGTGATGTAAGCCATATTTGGCAGTTATGATCATTTGATGATTGTTTACCAAGTTTATGTGTTTTAATCCCAGTGGCCATTTTGTTTGGTTGCCATGGCAACATTCCATTTTGAAAAAGGATTTTTTTAAATGACAACTCCTTCAAAACCACTGAAGCAGTATGACTCTAATTTGATACAAATGTTGCTTGGTTAAGGGCAATCCAAAATAGCTAAAATTATGGTGATCTGCCTCTTGGTTTGGTTGCCATGGCAACAGAAAGCTCCCATAGACTTATAATGGGAAAAGGGTTAAATTGCATTTTCTCCATAACCACTGAAGTGATGTAAGCCATATTTGGCAGTTATGATCATCTGATGATTGTCTACCAAGTTTATGTGTTTTAATCCCAGCGGCCATTTTGTTTGGTTGCCATGGCAACATTCCATTTTGAAAAAGGATTTTTTTAAATGACAACTCCTTCAAAACCACTGAAGCAGTATGACTCTAATTTGATACAAATGTTGCTGGTTAAGGGCAATCCAAAATAGCTAAAATTATGTGATCTGCCTCTTGGTTTGGTTGCCATGGTAACAGAAAGCTCCCATAGACTTATAATGGAAAAAGGGTTAAATTGTATTTTCTCCATAACCAATGAAGTGATGCAAACCATATTTGGCATATATGATCATCTAATGATTGTCTATTCAGTGTATGTGTTTGATGACCAGTGGCCATTTTGTTTGGTTGCCAGGGCAACATTAAATTTCAAAAAAAGGAATTTTTTAAATGACAACTCCTTCGAAACCACTGAAGCAGTATGACTCTAATTTGGTTTAAATGTTGCTTGGGTAAGGGCAATTTGAAATAGCTAAAATTATGGTGATCTGCCTCTTGGTTTGGTTGCCATGGCAACAGAAAACTCCCATAGACTTATAATGGGAAAAGGGTTAAATTGTATTTTCTCCATAACCAATGAAGTGATGTGAACCACATTTCGCATTTATGATCAGTTGATGATTGTCTACCCAGTTTATATGTTTTATGACCAGCAGCCATTTAGTTTGGTTGCCATGGCAACATTAAATTTTAAAAAAGGAATTTTTTAAATGACAACTCCTTCAAAACCACTGAAGCAGTACGATTCTAATTTGGTACAAATGTTGCTTGGGTAAGGGCAATTCAAAATAGCTAAAATTGGGGTGGTCTGCCTCTTGGTTTGGTTGCCATGGCAATAGAAATCTCCCATAGACTTATAATGGGAAAATGGTTTAATTGCATTTTCTCCATAACCAGTGAAACCATATTTGGCAGTTATGATCATTAGATGATTGTTTACCCAGTTTACATGTTTGATGACCAGTGGCCAATTTGTTTGGTTGCCATGGCAACATTAAATTTTAAAAAAAGGAATTTTTCAAATGACATCTCCTCCAAAACCCCTGAAGCCATAGGACTCTAATTTGGTACAAGTGTTGCTTGGCTAAGGACAATGCAAAATTGTGAAAAGTTAGGTGGTCTGCCTCTTGGTTTGGTTGCCATGGCAACAGAAAGCTCCCATAGACTTATAATGGGAAAATGCTTAAATTGCACTTGCTCCATAACCAGTGAAGTGATGTGAGCCACATTTGGCAGTTATGATCATCTGATGATTGTCTATTCAGTTTATATGTTATATGACCGGTGGCCATTTGTTTGGTTGCCAGGGCAACATTCAAAAAGGACTTTTTCAAATGACAACTTCCAAACCACTGAAGCAGTATGACTAATTTGGTACAAAAGTTGCTTGGGTAAGGGCAACTCAAAATAGCTAAAATTATGGTTGTCTACCTCTTGATTTGGTTCCCATGGCGACAGAAAGCTCCCATAGACTTATAATGGGAAAATGGTTAAATTGCATTTTTATGCCTCACCACAAATAGGGGCAAGTGTATTGTTATAGCATCCGAAATTTTGACTGACCGTCCGTCTCTCCGGGCGAACATGGTTTATTCAGTTTAAAATGCATTAGCTAGCCCCTCAACTAAAGATAATAATTTGAAGAAGAATGTGTAAAAAACACATTATTCTTCTTCAAAACCAAGAACTGCTTAAATGATGATCCTTTTATTAGTTGCAATGATAGAATTGAAAAAATGTTACATAACAAATGCCTATCTGCAGTGGCTATTTCACTCAGGTGAGTGAGTCATGGCCCGTGGGTCTCTTGTTTTATTTGACCCCCTATGCCATATTTTGCCAAATAAAAGCATGATTTTGAAAGCAAAATCAAAAAATAAAAATTGCAATACATATCACATAACACTTCCTAAATAATGAAATATCTCCTTTTGAAGACCATGTGAAGTTTTCAATTTTACTCAGTATAATTCACACCAGTGTCAAGTATAATGAGACTGGTGGTAGTATTACATCAATGTATTATGGCATGATACTGTAGTGAGACAACAAGAAGGCCAAGTTGGCTCTGTATTGCTCACCTGAGTACCAGACAAGTTTTGATGAGTCAATTGGCCTTTCGGTTCAGTGGAAAAAGTTAAAAATAGCAACAAGCTTGGATTTCTGATCAGAACAATTGTAGCTATTTTTGGGGGCAGTCTGCCGCCAAATTTACAATACCGTATTTCAAAAACCCGTTTTGCAAAAGTGCAAACCTAATAACTTCCTAAAAAGTAGTTCCATACTGACGCTGATGCCGCTAAATTCTGCATTCAAACATGTAAGCCTGATACCTATAAATAGCGACCGAATATACAAAACCAAAGAAAACTTCAAACTTTTGAAGAAATAATACTTTTATGATGTTAAGTGCAGTCTCAGCGGATGAATATAAACAAAATATAAAAACGGTGGGACTTGATTCAGCCTCCAGAACCTTCAGAAGCAGAGAATTTGAAAATAAGATTCTCCGGAGGTTCTCCAAATCTCCGAAAGCGTATCAAAGAAATGTATATATATGCAATTTTCTCCGTTTTAGAATAAAGCATCAGCAGTTATTTTTGGGCTATTCACCATAAACAGTTTCGGCCAAAATCACTTCGCATGAATATTTTGCAAAAATAAAGTACAGTGCATCTGCATGTGTTTTTAGCAACATGTTTTTCCTAAGTGTTCACTTTAATATATTTTGTTATTTTTTATTTATAAATATTTTTTTTTCATTTTGACAAAAAAAAAAAAAAAAAAATAAAATGAAATAATGTTTTATTTACATTTTTTGCAGTATTACTATCCTGCGTGATTGTTATTATATCCCAAGGCCACTGTGCCTGTCACTTTGTGCCTTCCGGATATACCGGATACTAAGAAAACTGTGAATCAAGTCCGACCCAATCACAGTGATTTCTTCCATAGAAATAATTTTCTTCGATAGAAATGTTATCTTCTCGAAGATTTTTGTAGTTCATGTATAGGCTCGCGAAAAACAACGTATGAAAAACAGAAACTTGTTTAAAGATCTCGAGCAAATTCCTGAAGCAGTAAAATGCATTTCAGTTAGGCGAACGGGTAGCGTATCGTCACTGCGGTACCTGTTACCGGGTGCATACTAATCGCCGGAAGATCCGGGATGATACATCCGCGATGTATGGGGTAGTGATGGTTTGGGCTACATATCTCGTTAAATACTTATCAGAACCTTATAAATTTGGTATCATTAGAAAGATAAGACTCCAATACAACTATGTATATATAAAACAATTTTAAAACTTATATTTTTATTGTCGTTTTTAGTGTTTGAAATTTCCGGGATGATCTGGGATCACCAGTGGGTAAAATGGAATAGTGATGGTTTGGGCTTCATATCTCATCTAATACGTATCAGAATCTTATAAATTTGATCATTAGAAAGGTAAAATGCTATGCTAAGTAGTCATACGAGGGTCATGCAAAAAGTTCTGTCACTAATAGGCTTCCTTAGTTTTATCCCAGGTATATTTTAATATTTTAAAATGCTTCACTGCACTTGAATGGTGTGTTGAATAGCTAACGATACCCGTTTATTTTGTGCAAATTGCTTTCCAACTGACCGAGTTATTTCAAATTGAAATAGATGCAGTCATATACACTGACCAATTTACTTGTTACATTGGAACATGGACCAGAAGACTGAAATTCGTAGCTATATTAAATGCTGCGTTAGGCTTAATATAGATTCAAAGCAGATATTTAATGAATTGTGTGGTATAAATGGACCTCAGACCATTTCAATGCACACAGTTTTTAGGTGGGTTAAAGCTTTTAAAGCTGGGAAATTTTCTGTTGAAGATGATACCTGTTACCAAGGCTAACATCGCTGCTGTAAAGATTGTGGTCGAACAGGATGCGCGATTGTCTGTCAAAGATATAGCTAGTTGTACTGGCATATCAGAAGGCAGTGTGCAAATAATTCTGAAAAAGCGTTTGGACCTGAGGAAGGTTTGCGCTAGGGGGTACCTCATTTGCTCACTGAGGAGCAAAAGACACAACGCCTTAAATGTGCCCGGGAACTTTTGAAAACATACAAAGGCTGTAATAGTCGGGTTATTTCTAACTTGCTAACAGGTGATGAAACCTGGGTGCACATGTTTGAGCCTCAAAGAAGGGCTGATAATAAGCAATGGAAGCGAAAAGATCAAAAAGGCCCATGTACGTATTTCCAAGAGAACCATAAGTTCGAAAAAGATGTTGTATGCAATTTTCTTTAATTCAAGTGGGCCAGTCATTCAAGTGCCTTGTCCATCTGGTCATACAGTCACTGGCCAATTCTACAAGAATTCTATACTGAAGAAAGTGAAAGAGTTTTACAATAAGAAACGACCAAGCAAAGGATGGTCAGGAGTCCACCTTTTACATGACAAAGCCTCCTCTCGTAAGTGTGAGGTTGTTAAGTCTTTTTTATATCTCATTTACTTAATTGAATGGGATGTCTCATTTGGTATATTGGATATCTGATTTAGTATATGAGATATCTATATTAATGTGTAAGATGCCATATTTAATGTGCAGGATACCTTGTATGGTGGGCAGGATGCGTTATATGTGGAATTAAATGGGATACCAAATATGATGTATGGGATGTGGGATGTCTGATAGGGGATATATGATGTTGGATATATTAAATCAGAGGTTGTGTGTCCTAGGTTGGATGTCTTGCGTCCTGTAGTGGATGTCCGATGTGCTATGTGGGATATCTATTTTGTATAATGAATGGTAAGGTGGCTGGCTAGCAAGTGATTTTGCTATTTATTCTATAAATTGGATGTCTTTAATACATTGGACATTTCGTATGATAAATGGAGCAACTGATTGTGTGGGATATCTTGTATATGTAGGATATCTTGTATGTCCATTGAGAGGTCTTGTATGCTATATGAGGTATCTTGTATGCTGTATAGTATATCTCAGTTGACATATAGGATATCTGAGGCGATGGTGAGATGTTGTTATGCTATGTGGGCTGTCTTGTATAGGATGTAAGATATCTTGTTTTAATGGAGATACCTCAATTATTCAGTTAAATGAGATTTAGTATATCAGATTCTTATTTAATATATAGGATATCTGTATTGCTATATATGTTTGATGAATAGGATGTCTTGTATAGAAGGGTAGACATCTTATATGTGAAATAAAACAAGATGTCTCATATATTGTATCGGTTAATATAACAGATGTCTTTTATCCTATATTGGGTGTCTTTTATCCTATATTGGGTATCTTGTATCCTATGGGAATATCTGGTGTAGTATGTGAGATATCTGTTTTGTGTCTCACCATCTTGTCCATGTGACATACCATGTTCGAAATAGGAAAGGAACTACCCTTTTTGTCCTAGGTGCTTGAATACCCCAACCCCTTCCATACTTGTTATAAAATTTGAACAAATGCCGTTTACTGCCTGACGCTTTGTCTTGGAGTAGCTGGATAAGTGGCAGGCAGTGTGAACCCTGATGAGATGCCACATTTTGAGACATCTCATCTGGGTTTACAGTGTTTGCTCCAGCCTGTCTGTTTGAATGCATATGGCAAGTGCGGTAGAAACATTTCATTTTCCTTGCCTTTCTGGCATTAAATCATAGTAGGAACTGCAAGGAAAAGGAAATGATGGCAATTATAGACATCATGATACAGTCCTTTTCATAGTCTTGTATTTTCATTTCGACAAGGCTATGTTTATGAGATTTGTATAAGCAGCGTATGACTTGATGTTAGGAAATTGAAAGCATACATGTAGTTAAACGATATAATAGCCTGGGAGAGAACCAGTGTATGAGTGGGCTGGCTTCCTGTCAGCTTCAGGATATTGTATTGCTTTGATACTGGCATAACCATTCTTAACGTACAGTTGAAAACCAAATCCTCATACTGGTTATCCGGATGCACCTGTTCTGTTTTGAATTGGTTGTCCATGGTTAATATTATTGCCAATGGCATGGAAATTATATTGCCTTAAATCATTTTTATTGACTCATAACAAGAATATTACAAAATATTCTGGTTATCTCTTATCTACTTGAGGATATTAAATATTATCATTTAATATCTTAGGGAATGCGTTTTTATCAATGGTTATTTTATCTATGTAGACAAACAATTTTATCATCATCAGTAAGATGCATTAATTTAAAGTATAGTAAATGAACATCACTCACAGATTAATGGCTTGGATATAATATAGCATTAAGTCATTTTTCTTGAGTTATAACAGTGATGATACAAAATAATTTGGTTCAAGCCTATATACTGGAGAGTATTAAATATTGACATTTGTCATCTTACAAAATGCTATTCTATTTATGTTTTTTTCTTATATGTAGACGCACAATTATATTTCCATCAGCTTCATTTTGAAGCACAGTACATAACAGATGATCTACAGACTCTTTATAATGTGGCTGGTTGGGTCCACAACATAAACGGTACTAATTAAACAAATTGCTAAATCTAGATGAAAATGTATGGATTGTACAGAAAGGTGACCATGTATGGTCAATTTTCAGTATTGTTTATGCATTTTATTTTCTTTAGGATTCATCTTAGAACCACGATCTACCCAGCTGTGATATAAAGAACCAAGTTATAGGGAAGATAATTAGTATTAATAGAAGTAAATATCAGATACAGATTAACAGGTTTCATTTTCATTCATCATGCTAAAATGACCCAAATACTCGAGACTTAAAATAGATATTAAAGTCCCAGTACATAATGGTGGGACTTCCTCTGTTTTTTGTTCTTTAATGCTCTTAGTTTGATAATCTAGTTTGTACATAATACATAAGATAATATCTACTGTTTAAAATAAAGTAACTAAATTTAATTCCATTAGGTTATATACATTTTTGTGTGTATGTAATATACATTTTTGTGTGTATGTAATAATGCTTTAGATACATAAGCATTAAGCACAAATGCAAGCTTCTGTTTGTTATGTTTAACTTGGATGTTCTCTTGCTTTTGTTTATTTTTTTCATTTTATTTATTATGTTAAACAACCTGACAGCCCTTCCCCCCCTCAAAGCACAGTGTTTAAAACAATTTGAATATAAACATACTAAAAATGGTTGATTTAAAAATACTTTCATATAATACACAAGGCCTTCAAAGTTTACCAAAAAGAGTTGATGTTTTTGACTATCTTAAAGAGAAAAAAAAGCAAATATACTGTTTACAAGACACGCACTTCATAAAAGAAAATGAAGCAAATATAATTGATCAGTGGGGTAACAGTAATTGTATAAATCAAATGCTAGAGGTGTTGCAATACTTTTTGGAAAAGAATTAGACTATAAAAATAAATAATAAATTAATAGACCAAAATGGAAATTACATAATTGTAGATATAACTGTTGCTAGCAGACGATTAACTTTAGTAAACTTATATGGACCAAGCACAGATGAACCAAATTTTTTCCAAAATATCTCAGACTCTTTTGAAGATATGGGAAACAGTGATATCATTATCTGTGGTGACTATAACTGTGTTCTAGACCCTGACCTTGACTGCTGTAATTATAAATCAATTATTAGCTCGTGACAAAGTACTAGAAATAATAAGCACAAAATATTTATTGGACCCGTTTAGAGAGCAAAATCCAGAACAAAAAAGTTTACGTGGAGGAAAAAATCCTTGTAAACAAGCTAGGTTAGATTTCTTTCTGATTTCTGAAAGCTTAATGCAATTTACTAAACAATCATTGATTGAAACAAGCTACAGATCTGATCATTCAATAATAACTCTAGAACTTAATCTAACAGATTTTACTCATGGCAGGTCATACTGGAAGCATAACAATTCCTTGCTTAGTGACTCAGAGTATTTATCACGTATGAATAGAAAAATAGTACAGATCAAACAACAGTATGCATTGCCTGTCTATAACATAGAGGAAATAGACAGACTTCCAAATAAAGAAATACAATTCACTATAAACGACCAGCTTTTCTTAGATACATTATTAATGGAACTTCGAGGAGAATCAATATCCTATGCAAGTTATATAAATAAACAAAAAAAATCATAGAGAGAAAGCTTCGATAAAAACTATTAATGACCTTGAAAATAGTGCAGATGAAAGAAACATACAGCAGATAGAAATTCTAAGAACTGAGCTTTATGAAATTAGAAATTATAAGATGAAAGGACACATGATTAGATCTAAAGCACAATGTATAGACCAAGGGGAAAACCTACAAAATATTTCTGTGGTTTAGAAAAACATAATTTTGTTTCAAAAATAATAAGTAAAATTATAAAAGATGATGAAACAGTTATAACAGAACAATCAGAAATCTTGAAAGAAACAGAACTATATTATAAAAAACTATATGAGAATAAAGATGATCCTTTGGAAAATATCAGTTTAGAAGAATATATGAAAAATACAAAAATGACTAAACTTTCAGACCAAGAAGCACTCGACCTTGATGGACCGTTAACCTTTAAAGAAATATCAAATTCGTTATATAATATGAAACACGGCAAAAGTCCAGGAATAAGTGGTTTCTCAGCAGAATTTTTCAAAGTATTCTGGAGGCAAATAGGTATCTTTGTACTCAGATCATTAAATTTAGGATATAAAAATGGGGAACTTTCTATAAGTCAATGACAGGGTATTATAACTTGCATTCCAAAAGAAAATAAACCTAAGCAACATCTTAAAAATTGGAGACCTCTGACACTACTGGATTCTGTGTATAAGATTGCCTCTGGAGCAATAGCTAACAGATTAAAAAGTGTTCTACACAAAATAATTAACAAGGATCAAACTGGTTTTATAAAAGGAAGATATTTTGGTGAAAATACTAGATTAATTTATGACATAATGAATTACATTAAAAAAAACAATATTCCAGGTTTACTGTTATTAATAGATTTTGAGAAGGCCTTTGATTCACTGTCATGGTCCTTTATTAATAAAGCGATGAAATACCTGAATTTTGGTGAGTCCTTGATACACTGGATAGAAACATTTTATAAGAACATTAGGGCTGCAGTTATCCAGTGTGGACATTTGTCAGCATTTTTCAGAATTGGTCGTGGATGCCGTCAGGGAGATCCTCTCTCACCATATCTGTTTATAATATGTGCAGAGTTTCTTTCTTCTGTTATCAGACAAAATAAAAAAATTAAAGGCATTTTTGTTAAAGATACTGAATTTAAAATATCACAGTTTGCGGATGATACTTCCATATTTCTATATGGCTTAAATGATTCACTCAATAATACTCTATATGTACTAGAAAGATTTGCTAAAATATCAGGCCTAAAGATAAATTTTGATAAAACTCAGGTAGTTTGGATCGGCTCCAAAAAATACAGTTCAGAAACAATTAAAACGAAATGGAAACTGTCATGGGGATGTCAAAGATTTAAAATATTGGGTATAAACTTTAACTTAGACCTAGATAAAATGGAAATGGAGAACTATAAGGTAAAACTACAATAACTT
Organism: Anodontia alba; assembly: GCA_964016985.1. Classification (NCBI taxonomy): domain Eukaryota; kingdom Metazoa; phylum Mollusca; class Bivalvia; order Lucinida; family Lucinidae; genus Anodontia; species Anodontia alba. The sequence goes on from OZ024824.1 coordinate 52,045,380, forward strand.
GAAAATATAATAAAACATTGGGAAAAACGGTTGCTTACACCACTTGGCAAAATAACAATAATAAAAACATTTATGATTTCTGTCTTTAACCACTTATTTTTAATGCTTCCAAATCCAAGTCAAAATATCATTCAACAAATAAACAAAGTAATGTTCAGTTTCTTATGGAATAATAAGACAAGTAAAATAAAAGTGTCAACAGTGCAAAAACATACTGAGATGGTGGATTAAAAATGATAAATTTGGATGCTTTTATACAAGCTTTAAAATCCACATGGATATGAAGACTACTAATTACAAATAACAAATGGCAGGTCTTCATAAAAACACATGTAGATATTGAAAAATTAACAAACTGTAACATGATATTTATAGAAAAAACAATTGGGACCTTAAAAAACAAGTTTTGGAAAGATGTTTTGCAATCTCTGATTAATATTAATAAGAAATCAGTGGTGAGTGAGGCAGATATATTGAAAAGTCCAATATTTTATAATGATAACATAAAGATAGGAGGAACATATATCTTCTATAGAATGTGGTATAATAAAGGGTATAAAATATATTAATGATTTAATAAATGTAAATGGCAAATTTTACACTGAAACTGAGTTCTCAACAAAACAGGGATAAAAACAAACTTTTTGCAATACAGTGGTTTGATAAAAGCAATAAAAATATATTTAAAAGACATGAATATAGAAAGAACCAATAAGGAACAATTCCCTTTTATCCCATCCCACATTTCCACTCTATTACAACATCAGAAGGGAAGTAAAGCTATGTACAATATCCTAAATAAAAATGGTGACACACCTACTGGACAATGTTCTTGGAACAAAATTTTTAATATAACAAAAGAAGAGTGGAAAAGGATATACATGTTTCCATTTCATGTTACTAAATATACGGCACTTCAGTGGTATCAAGTTAGTATTAATCACAACATTTTAGTTACAAATAAATTGTTAAACCAAATGAAAATAAGAAATGATGCCCTCTGCAACCTTTGCCAGACAGGTAATGAAACAATTGTACATTTACTGTGGAATTGTTGTAAAACACAACAGTTCATTAATGACATAACCCATAACATACATTGCAATCTTACAGAAGAGTACTTCATTTTTGGTTTGCAAAGGGAGCATGGGGTAAATAAAATATTGCATTTTATCTTTTTATATGCAAAATACTATATTTATCTAGCTAGATGTAAAAACCAACAACTGAATATCAGAGTATTTAAAATGAAACTTCAAGTTATGTTCAGAGTTCATAGACAGATTGCACTATCAAATCAAGAAGAAGAAACCTTCTTGGCAGATTGGAGCCCGTATATAGCATTAATTAATGATATTTTATAAATTTACTGTATTTATAAGTACAAAAAAAAAAACAAAAAAAACTCTGAAAAGGATAACAAAATAGAATATTAAAATGATAAAAGTACAAATCATTGTGCTTATACTAACTCCCTCCCCAAACCGAATACAGAGCAACTTTTTCCTGTGTATGTATTACTCAGCATGTATAAGGCTGTCGGGTTTTTATAAAATGAAATCTGTAAACTGATACTTTTTATATATAGATCTTAGAAAATAATTTTATAGACCTCAAGCACACCCCAGCCTCTTCGATTCATCATTGTCTACCTATGTTACAATAAAATATTCTTGGATATGCACAAAACAGCATAACCTACCGTACATAGAGTGTCAAGGAATGATGTTGAGAAGAGATCTGGGTGTAGTGATTAAATACTATGAATACATCATAACATCATATTTTTGATGCTGTCGAAACACCAAGCTTTCAATGGATATACATGGGATAATAGTGCAGATCCAGATTAGACTGAAAGACCTGGGTCTGAACTGTTTTCCTCTTCTTCAGGTAACTACAGTTAATTTAAACTTCCAGAATCTTGGGAGTTTTTACAGTGGTTTACAGATAGTATGATAGTAGAGAAAAAGGTGTACTACCACATAATTCATAAACATAAAATACTAATTATACATATTCATGTTTTTGACAGACTCCAGACTGTCAGGGTGAAAGAGAATAAGAGGGTAGTACACATGATATTTGAAAGATGAAAGAAAGAAAATACTGGAGAACCTCTTTTAGATATGACCCGGGTCTGAAAGAGGAATTGTAACGGGGTTTAAAAAAAAAATAAAATTTACAGATTTAAAAAAAAAAAAAAAAAAAAACGGGGTTTAAAAAAGGAATAAAATTTACAGATTTAAAAAAAAAAAAAAAAAAAGTCCTGTTTGGCTTCTGAAAAGGTGAAAGTTTTAAACCATCCACCTTATTCACCTGACCTGAATCCCTGTGACTTCTTTTTATTTCCAAGGCTGAAGAAAATGCTTTCTGGAAATAAGTTTACGTCTAGAAGTTCTCTTGGCAGCGCTATTTATCAGTGTCTCCAACAGATACCAAAAGAAGACTATTTATCTGCTTTTCGTGACTGGGTTAAAAGGTTACAAAAATGTGTTTCAGTAAAGGGGGAATACTTTGAAGGTTTGTAATAAAAATATGTTTGATAAAACGTAGCACTGAAGTAATCCGAACCCAGTGACAAAACTTTTTGCAGGACCCTCGTAGTAAAAGAACTAGAATAAAGTATATTAGAATGAGATTATTTATTGTTTGAAATATCCAGGATGGTCCGGGATCACCAGCAGATAAAAAGGGTTTGTTATGTTCTAAATTTTGCTGAGTATTTTCACAATAAAAATTGTTTACTCTGTTAATAAAGATAACTAGGTGATAAATTAAATAGATTTAAAAAAAAAAAAAAAAAAAGAAATGACCTTAACTATTGGCTTTTTAACAGTATCAGACCCATTTATTTAGCTGTTTACAAGACAGACATTGCCATTCATTCTCTACTGATGCTAAGTTTAAACATATTTTGTGAAACTATGTCTTGCAGTTACAATTCTCACAATAAATTATATTGTCTACGCATTTTGCAGTAGCACCAGACCGGAGTTTTTACAATTCTGCAAGTATAAGAAGCAAGTTTACAGCTGCCTTTTTCTTTTTCCTTCGGAAATTGTGACATTTTTCCCTTCTCTAAGCATTCAATTAAATGTTGTCTCATTTTACTCACACTGTATATAATGCGCGTATTAAAGAATACTTGAGAAAAACAAAATTCTACTGTGTTTGCAGTTTTCGAAAAGTTCACAGTCGAATGAATTTGGTTGTTGTTGAATGCGCGGAATTTTAACTTGCAACCAATCTGATGATTTATAAAATCTTTAAGCATGAATGCCTTTTGGTCAATTGGTTTTTACTCTGGCTCTCTGTGGACACATTGTTTACTATCGGCGATACTGTGGGAGAATTTTCAAGCTGCATTTCTAAGGCTTGTTTGGAATCTGGCGCAGGAATAATTTCAAAATCAGTCTTTTTTGGCTTTATCTGACCCATCTTTTTTCTGTGCTCTTGGTCTGCTCTTGTACCTCATTAAACTAACTTCTTTCTTTTCTTCTTTCTCGGATGTAATGCTCAACGCAGTTTGAACTGGAGTCAACACTGTAGACGTTTTCTTTGTCGGTTGAGTTAGTCAACTCTAGAGACCGCAAATAGAAATTGGATTCTACCAGTATATAGTGTGGGGGAGTTTATTAATACAGTCACTCTAAAATGCGTTAAATTCATTTATTATTTATCGTCGTCTATTCATGCAGATAAGGTTCATATTATCCAACTTACGATGCTTATTCATATTATCTAACACATGATGCATTACTTTAAATGTTAAACTGCAGTAGATGACAATTTTTTCTTTTTTTTTTTTTTTTGGTAATTTTCAGAGAAAATAAGACTTTGTATTTTTCACAGAAAAAAACATGACATTTCATGTGAATCACCTGCCTAGCAGCTGAATCACATGAAATGTCAAGTCTTTTTTCACTGAAAAATAAAGATTTTAAATTTAGAATGCAGTTAACGTTATTCTAAATCTTAAGTCTTTTAACGCTTAGCATGCTGAGTAAAATTGCAGCAGACAACATTTTGAAATTGCAGCAGACGACATTTGAAATTAACTTTTTTTTATCTTGCCAGAAAATAGGGTTTGACATACAAATTGTCTCCTTGTCAACTAGCGAGAAATGTCAAAATCTATTTTCTTGAAAAAAAAAAAAAAAAAAAAATAAAAAATTAGAAAAACAATTTGAATGAATTGTCATTTTCTGGATTTTTTTTTTTTTTTTAAATGTTGCCTACTGAACTGCTGATTTTTTTACCTGCATGTTTCTTATTTCTCCACAAAACTATATGTTGTGGCTTTTTCATTAGAAATGTCTCATTGAGGTGCTTCTAATGAGAAGCCACAACATATGTTTCAATGGAGATATAAGAAAACTATCATGTGGATTCCCTGTTTATGGGGTTCAGTGCTTTCATTTTCATGATTATTATTATTATTATTATTATTATAATAATTATTATTATTATTATTATTATTATTATTATTTTGTAACTTATTAATATTTTAAAGAAATAAAAAAGAAATCAGACAAATTTTTAGATTTGAACAACTAATTAAATAGAGCTTCCCTCTCTCCATGAATAAAAGTCATTTACCCATTTATGCCATGTATGCCTTTTATTACAGACAGTCGTTTAATTATTTAACTAAACAATTAGACATGTTTGTTGTACATGTATATTAGCCACTATTGCCGATAAAATAAATACGGTCGCCAGTCAATATTTTCTTATCGGTTCTAGTGACCTGAGGTAATACCTGCCTGACATGAAAATACAACAATAATCAACACCAGGCCCCTCCTTTAATTCGTTTATCAGCGCATTAATTAACATAAATACTGATACCGAAACATTTTTTCGTTCTTACAGACTTTTTTTATTGTTTTGAATAAAGTTTAATACCTGCACTTATGGCATAAAAACATGGTTTGTATTTTTATGCGCTTCATTCAGTTAGATTTGTCACATTTTTTAGCTCACAGCTCAGGATGGCTATTGTGATCACTCTCCATCCATCGTCCTTCTGTCTGTCCATCCGTCCATCTGTCTGTCCATCCGTTCACACCTTTGAACGACTTCTCCTCTGAAACCCCTGAGCCAAATTTCTTCAAACTTTATGTGGAGCCTTGTGTTAGAGGGGGATTAAAAATTTGTAAAAATGGTCATGGTTAGTAAATCAAGATGGCCGCCATGCCGGGATATAGCTCCCATGGGAAAAACTAAAAAAATCTTCTTCTCTGAAACCATGATGCCCACGGCTTATATATTTTGTATGTAGCAATGTTTAGTGGTCCCCTACATCAATTTTGCCAGTCAAGCCCCTTGGGTCCAAACTAGCCATGCCCCAGGGGGTCGTGAACTCCCAAAGACTTATAATGGGAAAAACTTTAAAAAATCTTCTTCTCTGAAACCATGAGGTCCAGAGTTTATATATTTAGTATGTAGCAATGCTTAGTGGTCCCCTACAAAAATCCTGCCAATCAAGCCCCTGGGGTCCAAACTGGCCATGCCCCAGGGGTCATTAGCTCCCATAGACTTATAATGGGAAAAACTTAAAAAATCTTCTTCTCTGAAACCATGAGGCCCAGAGCATATATATTTAGTATGTAGCAATGTGTAGTAGTCCCCTACATAAATCCTGCCAATCAAGCCCCTGGGGTCCAGACTGGCCACACCCCGGGGATCATTAGCTCCCATAGACTTTAATGGGAAAAACTTAAAAAATCTTCTTCTCTGAAACCATGAGGCCCACAGCTTATATATTTAGTACGTAGCAATGTTTAGTGGTCCCCTACATAAATACTGCCAATCAAGCCCCTGGGATTCAAACTGGCCATGCCTCGGGAGTCATTAGCTCCCATAGACTTCTAATGGGATAAACTTAAAAAGTCTTCTTCTCTGACACCATAAGGCCCAGAGCTTATATATTTAGTATGTAGCACTGTTTAGTGGTCCCCTACATAAATCATGCCAATCAAGTCCCTGGGATCCAAACTGGCCACACCCAGGGGGTCATATGTATATATAGAGCTATATAGCTAATAACCTTCAAAAATCTTCTTCTCTGAAGTCGTGAGGCAGAGAGCTAACAGATTAAGTATGTAACTGTGTTTAATAGTCTCCTACATAAATCCTGCCAATCAAGCCCCTTGGGTCCAAATCGGCCATGCTTACACATTTAGTATGTAGCAATATTTAGTGGTCCCCTACATAAATCCTGCCAACCAAGCCCCGGGGATCATTAGCTCCCATAGACTTATAATGGGAAAAACTTTAAAAAATCATCTTCTCTGAAACCATGAGGCCCAGAGCTTATATATTTAGTATGTAGCAATGTATAGTGGTCCCCTACATAAATCCTGCCAATCAAGCCCCTGGGGTCCAGACTGGCCATGCCCCAGGGGTCATTAGCTCCCATAGACTTAAAATGGGAAAAACCTAAAAAGTCTTCTTCTCTAAAGCCATGAGGCCCACAGCTTATATATTTAGTATGTAGCAATGTGTAGTGGTCCCCTACTTAAATCCTACCAATCAAGCCCCTGGGTCCAAACTGGCCACACCCCAGTGGTCATTAGCTCCCATAGACTTATAATGGAAAAAAACTTAAAAAAATCTTCTTCTCTGAAACCATGAGGCCCACAGCTTACATATTTATTATGTAGCAATGTTTAGTGGTCCCCTAAATCCTGCAAATCAAACTGGCCATGCCCCAGGGGTCATTAGCTCCCATAGACTTATAATGGGAAAAACATAAAAAATCTTCTACTCTGAAACCATGAGGCCCAGAGCTTATATATTTAGTATGTAGCAATGTGTAGTGGTCCCCTACATAAATCCTGCCAATCAAGCCCCTGGGGTCCAAACATGGCCATGCCCCAGGGGTCATACGCTTATATCGGGCTATATAGCTAAAGAACCTTCAAAAATCTTCTCTGAAACAATGAGGCCGAGAGCTAATAGATTAAGTATGAAGCGATGTTAAGTGGTCTCCTACTTAAATCCTGCCAATTATGCCCCTGGGGTCCAAACTGGCCACACCCCAGGGGTCATTAGCTCCCATAGGCTTATAATGGGAAAAACAAAAAATCTTCTTCTCTGAAACCATGAGGCCCACAGCTTATATATTTAGTATGTAGCAATATGTAGTGGTCCACTACATAAATCCTGCCAATCTAGCTCCTGGGTTCTAAACTGGCCATGCCATGGAGGTCATTAGCTCCCAAAGACTTATAATGCTTAAAAACTTAAAAAAATCTTCTTCTCTGAAACCATGAGGCCCACAGCTTATATATTGAGTATGAAGCAATGTGTAGTGGTCCCCTACATAAATCCTGCCAATCAAGCCCCTGGGCTCCAAACTGGCCACACCCCAGGGGGGCTCCAAACTGGCAACACCCCAGGGGGTCCTATGTATATATAGAGCTATATAGCTAATAACCTTCAAAAATCATCTTCTCTGTAACCATGAGGCAGAGAGCTAACAGATTAAGTATGTAGCAGTGTTTAGTGGTCTTCTACATAAATCCTGCCAATCAAGCCCCTTGGGTCCAAACCGGCCATGCCCCAGGGGTCATTAGCTCCCATAGACTTATAATGGGAAAAACTTAAAAAATCTTCTTCTCTGAAACCATGAGGCCCACAGTTATATATTTAGTGTGTAGCAATGTTTAGTGGTCCCCTACATAAATTGTGCCAATCAAGCCCCTTGGGTCCAAACCGGCCATGCCCCGGGAGTCATTAGCTCCCATAGACTTATAATGGGAAAAACCTAAAAAATCTTCTTCTCTGAAACCATGAGGCCCACAGTTATATATTCAGTGTGTAATGTTTAGTGGTCCCCTACATAAATCCTGCCAATAAAGACCCTGGGGTCTAAACTGGCCTCGCCCCGGGGGTCATTAGCTCCTATAGACTTATAAAGGAAAAAACTTAAAAAATATTCTTCTCTGAAACCTTGAGGCCCATAGCTTATATATTTAGTGTATAGCAACGTTTAGTGGTCCCCTACATAAAATCCTGCTAATCAAGCCCCTGGACTCCAGACTGGCCACACCCCAGAGGGTCATATGTTTATATAGAGCTATATAGCTAAAGAACATTCAAAACTCTTTGTCTTTGAAACCATGAGGCCCAGAGCTAACAGATTAAGTATGTAATGATGTTTGGTGGTCTCCTACATAAATCCTGCCAACTATGCCCCAGGGGTCCAAACTGGCCATGCCCTGGGGGTCATTAGCTCCCATAGACTTAAAATAGGAAAAACCTAAAAAGTCTTCTTCTCTGAAGCTATGAGGCCCACAGCTTATATATTTAGTATGTAGCAATGTGTAGTGGTCTCCTACTTAAATCCTACCAATCAAGCCCCTGGGGCCCAAACTGGCCACACCCCAGGGGTCGTATGTTTATATAGAACCTTGTAGCTAAAGAACCTTCAAAAATCTTCTTCCCTGAAACCATAAGGCCCAGAGCTAACAGATTTAGTATGTAGCAATGTTTGGTGGTCTTCTACATTAATTCTTCCAACCATGCCCCTGGGGTCCAAATTGGCCATTTCTCAGGGGGGTCATTAGCTCCCATGGATTTATAGTGAAAAAAAAAATAATTAAAAGAATCTTTTTCTCTGAAACTATGAGGCCCACAGCTTAAATATTTAGTATGTAGCAATGCTTAGTGGTCCCCTAAATAAATCCTGCCAATGAAGCCCCTGAAGTCTAAATTGGCCAAGCCCCAGGGGTCATTAGCTCCCATAGACTTATAATGAGAAAACCTTAAAAAAAATCTTCTTCTCTGAAACCATGAGGCCCATAGCTCATATATTTAGTATGTAGCAATGTTTAGTGGTCCCCTACATAAATCCTGCCAACTATGCCCTTGGGGTCCAAATTGGCCATGCCCCGGGGGTCATTTACTCCCACAGACTTATAATGGGAAAAAACTTAAAAGATCTTCTTCTTTGAAACCATCAGGCCCACAGCTTATGTATTTAGTATGTAGCAATGTTTAGTGGTCCCCTACATAAATGGGCCTCTTGTTTTTAATTAAGGTTTTATATTGGTTAGGTACAAGTTGAAATCTCTACAAGCAAACTTTGGAGACCCTGATCAGACGCCGCAGTTCTGGGTCTACATTGTTTGCCTATGTCCAAAAAATGGACTGTAGGCTTATATTTGTTAAATTATTGTTAATTATAAATTTGTGAAATTTCTGCTAGCAGACTGTGAAACCCTAATGAGATGCTGCTATCTGCAGCGTACAATCTGGATGTACATTGTTTGTCTACGGTACGTCCAAACATTGGACTCTTGGGCCGGCCTCGGTGGCTAAATTGGATGCTCATCCGAGTGAAGATCAGGAGGTTGCGGGCTCGACCCCTACCAGGTCAGCAACATTCTGTCATGGAGATAGATCATGAAATACTTTTAAATAAATAAATAAATAAAATAACTTTTCAGAAATTACAGGTATGCATGCTAAACCCAATTACAACATTTTGTTACATGTAGATACGAGGGTCCTGCAAAAAGTTTTGTCACTGGGTTCTGATTACTTCAGCACTACGTTTTATCAAACATATTTTTATTACAAACCTTCAAAGTATTCCCCCTTTACTGAAACACATTTTTGTAACCTTTTTACCCAGTCGCAAAAAGCAGATAAATAGTCTTCTTTTGGTATCTTGGAGACTCTGATAAATAGCGCTGCCAAGTTCTAGATGTATACTTATTTCCAGAAAGCATTTTCTTAAGCCTTGGAAATAAAAAGAAGTCACAGGGACTCAGGTCAGGTGAATAAGGTGGATGGTTTAAAACTTTCACCTTTTCAGAAGCCAAAAAAGACTTACCAACTTCACACTTATGAGAGGAGGCGTTGTCATGTAAAAAGGTGGACTCCTGACCATCCTTTGCTTGATCGTTTCTTATTGTAAAACTCTTCCACTTTCTTCAGTACAGAATTCTTGTAGAATCGGCCAGTGACTTATGACCAGATGGACAAGGCACTTGAACGACTGGCCCACTTAAATTAAAGAAAATTGCGTACAACATCTTTTTCGAACGTTTGGTTCTCTTGGCAATACATGGGCGTTTTTGACCTTTTCGCTTCCATTGCCTATTATCAGCCCTCCTTTGTGGCTCAAACATGTGCACCCAGGTTTCATCACCTGTTAGCAAGTTAGAAATAACCTGACTATTACAGCCTTTGTATGTTTTCAAAAGTTCTCGGGCACATTTAAGGCGTTGTGTCTTTTGCTCCTCAGTGAGCAAATGAGGTACCCACCTAGCGCAAACCTTTCTCAGGTCCAAACGCTTTTTCAGAATTGTTTGCACACTGCCTTCTGATATGCCAGTACAACTAGCTATATCTTTGACAGATAATCGCGCATCCTGTTCAACCACAATCTTTACAGCAGCGATGTTAGCCTTGGTAACAGAGGTTTTAGGCCTTCCAGGATGGGTATCATCTTCAACAGAAAATTTCCTAGCTTTAAAAGCTTTAACCCATCTAAAAACTGTGCGCATTGAAATGGTCTGAGGTCCCTATATACCACACAATTCATTAAATGTCTGCTTTGAATCTGTATTAAGCCTAATGTGGCATTTAATATAGCTACGAATTTCAGTCTTCTGGTCCATGTTCCAATGTAACAAGTAAATTGGTCAGTGTATATGACTGCATCTATTTCAATTTGAAATAACTTGGTCAGTTGGAAAGCAATTTGCACGAACTAAACGGGTATCGTTAGTTATTCAACACACCATTCAAGTGCAGCGAAGCATTTCAAAATATACCTGGGATAAAACTAAGTAAGCCTAATAGTGACAGAACTTTTTTGCATGACCCTCGTAATATCAGAAATCAAACAGATGTATAAAATAAATCAATAAAAATATCGCAGTCTTTTAATTTTGCACTATGATAATCGACAGAAATGAGACTTTATGGCATCATACTTCATATTTGTATTATGTAAGTCAAAGTTATTTGAAAAGTACTTTGAAGAATGCGGGCCCCAATTTCATCCATTCACCCAGATCATTGAGATTCTAACCTCATGCCCGGAATGAATTAATCTAATTTTTTTTTAAATTTTTTTTTTCATGCCAGCCCTGTATAAGAGAACCGTGAACAAATTGTGAGGTTCTTTCTTTGGGGTGAGTATTATCTGCAGACGAAATCATGCAGACCTGTGGACCAGTCTGCAGTGAACCAAAAGGGTATTATGTGCAGACCATTTACCTTGCAGACCAGGTTTTATCAATACCAATAAGCAACATATTTATTATGGTGTCCCGTGGCTATTTATTGGGTATTGGTTGTTTTTTTTTCACTATCAAAACTGACTACTTTTTTATTTTTTATTTATTTATTTATTTTTTTTTTGGTCTGTCAAAACTCTCGGTATTTTTGTGGTATTGTAAGATTCAGGATTAGAACCTTCTGTTGAACTGATAGTTGTTTTTATTTAGTTTTAACAGCCCTATTTCTGCTGTGCATCAGTTCAAGGCCATTAAAGTAAAAACGGAGCTACTGTTTAAAGCACTAATATTACTAATAAAATACAGGAAAAAAAATAAATGAAAATCACACTTAAAAAAAAAAAAAAAAAATGCAAGGGGAATATTTTTTGGGGTATGCTAATATCTTCAGATATTTTTTGGGGTATGGCTGATATACCAGATATTCTTTTGGGTATATATTTTTTTGAGGGTAAACACTAGATGCTGAGGCCCAGCCTTTGTAGCAGACAAAAATCAGAGTATCCCCACTGGGTGTGGTAATGGAAGCAAACAAAACAAAAATGTGTAAAACTAGTTTAATTTGTGATGTATTTGTATTATTTGACAAATATAATGAGAAAAGAATATATATTATGTGGAACTGTTCAAACCTAAATCACAATTTCTTTCTTAAATATAGATTTACCGTTATGATCCTAAGTTTTCGGACAGACAGGCCTGAGCAAACAGTGCAGACCCAGATTAGACTGCTTCTAAAGGAGCAGTCAGATCAGGGTCTTTGCTGTTTGCCATTCTGTCTGCATCTCTAAGACTCATTTCTCCTTGGTAAAGCAGTTTATTTCAAATTTTAGGATAATTACACTTATTTTTAAGGATGTCCAAATTTGTATGATCATTTCAGTAAAACAAATAAAATTATTTCATTTTCATAAATTTTGTGAAACCAAGACTGACACTGACTACATTGCACCAAATCATCGACACATCCTGGAAGATTGCAGATGCAAAACTTGATCAATATAGAAAATTTTGGGATCTTTCTTACATCTTAAATTCAATGTTTTATAGGTTTTGGGGAATTCAAGAAGTGTCTGTGTTTCAAAACATGTAAAGATGTTTTCGCAGTTTTGATGTATCAAAAATTACATTTGGACAAATTGTTCCCTGATGACTTACAATTTACATTTGGACAAATTGTTAAAAAAAAATTCCCTGATGTTCCCGGACTTAGAATTCTACTAAGTGTCCAATGGCCAACAGTCCACAGTCAACACTGTTATTTTGTCTGAGTATCTGGGACTGTTACCTCAAGACCATACCACCAATGTTGAAATATTCAAGTGTCCATAACGTTCTTAATTCTTGACCGATTTTGATCAAATTTGTATTCATGATTAGTGAAGCTCTTTACTTTGCATTACAATACGCTTTCTTTATAGAGGTATTTTGAAAGGTGTTTTTCCTAATATTCATTTTAACATTTCCAAAGTCTAACCAATATTTTTGTCAAAAATTACAAACAAACAAACAAACAAAAAAAGAAAGTTGAACAACAACAACAAATAATAATGATAATAATAACAAGAGGCCCATGGGCCACAATTCGCTCGCCTGAGTGAAACAGCCATTGCAGATAACATACAACATTTTTCCAATATTGCCACAGTAACTTATCAACACAGTGGGCTGTCTTTATTTAATGCCTAGTACTTTGGGTAAAATTTTCAGATGACATTTTGAAATATTTTTCCCAGAGACTAGGATTTGACATTTCAGGCAAATTGTCTCCAAAGGAAAATGTCAAATCCTGTTTCTTGTGACAAATAAGAAAAATATCATCAATTTGTCATCTGCTGAATTAGCCAAGAGAGTGGTAAAGGTTAATTTGTATTCTGCTTTTAAAAATCAATGTTAAATATTTCACACATACAGGCCATGTCATAAAATATGACTTTTCCTTATAACCTGCAATGCATCCTCCCCATTACCCTTGGAAACAAAGAACACAAATTGGAGTCTTGTGTTTCAGTGGGGCTCTTTAAATAACAGCATGGCAGTGTACTGGGAAGCATATGCCCTGCCCCCTAGCACCGGCTTAAGCAGAACATGATTTTCTATGATAACAGAACCATACCCATCCTAGCTGGAACTATGAATTAGGAATTTATACAAAATTTAACTATAAGGATGTTTCAATAATTTATTGAAATATAAAAATCATAACTACTGTTGACACCATAGTAAGGTATGATTTGTCATCCCTGCCATGTTTAATGTATAAAAAAACACTACAGGAATTGCAGTGTACAGTATATAAATATACAATGGATAACACTGACAGCTCATTAACATGGGCGGGCAAGCAAATCATACCTATAATAAGGGTATACCATTAACATAAATCACATAAACTAGAAACTGTTTTTGTAAAACACTATGCCCCTCAGCTATATGCTTTCCCTTAAACATGCATTCACCGTAATACTTAAGCACCAAATGGCTAAGTTCAAAAGTGTTTTTGATCTACAAGTCACCCCAATGATTCCTACCAAGTTTCAAATCAATTGGCCTTTCGGTTCAGGAGAAGAAGCAAAAAATAGATTTTCAAGATGGCCACCATGGCGGCCATCTTGGATTTCCGATCGGAATGATTTTAGCTGTTTTTTATCTATAAGTCCATATATGCCATATCTCACACTGTGAGATAAAATCTCACAGAATTTGGCCCATCTGGAAGGCGATTCCCATAAAAAATTCAAATCTCACAGAATTTTCAGACCATTTTACAACAGATTTTATGAAGAAATTAACATAAATCACACAGTGTAGTGGTTTTCACAAGTTTCTTACATGAAAAAAAAGATTTTAGACTATATTGGGGGAGCTCACCACAGCTTATGGCATGTATGTAAGTCACCTCAATGCTTCTAACCAAGTTTGGAGTCAATTGGCCTTTTGGTTCAGGAGAAGAAGCGGAAAATAGATATTCAAGATGGCCACCATGGTGGCCATCTTGGATTTCTGATCAGAGCTATTTTTGATCTACAAGTCACCCCAATGCTTCCTATCAAGTTTTGAGTCAATTGGCCTTTTAGTTCAGGAGAAGAAGCGAAAAATAGATTTTCAAGATGGCCACCATGGCGGCCATCTTGTATTTCTGATCGAAACGATTTTAGCTACTGCTGATCTACAAGTCACCCCGATGCTTTCTATCAAGTTTCGAGCCAATTGGCCTCTTGGTTCAGGAGAAGAAGCAAAAGATATATTTTCAAGATGGCTGCCATGGCAGCCATCTTGGATTTCTGATCGGAATGATTTTAGCTATTGCTGATCTACAAGTCACCCCGATGCTTCCTATCAAGTTTCGAGCCAATTGGCCTTTTGGTTGAGGAGGAGAAGCGAAAAATAGATTTTCAAGATGGCAGCCATGGTGGCCATCTTGGATTTCCGATCCAAACGATTTTAGCTATTGTTGATCTACAAGTCACCCCGATGCTTCCTACCAAGAATGGAGTCAATTGGCCTTTTGGTTCAGGAGAAGAAGGCAAAAATAGATTTTCAAGATGGCTGCCAAGGCAGCCATCTTGGATTACTGAACTGCACGATTTTAGCTATTTTTGATCTACAAGTCACTCCAATGCTTCCTATCAAGTTTCAAGCCAATTGGCCTCTTGGTTCAGGAGAAGAAGCGAAAAATAGATTTTCAAGATGGCCACCATGGCAGCCATCTTGGATTTCCAATCGGCATGATTTTAGCTATTTTTGATTTACAAGTCACCCCGATGCTTCCTACCAAGTTTGGAGTCAATTGGCCTTTGGGTTCAGGAGAAGAAGCGAAAAATAGATTTTCAAGATGGCGGCCATAGCAGCCATCTTGGATTTCCGATCAGAATGATTTTAGCTATTTTTGATCTACAAGTCACCCTGATGCTTCCTACCAAGTATCGAGTTAATTGGCCCAGGGGTGTTGGAGGAGTAGGCTTTTAAAGCAATTGTTGACGCCGCACGACGGATGACGCAGGATGCACGATGGACGACGCACGACGGGCATTGACTGACCACAATAGCTCACCATGAGCATTTCATGCTCATGGTGAGCTAATAATTAACATGAATAAATAATTATGGTAACACATCTAAATATTAAAGTGCAAAATTAAATCGATCAGAAATGATATATTCACATAATAACTTTATAATTTCTCTTATTTCTGTTATTACATAGTTTATGGGAGCTGGCTAGAACCAGCTGACTTTAAAGACACATTTTTTTTCCTTCTTTGGCTAGACCTCCCTCTCATGATCAGCCCCAATATACAGTGCTGATAACAGAGCACACATCAAAGGCTTATCCTATCTAAGAAATTAAGAGGTGTATGTTGTCTTTTTAGGTGGGGCCCTATAGGGGGTAATTCATATACTTGAGAAGTATTCAATATGTTGCATTAGAACCAAATAAATTCATTTGCAAATTTTGCATTTAATTTGTTGATCTGTATTGTGTCACTTTATTTATTTATTTTTTTGATAGTTTTTAGCCAAAATACAAAAGTGTTTTGTCTTGCATTGTGAAAAAATACAGTCAAATAAACTGATATAGAAATATAAAATTGAAAGTATTTATTTGTTCATTTATTTATTTAAATTTATCTATTTATTTATTTATTTACTTATCTTCTAAAGTAAATAAGAACACTTCACAATTATTCCAAAGCTGGCTCAAAACTAAATATTTTCATTAGCTTCAATCAAATTGAATCTGCAAATATTTTGTCTTTAGACTGATCATAAGGGTTCACTAGGAAAGAACAACAAATAAGTATACTAAATAATATTTATCAATAAAAGTGAAACATAATGGAATTATCAGAAAGTTTTCTTCAAGAGCATAGCTCTTGACAAGATGTTATTTGAAACTATTGATATTTTTCTTATTTTTCCATGAAAACATATTTCAGTGTTCAAGTCATCTTTTGAAATATAAATACTCTGTTTATGAATTTCACAAGATGCACATTTTGACACAAAGAAACTAATCCTACTGATGGAGCACTATATAATAAATCTGGTAGGAAATTTAAAATAAATTATTGTTTCCAAAAATCTGAATATTTTCTGGAATCACACAAACTGAATTTTCTGAAACACAATTATTTCTATAAACTAGTCTGTATGTTTAGTGAAGATTCAGATTAGCCTTCACATCTGCAGTCTGATCAGTCTTCACCACACGCTCCGTAAGATCTACTGCTTCTTCGCCCAAATAGCACAGACTGATCAGGCTGCGGGGATGTGCAGGGCAGGGTGAGCCGTGTCTTCACTAAGCATACATGTTATTTGCAGAAATTAATGTGATTTGTTTCTTAACTTGTGAAATTCTTTTTCCATTGTATACTGCATTTTTATGACACAACATGTTTACATGACAATTTTGTAATTGTAGTTTATGCAAAACTTTTATTCTATAATACTGCTCCATTAAAGACAGGTTGAACTATTTTTTCCTTTAACTGAGTTCAAATATTATTAGATAATATATATGGTATTGTCTGGGTATTGGTGGGCAGGTGGCTGGACTGGCACTGATTGGTCAAAGCACACTGTCAATCATGTGATCAATACACAGAGAAAGATGCAGGTGCAGTCCAGCTGATTTCTTTGGATAAGGAGAAGCAAACATTAGTGCAATGCTGGAGAGCTCATTATTATTATTATTTTTATTATTTATGAAATTTGACATATTTTATTAATCATATCCTTATATATTTCTTACACCTGGTTTGGTTGGGTGGTATGGAATTCAGAACTAAGAATTATTTTATCTGAGCTCTCTAGGATTGCACTTCCTCTTGTTTGCATCTGCTGCTCTATATATTATCTTTTCTAGGAAATTTCAATGTTAAAAGAAACTACTTCTCGATATGACTTGTCAAAACAGAAATTTATAGATGTTTACAGTTCATTATAATTATATTTATGGCTTTCTGTTGTGGATGTGGAATTTGACTATGAAATGACAGTGCTCTAAAGAAGTTTCAGATACAGTCAAACCTGTGTTAGTGGTCACCTCTATTAAGCAGCCAACCTGTATTAAGCAGCCAGAGGAAAGTTGCCCAAAAATTCATAGACTTATATATTTGAACTGTATTAAGCAGCCACCTGCCTTCAGCAGCCACATTTTAAGCTTCCCATGGGTGGCTGCTTAAGACAGGTTTGACTGTACTAATAAGCTAGTCATAGAAGGTCAAGGTTTGCTGACTATGTGTTTTCCTGGGAGGAAACTATAGGAATAGGCTACAGATTGTACACCACAATTCAGTACATATTTCTGTACACAGAAGTTCTAAATGTTAAGAAAACCTAATTTCAAAATGACTTGACCAAGTGGCATTTATGGATGTTTAGGTTCATTCAAATTATACCCATCATAGACTTTCTATTGTGAATGAAGAATGAGACTATAATATGACAGTGTTTTAAAAATTTCTCAGATGCAGATAAACTGTTTGAAGGTCAAGGTTCACTGATTGTGTGTTTTCCTAGGAGGAAACCATGGGCATATGCTACAGATTTACATCACAATTTAGTGAATAATTCTAAGCATTCTGCACAATGTAAGTGCTCAGCCTCTATTCAGTAAAGAGTTCAGCTGTGTTCACAATTCAGGATTAAGAATGTATATAAGACTGAACACTTGAAGAATTCAAGTACGGTATGTACAAAACAAAACTTTCCCGATCACTTGTAATCATTGAACTGAATTATATAAGGTGGTCACTAAAGAGAATTTATACAATAGTACAACAGAATAAAATGCGCTGTCAGTACAGCAGTATCTAATTCTTGGCTAAATAGGATACTTCTCAGGGGCCCAAAAATGTACCTGATACTTGTTCTGATATTTCTTGGATGAACCATATTAATTCATATTAGCAGTACATCACAGTATACAGTGCTTCAGATCAGTTTTGTTTGTTTTTTAAGATAGAATGAATATTCTCTTACATTTAAATGCTACTATCTGGACACAGTCAGAGATATATCGCAAAGAGGAGTTCCATCAAGTCATGAGTAAACATAACACTTAATGGTGTCATACTTGAGCATGTCTACCACTCCTTAACTTCTTCTAGAAATGTTAAAGCCCAGATGTAGTTAGACGAGTTGGTACAGATAATAGTGCCATTATACATTTCTATAAGCAGCACACTATACTAATGGTGCTGAACATAAATCTTTTCTTAAATAACTCAACGTGTCAATTTATTGGATATTGATGTGCATAAATACTGCTAATGACTGACAAGCAGAGCTGACCCTGATCACATGCTGCTTTGCTTTAATCTGGATCTACAATGTTTGCTTAGGCCTGTCTGCCCCAAATCCTCAGGGTAGATAGGGTAGTTGTTGTATTCTTTTACAGGTTAAAGCTGCTCAAATTTAAAAACCATTAGTCATATGAATATGTGCTTAGTATGGATTATAGTTTGCTAGTTGCCAATATGCTTTAAGATGGCCGGATGAGTGACAAGCAGAGTAGCTCCTGATCAGATGCTGTTTTCTTAAGTGTCTGATCTGGGTCTGCTAAGTTTGCTCTGGCATAAAACTTGGGATAAATATGGTATTTCACTTATTCTTCAACAGGATAAATGTCGTTCAGATCTGAACCATTTATCATGGGTCATGTATTTGATGCTTGACGAGTGGAGTGGACCATGATCGGGGACTGCTTTGTGGCCTCTTTTCTTGGTCTACAATGCTTGCTCGGGCCTGCCTGTCCAGATACTTTAGATAGATAGGGTAGTTTTTTTTTTTGTTTTTTTTTTACTCATAACAGGTTTAAGTCACTCAGATTTGAAAACCATAAATTTGTGATAATTTATGTATGTCTGTAGTATAGATTCCAGTTCGCTAGTTCTTAATGTAAATAAGTAGATGGATGTCTAACAAGAGGAGCGAACCTTGATATGACATCATGTTCTGCAGGGTCCGATCTAGGTCTATCCTGTTTGCTCAGGTTTGTCTGTCCCTATACCTCAGGAAAATGATGGTACTTATTTGTCCTTTTAACAGGACAATGTTGCACAAACTTGAAGCAATTATTACTTGCATGTTCTTAGTATGGAGTCATAGACAGAGGTACCCTTTTAGACAGTCAGTGCTATTTCCAAAACTATTTAACTATCACTGTTAAGCTTACAGTCAGGTGCAACCAAAATTAATAATAATAGCTAATATATTCTTTGACATAACATAGCACATGTTAATTCAGCCATTATGATTACATGGTAAGTAAACTGGATCTCAGAATAAAAAAAACCAAAAAACACATTGTTTACATAAAGATGTGATCAGTCACCTCCTTGGAGTTTCATCCGAATCATATCGGAGTCACTTGGCTTTTTAGGCCACCAAATAGGGGTACATATAGTTTATATATGTATATATGTGTATGTAGGTGTGTATGTATGTGGATGTGTATGTATAAATATATGTGTGGAAAATATTTAATTCTTCAGGGCTCAGTTCCCTAGTCCCTACTCCATTTATCCGTACTGTGATACTACTATACATAGATACACTAAACATATCTGGAGTGCAGGTTAGCTACTCTATATATCTACTGACATTCATAATTCTCTTGGGGCCAAGATCACCACCTTGCTGGTTAAATACCCAATTCTAAGAAGGTAGGATCATTTACTCCATGCATCTGCTGAATAATCATTCATGCAATGCCTATATTTACAAACATTCATCATCTCTCTTGGGGCCAATTCATCCACCCAAGCATTTCATTAATAATCTTTATCTGACCACAGGCCGTGATCATTCTCCTTGGAAGTTGTGAATTCTATGGGGCAGAAATCATCCACTC
This sequence comes from Anodontia alba, assembly GCA_964016985.1. Classification (NCBI taxonomy): domain Eukaryota; kingdom Metazoa; phylum Mollusca; class Bivalvia; order Lucinida; family Lucinidae; genus Anodontia; species Anodontia alba. The sequence goes on from OZ024824.1 coordinate 52,065,504, forward strand.
GACACATCTGCTGTCTAATCATTTGTTCCACTTTTATATCTGATATTTATCATCTTTCTTAGGCCTGAAGTTATCCACCTCAAGCGTTCCATTGATCATCCCTATCAGACCACAAGCTGTGATCATACACCTTGCTGTTCATATCTCATTCAGTGGCCCGAAATCATCCACTCAATGCGTAAGCTGACTAGTCATTCAAACCATGAGGTTTCAGTCATCCTCCTGGTGGCTGTAGGGTCATGATAATCAGCTCCACATTTCCACTGACTAATCATACATAACACAAGGCCGCGATCATCCAACTTGTGTCAGCTGTGTATCCACAATATGGGGCCGTGATCATCCACCCCATTTATGTAGTTACACACTTATCATCAGATCATGGACGGACACTCATCCTCTCTCTTGGGGCCGAGATCATCCACCCCAAACATTTCGTTTATCGTTATCAGACCACAAGGCCGTGATCATCCACTTTGCTGGTTGTGTATCTTATTCTATGGGGCCGAAATCATCTGCTCCATGCATCCGCTGACAAATCATTCATTTTGCATGGCTATATCTAGTGACGTTCATCATCTCTCTTGGGGCCGAGATCATCCACCCCAAACAATTCATTTATAATCTATCAGACCACAAGGCCGTGATCATCCACCTTGCTGGTTGTGTATCTTATTCTATGGGGCCGAAATCATCTTCTCCATGCATCCGCTGACTAATCATTTATTTTACATGGCTATATCTAGTGATGTTCATCATCTCTCTTGGGGCCGAGATCATCCACCCCAAACGATTCATTTATCATCTATCAGACCACAAGGCCGTGATCATCCACCTTGCTGGTTGTGTATCTTATTCTATGGGGCCAAAATCATCTGCTCCATGCATCCGCTAACTAATCATTCATTTTGCATGGCTATATCTAGTGACGTTCATCATCTCTCTTGGGGCCGAGATCATCCACCCCAAACAATTCATTTATAATCTATCAGACCACAAGGCCGTGATCATCAACCTTGCTGGTTGTGTATCTTATTCTATGGGGCCAAAATCATCTGCTCCATGCATCCGCTGACTAATCATTTATTTTACATGGCTATATCTAGTGACGATCATCATCTCTCTTGGGGCTGAGATCATCCACCCCAAATGATTCATTTATCATCTATCAGACCACAAGGCCGTAATCATCCACCTTTCTGGTTGTGTATCTTTCTATGGGACCAAGATCATCCACCCCATGCATCAGCTGACTAATCATTTTTACCATGAGGCCTCAATCATCTACCTCGTGTCTGTGGGGCTGCGGTCATCCACCCAACCTCTACACTGACTAATCATTCATAACACGAGGCCGGGATCATCCACTTCGTGTCAGCAGTGTCTCCACGATAATGGGGATGAGATCATCTACCCCATGTATGTGGTTACACTTATCAGCAGACTGTGAGGCTGACACCCACCATCTCTTTCATTGATAAACTTTATCAGACCACAAGGCCGTGATCATCCACCTTGCTGGTTGTGTATCTCAGTCTATGGGGCCGAAATCATCAGCTCCATGCATCCGATGACTAATCATTCAATGCCACATCTTTATCTACTGTTATTCATTAGCTCTCTTGGGCTGGGACCATCCACCCTTATATTTCATTTATCATCTCTCTCAAACTACTAGGCCATGGTCACATCATGGAGCGCTGTGGTGCAGTGGTAAAGTGTCGGATTGGAGATCGATAGGTACCGGGTACCGGGTTCGATCCCCACTAACAGCAAGTGTTGTTTCCTTGAGCAAGAGACTTTATCCACATTGCTTAGTACTGGTTTCTACCCAGGAAAAAAGAGGGCCACATGGAAGATTAGTACTAGATTACAAAATGTGTTACCCTCTATAAATAAGGTCGATTATTATTATTATTATTATTATTATTATCCACCTTGTGGTTGTGTATCTCGAGATTATCTACCCCAAACATCAGCTGACTAATTGTTTATACCACAAAGCCGTAATCATCCACATTAATTGTGTCTGTGGGGTAGTGATCATCTACCCCACCTCACCATTGACTAAACAATTATAACATGAGGCTGTGATCATACACCTGATGTTAGCTGTGCGTCCAAGATATAAGGCCTGCATCATCATTTCCATTCCCGTAGTTGCATACTTACCATCAGACAACATGGCTAAATCTACTGCTGGTCATTTTCTGGGAAATGTATATCACAGTACTGCGTAGCCCATAGAGAGAGCCTATTTAATTTCTTTTTAACACATTGGGCCAAAAGCATCCATTCCATTTTGCGATTTTGAAACCATCAACTGTATTAGGAGGAGATTGTGATCATCTATGTCACGAATGTCATTTAATCATATAGGATCCAGATCATCCCTCCTATTCTGCTATTTACATGTAGATATCATCAACAGGGCATGAGGCTGTGATCATTCATCTCATTACAATAATCTTTTCATATGTCTTATCATGTGGTGTCTAGATCATCCTGTCTATTTTTCTAGCACTAATTCTAGACTTCATTGTCAGACTATTCTATGGGGCCAAGATTAGTCAATTTATGATCAATAAGACAGATCATTCACCCTATTTTCTTGTGGACGGTAAGGACACAATCATGAAACACAGCCATCAAATTCAGGGAAGTATCTACTTAGGTGAACCAGTATCAGACCATAAAGCTGAGATCATTCACCTCTGGTAAGTCAAGTGTCTTATCGCACTGACATCAGTCATCCTATTCTGTGATTTCTACATTCATGACAGAGCACGAGGCTATGATCATCAATTTCATGTCACTCTTTTGATCATATGTCAGACAATGATCATCTGCATCCAATACAGTAAACCATATTATTCAGGAAGTGAGATCACTCACACTCGTTGTACATATATAAAAGTAGCCAGACGGGCAAATCACAACTAGGCATCCAAGCCATAGGACTAAGATAAAAGGTAATCATTATCAGAAAATGAGGCTGAGATCATCCTCATCAGTTTTAGGAGTTTTCAAGTCAGTATCAGATGATATATGCAGGCTGAGATCATCCGCTTTCAAGTCAAGGATCTTACTCAGGGGGATGAGACTATACACCTCATTCGATATTAAACGAGTGTTGTAAGGTCAGGCCACAACCATCAGCATAGCTCTATATAACAGGTAAAATTGTCAGACCATGATCATTATCTTGGGGCACTTTTCTCATGGAGACAATGAACCACCATTCTGCTAATTTTTGCACAATCGACAGGTCAGGGAGCATCATCCATGAAGTGTCAACCAAGTTTATAGGAAGGCATCTTGGGTTATCCTTACTTATAGCAATTACAATGCAGATGTTTTCTGGTCTAGATTTAGAGTTTCCCTGTTCTCCTGTAAATGATTATAGTTTCGTACTGTTCACAGTATACTGAGAAACTTTTGTCTTCATGTTAGGAGTAAACATCTTGCAGTGTAGACATCAGCCTGAGTATCACAGGACTGTCTTTTTCACACCAAGTTGGTTGGCAATACATGATTACTTCTTGTGAAGCATCGTCAACATACACTTCATCATTTCACATTATGTATAAGTAAGAAATGTTATTATTGTCTGTGCATGTATCACATGTTATATATAAAAAAAAAAAAAAAAAATGTAATTATTTCTATGTTCAAATATTATAAACTTAACGATATAAAGGAAATCATGCTAGTTGGATGAGGTCGAAATCCACCCTCTAGGTATACTGTGCATGGCTTCGACGCACGTTCCAGCGTTTTTTTCCCAAAAGGGTTTTATCTCTGGTTTTCGTGACCGGCTGGTATACTAAAAATGGGGGATATATATTTCTGTTGCATTAATAATAGACAAATAAATAAATAGTTCTAACATGTTATAAATATGAATATTGTGATAGAAACTTTGATGTATGTATGTTCTTATTTTGATTATTTGATAGTCCTGTGATAATTATTCTCTGCGCTGTCCTTGTACTTTCAGTGCCTAAAAATTATACAGATTTTTGTGTAGTACGAAGTAGAAGTGCAGTAAGATTCTCAGTTGTCACACATCAGCAAATTGTATTATTGCTTGTTATATAGGTCAATGACCAAACTTTTAGTTAATGTTATGTGATCAGCAATTACCCCAGGCTCTGTTTTTTTGGGGGTCTCATTTGATACTATCAAATTCGTTTGGCCTTCTTGACTCCCCCCAAAAAACTGGATTCACACTGTCTGAAATATGGAACACAATTTTAGCATCTATCTCTCAGTTAGCTTCATGTGTGGGATCAGACCACCTTGCAGGACTGCTGTCTGTTATCAATCTGTGTGCCATATTGTTGGGGAATTAGGAAGTCGAGCAGCCTGACATTACTTAATCATTCATGAAGGTCAAGTGAGTAGCCCCCAAGAAAAGAGCCAAATATTTTTATAATTTTTTTTTTATGTTATATAATAAACATAGAACAGCCATATTCTTATGTTTTGTATAAACAGTACTTTCGATATTAAATCAACAGTCAATCATTATTTACTGAAAGCAGAAGGGCATTATTATTACACATTGAACTGCTGGTAAAGAAAGAAGAATAAAGAAATATTTTTCTTATTTTTCCCCAGAAAATAGGATTTGACATTTCATGCAAATGTCTCCCTTAGAGAAAATTTGCATGAAATGTCAAATCCAATTTTCCAGGAAAAATAAGAAAAATCTTATTAATTTGTTATCTGCTGAATCTGTCCATAGCATGGTAATTGATAATTCTCAAATGTCTGTGCAAAAAAAACAACAACTCACAACCTATGCTGATCAGAATATGCAGATGTGCAGTCTGATATAGGTCTTTAGTTTTTGAATGATATATAATCTTCCTTTTCTCATAGTCTGACACGCCTGTCCTTATGTCGGAGACATATCACTCAGTCAGTGCAAGTCTGACAGATCAATAAAAATGCTTACATTAATTCTATCCATAATGACAAATTTACAAACCAGCTGACTGGAGCTCCATGCTCTTAAAACTAATTAATTTTGACAGCTAATGGTTATATTATTAAAAGCAAACATAAACCAGCACAATTTTCAAACTAGCTGAGATTTTTGATAATACATGCCTAAAAGTTTATTACCAATTGATTTTGTATAAACATGTCTGACCACATTTGTTCATTGTGGAAGCTGACATAATCTGCAGAATAAGCATGGTGAATATTACACTGTTTATAAGATCCTTGTTGTAAAAAAATGCCTGAAGTAAAACCCTTAGTATTTGGAGCCTTTGCAAACAGTGAAGACCTAGATAAGCATCCTCACACTGTAGTGGCATGGAACTATGTTTCCACGTTAGAAATCTGTGGGTCCATCCGCCTGTCCATCAGATGTAAGTTGGTCATTCATGCGATCGTATTTCATTATGATAACCTAAATCAAAGCACCAATAACAACTGCAGCAGACGATATATATATATTTTATTTTTTTTTTTTTTTTTAATTTCTAATAGAAATTAAGACTTTGCATTAAGCAGTTAATTCTTTTGAAATAAATCAAGTCTTATTTTCCCAAAAAACAAAAGGACCAAGATGGTCCTACATCAGTCACCCGAGCTAACATATTTGTATACTTAATATTAGCGTTTCACACAAGTAGATTGCTTTAAGGCTTTTTCACTGACATGATGGTCCTACAAAATGGAATAGCAGTGCAATATATGGCAAGCAGTGTCACATTTTTTATCCGCTTTTAAAACAAATATCAAAGAAGATCCCGCGGATCATTCCATCCCAGTTAGGTCAAAATCCAAACAATAAAGAAATTGTGATTGGCCTGATGGATGATGGCAATCGATTACAATAGCTCACCATGAATACATTGTAAAGCATTGCAAGAACTGCACCATGCCCAGCCGCTGCACTAACATCAAGCAAGTGCCAAAACTCTGTAAAAAATAAAATGTGTTCTACAAGTTATGTCCCTGTACATTTTTGTAAGGCTTCAAGAAAATCTCTGAAACTGTTTTTAAGTTATAGAAAGGGCACACATATATGACATGGATCACTATTGACAATGTTCAAAGGGTGGTAACTCCAAATGCAGGAAAGTCAGAGTTATGGTTCTTGAGTTTTTTCAATTTGTGTCATGGTGATATACATTCGCATAAAGTTTCAAAAAACATCTTGAACAGTTTTCAAGTTACAGAGTGGACACAAAAACATTACAGAAATCACTGTTTTCAAAGTTCAAGACCTAGGTTAACCAGAGTTACCATCCTTGTAATGTGCACTATGTTTTATGATGCTTTACATTTGGTGTGAAATTTCATCAAAATATATGGAACGGTTTTTCAACTTACAGAGCGGACATGAGTACATTGTAGAAATGGCTGTTTTAAACATCTGCTATGTTCAAATGGCTGCGACTCCAAAAGTAGGTTTACCAGAGTTACCTTTTTTTGTGTGTTCTGCATGTTGTCTCATGGTGCTTTACATTTGTGAGAAGTTTCATCAAAATATCTCAAATGGTTTTCAACTTACAGAGCAGACATGAGTACATGGTAGAAATGGCTATGTTCAATGTTCAAATGGGCAATAACTCCAAAAGTAGGCAAACCAAAGTTACGGTTCATGTTTTCTGCACGTTTTCTTTTAGTGTTTTACGTTTGTGTGAAGTTTCATGAAAATACTTCGAACTTTTTTCAACTTACAAAATGGACACGAGTACACGGTAGAAATGGCTATGTTCAATGTTTAAAGGGCAATAACTCCAAACGTAGGCAAACCAGAGTTATGGTTCATGTATTCTGCATGTCGTTTTATAGTGCTTTACATTTGTATGAAGTTTGGTGAAAATATATCTGACAGTATCAGAGTTATGGAGTGGACAGGAATGATAGGCGAGCTGATGGACGGACAGACAGACCGACGGACACTGAAAATTTCAGACGGTATAACATAATACCTTCGCCACTTTTTGTGGCGGGGCATAAAAAGTACCATAACATGCTGATAACCTTCATTTTGGACCAATTCGGAAGTCAATGAATATTGTGAGGGTCAGAAGTATAATTGCATATGGAAATGTAATTAGGTTCCTTATTACTTTTTACATCATCTTGCACAACAAAAACCCTGGTCAGACTGTGCATCTCTGCATACTAATCTCCAACAAGGCTGTATACATGAAATGCTCAGAAGATGTCTTTTCACTTGATGTTGGCCATTTAACTTACTAAAAGACTGCAAAATCTTGTGAATGGGTTGCAACATGTGCACTGTTTAATTAGCATCTTGGGATGCGATCTATGGGCAAGGAAAAATCTTCTCCAGAAACAAGAAAGCTTTGAGGCAGGATCTTGGTATATAGTGTAACGGAATAGTATATATATATCACTTCTACAGCCTCGCTGTGGAAGCCGGCTTTTATGGTAACACTGGTAGAGTGATTGGCTTTTTTACGAAGTTAAGCAACGGAGACCGCGGTTAGTACCTGGATGGGTGACACCGGTGCTTGACTTCGTAGAAGACTTGGTTTCACGCTACATTGGTGGCAGCGGTGGGATTGAAGACAGTGTCCTTAGTGTGTTGCATAGGCTCCGCCCTCGAGTTTCCCTTGTGAGGCGTGTGTGACTTCGGGACGAAGTCAAAAGAAGAGAGGGAGAAATGTAACGGAATAGTATATATATATCACTTCTACAGCCTCGCTGTGGAAGCTGGCTTTTATAGCGACACTGGTAGAATGATTGGCTTTTTTACGAAGTTAAGCAACGGAGACCGCGGTTAGTACCTGGATGGGTTACCACGGTGCTTAACTTCGTAGAAGACTCGGTTTCATGCTACAATAGCATAAGGGACTCAAGGTCTACCAAGGTCGTTCAAATGATGTGGTAGGTTAACCTTTGTCCTTTTTTTACAGCAAGATCAAATATGGGCCTCCAATACATTTATATGGGGAAAATGTTAAAAATCATTTTCTAAAAATGCATTGAAGACTAACAGCTTACACTTAACAACATATGAGTAAAAAATAAAATTGTTTAGCTACTGTCACAATTTTTAGGCATATCTGCCCTTTCTCACAGGGCTAGGTACATGTATAAAATCATGAAATCTTTAAACGTCTTGTTCTCTGAAATCGCTTGAACAATTTTCACCAGCTTTTACATGCGGCCTTCTGTTGAAAGGATGTTATTCTGAGTCTCTTAAAGTTTATGTATTGTGATGTGAGATTGAGACTCTGTTCAAATAATATGAAACTGTAGTGCTTATGTCAGATACTGGTCACTCTTTTCCTGATTAATGCTAAATTCTGCTCTGTTAAAATGTATTGCACGCTATCATTTTATGTTTTCCTTATTCATATTGCTGTGGTGTTTGTAATATTTAAGCCCAAATAAAGTTATTTGTATTTGTATATCATCAGATAAAGACATCATAAAATCTCTTTTATGACAAAACAACAAGAAATCTTCTACATGAGGAGCCATCGGAATTCACACAATATGCCTGTGTAACTTGGTGCCAAATCTTAAAAAAAAAATGTTATCTGAAAGGTATGATAATGCTTCACAAATATTTTTGACAAGGCCAAAGTTTAACCCGTTTTTGTCATCAGAAGTTAAGAATGCATTCCTATCATTACAGTCAAGATAAAGAGAGCCTTTGTAAAGGATTCTGGGACATCTCGGCCCCTAACAAACTCGGCCCCTAACAAACTCGCCACCTAGCAAACTCGGCCCCTAACCAACTCGGCCCCTACAAACTCAGCCCCCAATAAACTGGGCCCCTAAAAATATTGTTTCATTTGGTGGATAGTTGCACTGTATTTAAACACAAGATATTTTGTCTGTCCCCAAAATATGCCGTGATCAAAGTCCAAAATGTCTGTAATCAACTGTAAATTATATTAGGAAACTTAGATCAACAATCTATGTAATAGGCATATTATTTCTATAGATGAATATTGTCCTCCAATCCATTCATTGACTGAGACTATAATGGGGCGAAGCTGGAATAGATGGCTCATTTAGATAGCAGATAGGTCTGATACGGTGATCTACGGTAATTGGTGAATTTTAATAGTTATGTTTACCCAGTACATTAACAGCAATGAACATATTTGTTGCAAAGTTTCATTCGCAAAAAAAAGACTTAATGTACATAACGATAACACGCTTGTTAACTGTAATGCTATTTTTGAGGCTATAAAAATGGCGATTTTCAGATGAAACATTTGATGAAGGTTGCTCTAACAAGTACCCACAATATATGTTATAGAGCAGAAATAAGAAAGTCGTTTACCCCAGTAAACCTCACTTTCCCCAATATAAAGTTGGATTTACAGGGGTGTTCATATCGTAGACTTGTAAAGAGGTGATATGTAGATTGGCGGAGGCTGTGGGTTAGTATTACAGATTATTAATTGAGCAGAGAGATTGTTCAGATTTCCGGATAAACACATCTATTTTATGTTTGCATTGTGTTTACCATAAAGGTATATACTGGTAGTTTTCGTCCTCCGTAAAGTCATTCTTCAAATGCGCATGCTCAGCCATCTAGTGGAGTTAGATGTCTGATTCTTGGTCTAAACCTGACTGACTGTTCAGATTTTTAATGTTACCAGGAACTGAGTTACACAGAGGCAGCGCCTGGTTTAAACTTTCGTCTATAGTTTTATACTATATATTGCAAAGGTTCTAGTGAGACTGCATGGATGCGTAGGCGAGTCTGAGCCGTCACTGTTTGCATATTCAATAAGCACCATTATCCCATGTGCTGACTCAAATAATGCACGTTTCATGGCAATGCAAAACTTTGAAAGAACAAATAATGCACACGTTTTATGACAATGCAGCATATGCAAAAAAAAAAAAAAAAAAAAAAAAAAAAAGAACAAAATGCAGTTATGCACACGTTTCTTGACAATGCTACACAAATAAGAAATGAACAAATAATGCATGTTTTAAGGAAATACATTCATCTGCGCCTGCAAAGACCCAATTAAGTGGCTGCGCTGCGCATGTCTATATAATAAAAATGTGGCTGTGAAAATGAAAAAAAAAAAAATCACCAGATTAAAATATAATTAAATTAGATAATTATGCGCCAAGCAAAGACTCAGATCAGCCTGTACTTCAGTGCAGTCTATTAAGAGTCTTCGATGACACTCAATAACGCATATAAAATCTAACTTAAAATAACATTATAACACTGAAGATAATAGATAGAGATACATGTATTATATCTTAAAATATGCAAATTAATAATATGTTCATGTTAAAACATCATTAATAATCATTAATAAATATTAGGGGCCGATTTGGTAAGGGGCCGAGTTTGTTAGGGGCCGAGTTTGTGGGGGCCGAGTTGGTTAGGGGCCGACTTTGTTAGGGGCCGAGTTTGTTAGGGGCCGAGTTGTCCAGTATCCTTGTAAAGTACTCTCAGTTAAGTTTGTAAGTTATGCTTTGATTTAATTATGAGCTAGCAAAGTTGTAAAAAACATAGAAATATATGTTTACAAACTGAGTGCGCCAAATCTTCATGACTTTTGTTTATTAAGTAACTCATCAGAATTTTTAATAGACCAAAACAAATTCCTGCCTGATCTTTTGTAAACTTTTCCACACTGTCTAATTACGTGAGTTTTAATAGCAGTGGGGCAAGAAGTTAATAATTAGAATTTCATTCGTGCTACAGGAATTTGAATCAATGATAAATATAAATGACAACATATTGTTTGCAGCCTTGTCAGCTGGACCCAAAACAAACTTCCTATGGATTTCTTGAATGCCCCGTTTCAGATGTAGGAAAGTAGATACAGGTTTAGGTGGTAACAAATATTGTTTTTGGAATAAAACTTGATATTTTTATATTAATGTTTAATTTCCATTCTTTTAAAGCATTAAGCTCAACATGCTCTTGTTTACACCATCGATTACTAAAATCATTCAGTGCAGAATCTTTTTCTTCATTACATTTATTAAAGTCTATACGATCAGCACATCAGTATTTTGAGCCCTTAGAAACTATTTTATGAATTCTTGAATCTGAAATGATTTTAAGATTTCCTATAATGACATGTCCAGCTTCAGGATAATCAAACATGGAGTCTTCACAATCTCATGTGTCATGGGGTGTTACTCTGAACCAAGTTTATTGATATTAAAAAAAAGTATTTCTTATGGGCTTGATATATTTCTAACAAATAACTGGAGGTTCCCTATTTTCAAAAAAAAAAAAAAAAAAAAACAGGTATGGATAAAGTTATTCATCTGTCATTAAAGTTACTATGTAAATTAATTAATTTGATTCCTTTATTTACGACCTTTACAGGATCCCAACCCTCGTACTCAGCTTCCATAATGGTAAATATATGTATTTGTTGCCCAAACAGCATCCGTGTAAAATGTCATTGAAATCCTTTGAGACGATTCTGAGGAGAAGATTGTTATTTGTTTTCTTACCGTGTCTATGGCAACCAGAGTCTGGCTCAAATCGAAAGATTTTGAAGGAATATAAAAGAAGGTATTGAGAGAATGCATTCAGTGAGGTTTTAGCAAAATTGACTCATTAGTTTCAGAGGAGATGCTTATGTGAATTGTATACCTCGTCTTTGCTTTTAGAGCACGTTAAGGGTTAAACATATGCACTACTAGCCATGACAGATCAGCCTGTGCACCCAGTAAATGAAACTAGACAAAGTGTCCGCTATACAAGATGGTACACATAAAAATTTGGACCATTATATATCTTCATACCAGATATAAATCAAATCCACCATCATCATCATATCATATATCATAATCGGATTTTTGATTAACGTACAGGTACAGGGGCAACATCCACATCAGTGGGCCCTCTTCCAGATAGCTGGCTTGCTGCACGCATGGCAGATCTCACATCAGATCTCCAGGTATGTCTATCATGAGGGTTGATAGCCGAGAGCTTCCACTCTCTGCAATCCCTCTCTGTCAGCTCCTTCCATGTCATTTTGGGCCTCCCAGGCCCATGCTTTCCATCAACCTGTATGTCAAAGGCTGTCTTAACTGCACCATTGGAGCGTTCCACATGTCCATACCACTGGAGTCTTCTCTCCTTCAGAATGAGGTCCAGATCCTCAATGCCAAGCCGCACAAGTAGCTCATTGCCCTGGTGGTGACAATGTCTTGCGGCCTGACATAGCAGATCTGTCTGATCATTGCCCTGTCATTTCGCTGCAGACGCTGGAGGTTCGGCTTTGTCAATGGCCAAGTCTCGCTGGCATGGAGCATTGCGCTCCACACACAAGAGCTGTACACACGGCCACGTGTTTTGAAAGAGAGGTGGCGTGAAGAGAGAACTGGTAGCAGATCCTTGAACTTCTTCCAGGCAGTTTTCACACGTGTTGTGGTTGAGAGTTCACAGCCACCTGCTGCTGAGAGCATGTCTCCTAGGTAGCAAAAGGAAGCTACCACCTCAAGCTTGTCAGGTCCGACCTGGACTTCCTTCTGTGGTCTGCCATCCAAGGGGGTAGCAGTTCCCTGGCACCGTGTACATCTGTAGTCAGGGTCCTTTTTCAAGCGCTTGAGCCCACTGCATTTCTTGTGCACCCAGTGCTTGCAGCCATTGCAGAAGATGCTGTTGCTGCCCACTCTAGTGCGACAGACGGTGCATGGAAACTTGCCTGAACTCTGCAGGATGTCCAGTCCCGTACCGCAGATCATGATCTTTGTCTTTCCTGCATTTACTCTCAGTCCTTGCTTCTCCATTGCTTCTTTCCAAGTCAGGAGCCTCCTGACACATTCTTCAAGTGATTCAGCGATGATAACAAGGTCTTTGGCATAGAGGTCCTCCCAGGGGACCCCAGAGCGGAACTCTTATGATAAGGCTTCAAGCACAATGATGAAGAGCAGTGGGCTGAGTACTGATCCTTGGTGAACACCAACCTTCACTTCAAACTCTTCACTGTACCCCTCCGCTCCACGCATTTGTACCGGCTCAGCGCATTTGCATACATCCCCTGCACCAGTCGCACAATCCACTCTTCCACACCAAGTTTTCTCAGCACCCACCAGATGACCTTCTGAGGTACTCGATCAAATGCCTTCTCCAGGTCTAAGAAAGCCATGTAGAGTCTCTTATTGGCTGCTAGATACTTCTCTTGCAGCTGCCTGACAACAAAGATTGTGTCTGTAGTGCCTCTGCCTGGGACGAAGCCAAACTGGGAATTGTCGATTGACACCAACTGTCTGATGAGGCTGTCCACAATCCTCTCCAGGATTTTCATAACCTGCTCTGTCAGCTTGAGACTGCGGTAGTTGCCTCTTTCCAATGCGTCCCCTTTTCCCTTGTAGAGGCAGACAATGAAACTCTGCTCCCAGTCAGAGGGTACCTTGCCATCATGAAACACAGGAGTTTTTGTTTATATATATATATATAAAAATTTTAGTATAAAACTTTAAACTGTGTAAAGTTTTGGACCAATATCTATCATCATACTATATGTGAACAAAATCCATCCAAGGAGCATGTGACCAGCACCTTGAAGTCAGATAGATAGGTAGAGATGGTACTGCATAAAATTTTGGACCAATATATATTATCATGTCCTATGTGCACAAAATCCGTCCAATGGATTGGAAATATTGTGGTCCTAAAAGGTTAATGCAAAACTTAATCATAAAAATTCTAAATCTGTGACCTTGACGTTGAGCTAGGTCACATAGGAGGTTAGAATGATTTTGCCTAATAGTTTGAATCAATATCATCATACTACATATGAACAAAACCCAGCCAATGTTTTTTAAATAATGTGGTCCTAAAAGCTTTAACAAAAAAGTTAAACCTAAGAATTCTAAGTCCATGATCTTGAGACGCGTACAGGGATGGGGATGAAACTACATTAAAGTTTGGACATATTTTTCATCATACTTCATATGAACAAAATCCATCCCATGGTCTGGAAATGACGTGGTTCTAAAAAAATTTAACACAAAACATAAGCATTAAAATTTTAAGTCTGTGACCTTGACCTTGAGGCCGGGTATATGGATGGTACTGCATAAATTTTTGGACCATTATCTATCATCATACGATATATGAACAAAATCCATCCAAGCATTGGAAATATTATGGTCCTAAAAGTTTAACTCAAAACTTAAACATAAAAATTCTAAGTTTGTAACCTTGACTTTGAGGTCACATGGCGACCAGTATCTTTCATTAGACTGTATATGAACTAAACCCAGCAAAGTTTTGAAATATTATGAACCTAAAAGTTATACATAAAAAAAATAAATAAATAAAAATAAGTCCATGACCTTGACCTTGAGGTCATGTAATGTGGTAGGTATGAAACTGAATATAATTTTGGACTAATATCTATCTCCTCATACCAAATATGAACTTAATCCATCATAAGAGGTGGAAGTTATGAGCTATTAAAAATTTTGAACTAAGCCATGCATGAGCTAGTAAATGGATGAACTATCATATGAACAGTTTAATAGAAGGACAGAAAGACAAAAACTATATGCCCCTCGGTATAATCACAACATTCATATGAGCCTTCCATTGGATTGTACGCAGCAATGTTTGCAAACAAGGATCAGACAGAGGTAATGTGCAGGCTCAGTAGAATTTTGATGATCTCATATCATAAGTGGGTTTCCTTAAAGAATTCATCAAATAAAAGTGATTTTCAAGACCCATCTTATATTTATTGTCGCAAAAAGCCATTAAATGAAATGTGGTATCCTTGATTAAATACGTATCTGTGTACACTGTGGTCTGTCTCATCATAGTACTTGTGAGATATGGTCATAATAATTATTGCGACAAATTAGTGATTGCATAGTTTTACATTTCTCGCCTAACAGCTCGAAATTTAAAACTCTGCAATAACTTATCTTATACAAACTTAATAAAAACGTTAAACTATAATACCCTGCCAATCGTGTCATGGGCAGGTAACTCTGTCAAACATTGACGAAATTGCCCATTAGCAATCCTAACCCAGATCTACTTCATATCAATGCATGTACCAAGTTTGGTTAAAATCTCTTGACAATTACTCAAGTTATCGTCCTAAAATGAAAATATGGGCGTGTCTCGGGCAGATAACTCCGTCAAAATTTGACGAAATTTACACATTAGCAATCTCAAACCAGATCTCCACAATAACAATGCACATACCAAGTTTGCTGAAAATCCATTAAAGTTTACTCAGGTTATCATCCGGAAACGAAAATTGGGCGTGTCTCGGGCAGATAACACCGTCAAAATTTGACGAAATTTGCTCATCAGCAATCTCAAATGAGACCTCCATAATATCAGTGCACATACCAAGTTTGGTGAAAATCCATTGATGTTTACTCAAGTTATCATCCGGAAAAGAAACACAGACGGACAGACACACGGACGTCCAACGTGAAAACATAATACCCCGCCACTGGGTATAACTAGACTGCATGTGCACATACATAGCAAACTGTGTATTTAATTATTTCAGTACCAGAATTCGGCGGAAGGCGGCGTCGCACCTGCTGGGGCAAAAGTCATAGGACGTGGTTATTAAATAAATTTATTTCATTCTTAGCAGTGCTTACTTGGAAAAGTGACAAAAATTAAAGACAAGGATTATATGAATATAGGAATTTCATTGAAAACATATGAATTTTCTCATATGACGCATGAGAAATTGGGCTCAAAAAGTACCCAAAATGTACACTTTCATACAATCTGAGGTTCAGAAAATGACAAAGTTAAAGTGGAAAAAGTGACAAAAATAAATTTAAAAATCATATCTAAACCATGTGCACTTCTGCAGACATGGGAGAAAACATGTGCAAACTTTCAAAAAGACCGGTTTAAAATTGTATGAAAAGTTGCAATCACAAGGTACCCACTGTCTATACATCTGAGGTCAGAAAATGACAAAGTTCAAAAAGTACAAAAAAGTGACAAAATATATGGCAAGGATTATATGAAAAGCACATGCACATCTTCAGACTATGGAGAAAACAAGTGCAAAGTTGCAAAAAGATTAGTATAAAATTGTATGAGGAGTTGTGCTCATGAGGTAGCCACTGTCTATATATTGAGGGTGAAAAATGACTAAGTTCACAATGTGGAAAAAAGTAAAAAAAAAATAATTTAACAATTACATCCAAACCACATGCACATCCTCATACCATGAAGAAAATGCGTGCAAAGTTTCATAATAATCAGTACAAAACTGTAAGAGGAGTTCACAAGAGGTAACAACTGTTTATATATAAAGGATGAAAAATGACTAAGTTCACAATGTGGAAAAAGTGACAAAAAATGTTCTAACAATTATATCCAAACCACATGCACATCCTCATACCATGAAGAAAACATACGCAAAGTTTCAAAACGATTGATACAAAACTGTAAGAGGAGTTGCGCTCACAAGAGGTACCCACTGTCTATATACTGAGGGTGAAAAATGACTAAGTTCACAATGTGGAAAAAGTGACAAAAAATGTTCTAACAATTATACCCAAACCACATGCACATCCTCATATAATGAAGAAAACATATGCAAAGTTTCAAAACGATAGGTACAAAACTGTAAGAGGAGTTGCGCTCACAAGAAGTACCCACTGTCTATATACTGAGGGTGAAAAATGACTAAGTTCACAATGTGGAAAAAGTTACAAAAAATTTCTAACAATTATACCCAAACCACATGCACATCCTCATACCATGAAGAAAATGCGTGCAAAGTTTCAAAACGATCGGAAGAAAACTGTAAGAGGAGTTGCACTCACAAGAGGTATCCACTGTCTATATACTGAGGGTGAAAAATGACTAAGTTCACAATGTGGAAAAAGTGACAAAAAATGTTCTAACAATAATACCCAAACCACATGCACATCCTCATACCATGAAGAAAACACATGCAAAGTTTCAAAACAATCAGTATAAAACTGTAAGAGGAGTTGCGCTCACAAGAGGTACCCACTGCCTATATATTGAGGTGAAAAAATGACTAAGTTCACAATGTGGAAAAAGTTACAAAAAATTTCTAACAATTATACCCAAACCATATGCACATCCTCATACCATGAAGAAAACATATGCAAAGTTTCAAAACGATTGGTACAAAACTGTAAGAGGAGTTGCGCTCACAAGAGGTACCCACTGTCTATATACTGAGGGTGAAAAATGACTAAGTTCACAATGTGGAAAAAGTGACAAAAAATGTTCTAACAATTATACCCAAACCACCTGCACATCCTCATACCATGAAGAAAACATAATGACCAAGTTATTAAATAAATAAATAAATAAATAAAAATCGGACAGGTAATGCGTCAAATTACTCCGAGGAATTTTGCATTACTTCACAAGAAATATTGCCTCCGGGTACAATATTACAATTCCGAGTAACTTCGTGTGAAGCATACTTTGCGCGGACTTGCGAGTGTTGTCCGCCAAATATTACATTTACTCGGTTTGATTCCGAATATTTTTGGGAAGTCCGCGAAATGCCGATATTCGGAGTAAAGAGTTTTTTGGTTCTTTTACCTGAGCTGTACTGTACATGCAGTTTTCATTTTGGTTGACATTCCAAACATGTAACAGTTCTTGAATGTTTCAACTGGCACGCATTCAGTTTGATATGTTGGCACTCTGGATGGAACCAATGCTGACATTTTGTACACTGGAACATCAGATTGTAGTGGGATCTTGTGGGCCTGTATATAAAGACTTTTGTCTCGATTCTGGCTTGCTTGGAAATTCAGTGAGAGCACTGCTGTTAATATCAGGATTCCCACTGCATTTTGAAACTGGGGGTAAATCTGCTCTGTTCTCTTATTTTTGTACCCCCATTGTAAAGCAGTATACTCTCATTTTGGGGGGTAAAAACCCCTCTGCAGAGGGTAAATGGGAATCCTGAATGCAGTTCAGAAGATGCGACAGTGCCAATGTTTTCTTGTTTTGTTAACTCTATGTACAAGGCTTGGGACCATTTGGATGACTAGTCCAATTCTACTGACATTTCAGTATTTTTTGGAACTTTCCGTTATTCCATGAATCCGTGACAGTTCCAGGTCCTGTCAACCTCTTAGTGATATACCCAGGCCCCAACCCTGCACACACATATGCATACAAAATATTTATAATATAAACTGATACTAAAATTTCATCAACACACACATTCAGGCACCAAAAAATCCCGGTGTGGTGATTGGCGGTACAGCCATCCTGGTTAGCTCAATTGGTAGAGCACCTGACTTGCAAGCAAGAGGTCACAGGTTTTAGTCCTGCATCCAACACACTTTTTCCTCCTTAGTTTACTTTAATGGTGCCCAATGAGAATAACCCACGGGGTTGGTGTTAGTAAGTGCAGGCTGAGGCTAGAAACTGATAGTATGTTCAATTGATGCCTTACACTTAAAAGGGGAAGGAGTGTGGTGATTGGCAGGACTGTCGGTCTGGTTAGCCGAGTTGGTAGAACATGTGACTTGCAAGCTGGCATCCGTAGCTGGCATGTCCCACTCATGAGCAGGAGATTGGGGATTGACCCTGCCAGTTCGGCAACATTCTTTTGCGGAGATTGATCATGAAATATTTTCTACAGTCATTCTCTCTTTTCGCTGATTCAAGAAGGGCTGTTGTCAGTTTCTGAAGACTATGCCTGCCCAGTTAAACACTTTAAAACTCTTCTTTTCAAAAACCACTGGATTAATTTCAATATAACTTGGCAAAAAGGTCCCTTTGGTGATCCTCTACCAAGATTGATCAAGCAATGAAGATTCTTCAAAAAATGTGACGGCCATCTGGGGGCCAGGCTTATTTTACCTATATACATGTATCTATAAGAAAACTTTAAAAATATTTTTGTCAGAAACTACTGGACCAATTTCAATATAATATGGCAGCAATGCTCTTTTAGTGACCTTCTACTAAGATTGTTCAAACCATCATGATTTTTCAAAAAAAAAAATCATGGTTGCCAGGGGTGGGGCTTATTTTCCCTCTATAACTATATAGAAAACTTTAAAACTCTTCTTGTCAGAAACCACTGGACCAATTTCAATATGATTTATCAGAAATGTTTCTTAGGTGACCCTCTATCAAGATTGTTCAAGCAATGATAATTCATTAAAAAAAGTTCCAGTGGGCGGGGTTTATTTTCCCTATATATGTAAATAGAAAACTTAAAAAAATTTCTTGTCAGAAACTACAGGACAGATTTCAATAGCAGCAATGTTCCTTTGGTGACCCACTACCAAAATTGCTCAAGCCATCATGATTCATCAAAAAACATGGCTGCTACGGGCGGGGCTAATTTGCCCTATATATCTATACAGAAAACTTTAAGAATCTTTTTGTCAGACACCACTGGACTGATTTCAATATAACTTAATAGAAATGTTTCTTTGGTGGCCCTCTACCAAGATTGTTCAAGCCACCGAGATGCACAGGTGATGGGGCTCATTTTCCCTATATATCTTTATAGAAATTTTGAAGATTAGATTAAAAAAAAAATGAGGCACTGCTTGCCATATACAGCATCGCTACTCCAGTTTATAGGACCGTCATATCACTCCTGAACATAAAAGTTATACAAAAATCCTAAAGCAGTCATTTTTAGGTGAAACTTCAATAGTAAGTATGCAAATTTCTTTGCTCTGGTGAGCGATATGGGACCATCATGGTCTTCTTGTTATTTATTGCTAGCTATATTATGGTTAAAGCAGTCAACTTGGGTGAAACTTCAATAGTATATTATGATTAACTTGAATTCCAAAGAGAACACCAATGCAGAAATCAAAGTTGATAGTCATGATTTAGAGCCGGGATAGCACAAGGGTGTGGCCTGGATAGCACAGAGGTATGTCTCTCACTTGTGACTGCTGCAGCTGAGGTTGGATTCAAGGGGCACTGAGTGCAGGCATAAAACAGGGGTAGCCCATACATGGTCAATGGTTTTTCCTGTGTACTCTGGGTTCCTCTATCACACGTCCACAAAACACCAACATCTGTGTCTTATAGAACAAGTGTATAAGATTGCTGAGCTTTCTGTGCAATTGAAGTAAAAATAGATAATGTGTTAACTTTAAAATGGATAACTTATAAGTGATTATGCCTCAATTTGTAATATTTTGTCCAGATATATCAGTATGAGTTACCCTGTCCACTTGTTTGTGTGTGTGTGTGTAAATAGGCCCAGTATTTTGTTTCTATTTCTTGCCAGGCAAAAATAGTAATGAATGCAAGGAATATAGATAGATTAGTTTTCTGATAAAATTAGTCAGAAAATATTCTGATTTAAGAAATGGCTACCTTTTTTACTGATTTCATAAGTAGATTTCCAGAATCCCGGACATACGCTTCTATCTACATGTCCTTTGTTCAGGCCTATGGGCATGGTGGGCGAAGCTTGCTTATCAAGTAAGGCTTACTATCCATGGACGCCTGATTACACCCTTTATTCTGGGGTCCATGTCTGAACATTCTGATTCATCATTCGTTTATGATTTTGGATTAAGGCTTGGGTACCATGACCACAACTACTTACAATGTATGTTTTTAAATTAGGCCCAGTATCTCTTGCTGGACAGATAATTTGTACCTTTTGAAATGGAAAAAAAAAAAAAAAAAATCTTAAAATGTATTTACATCAAGAGAAACAGACTAGAAATGTCTACATTTCAGAGCTCCAGATTAAAGGAGTGCTTAGGTACATATTTTCTTATTTCCCCTAGTAAACAGGAAATTCAGGGTGGGAACACTCAATGTGAACACCCTGAGAGGAAGAGTTAGCGAGGTAGTGGAAACACTATCCCGCAGGAAAGTGGATGTCTGCTGCATTCAGGAGACAAGATACCGTGGTGGCAGCTGCCGCACAATCAAGGGCAAGGACACCAGGTACAAGCTCTACTGGTCAGGAAACGACAAAGGCACTGCTGGTGTAGGAGTGTTTGTGGCAGAAGAGTGGATAGAGAAAGTTTTTGAGGTTCAGAGAGTCTCCGACAGAATTATTTTAGTGAAACTTATAGTCGGCCAGCATGTGGTTACCTTTCTGTCTGTGTATGCCCCACAGAGTGGTCTAAGTGATGAGGTTAAGGACCTGGCCATTCTTTGGAATGGCCATGTTGGCCATGCAGGCACTGGATACAGGGAAGTGCATGGTGGGATGGGGTATGGCAGGCCGAAACCAGATGTTGAGGATGAGAGAACGCCCTAGCATTTGACCTGCTTCTTGGGAACACATGTTTCAAGAAACGTGACAGCCATCTCATCACATACAAGTCTGGAAACATAGCCACGCAGATAGACTTTATCCTTTTCAGTAGGACCATGCACAAACTTGTCACAGATGTAAAAGTGATCCCTGGTGAGGAAGTAGCTCTGCAACATCAGCTTCTTGTATGTGACATAAGGATTGATGTGCCTCCAAAATCCAAGCGCAAGTTCACCCCTCGCCTCAAAGTTTGGAAGCTTAAAGACCCTCAGACAAGCAATCATTTCCAGGAGGTCTTCAACTTGCATGTGAGCACATTTGCAGGTGTAGCTGATGGGGCCACTGAGGATATCTGGAACAACATCAAGACTGGACTGCTCAAGACAACTGAGGAGGTATGTGGCACAACTCGGCCACACTGTTGGCGTCGTGAAACCTGGTGGTGGAATGAACACGTGGAAAAGGCCATTGCTGCCAAGCGGACAGCTTTCAAAGCCTGGAAGGTTGGTAAAGGCACTAGGGCATCATACGATGCAGCCAAACGAAATGCCAGACATGCAGTGCACCATGCTCGTCAAGAAGCCGACAAGAAGGTCTACGAGAATATTGACCCCAAGTCTTCAGAAGTCTACCGCCTTGCTAACCAGTTTAGAAGAGGGAACACTGATGTTGTTGGTGACAAACCTGTGAAGAATGATGCAGGAGAGATGTCAATGAGCGAAGACTCAAAGCAGAAGGCCTGGCTAGAGCACTACCAAAGGCTTCTCAACGTTGAGTTTGACTGGGACCCAGACCACCTGTCATATCAACCACCAGTGGAAGGCCCGCCCATCCCAATCACCACTGATATGGTTAAGAAGGCTATCTCACAGATGTAGGCTGGCAAAGCACCGGGCCCATCAGGCACAGTGGTGGAGATGATACCAGCCGCCGGTGACATGGGCGCCTCCATGATCCGTGACCTCGCAGTTGCAATCATTCGTGATGGCAAGGTATCCTCTGACTGGGAGCAGAGTTTCATTGTCTGCCTCTACAAGGGAAAAGGGGACGCATTGGAAAGGGGCAACTACCGCGGTCTCAAGCTGACAGAGCAGGTTATGAAAATCCTGGAGAGGATTGTTGACGGCCTCATCAGACAGTTGGTGTCAATCGACGATTCCCAGTTAGGCTTCGTCCCAAGCAGAGGCACTACAGACACAATCTTTGTTGTCAGGCAGCTGCAAGAGAAGTATTTAGCTGCCAATAAGAGACTCTACATGGCTTTCGTAGACCTGGAGAAGGCGTTTGATCGAGTACCTCGGAAGGTCATCTGGTGGGCACTGAGAAAACTTGGTGTGGAGGAGTGGATTGTGCGATTGGTGCAGGGGAGGTATGCGAATGCACGGAGCCGTGTCCATGTTGGTGAGGGTTACAGTGAAGAGTTTGAAGTGAAGGTTGGTGTTCACCAAGGATCAGTACTCAGCCCGCTGCTCTTCATCATTGTGCTTGAAGCCTTATCACGAGAGTTCTGCTCTGGGGTCCCCTGGGTGGACCTCTATGCCGATGACCTTGTTATCATCGCTGAATCACTTGAGGAATGTGTCAGGAGGCTCTTGACTTGGAAAGAAGCAATGGAGAAGAAAGGACTGAGAGTAAATGCAGGAAAGACAAAGATCATGATCTGCAGAGTTCAGGCAAGTTTCCATGCGCTGTCTGTCGCACTGGAGTGGGCAGCAATAGCATCTTCTGCAATGGCTGCAAGCACTGGGTGCACAAGAAATGCAGTGGGCTCAAGCGCTTGAAAAAGGACCCTGACTACAGATGTACACGGTGCCAGGGAACTGCACGCCCTTTGGATGGCAGACCACGGAAGGAAGTCCAGGTCGGACCTGACAAGCTTGAGGTAGTAGCTTCCTTTTGCTACCTAGGAGACATGCTGTCAGCAGCAGGTGGCTGTGAACTTTCAACCACAACACGTGTGAAAACCGCCTGGAAGAAGTTCAAGGATCTGATACCAGTCCTCTCTTCACGCCACCTCTCTTTCAAAACACATGGCCGTGTGTACAGCTCTTGTGTGTGGAGCACAATGCTCCATGCCAGCGAGACTTGGCCATTGACAAAGCAGAACCTCCAGCGTCTGCAGCGAAATGACAGGGCAATGATCAGACAGATCTGCAATGTCAGGCCGCAAGACATTGTCACCACCAGGTCCAATGAGCTACTTGTGCGGCTTGGCATTGAGGATCTGGACCTCATTCTGAAGGAGAGAAGACTCCGATGGTATGGACATGTGGAACGCTCCAATGGTGCAGTCAAGACAGCCTTTGACGTACAGGTTGATGGAAAGCGTGGGCCTGGGAGGCCCAAAATGACATGGAAGCAGCTGACAGAGAGGGATTGCAGAGAGTGGAAGCTCTCGGCTATCAACCCTCATGATAGACATACCTGGAGATCTGGTGTGAGATCTGCCATGCGTGCAGCAAGCTAGCTATCTGGAAGGGGGCCCACTGATGTGGATGTTGCCCCTGTACCTGCACGTTAATCAAAAATCCTATTATGATATGATATGATGTTGTGGGTACTTATTAGAACTTCTAGAAGCATCTTGGTAGCATGTTTTCATTGAGTTCCCAGAACGTATCTTTTGAAAGAATTGAGAAGACGTGGTGCATACAAGAACCACAACTTTAGGTCCCACAGTTATTTAGTCATTGGCCCTGACAGTCTTTTGTAACAGAAACCTTGTGTTCATGATGACTCCAACATCCTTTCAGATATATTGATTAAACTTTGTAGGATTGTAGATGAGGTTGAGAAGATGTGTTGCATAAATTACAACTCTAGGTGCTGTAGTTTAGAATTATCTCCCCTAATAGAAACCTTGTGATCTTGGTAACTCCAACACCTTTTCAGATATATTCATGATACTTGGTAGGATTGTACATAAGGTTGAGAAAGCATGTCGAACAAAAGAATCGCAACTCTAAGCACCACGTTTTTTTAGTTATCTCCCCTGATGGTATTTGGTAATGGAAACCTTATGATTGCCATAATTTCAACACCCTTTCAGATATATCGATGATATTTAGGAGAATTGTACAAGAGGTTGAGAAGGCGTGTCTTGTACAAGATCTACAACTCTAGGTACTGCAGTATTTTTAGGTATCTCCCTTGTCAGTATTTGGTAATAGAGACTTGTAATCACTGTAACTCCAACACTCCTTGAAATATATTGATAATACTTGGTAGGATTGAACAGGAGGTGAGAAGGTTAGTCGTATAAAAAACTGTAACAGAATGCTGCAGTTTTTAGACTTACAATGGGAAAATGCCTGTCATCACCATAACTCCCTCAGTTTTAATTGGATGCTCCTGAACCTTGGAGATGATGGATATGGATGAAATCTTGAAGAAGTTCAAAATCTGGCCAGATTGGATCATTAATCTTAGAGTTACATCCCCGTGATTGCTAAAAAAGACTCTGTTTGACTTTGTCATCAGCATAACTTGCTCAGTTTTGATTGGATCTTCCTAAAACTTGCAGATAAGGTACGTAAACATGGATCAGACAGGTTTGAAATCTGGCCAGATTGGGTCATTAGCCTTAGAATTACTTCCCAATGACTACTGAAAAAATCTGACTTTGACATCAGCATAACTCATTTAGTTTAGATTGGAGCTTCCTGAAACTTGCAGGTAAGGTGGAAATGTATGAAATCTCGCATGAGTTCGGAACCCTGTCAGATTGGATCATTGATCTTAGAATTACGTCCTCCTTGAATGCTGCAAGTCTCCATTTGACTTTTTAATCAGCGTAACTTGATCAGTTTCTATTGGCTCTTCCTGAAACTTGCAGATAAGGTCGACATAAATGAAATCTTGGTTGAGTTCTAAAACCTACACAATCTGATTGATAGAGTTAGGTCCCTTCAATGCCCTTGATTGCTAAAGACACATTAAGTTAACCTTGTTTGCTTAATAGCTCCTTCAGTGCCCTTGATTGCTAAAGACACATAAAGCTAACCTTGTTTGCTGCATAGCTCCATAAATTAAAATTGAGGACATGGATATTTTGGAGTTATGTCCTCTAGATTAATGAATATTGCAGACATTTAGTGACCTTTTCAGCACAGGTGAGCATTAATGACCACCATGGTCCTCTTGTTTATATATGAAGTGTGCAGAGAGCTGAGACAAACAAAAATCACAGTTGAATTCGAAGCTTGATTTTGGAGTTACAAGTACTTGCCTTTGATTGCTGAAAAAAAGACTGTTATTGACATTGTTCAAGGCATATAGTCTATTTATGATCTATAAAATGTGTTCTCTTGTGTAACCACTTTTTAACCACAAATATTTTTCCATAGATTAAAGCAGATGCATCCTCTTATTTCACTTTTGGTTGTATATGTGCTAAAAAGAAAGACATGTGACTAGCGAGTCCAATAGTTAAAACTTTACTGAAATATTCCAAATACTTTCATCATTGGTTCTTGTGAAAATTTTAAAAAATGTTTTAAAAAACTTTAATTTGAAAATATTCCAAATACTTACTTCATTGGTTCTTATGAAAAATTAAAAAAAAAAAATGTTTTAAAAAACTTTAATTTGAAAATATTCAAGGAATATCTATAGATAGAAAAGGTCTCTTCCATATTTATATGTTCGGGTGCAGTGCTTATACATTTTCATATTTAGTTTGATTTATAAATGCAAGTTAGTTTTGAAAAATCAAATATGTTAAACTAAAATTTAAATTCCATTATCTGAAGTTATTTTACTGAAATTTTATATATATTTTGTAATGATCTTTCAGAATGTAATTTTCAACAATAAATTTATTCTTGGTAAGTTTTTTTCCAACATAGTGACCTGTATCTTGCATTTTTAATATTAAAAAAAAAATGTTTTTGAAATTTAATTATATTAGTTTTCATAATTTAAAAAAAATTCTAGCTTGAAATATAAAGTCTTAATATTCAATAGTAATAGAATACTTACTTTTTCTTTTATCAAAATTAGCAGTCTAGAATAAAATGATGAGGATTTAAAATCTACTCTGAATTGTGCAGAATGCAAACGTGGTGTTGCAAAAAAGGCATTGCTTTAATTACATATCAAGAAATATTGAACAAAATGAAAGTACAGATGATATGTATTCTAGAGGCTTATAGAATTTTAGGAAACTGCCCCCATCAGCACTCTCAGTGCTTTGATTGATTTAAAAGTCACCCCAATACTTCGAATCTGATACCTTAGTGGGATAAGAAGAAGTCCAAGATGGCCCTGTATTGCTCACCAGATATTTTATAAATTTTGTGGAACTGTGTAAAGAGCAGTATTTGTATTGGGATGGAGTGGTTTGGAATTGTAAATGGGGAAATTTTGAAACCTCTCAACAGAGTTATGGCCCTTGAGTGACATCAAAATTTCATTTTTTTGTTAAATATCTTTTTTGGTGAAATTTTATGTACACATTGATTCTGACTACTCTGCTTTTGACATCTTTCAGAAAGTCATTGTTTTACCTCGCAAAGTGGCAGAAGCAGTAAATTTGCACACTTTTGTCATGATTTATTGCAAACCATTTTGTCATAACTAAGAGTTTTGTCCTGTTCCCTGTTTTTCAAAAAAAAAGGAATATTTTTATTTTTCCCATAGTAAAAATAGATACAAATTATGCAAAAATGAACAGTGTAGGAACATTGTGGCCAGGTTTTCAACAAGTTTCACTTGTTCAAAATTTCTGAATTTTCACAATATTATTGTGAAATGTCAATAATTAAAAATCAGTGCAGAAAAGCAACAAATATTTTATTATAATAGGTCAGATCAATTTTTGGCTATAACATTTCAACAGAGATGGTTGACATAAAAGTTGTGATTTTAATTAATATCTTGAGGAAGGTTACATACTTGTTGCCTGCAATGGCATGGTATCATGCTGTGTCTGCAATCCTTCTTATTTAGCTCACCTGAGCAGAAGGCTCACTGGTGAGCTTATAGTATGACTGGCCTCTGTCAACATTTTCAAACATCTTCTCTGAGACTACTGGGCCCATTGAAGTCAAATTTCATGTGGAGCATCCATGGGATCGGGGAAAGAAAGTTTATTTGCAGGGTCCAGGTCACATGACCAAGATGGCCGCCATGCCCATATAAGGTAAAAACCCTTAAAAAATCTTCTTCTCCGGAACCAGTAGGCCGATTGTCATGACACTTGGTTTGTAGCATTGGGGACTTGAGCGAATCATAGTTTGTTCATAGTTCATAGTTTGTTCAAATGATGTCACTTGAATGACCTTGACTTATTTTAGGCAAAGGTCAAATTTATTCGCATAGACTTTTGTATGGGAAAAAGTCAAAACCTTGTATTTTTCAGAAACTATTGCAGCCTGTGGTCTGAAAATTGGTAGATCTAGTAAGCTAAATGAGTAAATAAAACCAAATGAGTATTCAAGGTAAAGGTCATTCCATGACCATGGCCCAAGGTCATTCAGATATAAAAATCAAAACTTGTTTTTCTCAAAAAGTGCTGGGCCGTTTGTAACCAAATTTCATATAAAAATTTTTAGGAACAAGAAAATGAATTAAATAATATGAGTTTGGTTGCATGACCAATATGGCCGCCATGCCATATAAGGTCAAAACCCATTAAAAATCTTCTCCCAAACCAATAGGCCAATTGTCATGAAACTTGGTATGTAGTATTGGGGACTCGAGCCAATCATAATTTGTTCAAATGATGACACTTGGATGACCTCGACCTATTTTAGGCCAAGGTCAAAGTTCACATAGACTTTTGTATGGGAAAAAGTCAAAACCTTGTATTTTTCAGAAACTATTGCAAAAAATTGGTAGATGCAGTGAGCTAAATGAGTAAATGAAACTACATGAGTATTCAAGGTCAAAGTCATTTCTTGACCTTGGCCCAAGGTCATTCAGATATGAAAATTAGAATTTGTTTTTCTCAGAAACTACTGGGCCATTTGTAACCAAATTTCATATAAAAATTTTTTAGGATAAAGAAAATGAAAATTAATTAATATGAGTGGTCACACTACCAATATGGCCACCAGCCCATATAAGGTCAAAACCCTTTAAAAATCTTCTTCTCAGGAACCAGTGGGCTGATTATCATGAAACTTGGTATGTAGCATTGGGGACTCAAGCCAATCATAGTTTATTCAAATAATGATCCCTGGATGACCTTGCCTATTTTAGGCCATACTTTGGTCGCATAGGCATTTGTATGGGAAAAACTCAAAACTGTGTATTTTTCAGAAACTATTCCAGCCTGTGATCTGAAAATTTGTAGATGCAGGTAGCTAAATAAAGTAAATGAAACTACATGAGTATTCAAGGTCAAGGTCATTCTTTGACCTTGGCCCAAGGTCATTCAGATATGAAAATTAAAACTTGTTTTTCTCAGAAACCACTGGGCCATTTGTAACCAAATTTCATAGGAAAACTTTAGGAACAAGGAAATGAAAATTAATAAATATGAGTTTGGTCAATTGACAAATATGGCTGCCATGCCCGTATATGGTAAAATCATTTATAAAAACCTTATTCTCCGGAACCAATGGACTGATTGCCTTGAAACTTGGTATGTAGTATTGGGGTCTCGGGGCCCATTGTAGTTTAATTCAAATGATGACTGGCTTGACCTTGACCCAATTTACATCAAGGTCAAATTTGGTTGCATATGCTTTTGTATGGGAAAAAGTGGAAATTGTTAATTTTTTGGAAACTGTTCTTGCCTGAGAACTTTAATTTTGTATTTGCATTCAACTAAATGAGTAAATGAAGCTACATGAGTATCAAAGGTCAAGGTCACTCCTTGACCTTTGGCCTTAGCACAGAATTTAACATAATCAGCAAATAAACTCATGATACAGACCCCTGGGTTCATGATCCTAAGGAGGGGCATAAAGCCCCACAACATGAGCCTGGCTTCCAATAAGCATATTAACGGTCCATGGGACAGTCTTCTATAATGACCTTCAAATTCATTTCAAAAAACACTCAGCACTCAGGTGAGCGGTTTAGGACCATTGGTCCTCTGGTCTTTAAGTGCCTCAACCATACACAGGTTTATCACACGACTGTTATCATGCAGAGGTCACATGATCATGGCAGATCCACAAATACAACAGCTTGATTATTGAGCTACCACATAAATCATTCAGAAATGGTGAAAATTATGGCTCCTCTGGTAAGCGTACCTTCTCAAACAACACATATCAAATGGATAATCAACATTGTAAGGGATAAAGCATAGGACTGTTTTCAGTAGCCAATTGTCCCATATCTCTGTGTCTATCTAATCAATTGATTTTAGACTGTTCATTGGTTGGACTTTCATAGACACAATTCAAGCGGATAATACAATACTATTCACAAATTGCCTGTTACTTTGTGTGATCTGGACTCTTTGGAGTAGATAGGAATTCATGTTGGTCTCTAGTGATTCCCTGGGATTTTCTAATTCCATTCGAGAAAATAAGATTGTATGTGATGCGAATTTCAATAGTGTTTAGATTTGATTGGACTTATAAATCACAACATTTTGACAGTTGAATAAAATTAGAGAAAGGGATGTTTGTATAATTTGCTGCTGTCTGCATTTCCAGCAAGAACCCAAATAAATAATGCCAGGCATTTGGAAATAATTCTTTGGATGTAAATTTTGTCATTGGATTTACTCTTTGCAAACTGACAGTGAATTGATGGTATGTTTCTGTTTACAATTTGCACGAAATGAGAAGACAATTTGGATGAAATATCAAACCCTACTTTCTCCTGAGGAAACAGTTTGCATGAAAGGTCAAACTCTATTTTCTGGGGAAAATAAGAAAATTACTTCAAAATATTGTCTGCAGCAATTTTTACTCAACATGCAAAGTATTAAATTATTTGTCAGTACTAAACGGAACTTACTTGTCCAAGGTATGTATGGTATGGTCAGCCTGTGCAGTTTGATACTTACTTCCCACTTCATCTACACCTTCATGAATGGTTGACAATGTAGAATGAACTGGTCAAACCTAAAGACCCTGTACAGACTGCACAGTTGTATTAACTAACCTGTGCTGTTGTTGGAATCTTATGCTTTAAGCACTCTTTTTGTGCAACAGAGCTTATTTGCTGATGGTATTAACCTTTACCACTAGCTAGACAAATTAAGCAGATGACAAATTGATGATATTTTTCAAAATTTTCCCAGAAAATAGGGTACTTCACTCTAGCATACTTTTTATATTCTGGTCCTTGGGATACACTGAGTCCATCTTAAATTATTCTGAAAATAGAGAAGTACTGATTAAGCTGGCTCTAGAGGGTATGATCAGTGTTGCATATTACAGTACTGTTCATGAATAGACTTAGTATAAAACAGTGTGCTATTTTTATATGTCCGTTTTGAAAAAAACAGACATTATGTTATGGCATTACTTGGCTATCTGTCCGTCTGTTCAGCGTAAACAATTTATGTGCGCACCATAACTGTAAGGAATATTTTGATGAAACTTTATAGCAATATAAGACAGTGTGTTGCGTACAAAAATGATTGCTCTCCCTTTCTTAGTTTCTGAGTTACTTCCCTTTGATTGTTTTTTTTTCGGACTATCCTTGTGTGCACCATAACTTGATAACCATATGGAATATCTTGATGAAACTTCATAGCATTGTGTATGAGGTCAAGACAGTGTTGTCATGTGCAAAATTAGCTCTCCCTTTCTTACTTTCTGAGTTGCTGCCCTTTGATAAGATTTTTTTATGCCCCCACCATTTTCATTGTGGGGGGTGGGGGGGGGGTGTATATAGTATCACCGCTGTACGTCCGTCCGTCCGTCCTGTCCGTCCCTCCTGTACATAACGCAAAC
Source organism: Anodontia alba (assembly GCA_964016985.1). NCBI lineage: Eukaryota > Metazoa > Mollusca > Bivalvia > Lucinida > Lucinidae > Anodontia > Anodontia alba. The sequence continues at coordinate 52,096,567 of OZ024824.1, forward strand.
GTTCGATATCTTTTGCAAAGATTGGTGTATTGGATTCAAATTTTATACACAGGTATATAATGATAAAATGTAGGTCAATTTCAATTTAGGGTAAAATCCACCAATTAGTTTGGGAGTTATGGCCCTTTTTTCAACTTTGAAAAATGGTTTCTGTTCGATATCTTTTGAAAAGATTAGTTTATTGGATTCAAATTTTATACACAGGTATATAATCATAAAATGTAGGTCAAGCTCGATTTAAGGTAAAATACACCAATTATTTTGGGAATTATGGTCCTTTGTCAACTTTGAAAAATGGTTTCCGTTCGATATCTTTTGAATAAATTAGTGTATTGTATTCAAATTTTGTGCACAGGTATATAATCATAAAATGTAGGTCAAGTTCAATTTAGAGTAAAATCCAGCAATCATTTTGGGAGTTATGGCCCTTTTTCAATTTCTTTTTTTAACTTTGAAAAATTGTTTCCATTCAATAACTTTTGAAAACATTAGTGTATTGGCTTCATATTTATTACACAGGTATATAATCATAAAATAGAAATCGATTAAGGGTAAAATCCACCCATTGTTTTGGGAGTTATGGCCCTTTTTCACCTTCAAAAAATGTTTTCCTTTTGATATTTTTTTAAAAGATTTGTGTATTGGATTCATATTTTATACACAGTTATATAATCATAAAATATAGGTCAAGTTCGAGTTAGGGTAAAATCCGCCAATTATTATGAGAGTTATGGCCCTTTTTTCAACTTCATTTTTTGCAAAATGCTTGATTGCGGGTGAGGATGGCCCTTGGGCATGGACATCTGTGTTGTACTGACACATTTCTAGTTCATACCACCCTTGTGCATGCCATAACTAGGTAACCGTATGGAATATCTTTATGAAATATGATAGCAATGTGCATCTGTACTGAAAATCATCACTGAAATTTCAGAGAAATTTCTCTGGAATTTTAAGGAAATAATTCTCCAAAATTTCACTGATATTCAGTGAAATAGTTGGTATATTTCATTGAAATTTCATTGAATTTTCACTGATATTTCAGTGAAATATTTCTTCAGATTTTCAGTGAAATTTCACTGAAATATCAGTGAACTTTCAACGAAATATCAATGAAAAGAAAAAATTACAATGCAAACACAAAAGGGTAAGCATAACCTGTAATTTACTTTTTCTTCCATTTTTGTACCTTAAATTTTACTTTTTCTTCCATTTTTGTACCTTAATGATTTTAACAGCTTGTTAGGCTAAATCTGATGCAGCAAAATTAATCAAGTAAACTTAAAAAATCTTACTACATCTAACACAAACAAGGAATTCTGTATATTTGGAATTTCAGTAAAATCTTAGTTATAGATAAAGGGTCACTGGAATTTCACTGAAATTTAGAGCTTCAGTGGAAAACACTGAAATTTCAGTGCAATTTTACTGAAATTTCAAAGGCTTTTTCAGTAGGGTATGTGGTTATGGCAGTGTGTCGCGTACGAAAAACGATTGCTCTCCCTTTCTCAATTTCTGAGTTACATCCCTTTGATAAAATTTTTGACTGACCTTGAAGTACCATAAATAGGTAACCGTACGGAATATCATGATAGAACTTTATAGTAATGTATATGAGGTTAAACAGTATGTCACATACAAAAAAGATTGCTCTCCTTTTTTTTAGTTTTTGAGATACTTCTCCTTGATTGTTTTTTTTTCACATTATCCTTTAGCATGCAATAACTTGGTAACCATATATGGAATATCTTCATGAAACTTTATAGCAATGTGAATGAGGTTAAATGATGTGTCACATACAAAAATGATTGCTCTCCTTTTTAGCTCACCTAAGCACGAAGTGCTCATGGTGAGCTATTGTGGTCAGTCCGTCGTGCGGCATCAACAATTGCTTTAAAAACCTACTCCTCCTACACCCCTGGGCCAGCTGACTCGATACTTGGTAGGAAGCATCGGGGTGACTTATAGATCAAAAATAGCTAAAATCGTTCCAATTGGAAATCCAAGATGGCGGCCATCTTGAAATTCTATTTTTCGCTTCTTCTCCTGAACCGGAACTTGGTAGGAAGCATCGGAGTGACTAGAAGATAAAAAATAGCTAAAATCATTCCTATTGGAAATCCAAGATGGCTGCCATTGCAGCCATCTTGAAAATCTATTTTTCGCTTCTTCTCCTGAACCGAAAGGCTTATTGACTTTAAACTTGGTAGGAAGCATCGGGGTGACTTTTAGATCAAAAATAGCTAAAATCGTCCCTATCGGAAATCCAAGATGGGGATCTTGAAAATCTAGTTTTCACTTCTTCTCCTGAACCAAAGGGCCAATTGACTTGAAACTTGGTAGGAAGTATCGGGGTGACTTGTAGATCAAAAATAGCTAAAATCGTTCTGATCAGAAATCCAAGATAAAATCTATTTTTCGCCTCTTCTCCTGAACTGAAAGGCCAATTGACTCAAAACTTGGTAGGAAGCATCTGGGTGACTTGTAGATCAAAAATAGCTAAAATCGTTCAGATCGGAAATCCAAGATGGCTGCCGTCTTGAAAATCTATTTTTTGCTTCTTCTCCTAAACTAAAAAGCCAATTGACGGGAAACTTGGTAGGAAGCATCGGGGTGACTTATATGTCAAAAATAGCTAAAATCTTTCTGATCGGAAATCCAAGATGGCCGCCATGGCAACCATCTTAAAAATCTGTTTTTCACTTCTTCTCCTAAACTGAAAGGCTTATTGACTTTAAACTTCGTAGGAAGTATCGGGGTGATCAAAAACAGCTAAAATCGTCCCTATTGGAAATCCAAGATGGCCGCCTTGAAAATCTCTTTTTCGCTTCTCCTGAAGGGAAAGGCCAATTGACTGAAAACTTGGTAAGAAGCATTGGGGTGACTTGTAGATCAAAAATAGCTAAAACCATTTTGATGGGAAATCCAAGATGGCTGCCATGGCGGCCATCTTGAAAATCTATTTCTTTACATAGACTTATATAGGATGGCCCCATTCTAAGTATTGAAGCAGAAATAAGAAAAATGCCATAGATTATCATTACCCATGCCCATGTCTTTAAGGTCTACAAAACACACTTTGAGTTTTTGAGTCTCATAACTTTTATGTTAAAATATTTAAAGAGCTCATACATGTATTTTTCTAACAAAATGATTCATTTAGTTAATATTTGGTATGATGTTAGATATCAATCCAAAGTATCCAAATTCCCCTCTGTTTGATTCTTTATTCATTCATCCATCTGTTCATCAGGCCTTCAAACGCTATAAGAGGGGCTGATTTTCCATGAAAGTTAACATGCATACATTGCAACTTTTGCTTTAAAAGACTTCTCCTCTGACACTGCTGGACAGATTTTTCAATAATTTCACAAGAAGGTTCCTTGGTTGATCCTCTACCAAAATTGCTCAAACTGTCCTGCTCTGCTGAACAAGTGGCTGCCAGAACTAAAAATAAAAGAAAAACTAAGGCACCATGGGATCTTGCTTCTGTCAAGCACCCACTCCCCCATTCCCCCAGGCCTATAATACTGTACAAGCCAACATGCTTTTATCTGTGCCAAGCACCATCACATTCCTCCCAAGGCCTGTATAACACAGTTCTTAAATCTCAAGCCTGTCATCTGAAAACATTCATTTTCAACAAATTTTAAACATGCATAGTCCTATGAAGAGAAACCACAGTCCTATGAAGAGAAACCATAGTCTTTTAGAATATACTAGAGACAATGACACTCAGGTAAGCTAATTAGGGCCCTCCGGGCCCTCTTGTATTCACCCCTATGATTAGTGTCTTTCTCCAGTGACTGTCTCATCCATGAGAATTTCTTCACATCAGAATATTTTGTTGGTGCTTAGTAGAAATGTAAAACAGGACGAGACAACATGTTGCCTACAAGAATGATAACTCTGCCTTTCTTACTTTTGGCGTTATCTCCCTTTGGCATATTTGACAGTGATTATCCATTGATTTTGAGTACACTCTGTAAGTCAAATACCCTTTGCAGTATTTTTATGATACTTGGTAGAAATGTAGAACAGGACGAGATGACGTGTCACGTACAAGAATGACAATTCTGCCTTTCTTCCTTTTTGGCATTATCTCCCTTTGTTATATTTGACAGTGATTATCCATTGATTTTGTGTCCACTCTGTAAGTCAAATACCCTTTGCAGTATTTTAATAATACTAGGTAGAAATGTAGAACATGACGAGATGACTTGTCGCGTACATGAATGACAACTCTGGCTTTCTTAACTTTTGGAGTTATCTACCTTTGTTTTGTTTGAAATAGATTTCTTATACGCTCTGTAACCTGAATACCCTTCAGAATATTTTAATGGTACTTGGTGGAAATGTAGAACAGGACAAGATGACATGTCACATACATGAATGACAACTCTGCCTTTCTTACTTTTGGCGTTATCGCCCTTTATATATTTGACAGTGATTTCGTGTCCGCTCTGTAACTCAAATACCCTTTCGAATATTTTGATGGTGCTTGGTAGAAATGTAGAACAGAACGAGATGATATGTCGCATACAAGAATACCAACTCTGCCTGTCTTACTTTTGGCATTATCTCCCTTTGTTATATTTGACAGTGATTATGCCCACAACTTCAAAGAAGTTGGAGGGGCATATTGCTTCTATGTTGTTCGTCTGTCTGTCTGTCTGTCCTTCCGTCCTTTGGTCCATCCGTCTGTCCTTCTATCCATCCGTTCGTCATGCTTTTTGATGGATAGCATAACTTTAGAACCGTGAACGCTACTGTTTTGAAATTTCTTATATGGATTCCTCATGAAAAAATAGCTGACACATGTTTTTTTCTTGACAGGATTATGCCCCCTTTCTGAGTTATGGCCCTTTGAAAAAATATGGATGCAATCTTGTCAGCAAAATATCTAAAAAATTATTGAAGCTAGAGCCTTGAAACTTGATGAATAGACTGGTAGTGATGAGTAGACAACCTGATTAACTTTTGAAGAAATTTTAAAAAATACTTCTTGAGTTATGGCCCTTTGTAATTTTGGGCCTTTTTACCTTGTCAGCAAAATATTTCAAAAACTGTTAGAGCTAGAGCCTTGAATCTTAGTGAATGGATTTGTAGTGATGAGTAGATGACCTGAGAAACTTTTGAAGAAATTCTGAAAAATACTTCATGAGTTATGGCCCTTTGTAATTTTGGGCATTTTTACCTTGTCAGCAAAATATCTCGAAAATTATTGAAGCTAGAGCCTTGAAACTTGATGAATAGACTGGTAGTGATGAATAGACAATCTGATTAACATTTGAAGAAATTTTGAAGTATACTTCTTGAGTTATGCCCCTTTGTAATTTTGGGCATTTTTACCTTGTCAGCAAAATATCTCAAAAACTGTTAGAGCTAGAGCCTTGAAACTTTTATGCGGCAGACTGCATGCCTAGTTGTCAACCCAATCATTGTTGATGGCTATGCTTCACTCTTTAATTGCACGACAGCGGTTCGGGCCTTAGACTCAATGATTGCCTCTTCGTAAAACTTTAACCAGTGGGGGACGATAGGTCTTTGGCTTGGCCCGCCGTGGTTCAACTATTGGTTTTCATTTACTCTGGCATACAATAGAAATAGCCACGAGTACTCGTCTTTGTTTATTATAGTGATTAATTTGATTTTTATGTTTTCGCTTTGATGCATTGACTGAGTTTGGAGCTTTTATGCGAACCAAATTTTTGTGTGTTTCTGTATTAAGAGTAGCATCGGGACCCAGGGTGAAGTTAGCTAGCTGTAAAAGTGCTTTAAACCCCCCGGTGGTTTGCTCTACTGACCGTTCTAAGGCGGTGGTCCCGGTGTTAGTCTTACTCTTTGTTGCTTTGTGGATTATTCTACGAGGCGATTTGTTGTATGTCTTTCCATGTGTCATTTTGTTCTTGTGTTTTTCAGTCCTTTTAGTATTGCAATTACCTCGCTTGGGGAAGAGAGAGCTAATCTTAGTACTTTTCGTACGTTTATGCGGTTTGTGCTTGTTTGGATTTGTTGGTTTCCTCTTCCTCTTGGGGTCTGGGAAGGGCTGCGGTTTGTGATTGTGGCACTCCCTGGACTTTTCTCTTACCTTTTTTTAGTAAATGGATTTGTAGTGATGAGTAGATGACCTGATTAACTTTTGAAGAAATTCTAAAAAAAATACTTCATGAGTTATGGCCCTTTGTAATTTTGGGCAATTTTACCTTGTCAGTAAAATATCTCAAAAAACGTTGGAGTTAGAGCCTTGAAACTTGATGAATAGACTGGTAGTGATGAGTAGACAACCTGATTAACTTTTGAAGAAATTTAAAAAATACTTCTTGAGTTATGGCCCTTTGTAATTTTGGGCATTTTTACCTTGTCAGCAAAATATCTCAAAAACTATTAGAGCTAGAGCCTTGAAACTTAATAAATAGATTTATAGTGATGAATAAATGACCTGATTAACTTTTTAAGAAATTCTGAAAAATACTTCATGAGTTATGGCCCTTTGTAATTTTGGACATTTTACCTTGTCAGCAAAATATCTCAAAAACAATTGGAGCTAGAGCCTTGAAACTTGATGAATAGACTGGTAGGGATGAATAGACAACCTAATTAACTTTTGAAGAAATTTTTGAAAAATACTTCTTGAGTTATGGCCCTTTGTGATTTTGGGCATTTTTACCTTGTCAGCAAAATATCTCAAAAATTGTTAGAGCTAGAGCCTTGAAACTTAGTAAATGGATTTGTAGTGATGAGTAGATGACCTGATTAACTTTTGAAGAAATTCTGAAAAATACTTCATGAGTTATGGCCCTTTGTAATTTTTGGCATTTTTACCTTGTCAGCAAAATATCACAAAAACTGTTAGAGCTAGAGCCATGAAATTTGGTGAATGGATTTCTAATGATGAGTAGACAACCTGATTAACGTTTGTATAAATTTTGAAAAATACTTATTGGGTTATGGCCCTTTGTAATTTTGGACATTTTTATCTTGATAGCAAAATATCTCAAAAAACTGTTAGAGCTAGAGACTTGAAACTTGGTGAATTGATTGGTAATGATGAGTAGATGACCTGATTAACTTTTGTATAAATTCTGAAAAATATTTCGTAAGTAATGGCCCTTTGTAAATTTGGGCATGTTTCCCTTGTCAGCAAAATATCTAAAAAAGTATTGAAGCTGGAGCCTTGAAACTTGATGAATAGATTGGGAGCGATGAGTAGATGACCTGATTATGCCCCCAGTTTCGAATGAAATTGATGGGGCATATTATTTTGCCTTCGTTTGTCCGTCTGTTTGTTTGTCCGTTCGTCAAGCTTTTTTGTGCATGCCATATCTTAAGAACCCTGCATGCTAGTGTTTTGAAATTTTATATTTGGGTTCCCAATGAAAAAATAGCTGACCCGTATTTTTTTTCTTGTCCAGCATGTTTGTTTAGAGTTATGCCCCTTTGAAAAAAAATCAGAATTAAATCTTGTGAGCAAGATATCTCGAAAAGTATTTAAGCTGGGTTCTTGAAATTCGATATAGTGAGTGGGAATGATGTGTAAATTACCTGATTATATTTTGAGAGAATTCCGTGAAAATATTGATAAAGTTATGGCCCTTTGCGGTTCTGCGCATTTGACCGTGTCAGCAAGATGTCTCGAAAAGTACTTAAGTTAGGGCCTTGAAATATTATATGCTGATTGGGGATGATGTGGAGATTACCTGATTTGTTTTTTAGGGAATTCCATGAAAAATTGACATAGTTATGGCCCTTTGTAGTTTTAGGCATTTTGACCTTGTCAGCAAGATATCTCAAAAAGTATTTAAGCCAGAGCATGATATTTGGTATATTGATTGGGATTGAAGAGGAGATCACCTGATTAAATTTTGAACCAATTAAATGAAATGTTGGAGTTATGGCCCTTCGCGATTTCTGGCCATTTAATGTCGTTGCTTTATTGTGGATAGCATAAGTTCAGAACCATGTGTGCTAATGTTTTGAAATTTCATATTTTGATTCCTCATGAAAAAATAGGTGACCCGTATTTTTTTCTTATCCCAATTGTCTCCTATTTTAGAGTTATTTCCCTTTGATAAAATAACATTGAAATCTCATATATTTGTACTGTTGTTACTGTCATGGGCAAGCAGTGTTGGAGTCAAGCAGTGTGAGAGTCAGGCAGTTGGGGGCATAGTGTTTTACAAACACCAGCTCTAGTTATCCATTGATTTCATGTCCACTCTTTAAGTCAAATACCCTTTACAATCTGTAAGTCAAATACCCTTAGCAATATTTTATGATACTTGGTAGACATGTAGAACATGACAAGACGACTTGTCATGCACAAGAATGACAACACTGGTTTTCTTACTTTTGGAGTTATTATAAGCCCGTTTGAAAAATGGGATGTATTATGTTACGGGGTATGGCGTCCGTCCATCCATCCGTCTGTCTGTCCGTCCGGAAACTTTTTCGTTTCCGGCTAACTCCTCCTACAGTTTACATCTGATCAAGCTGAAACTTAGTATATAGTTAGACCATGATGTGATGCAGCACATATTGTTTCAGGGTTACAGTCCACCAAATGTTTGCAGAGTTACGCCCCTTTGAAAATTTCTGCAACCTTTTCACTTCCAGTTAACTCCTACGTTTTACATCCAATCAAGCTGAAACTTCATTTATAGTTAGACCATGATGTGGAGCAGCGCATATTGTTTCGAGGTTACAGTCCACCAAATATTAGCAGAGTTAAGCCCCTTTGAAAATTTCTGTAAACTTTTCGTTTCCGGTTAACTCCTCTTACAGTTTACATCCAATCAAGCAGAAACTTCATTTATAGTTAGACCATGATTTGGAGCAGCGCATATTATTTCGGGGTTACAGTCCACCAAATGTTTGCAGAGTTATGCCCCTTTGAAAATTTCTGTAAACTTTTCATTCCTGGTTAACTCCTCCTACATTTTAAATCCAATCAAGCTGAAACTTCATTTATAGTTAGACCATGATGTGGAGCAGCGCATATTGTTTTGAGGTTACAGTCCATCGAATATTAGCAGAGTTATGCCCCTTTGAAAATTTCTGTAAACTTTTCGTTTCCAGCTAACTCCTCCTACAGTTTACTTCCGACCAAGCTGAAACTTGATTTGTAGTTAGACCATGATGTGGAGCAGTGCATATTGTTTCAAGGTTACAGTCCACCAAATATTAGCATATGCCCCTTTGAAAATTTCTGCAAACTTTTCATTTCCAGTTAATTCCTACATTTTACATCTGATCAAACTGAAACTTCATTTATAGTTAGACCATGATGTGGAGCAGCGCATATTGTTTCAAGATTACAGTCCACCAAATATTAGCAGACTTATGCCCCTTTGAAAATTTCTGTAAACTTTTCGTTTCCGGCTAACTCCTCCTACAGTTTACATCCCATCAAACTGAAACTTCATTTATAGTTAGACCATGATTTGGAGCAGTGCATATTATTTCAGGTTTACAGTCCACCAAATGTTTGCAGAGTTATGCCCCTTTGAAAATTTTCTGTAAACTTTTCATTTCCGGTTAACTCCTCCTACATTTTCATCCGATCAAGCTGAAACTTCATTTATAGTTAGACCATGATGTGGAGCAGCGCATATTGTTTTGAGGTTACAGTCCACCAAATATTAGCAGAGTTATGCCCCTTTGAAAATTTCTGTAAACTTTTCGTTTCTGGCTAACTCCTCCTACAGTTTACATCCGATCAAGCTGAAACTTGATTTGTAGTTAGACCATGATGTGGAGCAGCGCATATTATTTCAAGGTTACAGTCCACCAAATATTAGCAGAGTTATACCCCTTTGAAAATTTCTATTAATTTTTCCTTTCTGGTTATATCCTCCTACAGTTTACATCTGATCTAGCTGAAACTTCATAAATAGTTACACAATGATGTGGAGCAGAGCATATTATTTTGAGGCTACAGTGCACCAAATATTGGCAGAGTTATGCCCCTTTGAACATTTCTGTAAACTTTTTTTTCCGGCTAACTATTCCTACAGTTTACATCCGATCAAGTTGAAACTTGATTTGAAGTTAGACCATGATATGGAGCAGCCCATATTGTTTCAAGGTTACAGTCCACCAAATATTAGCAGGGTTAAACCCCTTTGAAAATTTCTATTAATTTTTTGGTTTCCGGCTAAATCCTACAGTTTACATCCGATCAAGCTGAAACTTCATAAATAGTTACATGATGATGTGGAGCAGCGCATATTATTTCGAGGTTACAGTGCTCCAAATATTGGCAGAGTTATGCCCCTTTGAAAATTTTTGTAAACTTTATGCAGCATATTGTTTAGAGGTAATAGTGTGCTAATTTTATTTTATAATAGGTATATTTTTTGCAAATAACTAAAGTTATGACCATATGGGCATTATTTATTTATTTATTTATTTTTACATCTTCTTTTATTAGATTTGCAAGGAAATGTTGCCATTAATAAATCTTTATAAATACATTTATTAAATGATACAGAATTAAGAAGGTTGACTAATATCAAAACTTATAAACATAATACTTTTTGGATTTTTTTTTTTTAATACTCTTCTGAGTTGGCTCCCTTGAAGAACAAAAATAAAATCAGTATAAAACAAGTTAAAGGTTTACAAAAAAATTTCTTGCAGCAGTTTTTTTTTTTTTTTAGGTTGTTTATTTTTGTTTTGTTATTGTTTGGTCCTATATTGAAGTATAGGAAAAACAAGTTAAAGGTTTACAAAAAAATTTCTTGCAGCAGTTTTTTTTTTTTTTTTTTGTTTTTTTTTTAGGTTGTTTATTTTTGTTTTGTTATTGTTTGGTCCTATATTGAAGTATAGGAAAAACAAATTAGCCAAAGACTCATATGAGCTTATAATATAGCTATGCTTCTGTCGTGTGTCCTCCGTCCAAAAACACATCCCTAGATGCAGCAAACCTTCCTATTTTCCCAGGAGGGAGAACAGGGTTCATACATGTCAGGGAAATGTCAGGGAAATTTATTTTTTTTTCAAGTTCAGGGAATTGTCAGGGAATTCTGTGATGTGTCAGGGAAAAATGAAATTTTGCAAAAATGACAGGGAAATGTCAGGAAATTTTACATTTTAACCTGATGAAGCTGGAATGTTTGGTCCCAATGTATCTTTTTTGCTAAATTCATAAAATTTTCGGCTCCAATACTGTCAGGGAAGTTTGAATTTGTGTCAGGGAAATGTCAGGGAATTGTCAGGGAATTTTGGTCAGTCCTTGGAGAAGTCATTCTCCCTTAATTTCTGGCCAGTTTGAACCCTTAGGTTACAGTTCACCAAATATCAGCAGAGCTATGCCCCAATGAAATTTTTAAAAAAAAATTTTTTGTAATTCTACTTACAGTTTATATCCGGAGCACTGAATTATACTGGAACCAGTTTATGTGCTACATCTTATTACTTGCCATGGGCGTATAATGCCCCCCTTGGTGGAGCACTTGTCTACCTTTGTTTTGTTTGAAATAGATTTCTTGTCCGCTCTGTAACTGGAATACCCTTCAGAATATTTTGATGGTACTTGGTAGAAATGTAGAAGAGGACAAGATGACATGTCACGTACAAGAACGACAACTCTGCCTGTCTTACTTATGGGGTTATCTCCCTTTGTTATATTTGACAGTGATTATGCATTGATTTCGTGTCCACTCTGTAACTCAAATACCCTTTCGAATATTTTGATGGTGCTTGATAGAAATGTAGAACAGAACGAGATGATGTGTCACGTACAAAAATGACAACTCTGCTTTTCTTACTTTTGGCATTGTCTCCCTTTGTTAGCTCACCTGAGCTATGCTCAGGATGAGCTATAGTGATCACTTTTTGTCTGTCCATCCTTTCGTCCGGTTGTCCATCCATTAACACCTTTAAGTAACTCCTCCAAAGCCGTTGAAGTGATTTGTCCCTAAGTTGGTAAGAATGTTGCTTGGTTAGGGGCCTTTAAAAATAGTGAAAATTATGGTGATCTGCCTCTTGGTTTGGTTGCCATGGCAACAGAAAGCTCCCATAGACTAATAATTGCAAAATGGTTAAATTGCATTTTCTCCATAACCAGTGAAGTAATGTGAACCATATTTGGCAGTTATGATCATTGGATGATTGTCTACCCATGTGTTTTATGACCAATGGCCATTTTGTTTGGTTGCCAACATTAAATTTTAAAAAAGGATTTTTTAAATGACATCTCCTCCAAAAACCACTGAAGCAGTAGGACTCTAATTTTGTACAAATGTTGCTTGGGTAAGGACAATTCAACATAGCTAAAACTATGGTGATCTGTTTCTTGGTTTGGTTGCCATGGCAACAGAAAGCTCCCATAGACTTTTAATGGGAAAAAGGTTAAATTGCATTTTCTCCATAACCAGTGAAGTAAAGTAAACCATATTTAGCGGTTATGATCATTGGATGATTGTCTACCCAGTAAATGTGTTTTATGACCAATGGCCATTTTGTTTGGTTGCCATGGCAACATTAAATTTTATAAAAGGAATTTCTTAAATGACATCTCCTCCAAAACCACTGAAGCAGTAGGACTCTAATTTTGTACAAATGTTGCTTGGGTAAGGACAATTCAAAATAGCTAAAATTATGGTGATCTGCCTCTTGGTCCCATAGACTTATAATGGAAAAATGGTTAAATTGCATTTTCTTCATAACACGTGAAGTGATGTAAACCATATTTGGCATTGATGATCATTTGATGATTGTCTACCCAGTTTGTGTGTTTCATGACCAGTGGCCATTTTGTTTGGTTTCCATGGCAACATTAAATTTGAAAAAAAGATTTTTTAATGACTACTCTAATTTGGTACAAATGTTAAATGGGTAAGGGCAATTGAAAATAGCTAAAAGTCTGCCAGTCTACCTCTTGGTTTGGTTGCTATGGCAACAGAAAACTCCCATATACTTATAATGAGAAAATGGTTTAATTGCATTTTCTCCATAACCAGTGAAATGATGTGAACTATATTTGGCAGTTATGATCATTGGATGATTGTCTACCCAGTTTATGTGTTTCATGACATTGCAGCATTAAATTTAAAAAAAAATGATTTTTTTTTAAATGACAGCTCCTCCAAAACCACAGTAAGCAGTGCTGCAAACTTCATTACTGCTTATGAAGAGTCAGTAAAATCGAGGCTTCCATTTTCTAATCCGTAAGTAGTTCTTTGTTTCCAAAGGCAATCTTTTTGACGTTTATTATATTTCCCTGCCCCTGTGCTGTTTACATTTATAAAATCATTATATTTTTAAACAACTCTTCAGAAACCACTCAGCCAATTTCCACCAAATTTCACATTGATCAGACTGTTGAAATATGATTGAGAGTTTGTTCAAATGATCAAGCTCCATTGACTGTCATGCCCATATATTCTTCTTAAAAACTAAGAACTGCTTAAATGATGATCCATCCATTAGTTGCAATGACAGGATTGGAAAAATGTTGCGTAACATATGCATATCTGCAGTGGCTTTGTCAACTCAGGTGAGCAAGCTGTGGCCTGTGGGCCTCTTGTTTGCAGTTTTTAGCTGGCCTGGACAAAGTCCAGGAAGAGCTTTTGCACCACCCTGGTGTTGGCTTCAGCATCAGCATCAGCATTGGCATTCACATTTATGTTAAAGTTTTTTAAGAGTTTATATTTTCCAGACCATTTGATAGATTTGGTTCATATTTTGTATGATGATAGATATAGTTCCAAAGTTTTATTCAGCAATACCCCAGCCCATTACATCAAGGTAAAGGTCATGGATTTTTAATGCTAAAATTTTTTAAGGGCTCATATTTTCCAAACTATATGATTGATTTTGTTCATATTTGGTATGATGATAGAATCAGTTCCAAAGTTTTATTCAGCAATACCCTGCTCATGTCTATGACCTGAAGGACACAGACTTCACACCATAACTAGGTTGCCATAACTAGGTAACCATATAGCAACATAACATACTTTTCGGTCCAGAAAAAAGAAAGAAAAGAAATGCGTATTTTATATTGCGGGAATCTGCTTTTTTTTATTTATTTTTTTTTTTGTAGAAGCACTCCTTCATCCAGACCATATAACTGTGTGAGGTCACCAGAAATCAGCACAAAGGCCGCAATCATGTGCCCTAGAATCCCATCTCTGAAAAAGTGTAGCCCGAGCCACGGTCCTGCTAAACAAAGAAAAGGACAGAAAAGGGGCTATTGGGTAGTGTTTATGTGTAGCTTTTTTTTTTTAATTTGAACGTAAAATCCAATCAATTTTAGAGGCCTATAGAATGTCAGGCAACCACCCTCATCAGGACTCTCAGTGCTTTGATTTGTATAATGTAACTGGATTTAGCCTTATGATGCTGATTTTTTTATTTGACCTGGGTTTTTGAGGGGGTACCCTTACATGAGCAGCTGTAATTATATCCCCCACTACCAAAGGGTGTGGGGGACATATCGCTTTTGGGACGGATCCCGTTGGAGTCGGCAATGGAGTCAGCATCGGTTTCGGTGTAAAACTTTTTGTCTGCTTTGTAACTTGAATACTCTTTGGAATATTTTGATGATACTTGGTAGAAATGTAGAACAGGAGAAGACGACGTGTCATGTAGAAGAATAACAACTCTGACTTTCTTACTTTCTGAGTTTTGTTAGCTTTGTTTTGTTAGCTCAAAGTGATCTGTTGTGATCAGTCAATGTCCGTCGTGTGTCATCCGTAGTTTGTAGTCCATCATGTGGCGTCAACAATTGCTTTAAAAGCCTACTCCTCCTACACCCCTGTGCCAAATGACTCGAAATTGTAGGAAGCATCGGGATGTCTTGTAGATCAAAAATAGCTAAAATCGTTCAGATCGGAAATCCAAGATGGCTGCCATGGTGGCCATCTTAAAAATCTATTTTTCGCTTCTTCTCCTGAACCAAAAGGCCAGTTGAATTGAAACTTGGTAGGAAGTATCGGGGTGACTTGTAGATCAGAAATAGCAAAAATTGTTCTGATCAGAAATCCAAGATAGCCCCCATGGTGGCCATCTTGAAAATCTATTTTTAGCTCACCTGAGCAGGAAGTGCCCATGGTGAGTTATTGTGGTCAGTCAATGTCTGTCGTCCATTGTGTGTCGTCCGTCGTGCGGCGTCAACAATTGCTTTAAAAGCCTACTCCTCCTACACCCCCGGGGCCAGTTGACTCGATATTTGGTAGGAAGTATCGGGGTGACTTGTAATCAATAATAGCTAAAATCATTCCGATTGGAAATCCAAGATGGCCGCCATCTTGAAAATCTATTTTTCGCTTCTTCTCCTGAGCCAAAAGGCCAATTGACTCCAAACTTGGTAGGAAGCATCAGGGTGACTTGTAGATCAAAAAAAGCTAAAATCGTGCCTATCGAAAATCTTGAAAATATATTTTTCGCTTCTTCTCCTAAACCCAAATGCCAATTGACTCGAAACTGGGTAGGAAACATCGGGGTGACTTGTAGATCACAAATAGCTAAACTCGTTCCGATCGGAAATCAAAGATGGCCCCCATGGCTGCCATCTTGAAAAGCTATTTTTCGCTTCTTCTCCTGAACCGAAAGGCCAGTTGACTTAAAACTTGGTAGGAAGCATTGGGGTGACTTGTAGATCAAAAATAGCTAAAATCATGCCGATCGTAAATCCAAGATGGCTGCCATGGTGGCCATCTTGAAAATCTATTTTTCGCTTCTTCTCCTAAACCCAAATGCCAATTGACTCGAAACTTGGTAGGAAACATCGGGGTGACTTGTAGATCAAAAATAGCTAAAATCATTTCAATCAGAAATCCAAGATGGCCGCCATGGCCACCATCTTGAAAATCTATTTTTCGCTTCTCCTGAGTCGAAAGGCCAATTGACTCCAAACTTGGTAGGAAGCATCAGGGTGACTTGTAGATTAAAAATAGTTAAAATAATGCTGATCGGAAATCCAAGATGGCCACCATGGTGGCAATCTTGAAAATCTTTTTTTTGCTTCTTCTCCTAAACCCAAAAGCCAATTGACTTGAAACTTGGTAGGAAGCATCAGGGTGACTTACAGATTAAAAATGGCTAAAATTGTTCTGGTTGGAAATCCAAGGCGGCCAAGGCCATGGGGGCCATCTTGAAAATCTATTTTTCACCACTTCTCCTGAACCGAAAGGCTTATTGACTTTAAACTAGGTAGGAAGCATCAGGGTGACCTGTAGATCAAAAACAGGAAAAAAGTAGGAAGCATCGGGCTGACATAGATTAAAAATGGCTAAAATCGTTCTGATTGGAAATCCAAGATGGCCGCCATGACAGACATCTTGAAAATCTATTTTTCGCTTCTTCTCCTGAACTGAAAGGCCATTTGACTCGAAACTTGGTAGGAAGCATTCGGGTGACTTGTAGATCTAAAATAGCTTAAATTGTTTGGATTGGAAATCCAAGATGACCATCATGGCGGCCATCTTGAAACTCTTTTTTTTCGCTTATTTTCCTGAACCAAAGGGCCAGTTGATTGGAAAGTTGGTAGGAAGCATCGGGATGACTTGTAGATATAAAAGTAGCTAAAATCATTCCGATCGGAAATCCAAGATGGCGGCTATCTTGAAAGTCTAGTTTTCCTTTCTTCTTCTGAACTGAAAGGCCAATTGATTCTAAACTTGGTAGGAAGCATCGGGGTGACTTGTAGATCAAAAATAGCTCAAATCGTTGCGATAGGAAATCCCAAATTGCAGCCATGGCGGCCATCTTGAAAATCTGTTTTGAACTTTTGGCCACCATGACAGACATCTTGAAAATCTAGTTTTCACTTCTTCTCCTGAACTGAAAGGCCATTTGACTTGAAACTTGTTAGGAAGCATTCGGGTGACTTGTAGATCTAAAATAGCTTAAATTGTTTGGATCGGAAATCCAAGCTGGCCGTTATGGCGGCCATCTTGAAACTCTTTTTTTCGCTTATTTTCCTGAACCAAAGGGCCAGTTGATTTGAAAATTGGTAGGAAGCATCAGGATGACTTTTAGATATAAAAATAGCTAAAATCATTCTGATTGGAAATCCAAGATGGCGGCCATCTTGAAAATCTATTTTTCCCTTCTTCTGAACTGAAAGGCCAATTGACTTGAAACTTGGTAGGAAGCATTGGGGTGACTTGTAGGTCAAAAATAGCTCAAATCGTTGCGATAGGAAATCCCAAATTGCGGCCATGGTGGCCATCTTGAAAATCCAAGATGGCCACCATGGCAGCCATTTTGAAAATCTATTTTTCACTTCTTCTCCTGAACTGAAAGGCCACTTGACTTGAAACTTTGTAGGAAACATTAGGAAACATTAGATAAAAAAAAAAGCTAAAATCATTCCAATGGGAAATCTAAGATGGCAACCATGACCCCCATTCTTAGCATACCTGTGCAGGAAGTGCTTAAGGTGAGCTATTGTGATCGGTTAAAATTCGTCCTCTGTCGTCCCGCCTTCATCGTGCGTAGTGTGTTGTGCATCCTCCGTCATGCGGCATCAACAATTTGCTTTAAAAGCTACTCCTCCTACACCACTAGGCCAACTGACATGAAACTTAGTAGAAAGAATTTGGATGACTTGTAGATCAAAAATAGCTAAAATCGTTTTGATTGGAAATCAAAGATGGCAGCCATTGTGGCCATCTTGAAAATCTATTTTTCACTTCTTCTCCTGAACCTTTGTAGGAAGCATCAGGGTGACATGTAGATCAAAAACAGCATAAATATTTCCGATTGGAAATCCAAGATGGCCCCCATGGTGGCCATCTTGAAAATCTATTTTCCACTTCTTCTCCTGAACCAAAAGGCCAATTGACTTCTAACTTGGTAGGAAGCATCTGGGTGACTTGTAGATCAAATATAGCTAAAATCGTTCCAATCCAAAATGGCCACGATGGTGGCTATCTTGAAAATCTATTCTTCGCTTCTTCTCCTGAACCAAAAGGCCAATTGACTTGAAACTTGGTAGGAAGCATTAGGAAGACTTGTAGATTAAAAATAGCTAAAATCATTTCGGCTGGAAATCCAAGATGGCCTTTGTGGCTGCCATATTGAAAATCTATTTTTCACTTCTTCTCCCAAACTAAAAGGCCAATTGACTTGAAACTTAGTAGGAAGCATCGAGGTGACTTGTAGATCAAAAATAGCTAAATCATTCCTATCTGAAATCCAAGATAGCCACTGTGGCTGCCATCTTGAAAATCTATTTTTCGCTTCTTCTCCTGAACCGAAAGGCCATTTGACTTGAAACATGGTAGGAAACATGGGGGTGACTTGTAGATCAAACTGAATAGCTAAAATCGTTCTGATGGAAAATCCAAGATGGCTGCTGTGGTGGCCATCTTGAAAATTTATTTTTCGCTTCTTCTCCTGAATAGAAAGGCCAATCAACTTGAAACTGACTAGGAAGTGTAGATCAAAAATAGCTAAAATTATTCTGATGGGATATCCAAGATGGCCACCATTTTTAAAATCTATTTTTGGCTTTTTCTCCTGAAATGATAGGCCAGTGAGAATGAAACTGCGCAAAATTTTGGACCAGTATGTATCAGCATACCAAAGATGAATCAAATCGGCGATAAGGTTAGGAAATAATGAGGTCTTAAAAACTTTAACGAAAATTTTAACATTTAAATTCTAAGCCTGTGACCTCAACCTCAAGGTCATGTTCATGAGTGCTGATGGTGCTGATAAAAACTTTTGACCAGTATCTATCATGATACCAAATAGGAACTAAATCCATCATGTAGTTAAGAAGTAATGAGATCCTATAAATTTTGACGTAAAATTTAACATGAAAATTCTAAGTCTGTGACCCTGACCTTGACATGACCTAGGATGGTGGGAATGGTACTGCGCAAACTTTTGGACCAATATGTATCATCATATCAAAGATGAATCAAATCAGTGATAAGGTTAGGAAATAATGAGGTCTTAAAAAACTTTAATGAAAACTTTAACATTTGTGAATGCTGACGCCAATGCGGCCACCAACGCCGACCCTGCTGCCGATGCCAAGGATAATACAATAGCTCTGCATGAATGTTGTTCAGGCGAGCTAAAAATAGCTAAAAATAGTTCCGATCAGAAATCCAAGATGGCCACCATGGCTCCTATCTTGAAAATCTATTTTTAACTCACCTGAGCACGTAGTGCTCAAGGTGAGCTATTTTGATAGGCCAGCTGTCCATTGTCCATCATCCGTCGTCCCTCGTCTGTCAACAGTTGACATCTCCTCCTAAACCACTGGGCCAATTTTAATCAAATTTCACGGGAATGATCCTTGGGTGATACTGACTGAAAGTTGTTCAAAGAATTCCATTCCATGCGGAACTCTGGTTGCCATGGCAACAAAAAGGCGAAAATTAGCAAAAACCTTTAAAAATCTTCTTGTCTGAAACAAGAAGGCCCAGGTCTTTGATATTTGGTATGCAGCTTCACCTAGTGGACTGCTACCAAAGTTGTGCAAATTATAGACTTGGTGTCAAAAATGGCCCCGCCCCAGGGCTCACATATTTTACAAAGACTCATATAGGGAAAAACCTTTAAAACTCTTCTTGTCTGAAACCAGAAGGGCCAGGTTTTTGATATTATGTATGCAGCTTCACCTAGTGGACCTCTACCAAAGTTGTTCATATTATAGCCCTGGGGTTAAAAATGGCACCGCCCCAGGGGTCACATATTTTACATAGACCCTTATAGGGAAAAACCTTTAAAAATCTTTTTATCTGAAACCAGAAGGCTCAGGTCTTTGATATTTGGTATGTAGCTTTATCTAGTGGACCTCTACCAAAGTTATTCAAATTATAGCCCTGGGGTCAATAATGGCCCTGCCCTGGGGCCCACTTGTTTTACATAGACCCATATAGGGAAAACCTTTAAAAATCGTCGTCCGTCGTCGTTGGCGTCAGCATTGGCATTGTTCACACTTTCAAAGGACATCTCCTCTGAAGCCACTTGGCCAATCAAGAGCAAATTTCATCTGAAGCATCTATCCACTGCTGGATTTAAAGTTTGTGTTTTTTATGAAAATCAGCCATCAAGTTTGGTTTCTATGGCAACAGCCATAGACTTATAATGGGAAAATAGAAAAAAATAGCATTTATTATTAAGCCTTTACAGATATTTTGACAAAACTGCTTCAGAAATGTTCCTTGAGTGGTCCTTTATTGGGCAGATGATTATTTTGCTCAGTGCTCATTTTAATTTGTTGCCATGGCAACATAAAAGCAAAAAATAGAAAAAAAGTATCTGTAAAAATCATCTCCTCAGTAACCATATGGAACATAGGGCTGAGACTTTGCAGAAATATTCTTTGTATTAGCCTCTACAAATTTTATGTTTTTCATTGCTATTGCTCAAAATCTCTGGTTTGTATGACAACTTAAAGTTGCCATTGACTTATAATGGGAAAAAAGAAAAATGGCATTTATTGTTAAGCCATCGCAGATATTTTGACAAAACTTTTATAGAAATGTTCCTTGAATGGTCCTCTACCAGGCAGATGATTTTACTGCCAAGTCCTGATTTTGATTGTTGCCATGGCAACCAAAATGCAAAAAAAAGAAGAATATCTTTAAAAATCATCTCCTTAGAAATCATATGGAACACAGGGCTGAGATTTTGCAGAAATATTCTTTATATTAGCCTCAACAAATTTTATCTTTTTCTTTGCTATTGCTCAAAAGTTCTGGTTTGTATGGTAACTTAAAGTTGCCATTGACTTACAATGGGAAAATAGAAAAATGGCATTTATTGTTAAGCCATTGCAGATATTTTGACAAAATTGCTTCAGAAATAGTCCTTTTGTGGTCCTTAATTAGGCAGATGATTATTTTGCTCAGTGCTCATTTTGATTGGTTGCCATGGCAACACAGAAGCAAAAAATAGAAAAAAAGTATCTGTAAAAATCATCTCCTCAGAAACCATATGGAACATGGGGCTGAGACTTTGCAAAAATATTCTTTGTATTAGCCTCTACAAATGTTGTGTTTTTCGTTGGTATTGCTCAAAAGCTCTGGTTTGTATGGTAACAAAGTTGCCATAGACTTATAATGGGACAATATAAAAATGGCATTTATTGTTAAGCCATTGCAGATATTTTGACAAAACTTCTATAGAAATGTTCCTTGAATGGTCCTGTACCAGGCAAATGATTTTGCTGCCCAGTTCTGATTTTGATTGTTGCCATGGCAACCAAAATGCAAAAAAAGGAAGAATATCTTTAAAAATCATCTCCTCAGAAACCACATGGAACACAGGGCTGAGATTTTGCAGAAATGTTCTTTGTATTAGCCTCAACAAATTTTATGTTTTTCTTTGCTATTGCTCAAAAGCTATGGTTTGTATGGTAACTTAAAGAAATGTTGCCATTGGCCTACAATGGGAAAATAGAAAAATGGCATTTATTGTTAAGCCACTGCAGATATTTTGACAAAATTGCTTCAGAAATGTTCCTTGAGTGGTCCTCTATTAGGGAGATGATTATTTTGCTCAATGCTCATTTTTGATTGGTTGCCATGGCAACATAGAACCAAAAAATATAAAAAAAAATATCTATAAAAATCATCTCCTCAGAAACCATATGGAACATAGGGCTGAGACTTTGCAGAAATATTCTTTGTATTAGCCTCTACAAATGTTATATTTTTCATTGCTATTGCTCAAAAGGTCTGGTTTGTATGGTAACTTAAAGTTGCCATAGACTTATAATGGGAAAATAGAAAAATGGCATTTATTGTTAAGCCATCACAGATATTTTGACAAAACTTTTATAGAAATGTTCATTGAATGGTCCTCTACCAGTCAGATGAGTTTGCTGCCCAGTCCTGATTTTGATTGTTGCCTTGGCAACCAAAATACAAAAAATAAGGAAGAATATCTTTAAAAATCATCTCCTCAGAAATCATATGGAACATAGGGTTGAGATTTTGCAGAAATATTCTTTGTATTAGCCTCAACAAATTTTGTGTTTTTCTTTGCTATTGCTCAAAAGCTCTGGTTTGTATGATAACTTAAAGTTGCCATAGACTTACAATGGGAAAATAGAAAAAAATGGCATTTATTGTTAAGCCATTGCAGATATTTTGACAAAATTGCTTCAGAACTGTTCCTTGAGTTGTCCTCTATTAGGCAGATGATTATTTTGCTCAGTGCTCATTTTGCTTGGTTGCCATGGCAACATAGAAGCAAAAAATAGACAAAAATATCTATAAAAATCATCTTCTCAGAAACAATATGGAACATGGGGCTGAGACTTTGCAGAAATATTCTTTGTATTAGCCTCTACAAATGTTGTGTTTTTCATTGGTATTGCTCAAAAGCTCTGGTTTGTATGGTAACTTAAAACTGCCATAGACTTATAATGGGAAAATAGAAAAATGGCATTTATTGTTAAGCCATTGCAGATATTTTGACAAAACTTTTATAGAAATGTTCCTTGAATGGTCCTCTACCATGCAGATAATTTTGCTGCCCAGTCTTAATTTTGATTGTTGCCTTGGCAACCAAAATGCAAAAAAAGGAAGCATATCTTTAAAAATCATCTCTTCAGAAACCATACGGAATACAGGGCTGAGATTTTGCAGAAATATTCTTTGTATTAGCCTCAACAAATTTTGTGTTTTTTTTCTTTGCTATTGCTCAAAAGCTCTGGTTTGTATGGTAACTTAAAGTTGCCAGAAAATAGAGAAAATAGAATTTATTGTTAAGCCATTGCAGATATTTTTACAAAACTTTTACAGAAATGTTCCTTGAGTAGTCCTCTACCAGGCAAGATGATTCTTCTGCCCAGACAAAACTAAACAAGCGCAAACAGAACAAACGTACAAAAAGCACTAAGATAAGCTCTCTCTTCCCCAAGCGATTGCATCCAAATTTTATCTGTAGCATCCTTGGGCTAGGGCTGCCATGGTTTATAAAAATACAGGGCTGCCAGTGGGCAGTGCCCACCTGAGCTCTGGTGAGCACAGTGGCCCATGAGCCTCTTGTTTGGATATCTCCTCCAGAACCATGTTGGATTGAGCTGAAACTTGGTGGGAGGCATTTTGGCAACATGGAGATTCAGAATTGCAAAAATTGTTCTGTTCCGATATCCAAGATGGCCGCCATGGTGGCCATCTTAAAATTATTCAAACGACATCTCCTCCCAAACCGTAAGTCAGATTGAGCTGAAACTTGATGGGAGGCATCACAGTGACACAGAGATTCAAAATTGCTAAAATCGTTCTGTTCCAATACCCAAGATGGTTGCCAGGGCAGCCATGTTGAAATTCTTCAAATGACATCTCCTCACAAACCATAAGTCAGATTGAGCCGAAACTTGATGGGAGGCATCTGAGTGACATAGATGTTCAGAATTGCAAAAATCATTCCGTTCTGATATCCAAGCTGGTCGCCATTGTGGCCATCTTGAAATTCTTCAAACCGCATCTCCTCCCAAACTGTAAGTCAGATTGAGCCAAAACTTGATGAGAGGCATCTGAGCGACAAAGAGATTCACAATTGCTAAAATTATACTGTTCCGATATCCAAGATGGCTGCTGTCTTGAAATTCTTCAAACAACATCTCAAACATTAAGTCAGATTGAGCTGAAACTTGATGGGAGGCATCAGAGCAACATAGATTCAGAATTGCTACAATCATTCCATTCCAATATCCAAGATGGCCGCAGTGGTGGCCATTTTGAAAATCTCCATGTATGCCATCTTGAAAATCTTCAAATGACTTCTCCTCCCAAACAGTAAGTCAGATTGAGCTGAAACTTGATGGGAGGCATCAGAGCAACATAGATTCAGAATTGCTACAATCATTCCATTCCAATTTTCAAATCACATCTGCTCCCGAACGGTAAGTCTGATTGAGCTTAAACTTGATGGGAGGCATTTGGGTGTTATGGAAATTCAGAATTGCTAAAATTGTTCTGTTCCAATATTCAAAATGGCCATCTTGAAATTCTTCAAACCACATCTCCTCCCAAATGGTAAGTCAGTTTGAGTCGAAACTGGATGGGAGGCATCCGGGTGACATGGAGATTCAGAATTGCTAAATTGTTCAGTTCCAATATCCAAGATGGCAGCCATGGTGGCAGTCTTGAAACTTTTCAAACAACATCAGATTCTTGATTGCTAAAGGCAATCTGATTTGATAGCCAAGATGGCCATCATGGCACAATGTAAGATATCATGATCAGCCTAATCCAGGTGAGCAATTTTTGGCCCACTTGGGCTTCAAATTATACCCCTGGGGCCAAAAATGACCTGCCCCGGGGCCCACAAACCAATTACAGTATAACTTGGCAGGAACGTTCCTTATGTGACCCTCTACCAAGATTGTTCAAGCCATCATGATTCGTCAAAAAACATGGCCACCAGGGGGCGGGGATTATTTCCCTATATATCTATACAGAACACTTTTAAAATCTTCTTTTCAGAAGCCACTGGACAGATTTCAATGTAATACAGCAGGAATGTTCCTATGGTGACCCTCTACCAAGATTATCCAAGCCATCATGATTCTTAAAAAAATATGTTCGTTTGGGGGCAGGGTTTATTTTCCCTATATATCTATATAGAAAAATTTAAAAACCTTGTTGTCAGAAACTACTGGACTGATTTCAGTAATATTTGGCAGAAATGTTCCTTTAGTGACCCTCTACCAAGATTGTTCAAGCCGTCATGATTGGTCAAAAAACCTGGCCGCTAGGAGGCAGGGCTTATTTTTCCTAAATATCCATATAGAAAACTTTAAAAATCTTCTTGTCAGAAACCACTGGACTGATTTCAATATAATACAGCAGAAATGTTCCTTTGGTGATCCTCTACCAAGTTTGTTCAAGCCATCATGGTTTGTCAAAAAACATGGCCGCCAAGGGGCAGTGCTTATTTTGAAAAATCCTTTTGTCGGAAACCGTTAGGTTTAGGGCTTCCAACTTTAGTATTTTATCTAGTGGCCTTATACCAAAATTGTTCAAATTTTAGCCCTGGGGTCAGAAATGGCACCTACCCAGGGATCATTAATTTTACATAGACTTAATATATAGTGAAAATCTTTAAAAAATCTTCTTGTCAGAAACCATTAGGCCTTAGAGGCTACCAAATTTGGTTTGTAGCTTTATCTAGTAGACCTCTACTAAGGTTCAAATTAGATCCCTGGGGTCAAAAATGGCCCCACTTTGGTTCACTAGTTTTACATAGACAAATAAGTGGCAAATAAGCTTTTCCTCTAAAACTTCTAGCCAGATTATAAGATAAGTCAGCATAAATGTTTCTTGGTTGACTGTCTGTTAAAGCATAGAGAGTCCTATGAAGAGAAGATGATAGTTTTTTAGGATATACTATGTTGCATTAAATTGTTGAAATAACTGATGATGGTTGGAGACAATGACACTCAGGTGAGCGAATTAGGGCCCTCTTGCTCCCTTCTTCTGAACCGAAAGGTCAGTTGACTTGAAACTTGGTAGGATACATCGGGGTGACTTGTAGATCAAAAATAGCTAAAATCTTTCTGATTGGAAATCCAAGATGGCCCACCATGGCCACCATCTTGAAAATTTATTTTTCTCTTCTTCTCCTGAACAGAAAGGCCAACTGACTCGAAACTTGGTAGGAAGCATCAGGGTGACTTGTAGATCAAAAATAGCTAAAATTTTTCTGATCAGAAATCCAAGATGCCATGGCAGCCATCTTGGAAATCTGTTTTGTGCTTCTTCTCCTGAACTGAAAGGCCAACTGACTTGAAACTTGGTAGGAAGTATCTGGGTGACTTGTAGATCATAAATAACTAAATTTGTTCTGATTGGAAATCCAATCTCAAAAATAGCTAAAATCATCCTGATCAGAAATCAAAGATGGTCGCCCAAGTTGAAAATCTGTTTTGAAATTTTTTATCCTGAACCAAAAGGCCAGTTGACTCAAAACTTCATTGGAAGTAGATCAGAAGTAGCTAAACTCATTATGATTGGAAATCCAAGATGGACACAATCTTGAAAATCTATATTGAACTCTTGAATCGAAAGGCCAATTGACTCGGAACTTGTCTGGTAATCAGGAGAGCGATACAGGGCCATCTTGGCCCTCTTGTTTGAAATAGATTTCGTGTCAGCTCTGTAACTCGAATACACTTCAGAATATTTTGATGGTACTTGGTAGAAATGTAGAACAGGACAAGACAACATGTCGCGTATAAGAAGACAACTCTGCCTTTCTTACTTTTGGCGTTATCTCCGTTTGTTATATTTGGCAGTGATTAGTCATTGATTTTGTGTCCGCTCTATAAGTCAGAATCCCTTTGGAATATTTTGATGATACTTGGAAGAAATGTAGAACAGGATGAGACAACATGTCAAGTACAAAAATGACAACCTGGTTTTCTTACTTTTTGAGTTATTTCCCTTTGTTTTGTTTGAAATAGATTTTGTGTCGGCTCTGTAACTCAAATACCCTTTGGAATATTTTGATGGTACTTGGTGGAAATGTAGAACAAGACGAGACAACATGTTGCTAACAAGAATGACAACTCTGCCTTTCCTACTTTTGGCATTATTGTCCTTTGTTATATTTGACAGTGATTATGCATTGATTTCGTGTCCTCCCTGTAATTCAAATACCCTTCAGAATATTTTAAGGGTATTTGGTAGAAATGTAGAACAGGAGAAGATGAGGTGTCTCGTACAAGAATGACAACTCTGCCTTTCTTACTTTTGGCATTATCTCCCTTTGTTATATTTGACAGTGATTATGCATTGATTTTGTGTCCACTGTAAGTCAAATACCCTTTGGAATATTTTTATGATACTTGGTAAAAATGTAGAACAGGACTAGATGATGTGTAGTGTAAAAGAATGACAACTGTAGCTTTCTTTCTTTTGGAGTTATTTCCTTTTGTTTTGTTAGCTCACCTGAGCCAAAGGCTCAAGGTGAGCTATTGTGATCACTCACCGTCCGTCGTCGTCGTCGTCCGTCTGTCCGTCCGTCCGTCCGTTCACAATCTTTAAACAACATCTCCTCCTAAACCACTGATTGGATTTTGACCAAATTTCACAGGAATGATCCTTGGTTGATCCTCTTTCAAAGTTGTTCAAATGGTTCCGGTCCATTGCATATCTAGGTCACAGGAGCTAAAAATAGATTTTTTAACTAAAAACTTAAAAAATCTTCTCGTCAGAAACCACTGGACCGATTTCAATAAAATTTTGCAGAAATGTTCCTTTGGTGATCCTCTACCAAGATTGTTCAAGCCATTTAGATTCGTCAAAAAACATGGCCGCCAGGGGGCGGGGCTTATTTTCCCTATATATCTATATAGAAAACTTTAAAAATCTTCTTGTCAGAAACCACTGGACCAATTTCAATATAATTTTGCAGAAATGTTCCTTTGGTGATTCTCTACCAAGATTGTTCAAGCCATTTGGATTCGTCAAAAAACATAGCCGCCAGGGGGCGGGGCTTATTTTCCCTATATATCTGTATAGAAAACTTTAAAAATCTTCTTGTCAGAAACCACTAGACCGATTTCAATATAATTTTGCAGAAATGTTTCTTTGGTGATCCTCTACCAAGATTGTTCAAGACATTTGGATTCGTCAAAAAACATGGCCGCCAGGGGGCGGGGCTTATTTTCCCTATATATCTATAAAGAAAACTTTAAAAATCTTCTTGTCAGAAACCACTGGACCGATTTCAATATAATTTTGCAGAAATGTTCATTTGGTAATCCTCTACCAAGATTGTTCAAGCCATTTGGAATCATCAAAAAACATGGCCGCCAGGGGGCGGGGCTTATTTTCCCTTTATATCTATATAATGATCGTCTTGTCACAAACCACTGGACCGATTTCAGTATAACATTGCAGGAATGTTTCTTTTGTAACCCTCTACCAAGATTGTTCAAGTCATCATGATTTGTCAAAAAAACGTGGCTGCCAGGGTGCGGGGCTTAATTTTCCTATATATCTATATAGAAAACTTTAAAATAAAAATCTTCGTCAGAAACCACTGGACTGATTTCATTATAACTTGGCAGAAATGTTTCCTTGTTGACCCTCTACCAAGATTGTTCAAGTTATCATGATTCATCAAAAAACCTGGCTGCCAGGGGGCGGGGCTTATTTTCCTTGTATATCTATATAGAAAAGTTTTAAAAATCTTGTCAGAAACCAATGGACCGATTTCAGTATCACTTGGCAGGAATGTTTCTTTGGTGACCCTCTACCAAGATTGTTCAAGCCGTTATGATTTGTTAAAAAACATGGCCACTAGGGGGCGGGGCATATTTTCCCTATATATCTATATAGAAAACTTTAAAAATCTTCTCTTAAGAAACTGTTGGATCAAGTTCAATGTAACTTGGCAGGAATGTTGCTTTGGTGACCTTCTACCAAGATTGTTCACGCCCTCATGATACATCAAAAAACATGGCTGCCAGGGGGTGGGGCTTATTTTTCGTATATATCTGTATAGAAAACTTTAAAATTCTTCATGTCAGAAACCACCTATCTGATTTCATTATTACTTGGCAGGAATGTTGCTTTGGTGACCCTCTACCAAGATTGTTCAAGCAATCATGATTCATCAAAAAACATGGCTGCAAGGGGTGGGGATTATTTTCCCTATATATCTAAATAGAAAACTTTAAAAATCTTCTTGTCAGAAACCACTGGACCGATTTCAATATAACTTGGCAGGAATGTTCCTATGGTGACCCTCTACCAAGTTTGTTCAAGCAGTCATGATTCGTCAAAAAACATGGCCATTAGGGAGTGGGGCTTACTTTCCCTATATAGCTATATGAAACATTTTAAAAATCTTTTTGTCAGAAATCACTGGACCGATTTCAATATGGCAGAATTGTTCCTTTGGTGATCCTCTTTCAAGATTCAGTTTAAGCCATCATGATGCATGAAAAAAAACATGGCCGCTGGGGAGCAGGGCTATAAAATTTATACAAAAATCTTAGAGCAGTGAACTTGGCTGAAACTTCAACAGTAAGTGTGCAAAGCTGTTTGCTCAGGTGAGTGATATAGGACCATCATGGTCCTCTTGTTTTTGAAATTGATCTCATGTCTGCTTTGTAACTCAAATACCCTTCAGAATATTTTGATGGTATTTGGTAGAAATGTAGAACAGGACAAGACAACGTGTCGCGTATAAGAATGACAACTCTGCCTTTCTTACTTTTGGCATTATCTCCCTTTGTTATATTTGACAGTGATTAGTCATTGATTTCGTGTCTGCTCTGTAAGTAGAATACCCTTTGGAATATTTTGATGATACTTGCTTAAAATGTAGAACAGGACTAGACAACGTTTCTCGTACAAGAATGACAACTTTGGCTTTCTTACTTTTTGAGTTATCACCACATCTTGTGTTTGAATTTGATTTTGTGTCCTGTAACATAAAAATCCTTTGGAATATTTTGATGATACTTGGTAGAAATGTAGAACAGGATGAGATAACGTGTTATGTACAAGAATGACAACTCTTGCTTTCTTACTTTTTGAGTTATCGCCACATCTTGTGTTTGAATTTGATTTCGTATCGTGTAACACGAAAACCCTTTGGAATATTTTGATGATACTTGGTAGAAATGTAGAACAGGATGAAATGACATATTGCGTACAAGAATGACAACTCTGGTTTTCTTACTTTTGGAATTATCTCCTCTTCTTGTGTTTGAATTTGATTTCATGTCCACTCTGTAGCTGGAATACCTTTCATGATATTTTGATGATACTTGGTAGAAATGAAGAACAGGATGAGACGATGTGTCACCTACAAGAATGACATGGTGTGGGGGAGGGGCAGGATGGACATTTGTTTTTTTTCTAAAAAAACTTTGTCTAGTTTCCTTTGTTTTTGTGTGATTTTTCAACTTTGAAATGTATAAACAAGCTGTTATATTTGCTGAAATACCATGATATGTGACCTCTGCAGCACCCCGGACAGACAAACCCATCCTCCTCGGGGACTTCAATGCCAGAGTGGGCACAGACCACCAGACCTGGGAAGGAGTGATTGGATCTGAAGGTGTAGGAAAGTGCAACAGCAATGGACTCCTTCTTTTAAGGAAGTGTGCAGAGCATGAATTACTGATCACCAACACAGTCTTCCGTCTACCAACTCGCAGAAAGACAACATGGATGCACCCTTGCTCCAAACACTGGCATCTCATTGACTATGTCATAGTGCGAAGGAAGGACAGACAGGATGTCAGAGTGACTAAAACTATGTGTGGTGCAGACTGTTGGACAGATTACAGGCTTGTTGTCAGCAAACTCAACCTGTGCATTCAGCCTGTACGACGACCACAAGGCAAGAAGGTGCCAAAGAAATTAGATGTCTCCAAGCTGAAACAAGACAGCAAGAAGCAAGCATTTGTCAAGGATCTCTGCAGCCGTTTAGATGCACTGGAACACAGTTCAGAAGATGTAGATGAGAGCTGGACAGTCTTCAGAGACACCGTTCACTCTTCAGCAATGGATTCCCTAGGACCAGTATCTCACAAACACCAAGATTGGTTTGATGAGAATGACAAAGAAATTCAGGGACTCCTTGAAGAGATGAAGAGAAACACCAAAAACACAAGGCTTACCTCAGAAATACCAGCTCAGTATCTAGCAAGACTGCCTATTCAAACATATGCAAGACAGCTCAGATGAGGCTCAGAGACATGCAAAACTCCTGGCTGAGAAAAAAGGCTGATGAAATCCAGTCCTTTGCAGACAGAAAGGACATGAAAAAGTTCTTTGATGCACTCAAGACAGTATATGGTCCCCAGAGCTCAGGAACCACCCCACTCCTTAGTGCAGATGGAACTAGTCTTCTGACTGACAAAGAAGCTATCTTGAAAAGATGGGCTCCTTAATTGGCCATCATCTATCAATGATGAAGCTATCAACAGACTACTACAGGTGGAATGTAATCCGCTGCTTGATGAGCTCCCAACCATCTCTGAAACAGTGAAAGCAATAAAACTCCTGTCATCTGGCAAGGCTCCAGGATTAGATGCAATACCTGCAGAGATCTACAAAGCAAGGTGTCCTTGTATCGCTTCTTCTGACCACCATGGGAGCGTTTTCCTACTTGAAGTTCTCCATAGAGGATTTTCTTTGGCAAACGTTCATCAAGCATTCTGGTAACATGGTCTGTCCATGTAAACTGTGCTTGCCCTTTTTCAACTTTGAAAAATGGTTTCCGTTCCATAACTTTTGAAAAGATTAGTGAATTGGATTCATATTTTATACACAAGCATATAATTATAAAATATAGGTCAAGTTTGATTTAGGGTAAAATCCACCAATTATATTTGGAGTTACAGCCCTTTTTCAACGTTGAAAAATAGTTTCCGTTTGATATCTTTTGAAAACATTAGTGTATTGAATTCAAATTTTGCACACAGGTATATAATCATAAAATAGAGGTCAAGTTCCAATTAGGGTAAAATCAACCCATTATTACGGGAGTTATGGCACTTTTTCACCTTCAAAAGATGTTTTCCTTCCGATATTGTTTTAAAAAAGATTGATTTGTGTATTGGATTCATATTTTATACCCAGCTATATAATCATAACTATATGGTCAAGTTCGATTTAGGGTAAAATCTGCCAATTATTATGAGAGTTATGGCCCTTTTTTCAACTTCATTTTTTGCAAAATACCTGCGTGTGGGTGAGGATGGCCCTGGGCGGGGGCATCTGTGTCATGCTGACACATTTCTAGTTCGCCCAAAAGAGGAGACGTCTAGCAGAGTTTATACGTGTATGTCAGTAAATTATTCACTTATTAAGAAAGATTTCCAAACTTATGTTGAAATTTGTGACAAAGACATTTTATTTTGTTTCCGCCTGTTATACCCATTGAAAACGTGTTACCAAAAGTGACCAAGTGCACTTAGAAAACAACAACTTGGGGCGGATTTAGCATGCACATTTATTGAGCGCTGCCTGTTAATGGACAGGGTCATCCAGTTTTATGTAAGCTTTCCAAGTCACATGGAATAATGCTTTGGGTAGCAAAGCTTTATTTACATTCAAAGAATGACAAATAACTTTGCCAACTAGTGGAACAGCACATGCTTCTAACACTAGAAAAATGACCATTGGCTTTTGTTCAGCTAGATCCGTGATTGTCAGTTTCATACTGATAATCATAAACTAAACAGTGAATATGTGGCCAGATCCCTCTTATAGGATAGACAGTAGTCCATCTTCGGCATCGTCTGTGCATACATTGTCAACATTTTCAAATGACATGTCTGAAACCACTGGGCCGATTGAAACCAAATTACAAGTGAAGCCTCCATGGGGTGGGGGAACAAAAGTTTGTTCGTAAGTTCTGGGTCACATGACCAAGATAGCCACCATGCCCCTATATATATGGTTAAAAGCCTTTGAAAATAAATCTTCTTCTCAGGAACCAAATGGCTGATGACTTTAAACTTGGTATGCAGCATTGGTGACTTGGGCCCTATCAAGTTTGTTCAAAAAATTGTAACTGGGAAAATTTACATGTAATTTTAATTTAGTAAAATTTGTATTTCATTTTAGTTTTCAGAAAATATTTCATATAGAGAAAATGTTTCATTCCTAAACACAGGCTAAATTATCACAAACAATACCATACATCTGGTTAACAGATATACATTAATTTGATTTGTACTAATCAAATAAATACAACTATTGTTTTGCCTTCTTTGAACCATATTAGACACTTCATCAAAATTCCATTCATTAATAAAGGTATTGAATTCATAGATTTACCTGGCATATTTTGAGCTAATAATGTTATATCAGCTATACTGTCATATTTCGAAAACACGGAATCTCCTATTATCTGTTACAAATATAACAAACCTATCCATAATACTATACTTAATTTCAATAAGTTAGTTCCTGATCTTGATATTGAAACTAGTTCCCCTAATTCTTGAGATTGTAAAGATTCTAAATTTTGTTATCAACCAGAGGGTCATATTGTCAGTGGTAACTTGAAGATTATAACTGATTCATGAATCCGTTCAGTTATTTCAAAAGGACTTAAATATAGATTCCCAGCCCATATTGATTTTAATAAATGTCGGAAAACAATTGCCAGTGCTTTAAATGATTATTGTACATGTTGGTGTAAACGAGAACATGTTGAGTCTAATGCTTTAAATAATTGGAAATTAAAGATTTTTAAGATCATTGATGAACGTGTGTTATTTTACTCTAATAACCTTGATTTTCTCCCTCCTAAGCCTAAATTATCTTTTTGATATTTGAAACAAGGTATCCAAGAATTTCACAGGAAGTATGTTTTGGCTCCAGCTCATAAAGCTGCTAATAATGTTGTTGTTGTGTGATGACTTCATTATATCAATACTCTAATACAAGAACTTGGTAGTACCAAAACATATAAACAGATTTCTACTGATGAGAGATCTATTGTTAATGCCCATTGTATCGAAATTACTGCTAAGTTTGCAGTGAGTATTAAAGAAAAACAAGATAGACTTCCTATGTTATATTGGTTACTGAAACTTCATAAACGACCTTATAAAGCACGTTTCACTGCTAATTCTAGTTCATGTACAACTACTGTTTTGTCCAAACTACTAACTTCATGCCATACTGCTGTTAAAAAACATTGGATTGGATACTATGATACTGTTTACAAAAGGGATGAAATTAACTATTTTTGGTCAATTAAAAATTCCAATGAAGTTCTCTATAAATTTAAATCTAAAAACTTTAAGGCTTCTAAATTGTCTACATATGATTTTTCTACACTGTATACTACATTACCTCATCATCTTATAAAAGATAAACTTATTGATTTAATTAACCAAACGTTTATTCCGGAGAATACCCAATATTTGGCTCGCAACAAAGAATGTGCTTTTTTCACTTCTGATGTATACAATAACTACAATTTATGGTCTTGTCAAAAAGTCTGTGATGCCCTTGTTTATCTTTTGGATAATATTTTTATTAGATTTGGAACTAAACTTTATAGGCAAACTATTGGTATTCTAGTGGGAATAATTGTGCTCCTCTTGTTGCAGATTGGTTTCTTTTTTGTTATGAGAGAGATTTCATGAAGTCTCATGGGAAAATCAGGCTGACATTTCGGTGGCACAGTTGGATGCACGTCCGACTGGAGACCACGAGGTCACGGGTTCGACCCCTGCCGAGGTCGGCAACATTCTTTTGTGGAGATTGATCATGAAATATTTTCTACGGTCATTCTCTCCCTGCCACTGATTCAAGAAGGTCAGTTGTCAGTTTCTGGCGAAAGAATGTATACAATACTGGTTAATCGCTTAGAGGACTAAGCCTGCCCAGTAAACGTGTGGTTAGGTAAACTGACTGCACTCAACATGACCCCATTGGGTTGACTGGGCCGTAAAACCTCAACACAAACAAACAGGCTGACATTATTGAGGCTTTCAATTCAACTTCAAGATACCGTGATGATTTATTAAATATTGACAATATTTACTTTGACCAAATGGTGGACCGCATATACCCTACAGAACTCCAATTAAATAGAGCCAATTCTTCCGATACCGAGGCACCTTTTTTGGATTTGAATCTATGTATATCTAATGGTACAGTTTCCACCAAAATTTATGATAAACGGGTCGATTTTTATTTTGATATAGTCTATTTCCTTTTTCTGGATGGCAATGTCCCCCGGTGTACCTCATATGGGGTATACATATCTCAACTTATTAGATTCACCAGAACTTCTTCACATCTTAGTGACTTTAACTGCCATAATAAAGCCCTTACTGAATTGCCTTGTGTTATTTTGTTCTTGTGTTTTTCAGTCCTTTTAGCATTGCGATTACCTCTCTTGGGGAAGATCGAGAGAGCTAATCTTAGTGCTTTTTGTACGTTTGTTCAGTTTGCGCTTGTTTAGTTTTGTCTGTTTCCTCTTCCTCTTGGTATTTGGGAAGGGCTGCAGCTTGTGATTGTGGCACTCCCTGGACATCTCTTACCTTTTTTTTGACTAAATATTTGCTGAGAACACCATAAATTAGGAAATCATTTTGGGTATCTGAGACAAGCATTGTCAACTCCTCAACATATCATGCCACTTGACACCATAATCATATCCTATTTGAATTCAATGAAAGACTTTTGAAAGCACTGCAAATTTAAACATATACACATCCTGTATTAAGACTAAAATACTTGACTTTTATTCCTTGAAATTGATACATCCAGTCTAATTCAGCTCACAAGCATGATAGAGGACTTCAATATCTTTAAAGGAGTTATCATGAACCAATATAATGCAGTTCTATTAACAGACAGTCTGACTGCTGAAATTTTCAGTCACAGATCCATAGAAAATGAAATATACCCTTGAACAGAAGTCACAGAGTAGATAATGCTGTGAAAGTGCTAAATGTTTGCATTATTAGGTCCCTTCCTTACAAAAGATACAAACTAAATAATTCATTCACTGGTATATGTGAAAATTGCAAGTGTTCATTCTAATCAATCAATCTTTTATGAGGACAGTATGGTCAAATAGTTAAATTTAGGTCTTAGGTGTGTAGCTTATGTCAATACAAGAGACTTAGATGAATTTTGCAGAAAATGATGCATAGGAAAGTTCAACAAAGAATGATGTACCGTAATAGGCTCTGTGGGTGTAGTATTTTGCTGAAATTAGATCATTTAAATGTGATTGGTTGATTCAGATCCTGCACATGGCTATATAGCATTTCCTGTTTTCTGGGCTGGCAAAAACTTTTGTGATAACTTGAGCCTTTATTGAGGTAACTGATCATATATGCAAAAATACACATTAAAAAATATGGAGAAAAATGTAGATTTAATTAAAATCCATCTATAGACATCACAAAGTAGATAAGACTTGATGATATATGTAATTTTATTATTAAATACAAAATCCATCTACATAAACACATTTGGCTATCTCTTTGGGAGTTGCTAACAGTAAGTGACTTAACCTATCGAAACTACCTGAAGTTACTGCAGACAGGAGATAAAGCATTGACTCAATGCAACAAAAAAGGTATGGAGGATAAAGCATCAACTGTCCGGGGGAAACGGCATGAACATACATTCCATAAGCTGTGGACTAAAATCTGTGAGATAATTAAAGCAAAGTTTTAAGGGCGATTTGACAAAATTATGTGAGATTTTCTTAAACATCACTTTAGAGCTGCCCCAATTTAGTCTAAAGCCGTTGTTTTTTCATGTAAGAAGCTCATTAAAATACAACCGTACGTGATTTAGGTTTATTTCTTCATAAAATTGTTGTAAAATGGTCTGAAAATTCTGTAAGATTTGAAATTTTTATGGGTATTGCCTTCCAGATGGGTCAAATTCTATGAGATTTTTATCTCACAGTGTGAGATATGGCATGTATGCATCAACCACGTGTCTGCGGAAACAGAGTCAACCCCATCTAAAAATAGTCTGGGGGATAAAGCGTCAACCCCATGTATTGAAGATTGTCTGGGCAACAGCATCAACCCCAAGTCTTGGGGAAACAGTGTCGAGCCTGTGTCTAGGGGGAAACAACATCAACCCCATCTGAAAATAGTCTGAGGGATATAATGTCAACCCCATGTATCGAAGATAGTCAGGGGGATAACATTGATCTGGTGCAGAAGCAGTCTGAGGGATAAAGCATCAACCCCATGTATTGAAAATAGTCTAAAGGAAAGCGTCAACCCAGATTGGGGTGAATGCGCCTACCTCAAGTAAGGTTTTTACGTACAAATATGTCAGGTAGCGGACTTTGGGGTTAATTAGAAAGGCCCAAATGAATTTGACGCAGGATCAAGGAACATCTGAATTTGATACCTTAGTCAAATGAGAGACCCCAAAGAGAATAGCTGCACAGAACAGTTCCTAGCTAGGAGTAGAAGTAAATTACTTATTGCACCCAACTATGTGAAGCGTCAATGAAGGTGGTTAGGCACTGCAGCCAAAAATGCTTACTGCTATCCCATTGGGGGTAACAAGCAGAGCAAAAATGGACCTTCCAGTCAAATGCTGTTGAAAGAATGCCTATTGTTAGACCAGCTTATACATCTTTCCACTGTAACACAGTCAAAGGTTGATGACAAGGAAAGCCTACAAAAAATGTATGTGCTTGCTGAGGTCCTTTCCAAATGACTATTATTAGTTTGAAAGGATAATGTAGTGAGAAATACAAATATTAAATGGAGATGACAAAATATTTAGATGCAACAACCAACCTCAAAAAAAAAACAAAAAAAATAATTTCATCTAAATTAAGATTGATCCCATGCAAAAGTAGTCTGGGGCTAAGGTGTCAACCACATATACTGAAGACAGCCTGTGTAGTTAAATAAGGTTCAGTATAATCTAGATAGTCTTCACTGTGTTTGCTTCATATTAGATTCAGTCTGATGCTTCATAAGGTTCAGTCTTTGCTGTGTTTGTTAAATAAAGTTCAGTGTGATCTAAACTGTTCTTACTGCATGTATAATAAGGTTCAGTCCAATTGAGATAGTCTTCGCTATGCCACAGGTCTGTGCCAAAACAATGATTGTAATAATTACATAGTTAGGCTGATGAAAGGTCAATTTAACAGAAATGAGTTCTTTTAAATGTAAAAATAGAATTCATAAAATTAAATACTTTCATCTAAGGTAATATTGATCTGAAGCAAAAGTTGTTTAGGGGATAAAGTGTCGACCCCATATACTGAAGATAGTCTGGCAGAAAGCGTTAACCACATATATTAAAGATATCCTGAGTTTGTAAGGCTAAAACAATGAGAAGAGGTTTGACAAATGGCACACATTTGATACAAGTATACTGATTGTGTAGAAATCATTGTGGACTTAGAGCAGTGCAGGATTATGGCCATAACAGACTAATACACAAGTCTTACATCTATATGAGGGAATATACCAGTTACTGAATACATTTGGCTATCTCTTTGAGGGGTGCTAACCGTAAGTGACTTAACCTCATATCAGACTACCTGAAGCTAAAGCAGACAGGGGATAAAGCGTCAACCCTATGCACAAAATGTTATGGGGGATAAAGTGTCAACCCCATGTACTGAAGACTGTGTGAGGGATACGGGGTCAACCTCGTGTCTGGGGAAACAGCGTCAACCCCATGTCTGGGGGAAAACAGCATCAACCCTATGTCTGGGGGGAAACAGCATCAACCCTGTGTCTAGTGGGGGGGAAACAGGGTCAACCCCGTCTGAAGATAGTCTGGGGGATAAAGCATCAAACCCGTGCACTGAAGATAGTCTGGGGGAAAACATTGATCTGGTGCAGAAGCAGTCTGGGGGATAATGTGTCAATCCCATGTATTGAAAACGGTCTGGGGGAAATGGTGCATTGTGATGGTTTGGGGTGAATGTGTCTACCCCAAGTAAGGTTTAAAGTGAAGGTTATCAGGTTAACAACCCCTAAGCATTTAATTCATACAAAATAACTGCATCAACAACAGACAGATGAGCATAGAAAGCTGTTGCAAGATGAAAATAAATTCTAAAATACATGATGGATGCTGGGGATGGTGGTGGGATACACAAAACATTTAACAGGTTATGTCTCCCTGAAATCAAAACCTCAACATCAGATAAAACTCTTTTAACACACCCAGTACAACTATATTGCCTGGTAGACTGACCAAAATACACTTCATCAGCAGCAGCTGCAGTAAACTAAGTAACCAAAATATATGGCAGATAAATAGACATGATAAAAACATTAGCAAAACATAGCCCTGTGTTGTCTATAAACTACAATTAAAATAAATTGCCATTTTATAGACAACACAAAGTAGATAAGATTTGATAGTATATGTAACTTTATTATTTAATACAAAATCACATCTACATAAATACATTTGGCTATCTCTTTGGGGGTTGCTAACCGTAAGTGACTTAACCTCATATTGGACTACCTGAAGCTAAATCAGATAGGGGATAAAGCGTCAACCCTATGCACAAAATGTTATAGGGGATAAAGCATCAACCCCATGTACTGAAGACTGTGTGAGGGATCCGGGGTCAACCTCGTGTCTGGGGGAAACAGCGTCAACTCCATGTCTGGGGGGAAACAGCATCAACCCCATGTCTGTGGGGAAACAGTGTCAACCCCGTGTCTAGTGGGGGGAAACAGCATCAACCCCATCTGAAGATAGTCTGGGGGATAAAGTGTCAAACCCAAGCACTGAAGATAGTCTGGGGGAAAACATTGATCTGATGCAGAAGCGGTCTGGGGGATAATGCGCCAATCCCATGTATTGAAACTGGTCTGGGGGAAAGCATCGACCCCCTACATTCTGATGGATTGGGGTGAATGTGTCTACCCCAAGTAAGGTTTTTACCTACATATACAGCAGGTAGCTGACTTTGGGGTTATTAGAAAGGGCTAAATGAATTTGACAGAGGATCAATGATACCTTAGTCAAATGAGAGACATAAAGAGACAAAGAGGATAGCTGCACAGAACAGTACCTAACTAGGAGTAGAAGCAAATTACTTATTGCCCCCACTATGCGAAGCATCCATGAAAGTGGTTAGGCACTGTAGCCAAAAATGCTTACTGCTAGCCCATTAGGGGCCGCAAGCTGAGCAAAAAAACGGACCTTCCAGACAAATGCTGTAGAAAGAATGCCTATGGTTAGCTGGGCTTATACATCTTTCCTGGGCAAGAACTCAACAACTGACCAAGCAGCAAAACAGTCAAAGGTTGATGACAAGCAGAGCCCACCAAAGATACATTTGTTCCTATTTGTGCAGAAAATGAGCTGTGGTACATAAAAAATAAAAAGCCTAAAGTCCCCATGACAAAACTGCAAACAGCCAGAAACTTGTCTGTCTGATTCAATTAAAAGCCAACACCTGCAGAGATAAACCAAACTGTTATGGAAACAGTAACTGACTGCTAATCTTTAGTCTGCTGAATTTTAAACTAAGCAGACGTTTAAGTTCTTTCTTACTCTGACCATAAAACAGAGCTTAGCATTTTATTTTCGTTTGTATTTTAATCCTTTCTTATGAATACTTAAAAAGAGCATTTTCTTTCTCTTTTTCTAGCAAAACTATTTATAAGAAGGAAAATTATGTATTTTTGTTGTCTGCTATTTTCTTACAGCAACAATGTATTTAGATGACCCTATGATCTGAAATCAGCAAAAGTGTTATGTTAAGGTTACAGCCTAATCAACATCCTCTATCAAAAAACAATGAGGTGCTGAATAGTGACAAATTGGTTGTTAACCATTAGCATGCTGGGCAAAATTTCAGCAGGAGACATCCTGAAACATATAATAGCCTGTAGGTTCAAAGGATAAGCAGAAAATACACATATTACATGGAGATGACAAAAATATTTAGATGCACTAACTGACCTTAAAACTATTTCATCTAAGTTAAAATTGATCCCATGCAAAGTAGTCTGGGGCTAAGGTGTTAACCCAATAAACTGAAGACAGCCTGCATTGTTAAATAAGGTTCAGTAAGACCGAGATCGTCTTTGCTGTGTTTGCTTTATATTAGGTTCAGTCTGATGCTTCATAAGGCTCAGTCTGTACTGTGTTTGTTAAATAAAGTTCAGTATAATCTAGCTAGATTGTCTTCACTGCATGTATAATAAGGTTCAGTCCAATCCAGACAGTCTTCACTGTGCTAGTCTTCGCTGTGGCAGAGGTCTGTACCAAAACAGTGATTGTAATAATTACATAAATAGGCCAATCAGAGGTCAAAATATAGCAGAAATGAATTTCTTTTAAATGTATGAACAGAAGTCATAAAATTAACAACTTTCATCTAAGGTAATATAGATCCCAAGCAAAAGTTGTCCGGGGATAAAGCGTCGACCCCATATATTGAAGAAAGTCTGGCAGAAAGCGTAAAAAAAACCCCAGAAAAACAATCATATATTAAAGATATACTGTGTTTGTAAGGCTTAAACAATGTGAAGAGGCTTGGCAAATGACACACATTTGATATAAGTACACTGATAGTGTAGAAATGATTGTGGACTCGGAGTAGTGCAGGATTAAGGCCATAACAGACTAATACAGGCCTTACATCTCTGTGAAGGAAAATCCCCCAAACAAACGAGACTTACATTAAGTTGATGTTTGGTTGTGATTCTAGTAGTAGTCATACACATAATGGAGGGCTCATATGAGATGTGCACTAACCGTGACCATGAATATCAGTGTTAAAAGCAGCGGAAACTGATACAAATAATTTTTTGTATAAAAAGGAATAAATTTCAGGAAAAAAGAAGGAGAATAAACATCTGCATATCTCATATGTTAAAAACGGGAGGGCTAGCTGTCTTATATTGGGTGGGATATGAGCCCTCCGGTGTGTGTATGACTACATAGAATCACAACCAAACATCAACTTAAGGTAAGTCTCGTTTATTTGGGGGATTCTATTACGTCATACAACACCTATGGTCTCATATGAGACTTCAAAGCAATAAATCTAAAAATTGTTTGTGCATCGATAAAAAACACAAATTATATCCCAACACCATTTTTATCTGAAAAGCACAACTCAGTGCAATGAAACAATAGGAGTTTTCCTATTTCCAAACATCTAACATGTAAGTGCGTGTACCAGACTAAATAGTCTTCCATTGTGATCTGAAAATCTTTCAGATACATCACATGTAATGTCTATGATAACACGGCATCCGCAAAACTTGAACTTTGGTGCTCAAGTGGTATATTATAATATAAAGCAAAAGTTTTTTGGCTTGACCAGCCTGCAACCTTCATAATTTCACTGACTGGAATATGACACAGTTTAGCTTTTGATGCTGAAGCACTCCGAACACTATGACTTTTAAATTTTTCAATATTTATACCAGCTAAATACATAACTGATCTTATCCATCTACTTATAGTACTAGTAGAAACTGCACAATGTGGCTTCAAGTAGCTTATAACCAATGCTGTGACATTTCCACGTAAATCTCTTGTTCTGTTTATATATTCATTTAAGGTATCTACCACACACAATCTTTTATCTTGATTATACTGTCTTAACACAATATTAGGAACTGGTTTTCCTGGTGTGGATTGTTTTAATGATCTACTGTACTGTAGTACATATGAATCTGTAGTTTTAACAATATTCTCTAATGATAAGAGACTTAGGGATTGAATTCTACTGGCTTGAGTAAGAGCTACAAGCATAACTAACTTATATGTCAACATTTTCAATGGGAGTTCTTCAGCTGGAGATAAACTTCTCAAATACTGAAGTATGAGTACTTTACTAACTTCCCAAATTCTGTGTAGCGACTCTTAGGAGTTCTCATATTATAAACTCCTTTTAAAAATTTACTACCAATGGATGTTTACCAACAATATAATTCTCTATTATAATTCCCAGAGAAGATAATGCATTACATGCTGTGTTCATTGTTTTATATGCAATACCTTCATGAAACAACTTTGTGAAAAAATTCAGGACCTCATTCAAACTAGGTTGAATTGGATTAATCTATTCTTCACTACAGAAGAGAAACCATTTTCTAATATAGACCGAGTATTGCTTTTGTGTGGAAATTTTCCATGAGGCCATGATAATACTGGCTGAGTCTGTTGAAATGCCTCTACTTTCAAGAGATTCCCTGACAATTGATATGCAATTAATGTTAGCTGATTTACAAGTGGATGTATGCTGTCTCTGTTTGGAATTAGTAGAGTGTCTTCTGTCACTGGTATTATCAGAGGTTGAACCACAAGAAGATTCATCAAACTGTTCCAGCAGTTTTGAGTGGGCCATAATGGAGCCACCAGTATAGATTCTCCTTTGTCTCTTCTCAGCTTCAGCAATGCTAGAGCCACCAAACTGAAAGGAGGATACATATACAAGAATGTATTAGACCAATCTACAGAAAAAAAACATTGATATGCTCTGCCTCTGGTTCTTTTTGCCAAGACACATAGCTGTCAAGCTGTTTATTCAGTCTTGAGGCAACATATCAATATCAGGAATACCCCATTTTTCTGTAAGTCTCCAAAAAATCTTGTTATTTAATTTCCACTCTGTATTGTAAGAAAAATGTCTCGAGCCATAATCAGAAATATTATCACATCCAGGAATTTGTGATGCAGATAACCAGATTAACCGATGGATGCAACAAGACCATAAGATCTAAAGGCAAGCTCATTGCATTCTTCTGACTTGCAGCCATGTTATTTATATATGAAACAGTACAACTGTTGTCAGACATGATTTGAACATGTCTAGTAGTTTTTGACCTACAAAAGGATTTTACAGAATGACTGACTGCAAGCAGTGCTAAGAAATTGATGTGATGCAGAGATTCTTCATACATCATCTGCCTCCAATTTTTTCTGCATCAC
Organism: Anodontia alba; assembly: GCA_964016985.1. Classification (NCBI taxonomy): domain Eukaryota; kingdom Metazoa; phylum Mollusca; class Bivalvia; order Lucinida; family Lucinidae; genus Anodontia; species Anodontia alba. The sequence continues at coordinate 52,139,907 of OZ024824.1, forward strand.
ATGTTCCTGCCCATCCAAATGACGAAGCATCTGTTGTGATAATCAAATCTGCATTGCCATGATCAATAACCCGTTTTTGACATGGCAAATTGTCAATCCACCATTTCAACTCTGATCTCATTTCTTTTGAGACATTCATTTTTCCATCAAAACTTCCTTTTAGATCTTTTAAAGCCTCAATTTTTGCTTTTTCAAGTTTCCTATAGAATAGCGGGCCATATTCCACAGCAGAAAAACTAGGCACCATAAGACCTAATAATCTAGCTAATGTTCTCACAGAAATCTCTGTTTTTCGATACATCTCTTTGCATTCTTGGACAATAGTCTTCACTTTGCTATCTGGAAATGTGACTGTCATTTCTTCTGAATCAATATTATTACCTAAAATGGTAGTTTTTGTAGTAAGAACCAAAACTGATTTTTCTTTATGCAATATAAAACCAAGATCAGTCATAAGACAGCGTATCTTTTACATTCTGATCACATTCTGGTTTTGTATCTGCTACCAATAAAGAGTCGTCAATATAGCCTGAATTACTATGCCCAAGGACACGAAGAGATGCATAAACTGGTTTTAACAACTTTGTGTACAATCTTGGGGCACAAGAAATACCATTTGCTAGGCAAGTATACTGATATAATTTTCCAGATTTTTCAAAGCATAGCTTTATCTGGTCAGAGGGTGATACATAGACTAAATAATATGTGTGACGAAGATCGATAGAAGCCATATAACAATTTTTCTTTATCAATTTTAAGGCAGATTCAAATGTGTCCATTTTAAAATGATGATAAACAATGCTTTGATTCAATTCTTTGAGATTTAAAATCATCCTGTATTCATCATTCTTTTTCCCTACAAGAAAAATTGGAGAAATAAATTCACCTGACTCATGCTTGACTTCTTTTATGACTTTCATATTTAGCAATTTTTGAATTTCACTGTCAATAATATACTCTTGTTCTTGAGTAAAATTATTTGTTTTGCAAAGAGAACGAACAGGAGGCTCCCCACAGAATTCTATATAACAGTGTTGTACAATATCTAACACATTCTCATCCTGAGTAATTTTTCTCCAATTTTCCACAAAGAACCGTAATCTACCTGCCATAAATTCTTCACTTACATCATTTGTTACTTCTTGTGCCTCCCTCGGGAGTTTTTTGACTGTGAAGTCTGATTCTCTGTGTACATGTATCTGGGGTAGGGTTTCCCTCTACCACTTGGTCGGGACATACCACGCCTACCACCCCTTATCTGGTTGAAACCAAAGCCTCTGTTATAAGGATTTCTTTGATTTGAATTGCGACCAATTTTACTTAGATCTCTGATGTCTTTTACATTCTTGTTAATGTCAACATCATCACCATACAGATAATCAGTAAACGGTAAACTGGCAGATGTCAAAGGGTGATACTTAGGATCAAGATCACTTTTATGAGATTCCTTATGTTTATTGTTGATTAATTTATTACACTGGCCCAACAGGGCCACAACATTTGCTCCCCATTCCACCGACTGCGAATCTAAGGCACCACTTTCCTTATCCAACAATTTTACAATGTTAACTGAAGCCTTTATAACTAAGTTCTTAATGGTCTGCATCTTTGAATCTTCAGTTTGAGAAGTAGATTTTAACAGTCTCCAGATTGCAGTATTGACTCTAGTCTTCACTAAAGCATCACAATTCACAGGACGGTGAATGTCCTTCAAAATTTCAACAACCTTTTCATCACTTACACCATGCCTGAAAGAGCTATTGACAAAATTCGCCAAATCATTATTAATCTCACTGTCAACCTTCTATGTTGCCTGAAGTTTTTCACTCCAATCCTTGAATAAAGAATCAGTCTTTTGTGGATGCTCATTTTCATCAGATTCAAAGGAGTGAGAAAACCATTCTTCATCCAAATTTACCTCCTCATAAGGCTCATAATTTTCATCATTTTGATAGGAATCATAATTGTCATACAAATAATCTACTCTGTGTGAAAGATTATCAATTTTTTCACCCTGTTTTGTAATGTTATTATTCAGTTTCCTCAATATGAGAGCTATTTCCTTGTTTTGACTAATAGTTTTTACTACACTTCGGTCTGGCGGTACCACAGACGATTTTGTTTTGATGTGTCTTTACGACTCTCAGCCGCTGACTCGATATTCTGGGTACTTCTGTTTGAAGAGGAAGACACTTTCCTCTTGTCAGAAGTTTTATTTTCTGACAGTTCATTTTCCACATTCGTAGAAAGAGAAACTTCTGGAGTCGACAACAGCTTCATTTTTACTATCGCTTCTGCCATCTTGAATTTACCTGTACAATAGTCGTTACATGACGTTGCACAACTATTCTAACTATCGTGTCAATAATCAATGACAGTCGCCGAGAAAAATATTTCCTCGACCAAAATGAACCAATAATAACACCTACGTGCTAAAATAATGCTTGAATAAATCAGAACAATCTCATTGTCCTTAAAATGTACAAAACATTTACACAAGTACGCTTATAATCAAAATTATTCATGGTCAATACCTGAGCTGACCAAACGTCCACTCAGTTCAGTTTCCAAAAGTGCACTGATATTCATGGTCACAGTTAGTGCACATCTCATGCGAGACCATAGGTGTTGTATGGCGTAATAGAATACCAATTACAAGTAAACCACCTAAAACAATGATTTATACAAAACATAAGAATATGGCTGTTCCATGTTTATTATATAACATAAAAAATTTATAAAAATATTTGGCTCTTTTCCTATGGGCTACTCACTCGACCTTCGTGAATGATTAAGTAATGTCAGGCTGCTTGACTTCCTAACTCGCCAACAATATGGCACACGGATTGATAACAGACAGCAGTCCTGCAAGGTGGTCTGATCCCACACATGAAGTTAACTGAGAGATAGATGCCAAAATTGTGTTCCATATTTCAGACAGTGTGAATCCAGTTTTTTGTGGGGAGTCAAGAAGGCCTCAGACTGGTCTCAGTGAACAACCCCAATGTAATAAGACTATTTACATATATGTGGACAGAAAATATACATATTAAAATTGGCTACAACAGCATTAAATAAATAATATGGTGCTGCAGGGGATGGTGGGCGGGATGAGCTCTCCAGCATTGCACTAATGTTTGCTTCTCCTTATCTAAAGAAATTAACTGGACTGCACCTGCATCTTCCTCTGTGTATTGATCACATGATTGACAGTGTGCTTTGACCAATCAGTGCCAGTCCAGCCACCTATTGTTGACCAGCAAGACTTGTGGAATACACAAAGTACACAGCTGCCCACCAATAACCCAGACAATACCATATATATTATCTTATAATACTTGAACTCAGTTAAAGGAAAAAATAGTTCAACCTGTCTTTAATGGAGCAGGATTATAGAATAAAAGTTTTGCATAAACTACAAATACAAAATTGTCATTTTATACAAAACATAAGAATATGGCTGTTCCATGTTTATTATATAACATAAAAAATTTATAAAAATATTTGGCTCTTTTCCTGGGGGCTACTCACTCGACTTTCGTGAATGATTAAGTAATGTCAGGCTGCTTGACTTCCTAACTCGCCAACAATATGGCACATGGATTGATAACAGACAGCAGTCCTGCAAGGTGGTCTGATCCCACACATGAAGTTAACTGAGAGATAGATGCCAAAATTTCAGACAGTGTGAATCCAGTTTTTTGGAGGAAGTCAATCAATACACAGAGGAACGAATTTGATAGTATCAAATGAGGCCCCCAAAAAACAGAGCCTGGGGTAATTGTTGATTACATAACATTAAACTAAAAGTTTGTTCATTGACCTATATAAACAGCATGAATAATACAATTTGCTGATGTGTGAGAACTGAGAGTCTTACTGCACTTTACATCGTACTACACACAAATCTACATAATTTTAGGTGCTGAAAGTACAAGGACAGTACAGAGAATAATTACCACAGGACTATTAAATACTCAAAATAAGAACATATATACATCCAAGTTTTTATCACAATATTCATATTTATAACATGTTAGAAATATTTGTATATCCAATTTGTCTATTTATTAATGCAACAGAAATATATATTCCCCCATTTTTAGTATACCAGCCGGTCATGAAAACCAGAGATAAAAAAACCCTTTTTGGGAAAAAACGCTGGAACGTGCGTCAAAGCCATGCACAGTATACCTAGAGGGTGGATTTCGACCTCATCCAAACTAGCATGATTTCCTTTATATCGTTAGTTTATAATATTTGTACATAGAAATAATTACATTTCTTTCTTATATAACATGTGATACATGCACAGAAAATAATAACATTTCTTACTTATCCAAAATGTGAAAGTTGAAGAGTATGTTGACGATGCTTCACAAGAAATAATCATGTACTGCCAACCAACCTGGAAAAAGACAATCCTGTGATACTCAAGCTGATCTGCTAACAGCAAGATATCTACACCTAACATGAAGACAAAAGTTTCTCAGTATACTGTGAAAAGTACGAACTATTATCATTTACAGGAGAACAGCGAAAACTCTAAGTCTAGACCAGAAAATATCTGCATTGTAATTGCTATAAGTAAGGATAACCCAAGATGCCTTCCTACAAACTTGGTTGACACTTCATGGATGATGCTCCATGACCTGTTGATTGTGCAAAAATTAGCAGAATGGTGGCTCATTGTCTCCATGAGAATAGTGCCCCAAGATGGATGTTCATGGTTTGACAATTTTACCTGTTTATATAGAGCTATACTGGTGGTTGTGGCCTGGCCTTCCTACACTCATTTAATATGGAAAGAGGTGTATAATATCCTCCTGAGTAAAATACTTGACCTGGAAGCGGATGATCTCAGCCTGCATATATCGTCTGATACTGACTTGAAAACTACTAAAACTGATGAGGATGATCTAAGCCTCGTTTTCTGATAATGATTACCTTTTATCTTAGTCCTATGGCTTGGATGCCTAGTTGTGATTTGCCCCGTCTGGCTACTTTTATATATGTACAATGAGTGAGTGATCTCACTTCCTGAATAATATGGTTTACTGTGTTGGATGCAGATGATCAGTCTCCATTGTCTGACATATTATCAGAAGAGTGACGTGAAATTGATGATGACAGCCTCTTGCTCCGTCATGAATGTAGAAATCAAAGAATAGGATGACTGATGTCAGTGCAATAAAATACTTGACTTACCAGAGGTGGATGATCTCAGCTTTATGGTCTGATTACTGGTTCACCTAAGTAGATACTTCCCTGAATTTGATGGCTGTGTTTCATGATTGTGTCCTTACAGTCCACAAGAAAATGGAGTGAATGATCTCAGTCTTACAGATCTGAAACTGACTAATCTTGGCCCCATAGAATAGTCTGACAATGAAGACTAGAATTAGCACTAGAAAAATAGACAGGATGATCTAGATACCCCATGATAAGACATATGAAAAGATTATTGCAATGAGATGAATGATCACAGCCTCTTGCCCTGTTGATGATTCTAAATAGCAGAATACAAGGGATGATCTGGGCCCTATATGATTAAATGACATTCATGACATAGATGATCACAACCTCCTCCTAATACAGTTGATGGTGCCAAAATCCCAAAATGGAATGGATGATTTTGGCCCAATGTGTTAAAAAGAAATAACATAGGCTCTCTCTATGGGCTACACAATACTTTGATATACATTTCCCAGAAAATGACCAGCGGTAGATTTAGCCATGTTGTCTGATGATAAGTATGTAACTGTGGGAATTGATGTGATGATGTAGGCCTTATATCTTGGACGCACAGCTGTCATCAGGTGTATGATCACAGCCTCATGTTATAATTGTTTAGTCAATGGTGAGGTGGGGTAGATGATCACTACCCCACAGACACAATTAATGTGGATGATTATGGCCTTGTGGTATAAACAAGGAAGTGGCTATTGACAGCCGGCTGTTATCAGCGAAAGTTCGCTGGTGACAGCCGGCTGTCTTCAGCGAAAGTTCGCTTGTGACAGCCAGCAAAAATATATAGATGGTTTATTGACCAGCAACAAATAATAAAGTCATTTGTTGATTTTTCTTTTATTTATATAACCTTTTTATTAATATCTTAATTTAGAATATTGTGACAGCCAGCAAAAATATTAAGGCTGGCTCATCAGACTGAGGGCTGAAAAGATAATTGATTATCAGTCCTGCCATTGTGATCGATAATCGATTAGTAATCACTGAACATATGGTCATAATTTTATCTGTCTGTCTGAGCATGACTCTTACCATATTTTATACTTGACTGTATGTATTTGGTCAGACAGCCTGAGCAAACAGTGAAGACCCAGATCAGATGCCATAAAACATGGCATTTCATCAGGGTCTACACTTTTTGCCACTCATCCAGCTATTTTCAGTCACAACATTGGGTGGTAAATTGTACTTGTTCAAATTTTAGATAATGGTAAAGAGGTGAGGTGTCTGAATACTAAGGGTAAATACAGTAAACTAATAGACACAGAAATCAAATGATCTACATGTATTATTAGCAAATCTGTAACAATAATTTTTTGGGGAATTTATTGATCATTTAATCAATTATCTGATTAATTGTGCCAGCCTTAAAAAATATATAGATGGTTTATTGACCAGCAACAAATAATAGAGTCATTTACCGACTTTTCTTTTATTTATGTATTTATATCTTAATTTAGATATATTGTGGTTATTAAAATTAATTTATCATTTTAAAACAGTGTATTAGTATTATAGGCATTAATATACATGTACATCACCATTGTATCTTTGCTCATGTCTCTAATATATATATCTGTATTTGTTTTCTTTCTTTTTTGTCTTTCTATCACTTATTTATTTTGTATTTGTCTAACATTTGTATTTTCTTACATGGTTTGTTTGTCAAACAATACCTGCATCTACAAATTGGCATAATTGAGACCTTTTGTTCAGACACATGAGTGTTTGCACTTAAGTTTATATAATTATATTATGAAGACCTTTTAATGAATTTCATGTATATTTGGCATGATGGAAGATATAAGTCTAGAGTTTAAATCAGCTCAGTCTCCACCCCAGGATATGACCTTGAGGTCAAGGTCACAGACTTAGACTTCTCATATAGAAGTCAAAATGTTTGCATTTAAGTTTATATAGTTATATCATCAAGACCTTTTGATGAATTTCATTTATATTTGGCATGATGGTAGATATAGATTGAAAGTTTTACTCAGAGAATTTCCCATCCGGGGCATGACCTTGAGGTTAAGGTCATAGACTTAGAATTTTCAATAAAAGTCAAACGTTTTGATTAAAGTTTACATAGCCATATGTATACCCCGCCATACAAAATATGGTGAGGGTATATAGTTTTCACCTTTCTGTTTAATTGTTTGTATGTATGTTCATTTATTCATTGTCTTGCCATCATGTTCATGGAACGGGTCAAAAATTTTGGTGTCAAAGTTTATAAGACCTTACATTATAAAGACCTTTTGATGGATTTCATTTTTATTTAACATGATGGTAGATATAGGTCTAACGTTTTACTCAGTGCCATACCAACCCTTGGGCATGACCTTGAAGGTCATGGACTTAGAATTTTCATGTTATAAAAGTCAAAATTTTTGCACTTAAGTTTATATAGCTATATTATCAAGACCTTTTAATGAATTTCACCTACATGTATATTTGGTATGATGGTAGATATAGGTCCAGAGTTTTACTCATTATGATCCCCACTCCTGGGTGTGACCTTGATGTCAAGGTCGCAGACTTAGAATTTTCATGTAAAAGTCAAAATGTTTGGTTTTAAGTTTATATACAGTACCTATATCATCAAGACCTTTTGATGAATTTCATTTATATTTGGCATGATGGCTCAGTGCTCCAGCTAGGATTTGAGGGCAGAGGGGTGTGGGGTAGGGCACTTTTTGCGTGGTCATACAAGAATGAGGGCACCATGTGTCATGTGATGTGCTTAGTATCCAGACATGTTACAAAATATAATGCCTTTCCACAATAAATACCTAAACAATAGAATACACATAAAACTGACCTTTAAACACTGATAACTTTTTTAATTTTGGTCAGATTTTCATGAAATTTTCACCAAATGTATGGCTTTGTTTGTAGCTGAAATAAGGGCAGAGGGGCGGCAAGAGAGGCAGCCCGCCCCTCTATATAGGGCTAGCTGGAGCACTGTGGTAAATATAGATTGAAAGTTTTATTCAGAGAAATTTAGGGCGAAACCTTGAGGTCTAGGTCACAAACTTAGAATTTTATATAAAAATCAAACTTTTTGCATGAAGTTTACATAGCTATATTATCAAGACCCTTTGATTGACTTCATTAATATTTGGCATGATGGTATACATAGGTTTAAAGTTTTTCTCAGCACCATCCCCAAGCTAGGGCATAGCTTTGAGTTTTTGCTTAAATTATAAAGACTCTCATTGATTTCACTGGTATTTGTTAATCCCCCACCGTGAAGCGGATGGGGGATTATAGAAATGGCCTTCGTCTATCCATCTGTCTGTCCGTCTGTCCTTCCTAACACTTTCTTGTCCGCTCCATATCTCCTGAACCCTTTGAAAGATTTTCATTAAACTTTCGTCAAATGTTCGCCTCAGTGAGTCGATGTGCAGAACCCATAAGTCAACCATGCCAACTCAAGGTCATAGGTCAAGGTCATGGGTTTGAGCCTTGAATTCCGTGTCCGCTCCGTATCTCCTATACCCCAGGAAGGATTTCTTTAAACTTTGGTCATATGTTTGCCTGAATGAGAAGATGTGCAGAACTCATAACTCAACCATGCCAACACAAGGTTAAGGTCACAGTTTAAGGTCACAGGTTTGAGCCTTGAATTTCGTGTCCGCTCTGTATCTCCTATACCAGTGGAAGGATTTTCGATAAACTTTGGTCAAATGGTCACCTGTGGGACGATGTGCAGAACCCATAACTCAGCCATGGGGACTCAAGGACAAGGTCACAGTTCAAGGTCGCGAGGTTGAGCCCTGAATTTTGTGTCCACTAGATATCTCCTTTACCCCTGGAAGGATTTTCTTTTAATTTTGGTCAAATGTTTGCCTCAGTGAAATGATGTGCAGAACTCATAGCTCAACCATGCAGACTTACTAGGTCACTGTAAAGTATAACATATGGTAAGTATCATGTTCAGACAAACAGGTAAAATTATGACCAAATCTTCAGTGATTGCTAATCGATTATCAATCACAATGGCAGGACTGATAATCGATTATCTTTTCAGGTTTGATTAGCCAGGCCTAGCATAAGCATACTTCACTGTATCCAAACCTAATACGGCTAAAATTTTGTTTAGTTGTTGCTTAACACCACCACATACAATGCAGTCAAATGCTCTTCCCATTAAGGCACATGGCCCTCAATAAGAATTCAGTACACACAGTATACTTGATCTGTTTAACGTCACTTTCAACAGTCTTTCAGTCGCATTATAATAGCATAGATCTGCACAAGAAGAGACACTAAGTGTCAGTGCTCCAGTTAGCCCTATGCAGAGGGGTAGGCTGCCCCTCTTGCCCTCTTTTGCTGCCCCTCTGCCCTTCTTAAGCTGTCCTCTCTTATTTCAGAATTGAAGTGTCCAGTTTAAAATGCAACTCTCAAAGACTCTAAACATCAACAGTATGTCACCTTTAATAAAGACTTCAGAATGATTAGACTCACCTCTACCCTTTGTGGCAAATATTAATAATGTTTTCTCTAATTCTTGCTAAAAATGAGTGTCAGAAAATGACACAAAAAGAAAATGAATATACACATGAACAAAAATGCCATCTTATGATTCAATAATCAAAAATAACTAATACAAAAAAAAAAATGATAAAGTTTGTGTATCAATTCTCAAAATCATATAAATATTTATTCTAAAATGTATCAATAAAATAAAAATCAGTAAATTACTTAAATATTTATTTTTTTGTCAAAATACCATCCATAAATGTTAGCCTGGCTGTCACCTGCGAAAGTTCGCTGGAGACAGCCGGCTGTCTCCAGCGAACTTTTGCTGGTGACAGCCAGCTGTCAATAGCAATCGCCTATAAACAATTAGTCAGCTGATGCTTGGGGTAGATGATCTTGGCCCCATAGAAAAAGATACACAACCAGCAAGGTGGATGACCATGGCCTTGTAGTTTGAGAGAGATGATAAATGAAATATAAGGGTGGATGGTCTCAGCCGCAAGAGAGATGATGAATGTCAGTAGATAAAGATGTGGCATTGAATGATTAGTCATTGGATGCATGGAGCTGATGATTTCGGCCCCAAAGACTGAGATACACAACCAGCAAGGTGGATGATCACGGCCTTGTGGTCTAATAAAATTTATCAATGAAATTTTTGGGTTGGATGAACATGGCCCCAAGAGAGATGGTGAGTGTCAGCCTCATGGTCTGATGATAAGTGTAACCACATACATGGGGTAGATGATCTCAGCCCCATATAGTGGAGACACTGCTGACACGAGGTGGATGATTGTGGCCTCGTGTTATGAATGATTAGTCAATGTAGAGGTGGGGTGGATGATCGCGGCCCCACAGACACGAGGTAGATGATTGAGGCCTTGTGGTATGAATGATTAGTCAGCCAATGCATGGGGTGAATGATCTTGGCCCCATAGAAAGATACACAAACAGCAAGGTAGACGATCACAGCTTTGTGGCCTGATAAATGGATCAATGGAACGTTTGAGGTGGATGACTTCAGGCCTAAGAAAGATGATAAACATCAGATATAAAAGTGGAACAAATGATTAGTCAGCGGATGTGTGGAGTGGATGATTTCTGCCCCATAGAATTCACAACTTCCAAGGAGAATGATCATGGCCTTGTGGTTTGATAGATTATAAATGAATCATTTGGGGTGGATGATCTCGGCCCCAAGAGAGATGATGAACGTCACTAGATATAGCCATGCAAAATGAATGATTAGTCAGCGGATGCATGGAGCAGATGATTTCGGCCCCATTGAATAAGATACACAACCAGCAAGGTGGATGATCACGGCCTTGTGGTCTGATAACGATAAATGAAATGTTTGGGTGGATGATCTCGGCCCCAAGAAAGAGGATGAGTGTCCGTCCATGATCTGATGATAAGTGTGTAACTACATAAATGGGGTGGATGATCGCGGCCCCATATTGTGGATACACAGCTGACATAAGGTGGATGATCGCGGCCTTGTGTTATGTATGAGTAGTCAGTGGAAATGTGGGATTGATTCTCATGACCCACCAGGTGGATGATTGAAGCCTCATGGTTTGAATGACTAGTCAGCTGACGCACTGTGTGGATGATCTCGGGCCATTGAATGAGATACACAAACAGCAAGGTGGACGATCACAGCTTTGTGGTCTGATAGGAATGATCAATGGAACGTTTGAGGTGGATGACTTCAGGCCTAAGAACGATGATAAACATCAGATATAAAAGTGGAACAAATGATTAGTCAGCGGATGTGTGGAGTGGATGATTTCTGCCCCATAGAATTCACAACTTCCAAGGAGAATGATCATGGCCTGTGGTCAGATAAAGATTATAAATGAAATCTTGGGTGAATGAACTGGCCCCAAGAGAGATGATGAATGTCCGTAAATAGAGACGTGGCATGAATGATTAGTCAGCAGATGCATGGAGTGGATGATCCTGCCTTCATAAAATTGGATACTTAACCAGCAAGGTTGTGATCTTGGCCCCAAGAGAATTATGGATGTCAGTAGATATATAGAGTAGCTAACCTGCACTCTAGATATGTTTAGAGTGTCTCTCCTGTATAGCAGTATCACAGTCCGGATAAATGTAGTAGGGACTAGGGATCCGAGCCCTGAAAAATTAAATATTTTCCACACATATATATATACATATACACACACATACATACCTACATACATATATATACACATATAAACTATATGTACCCCTGTTTGGTGGCGTAAAAAAAAAGTGAGTGAATCTGATATGATTCAGATGAAACTCCAAGGAGGTGACTGATCGCATCTTCATGTAAACAATGTGATTTTTCATTCTGAGATCTAGCTTACTTACCATGTAATCATAATGGTTGAAAACATGCACTATGTTATGTCAAACAATATATTAGCTATTATTATTAATTTTGGTTGCACTTGACTGTAAGCTTTATAGTGATAGTTAACTAGTTTTGGAAATATCAACTGACTGTCTAACAGGGTACCTCTGTTTGTCCAAAGACTCCATACTAAGAACATGCAAGTAATAATTGCTTCACGTTTGAGCAACATTCTCCTGTAAAAAGGACAAATAACTATCATCGTTTTCCTTAAGTATTGGGACAGACAAACCTGAGCAAACAGGATAGACCTAGATCGGACCCTGCACAACGTAGTGTCATATCAGGGTTCGCTCCTCTTGTTAGACATCCATCTAGATCTACTTATGCACATTAACAACTAGCGAACTGGAATCTATACTACAGACATGTATACATAAATTATGACAAATTTATGGTTTTCAAATCTGAGTGACTGAGTGAGTACCCCACCATAGTGCAGATTATATTTCATTTCCTTTGGGATCATTTAAAAATTTTGGCCCATTGTGGAATCTTTGAAAACGGAGTTCTGCTCATGTATACGCTAGAAGGCGTAAGCAGTGTTGCAAACTTCATTACTGCTTACGAAGTGTCTCAATAAAACCGAGACTCCCATTTTCTTATCTGTAGTGTGTTCTTTGTTTCCAAAGGCAATCTTTTTGACGTTTATTAAACCTGTTATGACTAAGACAACTACCCTATCTATCCCAAGTATCTGGACAGGCAGGCCCGAGCAAGCATTGTAGACCAAGATCAGAGGCTGCAAAGCAGTCCCCGATCATGGTCCACTCCACTCGTCAAGCATCAAGTACATGCCCATGATAAATGGTTCAGATCTGAGCGACATTTATCCTGTTGAAGAATAAGTGAAATACCATATTTATCCCAAGTATTAGGCCGGAGCAAACTAAGCAGACCCAGATCAGACACTTAAGAAAAGAGCATCTGGTCAGGATCTACTCTGCTTGTCACTCATCCAGCCATCTTAAAGCATATTGGCAACTAGCAAACTATGATTCATACTAAGCACATATTCATATGACTAATGTTTTTTAAATTTGAGCAGCTTTAACTACTCTATCTACCCCGAGGATTTGGGGCAGACAGGCCCAAGCAAACATTGTAGATCCAGATTAACAGCAAAAGCAGCATGTGATCAGGATCAGCTCTGCTTGTCAATCATTAGCAGTATTTATGCACATCAATATCCAACAAATTGACAGGTTGAGTTATTTAAGAAAAGATTTATGTTTGGCACCATTAGTATGGTGTGCTGCTTATAGAAATGTAGACTGTCACTATTATACCAACTCGTCTCACTACATCTGGGCTTTAACATTTCTAGAAGACAGTTTTAAGGAGTGGTAAACATACCCAAGTATGACAACCATTAAGTGTTATGTTTACTCATGACTTGATAGAACTCCTCTTTAAGATATATCTCTGACTGTGTCCAGATAGTAGCATTTTAATGTAAGTGAATATTCATTCCATCTTAAAAACAAACAAAACTGATCTGAAGCACTGTATACTGTTATGTACAGCTACTATGAATGATATTAACATGGTTCGTTCAAGAAATATCAGGACAAGTATCAGGTACAGTTTTCTGCCCCTGAGAAGTATTCCAACAACAGATTCCATTTATGCTAATCCTATTTAGCCAAGACTTATAAACTGCTGTACTGACAGTGCATTTTATTCTGTTGTACTGTTGTACAAATTCTCTTTAGTGACCCACTTGTATAATTCCATTTAATGATTACAAGTGATCGGGACAGTTTTGAGTTTTGTACATACCGTACTTGAATTCTTCAAGTGTTTAGTCTTATATCCATTCTTAATCCTGAATTGTGAACACAGCTAAATTCTTTACTGAATAGAGGCTGAGCACTTACATTGTGCAGAATGCTTAGAATTATTTACTGAACTGTGGTGTAAATCTGTAGCATAATCTCATAGTTTCCTCCTAGGAAAACACACAATCAGTGAACTTTGACCTTCAAACAGTTTATTAGCATCTGAGAATTTCTTTAAAACACTGTCATATTATAGTCTCATTCTTCATACACAATAAAAAGTCTATGATTGGTATAATTTGAATAAACATAAACATCCATAAATGCCACTTGGTTAAGTCATATTGAGATTAGGTTTTCTTAACATTTAGAACTTTTGTGTACAGAATGTTTAGAAATATGTACTGAATTGTGATCTACAATCTGTAGCATATTCCTATCTAGTTTCCTCCCAGGAAAACACATAGTCAGCAAACCTTGACCTTTTATGACCAGCTTATTAGTATCTGAAACTTCTTTAGAGCACTGTCATTTTATAGTCAAATTCCTCATCCACAACAGAAAGCCATAAATATAATTATAATGAACTGTAAACATCCATAAATTTCTGTTTTGACAAGTCATATTGAGAAGTAGTTTCTTTTAACATTGAAATTTCCTAGAAAAGATAATATATACAGCAGCAGATGCAAACCAGAAGAAGTGCAATCCTAGAGAGCTCAGATAAAAAAAAGACTTAGTTCTGAATTCCATACCACCCAACCAAATCAGATGCAAGAAATATATAAGAATATGATTAATAAAATATGTCAGTTTTCATAAATAAATAAAAAAAAATAATATAAATGAGCTCTCCAGCATTGCACTAATGTTTGCTTCTCCTTATCCAAAGAAATCAACTGGACTGCACCTGCATCTTCCTCTGTGTATTGATCACATGATTGACAGTGTGCTTTGACCAATCAGTGCCAGTCCAGCCACCTGTTGTTGACCAGCAAGACTTGTGGAATACACAAAGTACACAGCTGCCCACCAATAACCCAGACAATACCATATATATTCTCTTATAATATTTGAATTCAGTTAAAGGAAAAAATAGTTCAACCTGTCTTTAATGGAACAGTATTATAGAATAAAAGTTTTGCATAAACTACAAATACAAAATTGTCATTTTATACAAAACATAAGAATATGGCTGTTCCATGTTTATTATATAACATAAAAAATTTATAAAAATATTTGGCTCTTTTCCTGGGGGCTACTCACTCGACCTTCGTGAATGATTAAGTAATGTCAGGCTGCTTGACTTCCTAACTCGCCAACAATATGGCAAACAATTACAAAATTGTCATTAAATCTAACAACAGAGCTACAAAGGAAGAAGATTTTGCAGTCTTTAGCTAAATGTAATGGATTAGAGAATCCTGCAAGTCAATTGCTGATGCATACTCAAGAAAAATACAGTGACTAACTCAGTGAAGCATGACAGTAAGTGCAAAAATTAACTAATTCTTAGACATTTACTTGTACAGCCTGGATAGCTTCCAATTTCACCTTTCTGCTGACAAGAAAGATAGTTGCCAGCTTCTGGAAGAAGAATGCACTATACTGGATAACTGCTTAAGGACTAAGCCTGCCCAAAAAAGGTGGTTAGGTAAGCTGACAAGCTAAACATGACCCCAATAGTGTTGACTGGGCCACCAAACTGTAAACTAAACCACAAAAAATTTGCCAAGTGACTATTTTGCGACTGCTGCTAGTGTTCAAGTAAAAAAACTAAATGAACAGACTAAAATTGTTCCCTATGTCATCATTCCTGCTTGCTAGAGCAGTAGCGACAAAACCTAACTTCACCAAACATGTCAGCAAGAGCTGAATGCTACGTATTGTAGTTGTTTTTATGACCACAGTTTTTGTTAGCTCACCTGAGCATGAAGTGCTCATGGTGAGCTATTGTGGTCAATCAATGTTCGTCGTCCATCGTGCGGCATCAACAAATGCTTTAAAAGCCTACTCCTTCTACACCCCTGTACTTGATACTTGGTAGGAAGCATCGGGGTGACTTGTTGATCAAAAATAGATAAAATTGTTCCGATCAGAAATCCAAGGTGGCCACCATGGCCGCCATCCTGAAAATCTATTTTTCGCTTCTTCTCCTGAATCAAAAGGCTAATTGACTCCAAACTTGGTAGGAAGCATAGGGGTGGCTTGTAGATCAAAAATAGCTAAAAGCGTTTCGATCAGAAATCCAAGATGGCCGTCATGGCGGCCATCTTAAAAATCTATTTTTCACTTCTTCTCCTAAACCCAAAAGCCAATTGACTGGAAACATGGTAGGAAGCATCAGGGTGACTTGTAGATCAAAAATAGCTAAAATCGTTCGGATCGGAAATCCACGATGGCCGCCATGGTGGCCATCTTGAAAATTTATTTTTTGCTTCTTTTCCTGATCCGAAAGACTTATTGACTTTAAACTTGGTAGGAAGCATCAAGGTGACTTGTAGATCAAAACTAGCTAAAATCGTCCCTATCAGAAATCCAAGATGGCCGCCATGGCAGCCATCTTGAAAATCCATTTTTCACTTCTTCTCCTGAACCGAAGGGCCAATTGACTTGAAACTTGGTAGGAAGTATCGGGGTGACTTGTAGATCAAAAGTAGCTAAAGTCATTCTGATCAGAAATCCAAGATGGCCACCATGGTGGCCATCTTGTAAATCTTTTTTTCGCTTCTTCTCCTAAACCCAAAAGCCAATTGACTTGAACCTTGGTAGGAAGCATGGAGGTGACTTGTAGATCAAAAATAGCTAAAATGGTTCTGATCAGAAATCCAAGATGGCCGCCATGGCAGCCATCTTTAAAATCTATTTTTCCCTTCTCCTAAACTGAAAAGCCAATTGACTGGATACTTGGTAGGAAGCTTCGGGGTGACTTATAGGTCAAAAATAGCTAAAATCATTCTGATTGGAAATCCAAGATGGCCGCCAAGGCAGTCATCTTGAGAATCTATTTTTCACTTCTTCTGCTAAACTGAAAAGCCAATTGACTGGAAACTTGGTAGGAAGCATCAGGGTGACTTATAGGTCAAAAATAGCTAAAATCTTTCTGATGAGAACCATGGCGTCCATCTTAAAAATCTATGTTTCGCTTCTTCTCCTAAACCGAAAGGCTTATTGACTTGAAACTTGGTAGGAAGCATCGGGGTGACTTATAGATCAAAAATAGCTAAAATAGTTCCTATTGGAAATCCAAGATGGCTGCCATGGTGGCCATCTTGAAAATCTATTCTTCGCTTCTTCTCCTGAAGCGAAAGGCCAATTGACTCGAAATTTGGTAGGAAGCATTGGGGTGACTTGTAGATAAAAAATATCTAAAATTGTTTCGATCAGAAATCCAAGATGGTGGCCATCTTGAAAATCGATTTTTTTACATAAACTTATATAGGATGGCCCCATTCTAAGTACTGAAGCAGAAATAAGACAAATGCCATAGATTATCATTACCCATGCCCATAACTAAGGTCTACGAAACCACACTTTGAGTTTTTGTGTCATAGTTTTTATGTTAAAATATTTAGAGAGCTCATATTTTTCTAACAAAATGATGGATTTAGTTACTGTTTGGTATGATGTAGTTAGATATCCCAAAGTATCCAAATTCCTCTTTGTTTGTTTGTTTATTCATTCATCCATCTGTTCATCAGGCCTTCAAACGCCAAAAGAGGGGCTGATTTTCCATAAAAGTTAACATGCATACATTGCAACTTTTGCTTTAAAAAACTTCTCCTCTGACACTGCTGGACAGATTTTTCAATAATTTCACAAGAATGTTCCTTGGGTGATCCATTACCAAAATTGCTCAAACTGTCCTACTCTGCTGAACAAGGTGGTCGCCAGAGCTAAAAATAAAAGAAAAAAACTAAGGCACCATGGGATCTTCTGTCAAGCACCCACCCCCCATTCCCCCAGGCCTATAATACTGTACAAGCCAACATGCTTTTATCTGTGCCAAACACCATCATATTCCTCCCAAGGCCTGTATAACACATGAAGATAAACCAGTCTTTTAGAATATACTAGAGACAATGACACTCAGGTGAGCAAATTAGGGCCCTTTGGGCCCTCTTGTTTTTTACATTGTCTGAAGAGACATCAGCTCAGAAGCCAGGAGATATTGGTCTGGCATAGAATCATCTCAGTTGAAAGTGTTTGAGTGTAGACTCTGTATTAATAGATTACACATAATCATTGGCTCTGTGCATCCTGGTCTGTGTCTTTTGGATCATCGGATTTTGTAGAATTAATCTTGAAGAACCTTGAATCACTATATTTTTTCCTCCCAGAATACGAATGAAAACCCACTTATGGTATAAGCTTATTGCCAACTGCTTACACAAAATTTGATTTAAAACACTGACATACTCATATAGTTTAGAAGAAACAGAGCTGAATGGTGAACTTTGGCCTATACAAGTTCACTGAACTACAATAAATGAGGAAGTTTCTCCTAGACTATAGAATGCTTCTGGCATTAACTAAAACTGCTTAAATGCTGAGATTACCATTTTCTGATATTTATACGTGACTTTGCTATGATTGGCACCTTTAATAAAAACTGCTTTTATATTCTGCCTATATACTGAATCTACCACAAATATTGGGACTGACAGCCTAAGCAAATAGTGTAGACCCAGATCAGAGCTTGCAGAGTCTACACTGCCTGCCACTCATCCAGCAATACCAAGACCTATCAGTACTAAATAGCCTTGTTCTATATTTTAGGATGAGTATGGTAAGGAGTTAATGTATCCCAATATTAAGAGCAAAAAGGAATTGCAGTTTACTTCTCATATATTGCCACATCATGACTTTACTCTGCTTTACTTAAACGGCAACTTAATATACTTGAACACTGATAGCCCTTAACACAAATAAACCACTAGAATTTCCTCCTTTGAAATATTTCCACCGAATGAAAATAAAGCACTAGAATTTTCTTTCCTCTGCCACAAAATACCTCCGTTGTTATCCTTGGATTTCCAGCCATATGAAACCATGAGTGAAATGATGATCTTGACATTCTAATCTAAGAAGATGATGCCATTGAGCTTGCTGCTTGTATCTTGATGGTAATATGGTAGCCACAATGTTGTGCAAGTAAAATTAAGAAATTCATGTTCATGCCACAATAATCTGTTGTACTTGACCACAATTAACACAACATGCCCAGTTCTTCTGAAAACAGTACTTTCTGTTGTCTTACAAGAATCTGAGGATGTCACATTAGTCCATATTCATATTCTTGGTGAGTCTTTGTTTCTGAGTTACACATAGGAAGTTCAAATGTAGTCAAATAATTATACTTCCTCAGTTTGATTATTCAAATCCTAAAACTTAAATTTGGTCCTAACTAAATAATGTCCTTGCTCTGATCGCTGCATGATGTTACTTAGTAACTCATGGATAGTTGATCATTTCATTTCCCATTAGTCTTATTTTTTCTCCGCTGTGTAAATGTTAATTAGTTATGAAGATACATTAGAGCCAATCTTGTTAGTTGATTCCAACCAAGACTGAACTGCGTGGCAACACAGTTCCATTTAGGTGGCACTGCCTGATAGTTCCAGTCCAAGTCATGTCTCCCTGAAATCAAAATCTCAACTAATACATCAGATAAAACTCTTAACACACACACAGTGCCTGGTAGACTGACCAAAATACACTTCGTCAGCAGCAGCTGCAGTAAACAAAGTAACCAAAATATATGGCAGATAAATAGACATGATAAAAACATTAGCAAAACATAGCCCTGTGTTGTCTATAAACTACAATCAAAATAAATTGCATATAAATCTAACAACAGAGCTACAAAGGAATAGAAGCTATATCTCCCTTTGTTTTGTTTTTGAAATTGATTTTGTGTCCACTCTGTAACTCAAATACCCTTTGGAATATTTTGATGGTATTTGGTAGAAGTATAGAACAGGACAAGACAATGTGTGGCTTATAAGAATGACAACTCTGCCTTTCTTACTTTTGGCATTATTTCCCTTTGTTATATTTGACAGTGATTATGCATTGGTTTCATGTCTGCTCTGTAAGTCAAATACCCTTTGGGATATTCTTAGATACTTGGTAGAAGTGTAGAACAGGACAAGATGACGTGTCACATACAAGAATGGCAACTTTGGCTTTCTTACTTTTGGAGTTATCTCCCCTTCTTGTGTTTGAATTTGATTTTTTTTCTGCTCTGCAACACGAATACTCTTCAGAATATTTTGATGATACTTGGTAGAAATGTAGAAAAGGACGAGATGACATGTTGCATACAAGAATGACAACTATGGCTTTGATACTTTTGGAGTTATCTCTCCTTGTGTTTGAATTTGATTTCATGTCTGCTCTGTAATTCCAATACCCTTTGGATTATTTCAATTTTATTTAATAGAACTCTAGAACAGGACAAGACAACGTGTTCTGTACAAGAATGACAACTCTGGCTTTCTTACTTTTGATCGTAGTAATCTCCCCTTGTATTTGAATTTGATTTCATGTCAGCTCTATAACTGGAATACCCTTCAAAATATTTTGATGATACTTGGTAGAAATGTAGAACAGGATGAAACAACGTGCCACCTACAAGAATGACAGCTCTGGTGGGGTGAAGGGGAGGGGGATATGTTTTTGGTTTTTTTTTCTAAAAAACCTTTTCTATTTTTATGACCACAGTTTTTGTCTGAAGAAACATCAGCTCAGAAACCAGGATACATTTGTCTGGCATAGAATCGTCAGACAGTTGAAAGTATTTGAGTTTAGAATACACATAATCTTTGGCTCTGTACACCCTGCTCTGTGTCTCTGTGATCATTGGATCTTGTAGAATTAAATCTTGAAGCACCTTGAATCACTATCCTTTCTCTTCCCAGAAAACAAATGAAAACCCTTTCATAGTAAAAGCTTATTGCCAACTGCTTTCACATACTTTGATTTAAAACACTGACATATACTCATCTAGTTTAGGAGAAACAGAGGTGAATGGTGAACTTTGGCCTATACAAGTTCACTGAACCTTAATATATGAGTATATGAGGAAGTTTCTCCTAGACTATAGAATGCTTCTGGCATTAACTAAAACTGCTTATACACTGAGATTGCCACTTTCTGATATTTGTACTTGACTTTTGCTATGATTGAATTAACAAATTAATGTTCTTGCCAAAAATAATCTGTTGTACTTGACCGCAACACAGTATGTCCAGCTCTTCTGAAACCAGTACTCTTTGTAGGCTTACAAGAATCTGAGGATATCATATTAGTCCATATTCATATTCTAGGTGAGCATTTTCAATTCTGAGTTACACATACAAAGTTCAAAATGTAGTCAAATAACCAGCTTTTGCAGCTATGCACGGCCTGCACAGTCCGTTTTCGATCTGGACAAATCGGGTTAATAAGAAAAAAAGATTTATACCCCTGCAAACCCCAGTTTTAGCTCACCTGAGCCAAAGTCAGGATGAGCTATTGTGATCACTGTCTGTTCTTCGTCTGTTGTACGTCTATCCGTCTGTCCATCCATCTGTTCACACCTTTGAACGACTTCTGCTCTGAAACTCCTGAGCCAAATTTCTTCAAACTTTATGTGGAGCCTTGTGTTAAAGGGGAATTGAAAATATGTACAAATGGTCATCGCCCATAAATCAAGATGGCCGCCATGCCCATATATAGCTCCCATAGACTAATAATGGGAAAAACTTAAAAAAATCTTCTTCTCCGAAACCATGAGGCCCACTGCTTATGTATTTTGTATGTAGCAATGTTTAGTGGTCCCCTCCATAAATCCTGCCAATCAAGCCCCTGGGGTCCAAACTGGCCATGCCCCAGGGGTTCGTGAACTCCCATAGACTTATGGGAAAAACTTAAAAAAATCTTCTTCTCTGAAACCATGAGGCCCACAGCTTACATGTTTAGTATGTTGCAATGTTTAGTGGTCCCCTATATAAATCCTGCCAATCAAGCCCCTGGGGCCCAAACTAGCCATGCCACGGGGGTCATTAGCTCCCATAGACTTATAATGGGAAAAACTTAAAAAATATTCTTCTCTGAAACCATGAGGCCCATAGCTTACATATTTAGTATGTAGCAATGTTTAGTGGTCCCCTACATAGATCCTGCCAATCAACCTCTGGGGCCC
The DNA here is from genome assembly GCA_964016985.1 of Anodontia alba. NCBI lineage: Eukaryota > Metazoa > Mollusca > Bivalvia > Lucinida > Lucinidae > Anodontia > Anodontia alba. The sequence goes on from OZ024824.1 coordinate 52,162,015, forward strand.
AAACTGGCCACACCCCGCGGATCATTATCTCACATAGACTTATAATGGGAAAAACTTACAAAATCTTCTTCTCTGAAACCATGAGGCCCAGAGCTTATATATTTAGTATGTAGCAGTGTTTAGTGGTCCCCTACATAAATCCTGCCAATCAAGCCCCTGGGGTCCAAATTGGCCATGCCATGGGAGTCATTAGCTCCCAAAGACTTATAATGGGAAAAACTTAAAAAATCTTCTTCTCTGAAACCATGAGGCCCACAGATTATATATTTAGTATGTAGCAATGTTTAGTGGTCATGTACATAAATCCTGCCAATCAAGCCCCTGGGGCCCAAACTGGCCATGCCCCGGGGGTCATTAGCTCCCACAGACTTATAATGGGAAAAAATTAAAAAATCTTCTCTGAAACTATGAGGCTCACAACTTACATATTTAGTATGTAGCAATGTTTAGTGGTCCCCTACAAAAATCCTGCCAATCAAACCCCTGGGGCTCAAACTGGCCAGGCCCTGGGGGTCATTAGCTCCCATAGACTTATAATGGGAAAATCTTTAAAAATCTTCTTCTCTGGAACCATGAGGCCCAGAGCAAACTGGCTATGCCCCAGGGGAAAAACTTTAAAAATGTTCTACTCTGAAACTATGAGGCTCACAGCTTACATATTTAGTATGTAGCAATGTTTAGTGGTCCCCTACAAAAATCCTGCCAATCAAGCCCCTGGGGTCCAAATTGACCATGCCCCAGGGGTCAGATGTTTATATAGATCTATATAGCTAAAGAACCTTCAAAAATCTACTTCTCTGAAACCATGAGGCCGAGAGCTAATAGATTAAGTATGAAGTGATGTTAAGTGGTCTTCTACATAAGTCCTGCCAACCATGCCCCTTGGGTTCAAATTGGCCACACCCAGGGGGTCATTAGCTCCCATAGACTTATAAAGGGAAAAACTTAAAAAGTCTTCTTCTCTGAAACCATGAGGCCCAGAGATTATATATTTAGTATGTAGCAATGTATAGTGGTCCACTAGCTAAATCCAGCCAGTCAAGCTCCTGGGGTCCAAACTGGCCATGCCCTGGGGGCCATTAGCTCCCATAGACTTATGCTGGAAAAAACTTAAAAAATCTTCTCTGAAACCATGAAGCCCACAGCTTATATATTATGTAGCAATGTGTAGTGGTCCCCTACATAAATCCTGCCAATCAAGCACCTGGGCTCCGAATTGGCCATACCCCAGGGGGTCATATGTATATATAGAGCTATATAGCTAAAGAACCTTCAAAAATCTTGCAATAACTCTTAACCCTTGTCCTGCTGAATAAATTAAGATGCCACACCTACTTCTAATTTTCAGCCAATCAGATTGCTTGATCTGGATTGTTGCTATAAATTAACATAATTAATGGCAAACAGTGCAGATCCAGATCAGAAGCCAACTGATCTGGATCTACACTGTTTGAAAAGACAGGATATATCCGGGTTCAGCATGACAAGGGTTAAGAAATAGGCCTCTAGCCCTTACTGCTTATTGATACCAATGTGTCTGCAGAAATTGATGAATATCCATCGCTGCATTTTCAAGCTATTAGGAAAAAAAACAAAGTGTCATGGATGGATGCACAGACGGACGGACAGACGGAGAGACACACGGACAGCATGAAAACAGTATACCCCACCACAAAGTTTGTGGGTGGTACAACTGTTTGCAAACAGTGGTGACCCTGATCAGATGCTGCATTTGCAGCATCTGATTTGGGTCTGCACTGTTTGCAAATTACCCTTTTGGGGGTCTGCAAACTAAAATAGTTAAGTGCCAAGCAAAATTATAGCATACAACAGTCTGTTTATTATCATTATTTTTCAGAGAAATAGTCTTGACATTCATGTGAATCATCTGCTAGGCAATCAATCCGCATGAAAAGTTAAACCTTATTTTCTGAAAATAATAAGAAAACAATATTTCGAAGTGTCATCTGCTGCAGTTGTGATTGGTGCTTTGAGGGTTAAAAGTGATACTTTTGCTCTTTCACACACACACACACACACACACACACACACACACATACACACACACATGCACACACGCACACATGCATGCATGCACACCCCCCCCCCTCCCCCAAACACACACACACACACACACACACTTCTTTTGCCTCTTTCTCATGTCATTATCACTGACATCAGCTGACTTCAAGATGCCTTGTTTTGAGATTAGGTTTTCTTCTTATAGGCAAAACAAGCCAGCTGTAAGTGTGTAAGCATCCAAGAAGTCACACTAGTATTGATTATCCTGCAAGGCATGCTGGATTAGACTAATTAGCAGGATCAAGTTATCGGACTATCTTTGTTCCCTCACCAATTCCAGCTATGTGTACTGTGAATTCTCCAGAAGATTGATAATTCTGCACCAAGATGGATTGTAAATCGGAAGTAATTTATGTTTTGGAATTATGAATTTCATTTGAATACAATAATAAGCATTTCAGTCAAGCACAAAATTAGATGTAATATACTGTTGTATTTTCTGGATTTCCTTATTAATATTTGAAGAAACTCTGCATGTCAGATAAAAGAAGAACATAAAAAAGAAAAAAAACAAAACATAAGGTATGAAAAGTTCTTCTGTTACAATAAATAAGAAACTTCAACTGATTAGCTGTAGATAATGATGAGATATAAGAAGGCTCTGGTTTGATCAGAGTTAAAATTTCAATTATATAATCAGCCATGATTTAAAGGCCCCATATTCCTCAAAAATAGATATTTATTCTCCAAGAAAGGTTAATTAAATTGATATATGGTATTAATACAATCATAAAATGTGGCACCTGACAGCCTGTAAAATGTCTGTTAGTCTCTCATTCTTGAAATAAAACGATTTTTTATCTTATCTCTGAATTAATTTGCCAACATTAATTCAGAGATGTGATAAAAAAAAAATCATTTCATTCTTGATCCAGTTCAAAAATGAGAGACTAATTGAAATTTTACAGTGTGTCAGATGCCATATTTTATGATCGTATTAATACTATATATATCAATTTATTAATCCTTTCTTGGATAAAAAAAATGTTTATTTTTGAGGAATATGGAGCCTTTAAGTTCATTTGTGATTTTTAGCATTGCAAGTCCCTCTTTACACACAGGAACAATCCCTGAAAATCTGAATTATTATATTCAACCGAATTACTTCAGATACCTTTATAATCATCTTCTTTGTAAACTTATCATGTTTAACTAGATGGACACAGGCGATGTATCCCCCCATTTCCACACTAAACCACCCAAAGTCAAACAAATTCAATGAAAACATGAAGTTCCCATGTGGCTGAGTGGTTAGGGCTCTTGACTTTGGATCAAAAGGTTCCAGGTTCGAATTCTGCTAGTGGCAGAATTCAGCTCATGACTGCAAGGCACTTCATTGCACAGGGCCTTTCATCATCACCCCTTCATCGTCTTGATATGACTTAAATAATGTTGTAACAGATGTAAAACTTCAAATAATCACCGTCATCAATGGAAACATGTTCTGTTCTTCATTGCCATTGATTTGAAATGCTATATCACCATGTGAAGAAGTTGAAATTCTACCAAATCCACCATTCACCCTGCTGGCCCAACACTTAAAGGCAAATTTTAGTGAAAACTTGTTCTTCTTATATCATTCAATATGATCTGCTATGTGAGCATATTTGATAAAAAAGGTAAATTTGGCATCCCCTCCATACCCCGGGGCAAGTCATTTACAGCCCTGCCTCAGTCATGTCATGGTGAAACTTTTACTCTTCAAGACATTCAGTTTGATATGCTTCAAGTGTCAGATCATAATTGTAATATATCCTTGCACATCTAATTTTATTGCTCTATATAAAGACTGGTCCAAGTTACAAATACAGCCTTGCCTATATATTCTTATTAGCTCACCTGAGCTATGCTCAGGATGAGCTATTGTGATCACTTTTAGTCCGTCCGTTAACATTTTCAAACGACTTCTCCTCTGAAGCCGCTGAGCCAATTTTGCTCAAATTTCATATGGAGCCTCCTTAGGGTGGGAGAACGAAAGATTGCTAAAATGATCGCGGTCCTTTGACCAAGATGGCCGCCATGCCCATATATGGTAAAAACCTTTAAAAATCTTCTTCTTCAGAACCAAGGATGCCTTGGGGCTGAATCTTAGCAGGAATCATCGGGGACCAGAGGTCTACCAAAGTTGCTAAAAGAATTATCGTAAGTTGATGTTTGACCTTTTTACGGCAAGGTCAAGTTCGGTTCCTTATGCATTTGTATGAGCCCCATACATTTGAAAGGGAAAATTGTTTAGAATTTCAAACCACTTCTCCTCTGAAGCCTCTGAGCCAATTTTGCTCAAATTTCATATGGAGCCACCTTAGGGTGGGGAAACCAAAGATTGCTAAAATTGTCGCGGTCAGTTGACCAAGATGGCCGCCATGCCCATATATGGTAAAAACCTTTAAAAACCTTCTTCTCCAGAACTGAGAAGGCCTTGGGGCTGAATCTTTGCACAAATCATCGGGGACGAGAAGTCTACCAAAGTTGATAAAAGAATTGTCGTACGTTGACATTTGACCTTTTTATGGCAAGGTCAAGTTTGCTTCCCTATGCATTTGTATGAGCCCCATACATTTGAATGGGAAAATTTTTGAGAATTTCAAACCACTTCTCCTCTGAAGCCACTGAGCCAAATTTGCTCAAATTTCATATTGAGCCTTCTTAGGTCGGGGGAACGAAAGATAGCCAAAATGGTTGCAGTTCACTGACCAAGATGGCCGCCATGCCCATATATGGTAAAACCCTTTAAAAATCTTCTTCTCTAGAACTGAGGATGCCTTGGGGCTGAATCTGTGCACAAATCATCGGGGACAGGAGATCTACAAAAGTTGCTAAAAAGATTGTCGTACGTTGACATTTGACCTTTTTACGGCAAGATCAAGTTTGCTTCCCAATGCATCTGTATGAGCACCATAACATTTGTATTGGAAAATTGTTTAGAATTTCTGACTACTTCTCCTCTGAAGCCACTGAGCCAAATTTGCTCAAATTTTTAGCTCACCTGAGCACGAAGTGGTCAGTCAATGTCCGATGTTCGTCGTGGGGCATCAACAATTGTTTTAAAAGCCTACTCCTCCTACGCCCGTGGGCCAATTGACTCGATACTTGGTAGGAAGCATTGGGGTGACTTGTAGATCAAAAATAGCCAAAATTGTTCCGATCGGAAATCCAAGATGGCCACCATGGCTGCCATCTTGAAAATCTGTTTTTCACTTCTTCTCCTGAACCAAAAGGCCAATTGACTCCAAACTTGCTAGGAAGCATCAGGATGACTTGTAAATCAAAAATAGCTAAAATCGTGCCGATCTGAAATCCAAGATGGCCGCCATGGCAGCCATCTTGAAAATCTATTTTTCGCTTCTTCTTCAGAACTGAAAGGCCAATTGACTTCAAACTTGCTAGAAAGCATCAGAGTGACTTGTAGATAAAAAATAGCTAAAATCGTGCCGATCGGAAATCCAAGATGGCCGCCATGGGAGCTATCTTGAAAATCTATTTTTCGCTTCTACTCCTAAACCCAAAAGCCAATTGCCTCCAAACTTGGTAGGAAGCATTGGGGTGACTTATAGATCAAAAATAGCTAAAATTGTGCCGATCAGAAATCCAAGATAGCCACCATGGCAGCCATTTTGAAAATCTATTTTTGGCTTCTTCTCCTGAAACGAAAGGCCAATTGACTCCAAACTTGCTAGGAAGCATCGGGATGACTTGTAGATCAAAAATAGCTAAAATCGTTCCGATCAGAAATCCAAGTTGGCCGCCATGGCAGCCATCTTGAAAATCTATTTTTCACTTCTTCTTCTGAACCGAAAGGCCATTTGACTTGAAACTTGGTAGGAGGAATTGGGGTGACTTGTAGATCAAAAATAGCTAAAATTATTCTGATTGGAAATCCAATATGGCTGCCATGGCCGCCATCTTGAAAATCTATTTTTCACTTCATTTCCTGTGCCAAAAGGCCAGTTGACTCCAAACTTGGTAGGAAGTATCAGGGTGACTTGTAGATCAAAAATAGCTAAAATCCTGCTGATCAGAAATCCAAGATGGCCACCATGGTGGCCATTTTGAAAATCTTTTTTTCGCTTCTTCTCCTAAACCCAAAAGCCAATTGATTTGAAACTTGGTAGGAAGCATCAGGGTGACTTATAGATCAAAAATGGCTAAAATCATTCCAATAGCGCTTGTACGAATTCCAATAATGCACTATTTATAGACGTTACTAATTTTAGCGTCCTGCAGCATCGCTGTGACGTCATCGATTTCGGACAAACACTCTTGTCCGAAATGTGTAAAATGCGTTATCTGACAGGCAAAACCAGTATATTGTTGCAAATTTCACGAGTTTTTCTAATGTTCAGAAGTTAAAATTCCATCATGGTGACTACAAAACATTGCTGTTACGGCGACTGTAAGAGTGGTTCTCGGACACTGGAGAAAAACAGGGAAATTCTCTTTTTCGGCCTAAACCATACAAGGAACCGGAGAAAGCCCAGTTAAAACTGGAAGCAACATGCATGCTCTGATTGATGTTAACAATATTAAACTTTCATATCAGCCTTTTCAAAAAACCTGTGAAACAGCCAGATCTTGAACTCGGGGGTGGGGGAGAGGGGGTGTAGGGAGTGGGGTAGGGGGGGAACTTAGGGGTGATTGTGGTATGAGTGTGCGAGTCAGTATTTCAAAACCTACCCCATTCATATACCTGGCCTTTGAAAACACGGACCCATTGATATACTAGATCATCTGAAATGTTGACCTATTCATATACTGTCCTTTGATTTTTTGTACCCATTTATTGCTGGTTGTCAGACAAATATCATAGTCAATTCATTGAATACCAAGAGAACAAGCAGCCTTGAAAAATCTCTGAGCGAAAAATATGTGAATATACCAGGATGTCAGAAAAACGGGGCCTTTCACATAGGAATCCTGAAAAATCGGGTCATGCATATACTTTTTGTTGAAAAAAAAAGGGGGCCAATCATATAACTGGCAGCGCTTAAAGGGCCATTCGGCACGCACATCCGTACTATGACATATATATAGGAAATTACCACCACCCCCCCCCCTCCCGCCCCACACACACATTCTCCTCGAGATCGTGAAAGTCCTTCTAAACCTAAAACACTACATCACTTCAATGTTGAGTTGACAAAAATGATGATAAGATGGTCAAGTTTTACATTGGTTAGACATACTTGCAGTTCATGTGTTTATGGAAGTTTTTGGGGGATTGATGTAAAATACAGCAAACAAACAAAAAAAAAAAAAAAAAAAAAAATCAAGCCTGGACTAAAACTTAACGCTTAGCATGCCATTATGAAAACACGCCTATTCAAATATAAAGAAAATCTCACCTCCAAAAACATAAAATTTTCAATGAAAAACTCTGAAATTTTTTCATATTTCTGCTCAAAACATAGATTGCGGATACTTGTAAGAATCGCCTCGGAGAGGCGGTTCTAACGAGTACCCACAATCTATGTTTTGAGCAGAAATAAGAAACATAATATATACCCCTGTAAACCCCAGTTTTACTATATAAAAGTGGGGTTTAAGGGGGTCAAAATGATATAGGCGTGTTTTCGTGATGGAGGCTGAGTTAAATTTCAGCTGACGACATTTTGAATTTTTTTGTCTTATTTTTTCCGAGAAAATAGAATTTGACAGTTCATGCAAATTGTCTCCTCTTAGAATTTGCATGAAATGTCATCCTGATTTGACATTTCATGCAAGTCTAAGGAGACAATTTGCATGAAGTGCCAAATCCTGTTTTCTCGGAAAAAAAAAATAAGAAAAATATATTAGAGTTTTATAAAAGGTAAAAATTAAACTCGCTGCCATTGTGTGTATTGATTGTGTGTCCGAAAAATCGTCACGTGACCGCGTGGGCTATTTTAAGATATTGGTTTTTCCTTTTCATGACGTAGGCAGCCTGGCAATTTGTACAAACGCTATTGAAAATCCAAGATGGCCTCCATGGTGGCCATCTTGAAAATCTATTTTTCACTTCTTGTCCTGAACCGAAAGGCTTATTGACTTTAAACTAGGTAGGAAGCATCAGGGTGACCTGTAGATCAAAAATAGCTAAAATCATTCCTATCAGAAATCCAAGATGGCCGCCATGGCAGCCATCTTGAAAATCTATTTTGCGCTTCTTCTCCTGAACTGAAAGGCCATTTGACTCGAAACTTGGTAGGAAGCATTGGGGTGACTTGTAGATCTAAAATAGCTTAAATTGTTTGGATCGAAAATCCAAGATGGCCACCATGGTAGCCATCTTAAAACTCTTTTTTTCGCTTATTTTCCTGAACCAAAGGGCCAGTTGATTTGAAAATTGGTAGGAAGCAGCGGAATGACTTGTAGATATAAATATAGCTAAAATTGTTCCAATCGGAAATCCAAGATGATGGCCATCTTGAAAATCTATTTTTCCCTTCTTCTTCTGAACTGAAAAGCCATTTGACTCGAAACTTGGTAGGAGGCATCGGGGTGACTTGTAGATAAAAAATAGCTCAAATCATTGCGATAGGAAATCCCAAATTGCAGCCATGGCATCCATCTTGAAAGTCTGTTTTGAACTTTTTCTCCTGAAACCAAAGGGCAATTGACTCAAAGTTCATTGGAAGTATCAAGGTGACTTGTAGATCAACAGTAGCTAAAATCATTCTGATTGGAAATCTAAGATGGCTGCCATCTTGTTTATGTTTATTATATTTCCCTGCCACTGAGCTTTTTACATGTATAAAATCATGATTCTTCAGAAACCACTTAGCCATTTGCCACCAAATTTCACATTGATCCTACTGTTGAAATGTGATTGAGAGTTTGTTCAAATGATCACGCTCCATTGACTGTCATGCCATTTATATTCTTCTTCAAAATTAAGAACTGCTTAAATGATGATCTTTTCATTAGTTGCAATGACAGAAAAATGTTGCATAACATCTGCATATCTGCAGTGGCTATGTCACTCAGGTGAGCGACAAAGCAACAAAGAGTAAGACTAACACCGGGACCACCCCTTTAGAATGGAAATGAAAACCAATAATTGAACCACGGCGGGCCAAGCCAAAGACAAATCGTCAAGCCCCAACCCACTGGTTAAAGTTTAACAAAGAGGTTGTCATTGAGTCTGAGGCCTGAACCGCCGTCGTGCAATTAAAGAGTGAAGCATAGCCGTCAACAATGATTGAGTTGATAACTCGGCATGCAGTCTGCCAGGCTATAACCGATTCTTTTATAACTGTTAATTAATTTTCTGAATTGCTCCAAAAAGTTAGATTTTCCCACAATTTTTCTAAATTTGTACACTAAGTCACCGTAAAAGTCTGATTCCGATATACCTTGTTGCAGAAGTGTTTTCAGACTGACGTTATATTTTTCTACCAAGGCATTGTGTCTGCGATAAAATTTCGAAAACACCTTACGAAGTTTAAAATAACAATAGCCCTGCCTAAGAAGTTTGGCAGTAAGGGCTTTATTACGGAAGTTAAAGTCACTAAGATTTGAAGAAGCTCTGGCGAATCTAATAAGTTGAGATATGTATACTCCATATGAGGTACACCGGGGAACATCGCCATCCAGAAAAGGGAAATTGACTATATCAAAATAAAAATCATCCTGTTTGTCATAAATTTTGGTGAAAACTATACCATCAGATATACATAGATTCAAATCCAAAAAAGGTGCCTCGGTATCAGGAGAATTGGCTTTATTTATGTGCAAAGGCTCTGGTGAGACTGCGCGGATGCACAGGCACACCTAAGCCTTTGCTGTTCACATACTTTTCGTCCTCCGTAAAGTCATTCTTCAAATGCGCATTGCATGCTAAACCATCTAGTGGAGTTAGATGTCTTATTCTTGGTATAAACCGTCATCTAGTTCTATAGTATATATGTTCAAAGGCTCTGGTAAGACTGCACGGATGCACAGGCACACCTGAGCCTTTGCTGTTCACATATACTATTATCCCATGTGCTGACTCAAATAATGCACATGTTTCATGACAATGCAAAGCTTTGAAAGAACAAATAATGCACACGCAAAAAAAACAAAACAAAAAAAAAACAACATTTCATTAAAAATGGAAGCAACAATACAAGATATCCAACAATGCAGCACATGTAATTATATCTCAAATATACCAATTCGTAATATTCATAGCTAGTGGATGGGTAGACTGAAATACACAAAAAACAACCTTTTATAAGGGTATTTTAGTAAATAACTATCATATAAAATCTAACTTAGAATAACAGTATAACACTGAAGAAGTAGATATAGATACATGTATTATATTTAAAATATGCAGACTCATATTATGTTCATATTAAAAACATCATTAATGATCATTAATAAATATCAGGGGCCGAGTTGGTAAGGGGCCGAGTTTGTGGGGGCCGAGTTGGTTAGGGCCGACTTTGTTCCCAGCAAACATGTATATATAGGACCCATATGGGCAGAATCTGGACATTTATCCCATTCGGGTCCTACATGGGCCCCATATAGGCTTTTTTGCACATATAAGACCCATATAGGTCCCATACGGGTAAAATTCGATACTTATAAAAATAAGTTATAATATGTGGGACCCTGAGATAAAATTGAAATAGTCCTGGAAAAGTGACAATTTCAAGATGCATAACTGGGACCCAAATGGCTCCCATGTGATACAGATATTGGACCTCTATGGTTCCAATGTTGGCCTCCCATTACTACATGGGACCCATATGGGTTCAGTATGGGTATTAAGGGGAACAACTGTACCACTATTTAAGCATAATATCAACAAAAAAAAATAGTAAATTTCCTGACATAAATGCAAATAATAATGATAATGATAAAATAAAAATAATAGTTTGTTCATTACAAAATGAAAGTATCGATTAAATTTATCTTAACTATTTTCCCAACATGGACATCGATTCATGGTCATATTTTTATGTTAACTTGTGTGTCCCTATTACTTTTAAAATTGAGAGGTATATAAATATGCATGAAGCCACCTTTTCCAATTATTAAAAAGGACGCCTGTATCTTTAAGGTATCTTGATAGTATGCATGTGCATGCAAGTCTGTCTCTCTGTTGGGACCTTACCAGTCCATTAAATGGTCTGGGACTGGGGACTTATAATCATTTGTGTAAAAAATGTGTCAAATTTATTTATTTTTTATTTTATTTGTTTCTCTGAAAGATAAATGTGGCTTGACCCATATGCTGTTCATATGGGCCCCAGATGTATCCCGGTTGCAAAACCCATATTGGCCCCATATGGGATACCCATATAGGACCTATATTGAATCCCATATGGGGCCCATATGGGTCTCATATAGTTTGCTGGGTTTGGGCCATTGTCCAGTATCTGCTAAAACTAGACATAAAATGGTCACCATAAGGCAATATATTACGGGCTTATAACGGAAAAATATTGTTCAAACAGTTGTACATGTACTTGTCTAAGGAAAAGCAGTTGGATTACTTCTTAAAGCTGTGTTTTAAAACACTAAATAAAATTTATAATTGAATACTAACCAAACGGAATTTATTATCCAAGTAAAATTTGGCTTGAATAAAAAAAATAGGTATCAGTGGAACCGGAAATGTTTTTGTCATCCATAATCACGTGGCATAACATTGTAATCACGTGGTCAGTAGCCCGGATGAAAACAATAACATTAAAAAGCCTATATTTTGCGGTACGTTAATATTTGAAAAGCCGGGATCGAAATACAGATACAGGCTATCTGCTATCTCTGGTCTTGCTTTGTTAAACAATCTTAAAACTTTTGAATCTTTTTATTTTAGGAACACAACAAAGAACATTCGAACAGTTTGTATTGTATGTACAAGGAAACTGACCCCTCATCCAAGCGTTTTGTGAGGGATGAGGGGCATTATTGGAGTTAAAGCCGGAGGCTGACCATGTATACTTAGCACTATACCTGAATGTGAAGAAATACTACGCTCTTTTAAGCAAACAAATCTGACAAACCCACGTGACATTACGGATAAATATCGGAAGTCGAAATCAGCTGTTCATAATTAAAAGCATGTTTTGTTGCCAAACATTATATTAGGGTGGGTCTCCCAGAAAAACAAAAGAGGATGAAATTATGCATCCAAAACAAGAAAGTACATTTAAATAACTTTTTGAGGTGGGTCGTATACATGGTTAGCCTCTGGCTTTAACTCCAATATTGCCCCTCATCCCTCACAAAACGCTTGGATGAGGGGTCATTATTTTCCGTAAAGCCTCCGGCGTTCCCATGTATACTTAGCATCTTTAAATTAAGGCAACAAAACTTTATAAAAACCCATATATTAGATCATCTTTAATAAAATAAAATAAGGATGAACTTTTAGACAGGTTTTAGTATATATCTGGGCAAAAATTACCCATACAGTTGATCCTGATAGTTTTTATGTTTTACATATACTTTCCACTAAATGTAACTATGTAATGAAAACTGTCATATTTATATATATATATATATATATCAGGATTTAATATTAATATAGCCGTAATTACTAATGCCTTGTTATTAGCTATAACTAAGTCTTAAAAATTACCCTTAGTGTCTCGGCTACAACAATTCTGTAATTACTACTGATAACTGTATCAATATATTGTTTATAGATCAAAACTTTATGTACCACTCAAAACTGCCTCTGCAAAATTTAAATTTTGCACTCCAGTATCTTGAAAATAGAACTTATAAAAGTTTTTAGCTGATGACCAATCAGCAGTCTTTAAGATTTCCTATATGGAACAACCATGAAAAAGAGCTGCGGAAACAGAAGCAGATCTAAAAGAATGTGCTTTAAAAACACTGGCATCAATACCAGACTGTTCAAGGACAGACTTCAGCCATCTAGCAATTGTACTAGAACAAACTGCTTTGAATGAGCAGTATGTGACCAACAACTTTCGAGACTTCCTGCATGACTTTGTTCTGTCAATATATTCTAATAGGGTGTGCATGACACGAATGTTTTCGTTGTCATAATGTCTGAGCTCCAAACTAAAACTTTTTCCCTGTTTAGAAGTTTTTAGCAAATCTTTAAAAAGAAACACAACTTTCTCATCCATTACCCTCATCAAGTCTAGATTTAATGCTTCTAAAGTCTGAGCTCTAGCGGCTGTAGATAGAGCAATTAAAGCAGTCAACTTAAAAGTCAACAACTTCAACGACAGTTCTGATAGCGGGACAAGAGAACATAAATAATTAAGTACTTTGGAGACATCCCAAGTAAAAGAATATTTTGGTGCTGGAGGATTCAAATTGTACAAACCTTTCATAAATTTTGACAACAAGAAAGGATTTTTACACCATTTGTTATCAAAAAATATAAGAGTCTGTAATAACATGGATTTATGTGTATTCAGTACAGAGTAAGATTTCCCTTCCTTCACCAAAAAATGCAAATACATTAAAACTATATTTTCAGACGTACTAAAGGGATTGAGACCCCTAATAAAACACCATAAATACCATTTGTTCCACGCCAAACCGTACTGTTTTCTTGTTTCTTTCCTCCATGAGTTGACGACAATCTCAGCAAAGGCCTTGACCTTTGAGCTGTTCCCTGATAACATTACTGCGACCATCTTTAACTTCTTTGCCAGTGGATGAACTCTGTCTTTGTTGTGGGGAAGTGTTAGTAAGTCTCTGTGACAAGGCAGCCTGATTGGATAAGAAATCAATTTTTCTAATAACAGTGGAAACCATGCCTGAGATCTCCAAAGAGGGGCAATTAGTATTGCCCTCTCTACTTCATCTTGGATAATCTTATTGACAACTTTGCCAATCATATTGAAAGGAGCAAAAATATATGGAAACAACCCATTCCATGAAAAGGAAAAGGCGTCATTTTTATATGCCCCAGGTTCTGGAAACCAAGAAACAAAAGTATTAATTTGCTTGTTTAGTCTGGATGCAAAAAGGTCTATGTCAGGTAAAAAATACTGTTTACAAATTCTTTCAAAAATCTGCCTTTTCAGCGCCCATTCTGTCGAGTCTGAAAAGTGTTTCGATAAAAAATCGGCCCTGACATTGGATAATCCGGGTACGTGTATAGCGGAAATAAAAATATCCTTGGATACACACCAATCCCAAATATTATGTGCCAACAGATCCATTTTTCTTGAATTCATTCCTCCCATATCATTAATATAGGAAACTGCTGAAACATCAGACTGGATCTCTATATGCCTTTTCCTCAAAGAGGAATACAAAGATTGTAAAGCATAAAAAATTGCTAACAATTCTAGATAATTAATAGAAAATTCTTTTTCATACTGGTTCCATCTGCCATTTGCTTCTTTACCAGAATCAACATCATAAGATCCCCAACCAAAAGATGAGGCATCTGTTTTACAAACAAATTCAATTTTACGTGGTCTAATTCTTTTCCCATTTTTCTGTTGAACATTGATCTTCCACCATAATAATTCTTGCTTAGCCTGATCTGACAGTGTTATAGTGGTATCAAAATTTCCACTATCTTTTAAACCCAAAATTTTGTCCCTTTCGAGATTTCTATAGTGTAGTGTTGCCTCAAGAATGGCGAAAAAAGTGTTAATAATAAGGCCTATGAAACTAGCTAATTGTCTGACTGTCAAGCTCGTTGCATCCAACAAAAAGTTTGCAAAATCAATAATTTTTTGCACTTTCTCTTTTGTGAGAAAAACCATGAACTGAACAGAATCTACCACAAAACCAAAAAAGATAATTGTTTGAACTGGAACCAAAACAGATTTTTTTTTTGTTTATTGTAAAACCCAAAGATTCTAGCACACTAATCATTGTATGAGTATTTTCAGAACATTTTTGACTATTCTAGTCCATATTTAATGAGTCGTCAATATAATAGGAACATCGAATACAGTGTTGCCTAAACCATGCATAAATAGGTCTCAGTATTTTTGTGAATATTTTTGGTGCCGAGCACAAACCAAAGGGGAGACAACTAAAGGAAAATAACTGACCATTCCATGAGAATTTTAAAAATTTTCTATAGTCTTTAGGAATCGGCACAGCGAAGTATGCATCCTTTAAATCAATACTTGTGAAAAAATCATTCTCCTGAATAAGGTCTAACACAATGTTAAATGTTTCTTGTTTAAAATGTTCATACGGAACAAAAGAATTCAGAGATTTTAAATTAATAATAGGTCTATATTTTCCATTTGATTTTGGAACTATGAAAATATTGGAAATAAATTGGTCTGGTTCCCATTGTGAAAAATCTATAGCCCCTTTATTCAAACGTTCTTCAGTCTCCTGATTCACAATACTTTTCTGCTCAGCAGAAAAACTGATTTGCTGTGGAATTTTGAGCTGAAAAGGTTTTCCACAAAATTCTAT
This sequence comes from Anodontia alba, assembly GCA_964016985.1. NCBI lineage: Eukaryota > Metazoa > Mollusca > Bivalvia > Lucinida > Lucinidae > Anodontia > Anodontia alba. The sequence continues at coordinate 52,177,453 of OZ024824.1, forward strand.
TTCATAACCAGAAACAGTATTTAAGATCCATGGATTTTTAGTATATTTTTGCCAATTTTTTAAACAAAATTGTAATTTCCCTACGGAACTTACCTTTTCTCCTACTGAGGTGATTCGTTTGGGGGACATGTCACTGTGGCTGTTGCCATCTGCCTTCTGCCCCTGCCTGGCACAAAACCTCTCTGGGTACCTCTATATGCACCATATCCCCTAGTATAGCCCTGCTGATACTGGGCTGGATAAGGCTGGTATCTAAAACTGCCTCTTTGGTTCCTTACAAAACCTCCTCTAAAATTACCACGACCTCTGTAGGGTCTATACGACTGAAAACTGTCTTTTTGCAATGGAAATGCCAGTCTCACAATTTTTTATATCTCTTGCCACATCGTCGCCAAACAGTTTTGTGGTAATTGGCATATTAATGTTACATAAGTTAAAATACTTCTTTTTCAAATTTGGTCTTATCATATATCTACGTCTAAGAGACAAATTATACTGTACTTGCCCCATGAGTGTTATCATGTCTGAAAAGAGAGTTTTTGCCTCTGAATTGGAGCTAATTTGTTGTTTTAAAATTTCAGCTAACTTAATAGCTGGTACCATGCCAGCAGCCACAAGATTCTGTATATCTGCAAAGCATTTATCATAGCTGTGGGCTCTTTTGTTTAGAATTTTCCACACCTCATTATTGACAATGGGGGCAGCCAGCTTTTCACAATTTTTGGGTATTTTATATTTCTGCACAATACTGTCAGTTACACACTGTGAGGTACATGCAGTATTTATCAAATTTGCCAAGGACTGTGGAATTGCTGACCCCTTTTCTGGCACTTTCAGTCTGGGTAATTCCCAGTCAAAATCATAGTCTACCTGTTCATTTTCATTTGCCTCAATGTCATTTTCCCTTGGCGACTCAAAAAGTGCATCCATCAAATTGTTGCCATTGTTGACAAAGGTTTCCATTTGTGCCCTTTTGACCGGTTGGAGGCTGACACCAGCTCCTCTTCAGATTCCTCATTCGATACTTCTATATGCAAATTGGGCATATTGTTCAATGTGTCCCCAAAAACACTTTGAATATCTTCCTCATCCGCAAAATCGCAGGATTCGAGAGGGGTTGAAAACATGCCTAATTTTTCTTGCAACTTAGAAATATCTTCTGGGGATAAATTATCAATATCAATCAAATTTTTACCTTTCTGTGAAGCCGTCTTCGACGTGCTTCCCTTTGTACTTTTACTGGTGCTTGATTTTGCCGTCACCAACGAGCAAGACACCTGTTTATTTTTTGTGTTTTCTTTTTGTTTTTCCCCTGCGTATTAACGCCATTTTGAACTGCCACGTCGACAGGATCAAAGCCGGAGAACTCCGAATCATTGGGGTCAGAAAGGAGAACTTCGTCCCCTTGGTTTGCCATTACTTAAGAATTTAATTTAACCTGGACAGCGTCCTAGGTTGGCAAAAAAGAAAATCAGAATAGTAGAATAAATTTCAAGTAAAATTCAAGTCCAAATTCAACTAAAAATACTCACAGGTTCGAAAAAGCGTAGCGAATTCTGTCACGCCAGGTACAAATATGAACAGCTGATTTCGACTTCTGATATTTATCCGTAACGTCACGTAGGTTTATCAGATTTGTTTGCTTAAAAGAGCGTAGTATTTCTTCACATTCAGGTATAATGCTAAGTATCATGGGAACGCCGGAGGCTTTACGGAAAATAATGTCCTTTCTGCTTAACCACTGTAGCTAGCATGAAAGTGCGGTCGGGTATTAAACACACACCCGATCTCCATCCCAATCCTAAACCCCCGATCCTAATATCATCCTATATTATAGCAAGACTAAAGGATATTTTAACATTCGTATGACAAATATTTAGTATTCAAGGGAAAGTATAAATATTATGGATATTTACTTATGTTTGAATTGTCAATTTATAGGTTTCACAGACTATCCAAACCAAACACGCAAAAATAAACGAAAATGCACTGAAGTAGGAAAATGTGTTCATAAAGTCATCTCTTCGGGCAATGAACATTGCTAATATTTGTGTCAGCATTTGAATAGTAATGAGAATAATGCAAAAAAAACAAAAAAAAAAACAAAAAAACTTGAAACAGAAAAAGATATCCCCTGGGCTTGCTGTAATGAGAACATATCAGGATCGGGGTCTAAAAGCGGGACCGGGGATCGATACAGTTACCTAACACCTTCCGTTCCAAGACACATAAGGGAAAGAAGGATGCACTTAAAGTAATGCTGAAGTAAAAGAAAACCAACAATAGGACTCCAGTGGCCCCGACCAGAGCCAGAGTATCAGACACCAACTACCTGACCTAATATTCAGCACTGCCCCTGTGATTCAATAGCAATTAAATTGCAGCATTGAAGCGCTGCTTTCTCCCCACTATCACTAGGAACAAGGAATTCAAATGACTAGCGCATAATGCATTATCTGTTCATGTAACCCTTGTTTGTCTTTAAAATCAGCTGATTCATTGCTTTCTGTGTTTCTTTGTAATTAAAACGTCACAACTGCTTGTTTGAGGTTTGTAGTGCTTCTCATCACTGTACAGGAACCTACAGTTTTATGGGAAAAAAAATGTCGAACCGTGTACAGTGAGAATAAATCCTTTGTCAGAGATCAATATTGTACTAGTTTTCAACCAAGTAAGATTTGTCCAATGGCATAAAATTATCCCTAAATTATCATCAAATACCCCATTATCTGGTCCACTGAACTATATATATCTTATTTAGTAATTTGGTAAATTTTATTTGTATCTCATATGCTAAATTAGACACAGGATATCTTATTCATGATTTAAGATATCTGCATGGGTTATATCCAAAAAGGTGCCCAGACCCTATGATCAATATCTTAATTACTGTGTAAGATATCTGTTAAATATCTATTTCATCTAAAAAAGTAAAATGGATTGCCAAAGTCCTATCCATCTTCTACTTATCTTGCTCATTTCAATTTCTTGACCACCATCCAAACCAAAAAATTTGAAATATGCTCGTTACGAAACAGAGTGAAATGAAATGAAATGATGAAACATACATCTTTTTCTTTTATATAAACCCATTTCTGTTTCATAACAAATGAAACGAATAAGATAAATAGGAAAAACTCCGAAACAGGATGAAACAGACACAAAAATTTGTAATATTCTCATTACGAAACAGGGTGAAATGAAATGAAACGATGAAACATACACCTTTTTTTTTTTTTTATATACGCATTTCTGTTTCGTAACAAATGAAACGAATAAGATATATAGGAAAAACTTTGAAACAGGATGAAACAGACCAAAAAATTTGAAATATGCTTGTTATGAAACAGGGTGAAATGAATTGAAACAGACCTACAACCTTGGTCACTGCTTCTTATGAAACAGAGCGTAACGAAATGAAACGATGAAACAGATACTATTCTTAGTGTTTCATTTTTTTTTTTTCTTTCTTTTATAAATCCATTTCTGTTTCCTAACAAATGAAATGAATAAGATATATAGGAATATAGGAAAAACTCTGAAACAGGATGAAACAGACCAAAAGACTTGTTCAATGCTTGTTACGAAACAGGGTGAAACGAAAGGAAACGAAGAAACATACATTTTTTTTTTATAAACCCATTTCTGTTTCATACCAAATGAAATGAATAAGATTGAGGAAATGAACTAGATAAGCCAAAGGCTTCCATTCAGATCCTCTCTCACATTTTGTTTGTATAAACATGTACTTGTTATTTCTTAGTATGAATAAATATTGTTTAAACTAAATGAATAAGATAAATAGGAAAAAACTTTGAAACAGGATCAAACAGACCATAAAAACTTGTTTAATGCTCGTTACGAAACGAAATGAAACGATGAAATATACATTTTTTTTTAATAAACCCATTTCTGTTTCATAACAAATACAAAAACGAATAAGATAGAGAGGAAAAACTCTGAAACAGGATGAAACAGACCAAAAAATTTTAAATATATCTTGGTCGATGCTCGTTACGAAACAAGGTGAAATGAAATGAAACAGACCTACAACCTTGGTCACTGCTCATTAACAGGGTTAACAAAATGAAACGATCGAACAGAAACTATTCTTAGTGTTTCAATTTATTTTTTAATAAGCCCATTTCTGTTTTGTAGCAAATGGAACGATTAAGATATATAGGAAAAACTCGGAAACAGGATGAAACAGACCAAAAACCATGGTCAATGCTCATTTCAAAACAAGGAGAAACAAAATGAAACAGACCTAAAACCTTGATCACTGCTTGTTACGAAACAGGATTTAACGAAATGAAACAATTGAACTGATACTATTCTTAGTCTTTCAGTTTCTTTTTTAATAAGCCCATTTCTGTTTTGTAACAAATGAAATGATTAAGATATATAGGGAAAACCCAGAAACAGGATGAAATAGACAAATGACACAGACCTACAACCTTGGTCATAGCTTGTTATGAAACAGGGTGTAATGATTTGAAATGATGAAGCAGAGCGGGTACTTTTTTTTATTTAATCCCATTTTTCTTCAGTTGGACTTCCTGAGGGGCATAGGTAATTATGCTAATGTGATATGTATTCGGGTTTATTTATAAATGTGTATATTGTGGATACTCATTTGAAATACATGTACCTAGAAAAGTTTAAAAACCATTTGTTGTGGGTTATCATTTGAATGGCCTGGATTGTAGAGGTGGGGGAGTGGGGTGTGGAGTGGGGAGGGTAAGGGTCAAAATATTATTTCAAAACATATTGACCCATCCCATTTTGTCGCGCCTGGTTTCAGCATGGCACTATATATGGATCTGGTTTTCTGTCTGTCCATTCATCTGTCAATCCGTCAACATTTGGGTCAACCTGAACTTCAACCCTAATGTTCAAGTTCATTATACCGAAGGGGTATATAGTTTCATCCATTTTGTTTGTCCATTTGTCTGTCTGTCCTTCCATCTGATCGTCCGTGATTCCGTCGATTAACCCTTACTATAAACAAGTTTACTTTGATTTCTTATGACTCTGCAGCCACTGATCAAAAACTTTCATATTTGGTATGGGGTACTATGAACCCCTGGGTCATGCCCCAGGGCAGGGCTAGAGGTCAAAATCTAGGACACCCAAATTAAGTATATATTGCTGTTTGTTTATACAAACAATCTCTTAATAAAGAAGGATGGGCATCAGACATGTTTATCACATCCACATTCAGTGTAATAAGGTCAAGGTCATTGTAACCTTATTTTCATGCTTCAGTGATTTTGCCTTATGTTTTGAAGCCTAGTTCATGGATTAATGCCTCAATATAGTAGTATGATGCAGTTTGCTGATACAAACAACTTCTTAAAGAAGGTTGGGCATCAGACATGTTTTTCACATCAACATTCAGTGTAATAAGGTCAAGATCATTGTGATCATATTTTCATGTCCAGCAATTTTGCCTTACTTTTTGAAGCCTATATCATGGATTAATGTGTACTTGGAATATTGGTTCTGTGTGACACCATGATTGACGGTATAACAAATATAAGTCACCTTGACCTATATTACATGGTACAGTAATTTTGCCTCATATCTTGAATGTTATTTGATGTATGAACATCATTATTTTGGATTATGAATTAGTATGATCCAACAGTTGACCTAAAAGTAAATGTAGGTCACTGTGACCTATATTTCATAGTCCAGGGATTTTATGTTACATCTTGAAGGCAATTTGATGTATTTCTATCATATTTTGGGATTATATGACCTATATTTCATAGCCCTTCGATTTTGTCTTATATCTCCCACTAATTAATACCAAATTGTCATATTTTCATAAAATGACACAGTGTGACCCAAACCTTCACCTCAAAGTAAATATAAAATAAATCAGTATGACCTATATTTCATGGTCTAGTGATTTTGCATAATATCCTTAGATTATTTAATGGATTAACATCATAGTTGATATAATGGATCAGTGTGACCTCATATTAACTTCTCATGTATATGTAGGTCAGTGACCTACATTTTATGATCTGGCAAATTTGCTTCATGTCTTGAAGACTATTTACTCCAGGAAAGTTGTACTTGGGATGATAGATCAATGTCACTCAGAGACTGACATTGTGAACTATATCTTGCCCTATATCACTGTCGTTAACTTTAAAATATTTTTATAATTAAGAAATGGCTCCTGCTGGGGATATTTGTGACCCTCGGGGCACTTGCTCTAGTTTCCCAAGAACTGTAAAGGCTACTGTGATGATACTTGATGGCACAACATACCATTTGGCCAAATTCTTGTTCGTAAATTAATGTCCAGTTAGACTACTTGAGGAGGGGAGTCTGGGGGCAATGGATAACGAGTAATTTTCACATAAATATGTAAGTAAAAGTAACTCCACTTGGTCAAACACATGAGTATATTTATATGCAAACAAAACTTTGTCCCAGGTGTCAATGATAAATGAGGCCTGAATCGCCTTTTCTAAAACTGTGTCACCAGGCTTGTTTGTAATTGGGTAAATCAAAGGGATGATAAAATATATTTTTATGTCCCATCATGAAGTGGAGGAGGGCATATAGTTTTACCCTCTGTCATATGGTTTGTATCCATATGTCAATGTGACAGTCTGTGTGCTGTTCATCTGTCACACTAAAAAAAAAAAAAAAATGAAACTCTTTTATATTTTTTCAAACCTATCATAAAGGCCAACAGTGTCAACGGTCTTTAAAGACCACTAATCCTTATCCCAAAAGGTTTGAAATGGAAATGGAAATTTAAATGCATTCAGTATGCACCAGTTTTAAGCAAACACTTTTACCTTTTCGAATGGGTGCTTACTGAACTACTGAACACAGTTTTACTATGCCTTTTAGTTCACCTGAGCAAAAGCTCAGGGTGAGCTATTGTGATCACCCTTTGTCTGTCATCTATCGTCACAGTCATCAGTCGTCAACAATTAGTTTGTTAACACTGTAGAGTTCACAGTTTTGACCCAGTCTTGATGAAACTTGCTCAGAATGTTTGCCTCTATGAAATATAAGCCAGATCAAAGGAAAAACTTGTTTACATTCAATAGGTCACATTTTTTGAAAGCAGTCATCATGGATCTTGTTCAAAATGTTTGTCTTGATCATTTCTAGTTCAAGTTTGAACCTGGGTCACTTGGGGTCAAAAACTAGGTTACCAGGTCAAATCAAAGGAAACCCTTGTTAACACTCTAGTGGTTACATTTTTGAAGCAATCATCATAAATATTGCTCAAAATGGTTGTCTTGATGATTTCTAGGTCAGCTTTGAAACTGGGCTACTTGGGCTCAAAAACTAGGTCACCAGGTAAAAGCAAAGGAAAATCTTGTTAACACTCTAGCGGTCACATTTTTTAAGCAGTCATCATGAAACTTGCTCAAATAGTTGTCTTGATTATTTCTAGGTCAAGTACGAAAATGGGTCACATGGGGTCAAAAAATTTGGTCACTGGGCCAAATCAAAGGAATATCCTTGTTAGCACTCTAGAGGTCACATTTTCCAAGCAATCATCATGAATTATGCTCAAAATGATTGTCCTGATGATTTTTAGGTTCAGTTTGAAACTGGGTCACTTTGGGTTAAAAACTAGGTCACCAGCAAAATCAAAGGAATATCTTGTTAACATTCTAGCGGTCACATTTTTGAAGCAATCATCATGAATATTGCTCAAAATGGTTGTCCTGATGATTTCTAGGTCAAATTTGAAACCAGGCAACTTGGAGTCAAAAATTATGTCACCGGGCCAAATCATAGAAAAACCTTGTTAACACTCTAATGGTCACTTTTTTGATGAATTCTTCATGAATCTTGCTCAAAATGTTTGTCTTGATGACTTCTAGGTCAAGTTCTAAACTGTGTTACTTGGGGTCAAAATCTAGGTCACTGGGCCAAGTCAAAAGAAAAACATTAACATTCTAGAGGTCACATTTTTGAATCAATCGTCATGAATCTTGCTCAAAATGTTTGTCATGATGATTTCTATCTCAAGTTCAAAACTGGGTCACTTGGAGTCAAAAACTAGGTCACCAGGCAAAATCAACGTAAAACCTTGCTAACACACTTTTGAAGCAATTATCATGAATCTTGTTCAAAAAGTTTTTCTTGATGATTATCAGATCAAGTTTGAAACTGGCTCACTTGGGATCCAAAAATAGGTCACCAGGCCAAATCAGAGGAAGACCTTGTTAACACCCTAGAGGTCACAGTTTTGAAGCAATCATCATGAATCTTGCTCAAATTGTTTATCTTGATGATTTCAAGGTGAAGTTGGTTACATATGACCTATATTTCATGGTTCGGTGATCTTGAGTTTTTCCATTTTGGACAGTTTCTTAGTAACTATTTGACCACCAGAGTTATAGTTGGCATTTTTGAAGTGTTTGTGTTTAGGTTTGTTTCTCAGTAAATATTGCTTCTACAGCCAGTGATACTTAGCACATGCACACATCTTAGCATGTCCAAGTTAGAGCAGTCATCCATATTTTACCTTCTTCTCTATTTCACAGTCCATTAGACATGCTACATTAGTCTTACTTGTTAATATAAATCATCATGAATTTTTATAAAAATAAAAGAAAAAAAGATGTATGTTTCATCGTTTCATTTCATTTCATCCTGTTTCCTAATGAGCATTGAAAAAGTCTTTTGGTCTGTTTCATCCTGTTTCAGAGTTTTTCCTCTATATCTTATTCGTTTCATTTGTTACGAAACAGAAATGGGTTTATAAAAAAAAAAAAAGATGTATGTTTCATCATTTCATTTCGTTTCACCCTGTTTTGTAATGAGCATATTTCAAATTTTTTTGGTCTCTGTTTCATCCTGTTTCAGAGTTTTTCCTATATATCTTATTTGTTTCATTTGTTACAAAACAGAAATGGGTCAATAAAATAAAAAGATGTATGTTTCATCGTTTCATTTCGTTTCACCCTGTTTCGTAACGAGCATATTTCAAAATTTTTGGTCTGTTTCATCCTGTTCAGAGTTTTTCCTATATATCTTATTTGTTTCATTTGTTACGAAATAGAAATGTGTTTATAAAAAAAAAAAGATGTATGTTTCATCGTTTCATTTTGTTTCACCCTGTTTTGTAATGAGCATATTTCAAATTTTTTGGTTTGTATTCAGAGTTTTTCCTATATATCTTATTTGTTTCATTTGTTACAAAACAGAAATGGGTTTATAAAAAAAAAAAGATGTATGTTTCATCTTTTCATTTCGTTTCACTCTGTTTCGTAACGAGCATATTTCAAAATTTTTGGTCTGTTTCATCCTGTTCAGAGTTTTTCCTATATATCTTATTTGTTTCATTTGTTACGAAATAGAAATGTGTTTATAAAAAAAAAAGATGTATGTTTCATCGTTTCATTTCGTTTCACCCTGTTTCGTAATGAGCATATTTCAAATTTTTTGGTCTGTATTCAGAGTTTTTCCTATATATCTTATTTGTTTCATTTGTTACAAAACAGAAATGGGTTTATAAAAAAAAAAAGATGTATGTTTCATCGTTTCATTTCGTTTCACCCTGTTTTGTAACGAGTATATTTCAAATTTTTGGTCTGTTTCATCCTGTTCAGAGTTTTTCCTATATATCTTATTTGTTTCATTTGTTACGAAACAGAAATGGGTTTATAAAAAAAAAGATGTATGTTTAATCGTTTCATTTTGTTTCATCCTGTTTTGTAACAAGCATTGAACAAGTCTTTTGGTCAGTTTCATCCTGTTTCAGAGTTTTTCCTTTATATCTTATTCGATTCATTTGTTACGAAACAGAAATGGGTTTATAAAAAAAAAAAAGATGTATGTTTCATTGTTTCATTTCATTTCACTCTGTTTCGTAATGAGCATATTTCAAAATTTTTGGTCTGTTTCATCCTGTTTCAAAGTTTTTCCTATATATCTAATTTGTTTCATTTGTTATGAAACAGAAATGGGTTTATATAAAAAAAAAAGATGTTATGTTTCATTGTTTCATTTCGTTTCACCCTGTTTCGTTACGAGCATATTTCAAAATTTTTGGTCTGTTTCATCCTGTTTAAAAGTTTATCCTATATATCTTATTAGTTTCATTAGTTACGAAACAGAAATGGGTTTATAAAAAAAAGTATCTGTTTCATTGCTACATTTCATTTCACCCTGTTTCGTAACAAGCATTGACCAATGTATTTGAACTGTTTCATCCTGTTTCATAACAAATGAAATGAATGAAACTGACCGTCAATGAGAATTGCTGTTGGTCTCTTTCATTTGTTTCATTCTTTTTCAGTCCATTTTAGAGTATTCCTTATATATTTTAATTGTGTCATCTGTTTCTGTTACGGAGAAAAAAACATGCCCCAAAAAACCTCCATGGTTTTTGTGCAGTATATATAGATAGTTTTTTTGTGCAGTATATGAATACATACATACATGACAGATTTTCACCTGCTATGAAAGCGAGAGTCTTCGGTGTATACCCTGACAATGGTGAAGTGATATTGTGTAAGATAAAACTAAGATTCTGAGATTTATTTTTGCCTTTCTTTTTCCATTTTCCCATCTCTCTGTTATGGAGAAAAAAACATGCCCAAAAAAAACCTGCATGGTTTTTGTGCAGTATATGTAGATAGTTTTTTTGAGCAGTATATGAATACATACATATATGACAGATTTTCACCTGCTATGAAAGCGAGAGTCTTTGGTGTATACCCTGACAATGGTGAAGTGATATTGTGTAAGATAAAACTAAGATTCTGAGATTTATTTTTGCCTTTCTTTTTCCATTTTCCCATCTCTCATTCCAGTGTAATATCTATGGATATTTATGTCAAAGAGTTCTCTGTATATACTGAATCTAGGATTTTGAATGTTGGTACAAACATAAGAATGACTTGTTGTGTAAGAGAGAAACAGCATCCTCCTGCATATCTTTCCCTTCATTATTTGTCCATTTTCTGTTTTGTAAGACAGAAATGGCATCCTTCTGCATATCTTTCCCTTCATTATTAGCTCACCTGCGCATGAAGTGCTCATGGTGAGCTATTGTGGTCAGTCAATGTCCGTTGTCTGTCGTTCATCTTGCGTCATGCGGCGTCAACAATTGCTTTAAAAGCCTACTTCTCCTACACCCCTTGGCCAATTGACTCGATACTTGGTAGGAAGCATCGGGGTGACTTGTAGATGAAAAATAGCTAAAATCGTTCCAATTGGAGATCCAAGATGGCTGCCATGGTGGCCATCTTGAAAATATGTTTCGCTTCTTCTTCTGAACTGAAAGGCCAATAGACTCGAAACTTGGTAGGAACCATTGTAATGATTTGTAGATCAAAAATAGCTAAAATAGTCCTGATCGGAAATCCAAGACGGCTGCCTTGGCGACCATCTTGAAAATCTATTTTTCGCTTCTTCTCCTAAACTAAAAAAGCCAATTGACTCGAAACTTGGTGGGAAGCATTAGGTTGACTTATAGGTCAAAAATAGCTAAAATCTTTCTGATCAGAAATCTGAGATGTCTGCCATGGCGGCCATCTTGAAAATCTATTTTTCGCTTAGTCTCCAGAATCGAAAGGCTTATTGATTTTAACTTCGTAGGAAGCATCGGGGTGACTTGTAGATCAAAAATAGCCAAAATCATCCCTATTGGAAATCCAAGATGGCCGCCATGGCTGCCGTCTTGTTTTATATATACTTATATAGGGAAAACCTTTAAAAATCTTTTTATCTGAAACCAGAAGGCCCTGGCCTTTGATATTTGGTTACATAGCTTCACCTAGTTCACATGCTTATTCAACAATAAGGCACAATGCGATCATGCTTCTGTCCAGCACCCCCAGCCTGTCATCCGAAAACATTCTTTTCAACAAATTTTAAACATACATAGTCCTATGAAGAGAAATCATAGTCTTTTAGAATATACTAGAAACAATGACACTCAGGTGAGCGAATTAGGGCCCTCTGGGCCCTCTTGTTTGTCCATTTTCTGTTGAATATCTTTCCCTTCATTATTTGTCCATTTTCTGTATTGTAAGAGAGAAACGGCATCCTCCTGCATATCTTTCCCTTCATTATTTGTCCATTTTCCTTTCTCTCCAATAAAAATTCTGTAACAGATTTTTCGGCTGGTATGAGAGCCAGACATTCAAATTTTGTATATACCCTGAGAATGGCAAAGAATATTGTGTGAAAGAAAACCAAGATAATTCTTCAGTTTATTCCATTTTTCTTTCTCTCCAGTCAAAATATTTTCCATCAAACATTTCTCTGAAACTACTGCACCTAGGATCTTGAAATTTGGTATAAATGTTGTATTGCTGGAAAGAGAACTGACCTGCTACTGCTTATTCTTTGATTTATTTATCCATTTTTAGCTCGCCGGGACTATGTCTCTGGAGAGCTTATGTTGTCACCCAGGCGTTGGCGTCGGCATCGGCGTCTGCATTAGCACAATGTTTAAGTTTTCAAATGTGTGCATAGTTTTTTAACTGTTTAAGGTACTGCTTTCATATTTGGCCTACACCTACTTTAGGGTAAGACCTTTCAATAGCATACATTCCCATCCCCAAAATAGACTTTTTGTGTAGGTCAAGGTCAGTTCTTACTTTATCTTTTACACCCATGTTTAAGCTTTGCGTTTAAGTTTTGAAAAGTGTACATAACTGCTGAAGTATTTAAGATAGAGCTCTAATATTTGGCCCACACCAACATTAGGGTAAGACCTTTCAATAGCACAGACCTTTTTCTCAGTTTGACCATCTGCCAAGGTCTAGGTCAGGTTATACTTTGTCATTTAAACCCATGTTTGAGTTTTGCGTTTAAGTTTTGAAAAGTGTTTGTAACTGCTGAAGTATTCAAGATGCTGCTTTAATGTTTGGCCCACACCTACCTTAGGGTAAGACCTTTTAATAGTACACACCCCTTTCTCAGTTTGACCTTCTGCCTAGGTCGAGATCAGGTCATACTTTGTCATTTATACCTGTGTTTAAGTTTTGAGAAGTGTACATGGCTGCTGAAGTATGTAAGATATAGCTTTCATATTTTGTCCACACCAGCCTAAGGGAAGATGTTTCAATGGCATATACCCCATCCCTCAGTTTGACATTCTTCTGACATCAAAGTCAGGTCATACTCTATCATTTACTGCTATGTTTAAGTTCTGCTTTTAATCTTTAATATTTAAAGATTGTTTTCTTATCCAATCAGCCCTTTCTGGTGCGCTGCGTTGTCTTCTGACAACTCTTGTTTATTTTCCAATCAGTTTTTTTTTTTTTTTTTTTTTTGTCAAACATTTCTCTGGAACTACCTCACCTAGGATCTTGAAATTTGTTGTATTGTGGGAAAGAGAACTGGTCTGCTCCTGCTTATTCTCTACTTATTTGTCCAGTTTTCTTTCTTTCCAATCAAAATTTTGGACATCTGCATTTTGCATCACCATTTTTAAGAAGTATATTGTCAAGGCCTGTTGATGGATTGGTGCCGGCTGTGGGTATACAGGACCCACTGGTCACTTTGTCTGTCTAGTATTAAATACTTATTATAGCCCCGCTTTGAAAAAGTGGGGCTATACTGGATTTGCCATGTCCTTCCGTGATTCCATGATTCTGTCATTCCGTGATTCCTTGACTCCGTGATTGCAAAATTAAAATGCATTTTGCTTAATAACTTTAATGTTTGTGGTCCTACTTCAATGAAACTTATATTACACTTGGTCTCTAAGTTAAGTAAGGTGTAGTCGCAGAATAGTGGCCAAGGGCCCATAACTCGAGTTATGTTCCTTGGAAGGTTTTCAAAATTCAAAATGCATTTTGCTTAATATCTTTTATGTTTGTGGTCCTACTTCAATGAACCTTATACCACACTTGGTCTCTAAGGTAAGAAAAGTGTAGTGGCAGAATGGTGGCCAAGGGCCCATAACTCTTAGAGTTATGACCCTTGATAGGTTTTCAAATTTTGCCATTCTTGAAAATTTTCATAACAGATTTCTCAGGAACTATGAAAGCTAGAAAGCTGAAAGTTGGTATAAACATGGACAATGACTGGATGTGTTGTGTAAACTGGAATAGGAGCCAAGGGTCCATAACTCTTGGAGTTATGTTCCTTGGTATGTTTTCAAAAAATTAAAATGTATTTTGCTCAATAACTTTTATGTTTGTGGTCCTACTTTGATAAAATTTATACCACACTTGGTCTCTAAGTTAAGAAAGGTGTAGTGGCAGAATGGTGGCCAAGGGCCCATAACTCATGGAGTTATGTCCCTTGGAAGGTTTTCAAATTTTGCTATTCTTGAAAATTTTCATAACAGATTTCTCAGAAACTAAGAAAGCTAGAAAGCTGAAAGTTCGTATAAACATGGACAATGACTGGGTGTATCATGTATACCAGAAAATGGGCAAAGGGTCCATAACTCTTGGAATTTTGCCATTCTTGAAAATTTTCATAACAGATTTCTCAGAACCTAAGGAAGCTAGAAAGCTGAAAGTTATGTCCCTTGGTAGCTGCTACTTATTCATCTCATCTTTCTCTCCAATTTTTAACACTCATGTGTCTTTCTCCTCTGATGGCACTGTAGCGGGGCTATAGTCAGCTCCTCTGCAGCTCTAGTTTCTATTTATTTTATATATACCCAGAGGCAAAAGAAAGTATACACTTCTTGAATCCTAGTACAATGTATGTATCTTATTTTTTATTGCAAAGGCCCAAAAATATGCCTGATGTGTTTTTTTCCCAAGGAACAATAATGTGGTCTAGAAAAATTACTAAATGAAACGTCTGACTGGTGACACTGTACATACATGTCAATATTGCACTTTTGGCATGTACATTATAGTGAACAATATTGCTGTTAACCATTTTTTTTTTTTTTTAATTTTTGGTTGTTTCTATAAACAAACTACAACCTTTGCATTCATTTACATGATGGCAAGGGTTTCAGTGGCTGAGAGAAATCATGCCAATAAGATGTTTCAGACTGGCCCATCAAAACTGTTAGTGGTTTACATAATGTAATGCACTAGAGTCATGCCTGACTGGCTATGGAAACGTTACCAGACAACTGGAAATGTGACTGGCAAGCCTGAAACATCACAACTGTGCAAATTCTGTTTGCCACCATAGCACTGCAATCAAGTAAATGAACTGTAGACTTGGTGGTTTGTTTAGAAAAACAGCCAAGAATTGAAATGCTGATTAACAGCAGAATTGAACTGTCCAATACAATGCACATGCCAAAAGTGTAAAATCGACATGCATATATAGTGATGCTAACCAAGCATTTCATTCATTAAATTTACTACACTACATTAGTGGACCTTTGGGAAAAATACATTGTGCATAATTTAGGAACAGTGTGTTTAAAAATGAGAAAAATATGGGCATTCAAAAAGTGTATACTTTCTTTTGCCTCTGAGTGTTACACCCTAAAGCTGTTGGGGCAGAATGTGGGTTACTTCCTATTGATTATACTTCAGACTGGGTGATGCCTAAATGTATTAACTACACAGAAAACTCTAACACAGAATTTGTCCAGTTATGTTTTATATGTATATATATTTACAACATAAAATATATAATGACAAATAGTGACATACATCAACAATTCCCTACGCTGCAGCCTGACAACAATCATAACATGACCAAAGACTATACTGATTTATTATTTGATTAATCTAGTTCATTAATCAACTAGTGAACAACCAGTACAATCCCCGACCAAGTTGAGGTGCTGATGAGATGGGAATACTCCTCCCAACAATAGGATTGTTTATTACATTAATACATAATACCCTCTTCAAACATTGTTTTTAGAGGTTTTTGTAGCCTTCAGGGATTTTTAGTTCACCTGAGCTATGCTCAGGATGAGCTATAGTGATCACTTTTCGTCTGTTGGCCGGCCAGCCATCAGTCCTTCAACAATTTCAAAGGACTTCTCCTCTGAAGCCGCTGAGCCAATTTTGCACAAATTTCATATGGAGCCTCCTTAGGTTAGAGGAATGAAAGATTGCTAAAATGGTTGCGGTCCGTTGACCAAGATGGCCGCCATGCCCATATAAAGGATAAAAACATTTAAAAATCTTCATCTCCGAACCAAGGATGCCTTCTGGCTGAATCTTTTCATAAATGTTGCTCAAATTTCATAGGGAGCCTCCCAGGGAAATGAAAGATTGCTAAAATGGTTGCCGTCCATTGACAAAGATGGCTGCCATGCCCATATATGGTAAAAACCTTTAAAAATCTTCTTCTCCAAAACAGAGGATGCCTTATGGCTGAATCTTTGAATAAATTGTTGGGGATGGGAGGTCTACCAAAATTGCTAAAATAATGGTTGTACATTGACATTTGACCTTTTTTTACGGTGAGGTCAAGTTTGCTTCCCTATGCATTTGTATGGGAAAAATGTTGAGAATTTCAAATGACTTCTCTTCTGGTGCCTCTGGGCCAATGTTGCTCAAATTTCATAGGGAGCCTCCCTGGGGCAGGAAAATGAAAGATTGCTAAAGTTGTTGCTGTCCATTGACCAAGATGGCCGCCATGCTCATATATAATAAAAACCTTTAAAAATCTTCTTCTCCAAAACAGAGGATGCCTTGTGACTGAATCTTTGCATAACTCATTGGGGACGGGAGGTCTACCAAAGTTGCTAAAATAATGATCGTACATTGACATTTGACTTTTTTACGGTGAGGTCAAGTTTGCTTCCCTATGCATTTGTATGGGAAAAATGAGAATTTCAAATGACTTCTCCTCTGGAGGCTCTGGGCCAATGTTGCACAAATTTCATTTGAAGCCTCCCTGGGGCAGGGGAATGAAAGATTGCTAAAATGGTTGCAGTCCATTGACCAAGATGGCCATCATGCCCATATATGGTAAAAACCTTTAAAAATCTTCTTCTCCAGAACCAAGGATGCCTTGTGGCTGAATCTTTGCATAAATCATTGGGGATGGGAGGTCTACCAAAGTTGCTAAAATAATGGTCGTACTTTGACATTTGACCTTTTTACGACGAGGTCAAGTTTGCTTCCTTATGCATTTGTATGGGAAAAATGTTGAGACTTTCAAATGACCTCCTCTGGAGCCTCTGGTCCAATGTTGCTCAAATTTCATAGGGTAGCCTCCCTGGGGCAGGGAAATGAAAGATGCTAAAATGGTTGCCATCCATTGACCAAGATGGCCACCATGCCTATATATGGTAAAAACCTTTCAAAATCTTCTTCTCCAAAACAGAAGATGCCTTATGGCTGAATCTTTGCATAAATCATTGGGGACAGGAAGTCTACAAAAGTTGCTAAAATAATGGTTGTACATTGACATTTGACCTTTTTATGGCGAGGTCAAGTTTGCTCTTTTATGCATTTATATGGGAAAAATGTTGAGAATTTCAAATGACGCTCCTCAGGAGCCTCTGCGCCAATGTTGCTCAAATTTCATATGGAGCCTCCCTGGGGCAGGGGAATAAAAGATTGTTAAATGGTTGCTGTCCATTGACCAAGATGGCCGCCATGCCCATATATGGTAAAAACTTTTAAAAATCTTCTTCTCCAGAACCAAGGATGCCTTGTGGCTGAATCTTTGCATAAATCATTGGGGACGGGAGGTCTACCAAAGTTGCTATAATAATGGTCATACATTGACATTTGACGTTTTTACGACAAGGTCAAGTTTGCTTCCCTATGCATTTGTATGGGAAAAATGTTGAAAATTTCAAATGACTTCTCTAGAGCTTCTGGGCCAATGTTGCTCAAATTTCATTTGAAGCCTCCCTGCGGCAAGGGAATGAAAGATTGCTAAAATAGTTGCCGTCCATTGACCAAGATGGCTGGTAAAAACCTTTAAAAATCTTCTTCTCCAGAACCGAGGATGCCTTGTGGCTGAATCTTTGCACAAATTATCGAGGATGAGAGTCCACCAAAGTTGCTAAAATGATGATCGTACATTGACATTTGACCTTTTTTTGGCGAGGTCAAGTTTGCTCTTTTATGCATTTGTATGGGCCCCCTACATTTGTATGAAAAAAATGTTGATAATTTCAAATGACTTCTCCTCTGAAGCCTCTGGGCCAATGTGCTCAAATTTCATGTGGAGCCTTTTTGGGGAAGGAGAACAAAAGATTGCTAAAATGGTCATGGTCCATTGACCAAAATGGCTGCCATGCCCATATATGGTAAAAACCTTTAAAAATCTTCTTCTCCAGAACCAAATAAGCCCTTGGCCCTACTCTTTGCACAAATTATGGGGGACAGGAGATCTACCAAATTTGCTAAAATGATGGTCCTATGTTAACGTTTGACCTTTTTACGGCAAGGTCAAATTTGCTTTTCCATGCATTTATATGGGCCATATACATTTATATGGGAAAAATGTTGAGAATTCATATTTTGGACATCTTCTCTATAATCCAGTTGAATTTAAACTTGATGATGAGCATTAGGGCTCCTAGTAGACACAAAATAGCTAAATGAGCTGATGGCCACCACAGCCACCATCTTGAAAATCAGTTTTTGACATCTCTTCCCAAACTTTTGGTCGCTTTGAGCCGAAACTTGCTCTGTAGCAACAGGATCGAAACAAGCTAAAGTTTTATTGATCGGAATTCAAAGATGGCTGCAATGGTTCCACTCCATTGAACAAGCTGCCAGAGCTACAAATAGATAAATAAATACAGTTGACTCTCGTTATCTCGACCTCGCTTATCTAGAATAATCGCTTATCTCGAAGTAAAAATCTGGTCCCTGCCTAAACATGAAAATCTAATAATAGGTAACAAAATATTGTGGAAAAGAGGAGAAATTGCTCCTAAGAAGCATTTTCTCCTCATTTCCACAATATTTTAAAAATATCCCTAACTTCAAGAGTCCAAATACATAATATTATATATACATTTGTTAAATGTGGTTGTTCGATTTAATTTTTCCTCAATTCCGCAAATCTGATATGTCGAGGTACGGATATCTCGAAGTATTTTAGAGAATCCCTTGGACTTCGAGATAACGAGAGTCGACTGTATCTCATCCTTGACCAATGGCCCGATTTCAAAATATTTGCACAGAAGTGTTCCTCCAATGACCCTCTACCAAAATTGCTAAAATGGTTCTGCTTGGCTGAACAAAATGGTGGCCAGAGCTAAAAATAGAAAAACTTTTAAAAGACATCTCCTCCACAGCCAGTGGCCTGATTTCAAAGTAATTTCGCAGAAGTGTTTCTCTTATGGCCCTTTACTAAAATTGCTAAAATAGTTCCGCTCGAAAACAGAAAAAAAAAAGCAACATTAAACAACATCTTGGCAAGTGGCCTGATTTCAAAATGATTTCACAGAAATTATCCTCGGCCAGTGGCCTGATTTCAAAATGATTTCACAGAAATGTTCCTCTTATCCCTCTTTGTTTTGACTAAATATGGCCCTTTTTAAAAGTTCAGCATTTTAACCTTGTCAGCAAGATATCTCAAAAACTGTTTAAGCCATTGCCTTGAAACTTGACAGGCTGATAGGGAATGATGAATAAATGACCTGATTAACTTACAGCAGTTAACTCAGGTGAGCATTGTGGCCCATGGGCCTCTTGTTATATATTTATATGGCCTTCAGGGCTTTATATATATTTATGTAGCCTTCATGTATTTAGCTTATAGTGTTTAGATAATTTTTATTGGATTAATTTATTTCTGCAGAATTATATGTTACTGTTATACACAAGATTTCTCTGTGGAATACTGTTATTACTGAACTTCTCTACTATGGTGTCATTGGTTTTATGATCTCGTCTCAACAAGTATTTCGCGTCCCTGATGAACCAAAGAGTTTAGTTTTTAAGATCCCGAGATCTAGTTATGAGCTGAAGGTATTCATTTTAGAATGGTTTTAAACATAGGCAAAATGGACATTCCAAAATAGGCAATGATATAACAAACATATATTTGCAACCAATAATTAAAGTAATTAAATAAGATACCGCACACCAAAAAAATCTGATTTATAGTCAAAACAGTGCAAATATTCCTCACTTAACTCAAGAAACTCAGTTTCCTTGGAATAGTATGACTAGACCATTTTGACTCGTAAGTAGCAAAAGATACTTATGTAGCAGAAAAGGTACCAACTACGAGAACCTTACTTGCAGAAAGACAAGAAAATTATGCAACAAATGAAAATAGCCTGTTCTATATCGTAATACTGAGTATATTTTTAGCATGTTTGTACCATTCATTAGGATTTTGAATTTATTAAATACTTTATATATTTTCTTTTTTCATAAAAATAAGATATCATTATAAACAATAAAATATCATTATGTACAATAAAATATCAGTCAATTCAGTAGCCTTGTCCTATGTATCAGATCAGTAGCCTCATCAGCAGTGTCTACGGATGTGGCCACACCCACCCCACACAACTCCCTCTCTCTTGCCATATCTGTCTCATAGGCATACCTGTCAAGTCACACACATTGCGCATGTGTCACACACATTTCTGACATATTACCCTCACATGCCCATAATTCCGAGTCACACGCATTTCGAATGTAAAAGAAATTCAAAAACAAATGTAAGTGTAAATGTCTGTAAATTTGTTAGTTTGGCTCATTTTCATGCAGTAAAACCCCTATAGGAAGTTACTGGGGTTTTATCATATAAAGTAAAGGAATAAGGGGTACTTTTTACATTCCTGTAATTTGAAACACTAGTTCCAGGCATTTTGGTTCTGTAATTCTAAAAATACCTTTGTAACTATTCTTTTGGATCTTTATATATGGAAAATTACTGTAAGAGAAGTTGTGTACCATGGCACAGCCTTATAGAAAAATACTACTGCATGTAAGTGTAGACAGCATTTTGAGTAATTGCTAGTTTTCACATGTGCAAACAAATAATATTAACTAAATTGTTTCCTTTTATATGTTAAGCAAATACTTATAAATCTTTTTTGTCTCCTAGATCTTGTGATGATATCAGTCTGTATGTCTACAGCAACAAAACGTGCTGACAAAACAAGCTATCTTATTACATTTGCAAACTGCCTACAACCAGACTGACCTACATAATATATATGTGTTCAGAATTTTCATTGTTTGCTTCATCATCACTGAAATTTTTTGGTACTATTAATATGTATTTACAACTTGAATACTTTGTAAATTGGAGCAAAATTGTTCAGATTCCTGTTAAGAGAAATGAATTAGTAGTTTGACCATAAAGAACATCTTCCACAGTTGTATGGGGAAAATGTTGAAAAATCATTTTTGCAAAATGTATTTAAGACAAATGGTTGAAACTCACAATATGTGTATTTGATTGAAGAACCAAAACCCTTGTAAGTATCAAACTTTTATACCCCAGGGTTATTTGCCATTGCCCCTAGGCTATATTCATGTATAAAATCCAGTGATTGTTCTGATACTTTACCTTCTAATATTTACCATAAGTATGCCGATACTGTAGCTCCTTATCATACTTATCAAGTTATCATTTAAGTTAAACGTCCATTTTAATACCTGTTGATTCTGAAATAATTTCAGTAGATGTTTGTTTGATTTATAAATCACTACTTATCTTTGTTTTTCAGGAATCTTAAGTGCTGATATATAAGGTAAGATTATTTTGTATTTATCCATTGATTGTACATATAACTAAGAAAGGATACTAAAATTAAGATGTTGTCTGTAATCCTAAAAGTAGAAAGGGCCTAATATCTGGCTTCTTGGGATATAGAAGACAGACTGTGTTCTGTATCCTGAACAAGCTATACTAACCAACCTAAGCATAAAGAGACAGTGCACCAAATTACTTTAGCACAATCAGCTGATTAAAAATTAATTGGACATTCATGACATCAGGTTACAGCCATAGATGCAAAGTTTTCATCATCTAGGACTCTCTCTGTGTATGAGGAACAGTAAGGGGTCGGACTGACAGTGTCACTGCCTATTCTTTGAAGTGCCAAAAGTAAACACACCTTCTGTGCTGTACAGATTATTATCCCCTGCCAAAGGTGGAGGGATATTGTTTTGGTGTCCATGTGTCTGTCTGTCCATCAATCAAGAGTAAATTCTCTGTTATCATTGATCACATTTGATTCATACTTTAGGTAAATAATTATAGCCATGGTCATTCAACAGCCTGACAATTTCATCCAAACTGACCTATTAACTGCCCTTGACTTGTCTAATAAAAACGTTAAACTATAGTACCCCGCCATTATTGTGTCGTGGCAGATAACTCCATAAAAATTTGATGAAATTTGCCCATAAGCAATCCCAAACCAGATCTCCATAATATCAATGCACATACCAAGTTTGGTGAAAATCCATTGATGTTTACTCAAGTTATCATCCGGAAACGAAAAATGGATGGACGGACGACTGACGGACGGATGGACGGACAAATGGACAGACACACGGACGTCCAATGTGAAACCATAATACCCCACCAGTGTCGTGTGGCGGGGTATAAAAAGGCATTTATAATGTAAAAGCTTTATGTTCTTCTGCAGGCATATCTCTGTAATCTCTGGTAAGATTTTGTTCATATAGTTCATATAGGAATAAAGGACTAAAGTAATGATGTGTCCTTATCCTGATAGTTTCATCTCAATTGACTTATTTATTTGGGAATTATTGCCCTTGACAGGACCTTTATAGGAAATTACAATACAAAACTACCTTTTTGTCCATCCGGAGCCACATCTTTGTATCCATTGGTCAGATATAAGAGAGGGTGGACAGAGGGGTGGGGGGGGGGGGCGGGGATGGGGGAAGAGGGGGCAGGGGACAGGGGAAGAGGGGGCAGGGGTAGGGGAATTTTGGGGGCGGGGGTTATACCAAAATTTGTTGTATTTTACCAATTTTACTCTATTTTTATGTACTTCGATGCAATAACTGGGTATCAGAAGTATCTAATAGACGTATTAAAGTAAATTCAGGTATATTTACAATGAATCCTGCATTGATTTCACTTCACTGACGAGTAGTGTTCCGCCAACCGTGGTTTACATTGAATTCGTTTACGTCCGATTTTAGTTTATCTCTAATTGATTACTTCCCTTTGATTTTGAAAGTTCACAAAATAGCCGTTGTCAGTGGCAATCCACATTTTTAGAAATAATTATCCGTGTGCCGTAGACAATCATTTTATTTGCTCATTGTTGGATAAGGACTTTTGCGCTGTTCAAAAAAAAAAAAAAAAAAAAAAGAAAAAAAAAACACTTCAAGATCCAACGTGAATTTTCTGATAGGTGTTCCAAACAGGGAATATACATGTTGCCCAGTGAGGTGGTTTGGTGAGGCAAAGGTATCGTGTAACTGATATTGGCTTACAGTTGGGCAAGGCCTGCTTTCCTTGTGACAGTAAAGGTAGAGGGGAATGTTTTTATTTCTTCTGTTTCTTCACTTTCATTCATTTTCCTTTCTCCCTGTCCTTCTCTTTCATCTCCTGTACTATCTCCTATCTCTCTTCTCCCTTTCTGTGGGAGATGACACAAAATGACCCACAAGGGTTGACGTGTTGTTAAACCCCAACTCAATCAAATCAATCACATGTTGTCCGGTGACAAAACACAGACCGTTCATGGACTTACGGACCAATAAAAATTCCATGTCCATGGTCCGTGAATAGTCTGTATTAATTGCAAAATATAGTAAACTTAACCGCTAATTGGTCTGTGAGTAATTGGTGCATCGTACATAGGTCCGCTATAGCAATCAGATCGTCTGTGAAAAGTCCTTGGTCCGTGAATGATCAGTTATGGTCCGAAAATTGGTCCGTAACAGCAATAACATGGTCAGTTAATTGAAAACTGCAAAATAACTAAATAATAAATCATAATTTTAATTGATTGTCTCATATGACCTGTTTTTTTTTTGGATAATTTGACTTGCTGTACTAACTGTATGATATTTTGTCACCTGAGATGAAACAGTTTTTGGCATTTTGAACATAAAGCCGGAATCTGGCATGCGGCAGATACAAAACAGTGGAATTCCGGTCACTTTAGGCAAAGTGAATAAGTGAACTCAGGAACTGATACAGTCAGATACACATCTAACCCCCAACACCAAAGGAAAAGACAGTAAAATACAATTAAGCAGCCACAAAATGAACAGATGGCAAGCAGAGCTGGCAACTTTTTCCCAAAATGATGGCAACTCTGTTACCCAAACTTAACTGAATTATCTTAAACATACATACTTGTTGAAAGTTAAACATTTGAAAGTGAAACACTACATGACATTTAACAAAAAGTACCACAATGAAAGTACCACCTCGGAACGGCCAGTAATGAATTACTCGGGGTGGGGGGAGGGGGTGGGGGCATGTGCATGTATATGTGTGTGTGGGGAGTGGGGGTTAAGCTAGCTTTACAGGATCCCAACCCTCGCTCTCATCTTCCATAGTGGTAAAAATGTAAAAATATATATTTGTTCGGGATTTTTGAAGGTCTTCTAACTCATCCGTTGATCATTACAGGCAACAAACAAATCGCATATAAAGCCTATAATGAAGCACAACAGATAATTTTCTGTGTGGGAAAACTGTTATGTTTTGATTCTTAAGTCCTTTGATAAGATGATCTCTCATTTTAGACACAGTATATGGTATGCCACTAGGATCAATTCCATTTAGGATGCTGACCATATTTGCAATGGTGTATAAACACAGTCATTTGTATTCGTTTGTACAGAGCATTTAAAGTGTCTAACAAAGATTTTCGGCATAGGGCTAAACATCATGTTTGCAATTGCCATTTCAGCGGCACTTGAACTGTAAGTACTGCCTGCATTATCATACAAGTCAACAACAGCATTGTCACAGTTGAATTTCGAGAAACAAATCCAGCGCAGACCTACATCATTAGGATGGGTATCAAAAATCTGTTCAATTGGAGTACTTCAAAGTACATGTAGGTATCTATGACAGTGTAACGTCACATTATCCATAACGTCACGTTAAATTCCGATTTTGATATTACTCCTATTTTTTTTTTTTTTTTCATATATCATAAGTGGCGTCCATAATTTAAATAACGGTCCGTGCTTTGTCAAGTCCATGAATAATAGGTCTTTGGTTTGTCAAGTCCGTGAATTATAGGTCCGTGGTTTGTCAAGAGATCCGTGAATAATTGCTCCATATTTTGTTGTGCAGTCCATGTATTGTCAATAGGTCCGTAAGTCCATGAGTCCGTGTCCGTAAGTGGTCCGTGTTTTGTCAACCACCACACACATTTGACATTTAACTCTCAGTTTTTTTAGAAAACCACAAAAAAAAGATGATTGTTCTCACTGACCCCCAAGTGTGGGACCATGCTTATCAAAAATATTAAAAGAAGATACAGATTTACATGGTATTCTTGAGTTTTGATTTCAGTAATTAATATGACTGTTTTTGTGCCAATGTGGATCAGTTTAGGCTTGGACCTAGACCCGCCACATTCTTTCTTGACCAGTTTAGGACCGGATCAAGGCCCACCACCTTGTGATACCTGTTTTCCATACGGCTCATATGCAGGCCCTTATGCAGACTTTTGAAATGGAGGGTGCAAATCTTTACCTATTCTGTAAAAGGGGTGCAAATGCTAAGGAAATACCAATTTTGGGGCAAAAATTCGGGAAGTAGTTTGGGGTCAAAATCTGCATGAATGTATGTTGCATAGTCATGTTTGAATTTAATTATAGCGTTGGGGATATTAAAAATTCTGATTTAGGGGAGGGAATAGTTTGCTTGGGGGAGGGAAGTGGGGGTAATGGGTGAGGGAAGGGGGAAGGGAAGTGGGGGAAAAGGGGGAGGGAAGTGAGGGTAAGGGGGGAGGGAAGTGGGGAGTGTCTACCCCTCCTGTCCACCCCCTCATATAATGCATACTTAGGATAAATGACTATAGCCATGGTTTTCCAATGTACTGTTAATTTGGCCTGAATGGACCTAATGCCTTAGAACTTAGAAATTATTGCTCTTGACATACCATAGTCAAAATAAGCAATTTTTATCCATCCAGAGCCATATGTCTGTAACTTTTAATAGGTTTTGATTCATATTTTGGTTCAGTGTCCTGGTAATTTCTTTCAGAATTGACATTGTCCTAAGAGCAGTTGCCCTAGTCAAAATAAGCAATTTTGTCTGTCTGGGGTCATATCTCTCTAACTGTTAATGGGATTTGATTCGTATTTTGGGTAAATGATCATGGCCATGAGGTTTCTATATCCTGGTAATTTCTTCAGAATCAACCTTGCCTTAGGAGTTATTGCCCTTGACACACTCAAAATAAGCAATATTTGTCTTTCTAGCACCATATCTCTGTAATCATAAATGAGAGTTGATTCATATTTGGATAAATAAATATGGCCATGGTCTCTTAGTATCCTGATTTTTGTGAGAGTTGATAGATTACCCTATCCATCCATCCATCCATCCATCCATCCATCCATCCACCCATCCATCCATCCATCCATCTGCCTGTCCATCCATCCAGAGAAATTACACTGTAACCATTGATTAGATTTGATTCATACTAGGGGAAAAGGATTATTGTGATAATGTATCAACGTCCTAATAATTTCATCAGAATTGACCCTTTTATTTTGGAGATATTGCCCTTGTATAGGATTTCAGATGTGGGCTCAGGAGCCAAAAAAAAACCAACAAAACCTGCAGTTGGGGATATGAATTTGATGAACTGGCCTTGTTCAAATTGTGTCCGTTGCCCTTTTTAAGAATAATATAGACGATCATTGAAGGATAACTATGTTGAACATTAAAGAAAACTGATGTCCTCATCATCATCTGTTGTTTGGATTTGGTGGTTTTGATCACATTTTACTTTACTGACATTTTATTAAGCAAGCAGAGGAACGAAGATGCAAATATAATACATTATATGTGAAGTTGGAGTTATTCATGGACCAGTGGCATAGTTTTGCTCTTCACTATTCAGAGTCTGCTGTAAAATGGACCCCTCATCCAAGATTTATTGCAGGATGAGGGGCATTATTAGAGTAAAGCTGGAGGCTTGAGCATAAAGAAACTACATGTTACGCTGTGTATGTGAACTAGGCGCCCTTTCAAGCAATAACACGGTAATAGAAAACTAAAAATAGCATCACATGATACAGCCTCGTTATAAATATGTAAAGGCCCATGACAAATCATCTTTTAAAAAAAAGACATTTTGCTGTTACTCAAATGAAGGGAGGGATGAACTGGGAGGGTTTCTACATGCTCAAGTCTCTGGCTTTACTTTAAATCTTGGATGAGGGGTCCATTATTTTCCGTAAAGCCTTTGGCTCTATCACATGTGGAAACTGCATCTTTAAAGACAACCAAAACGGCTAACAACCCAATTTTGCTACTAATCCCCTTCAAAATAATAACCACGGGTTTAAATCCAAGACTATCTTCCACTGAAAACCCTATGAAAATTCAAATATCACTTAATAACTGCACCAACAAATGAAACGTTGCATGATTTATCAGCACTATTTCCTCCAGGATTGTCTATCCCCGAGATAAAACTTCTTGAAATTCTTCACTGATGTCCATTCTGCAGTTTTCAGGATATCTTTCATAGAACATCCACCTAGAAAAGCAGCAGAAGCAGCTGCATCTCTATATGAATGTGCTTTGAAAATGGAAATGTCAATTCCTGATAATCTAAGGACCTCTTTAAGCCATCTGGCTACTGTTCTTGGTCACCTTTAAATATGTACAGTAAGAAACAAGAACATACTGGAATTTTTGCTCATTCTCTGTGTGTTCAAGATAATGTATTAATGTGTGCATCAGTCTTTCATCTGAACTATAATACACATCCATCTGATCTCTGATAAGGTCTTGAAGTTTTCAGTAAATCTTGAAATACAAATGATATTCTGTTGTCATATATCCTCATAGAGTCAGTATTTAACAAAACTAATGTCTGAGCCCTAGGAGCGGAAGACAATGCGAATAATGCAACTAGTTTGAAAGTCAACAATTTCAGAAAAAGATTACACAATGGAAACAGTGTTTTAAGATATTCCAACACTTCTGAGACCCGCCATAAGAAATTATAATGAAGACGAGGTGGTTTCTGATTAAAATATCCCTTCATGAACCTGGTAATATAAACAGAACTGTTGCACTACTTATTGCTTAATAATTTCAGAGTTTGTAAAAGCATAGACTTATGCGTGTTAACTGAAAAATTGAATGAGACTTGTCTTCGTAGAGGGGAAGTTGAAGTTTAATTGTAATTTTGTTGACCATTGATTCCTTAAGAAGGCACTCAGAGATGCACAGCATTCAACCGGAACCAATCATTTTTCAGAGACATTTGTCATTGTCTCATGTGAATTTCATGAGACAAGGTCTTGACTCGAGGAAAAATTTGAAAGAATCAAGTTCCATAGGGATGGGTGGGTGGGTGTGTGCCCTCTTAAGGAATCAGTGGTCAGTCCCTCTAGGAAGGTAAGTCTCGTTCAATTTCGTCTCCCACTTGATTCCTTAAGAAGGCTCCACGGAGATTTTAGAGATGATTCTTTCTAATTTTCAAATATCCACAACAAAACAAAAATATATGCTATGCTAAACTACTGACTTGTACTAATAGTATCCATATGTGAATGAAATTAGCCCCTGTGCTAATTAGATTTAATCTCACACAGATGGTCTGATAAATTCACAATATAAAAACAAGAATAAAGGAACTTACCAATTTCTCAGGAAGTATCATTGTGCTTTGCAACTTGAGGTGGTCCGATTAGGATGAAAGTGGATTGTATGTAAGTAGAATCCAGGCTGGTAACTGAGCAATTTGCCCGAATAACTCTATGTCGAATTCGACACTTACAAATATGACTTTAGCATAAAAACATACGTGTTGTTTTCCCCGTAAGTCCAGACTCAAAGCTGCATAGCATATGCACTCCCCTAATAAAGGAGTGATAAATAAAATGAAACCTCGAAACAAAATAAGCAAAAAAAAAAAAAAAATGCTCAAAAATGGTCGAAATCCCGTCGACAAGGAAGTTTGATCGCTGGAGCAACCAGCAGAGACAACAGCACTGGAAAGCACGGGTGACTTTCCCAGCATGGAGCATCAGAATGACCAAGCAAGTCTCTTTCTCCACTTTCAATAGCATCATCAAAAGAAGGGGAATGGGAGGAAATGCATACGCTAACATTCCCTCCCAGGACAGGGACATCGCATCCACTGCCCAAGCTAAGGGGTCATGAAATGGAGACACAAAGGTCGGTAGTTGATTGTTTAGTCTCGTGGCAAACAGATCTATGTGTGGGACTTCCCAGAAGAGAAAAATCTGAGACAGAGTGCCCCAGTGGAGAGTCCACTCTGTATGAATGATCTACCCCTTCCTCGAGAGCGAATCTGTGAGTACGTTCAGTTTGCCCAGAACGAATTTGGCTGTCACTTTGCACACCATGCTAGCAGCTTGGTTGCCATGAACGACAAGGTTCAAGACCTGACCACACCCCCACCCCTCCTTTGTTCAGATAAGCCACCAGGGTTGTGTTGTCTGTTGACAGCAACACCTGGCAGTTGGAAATTACCTGACAAAAGGACTTCAGAGCTAACCAAACTGCTCGGAATTCCAGAACATTTATGTGTTCTTTGCACCATTGAACAGACCACTGGCCTGAAACTGAGAGATCACCCAGATGGGTGCCTCAGCCCACCAGACTCGCATCCGTGAACAGATAGAAGTCTGGTTGTGGATGAACCAGTGGAACCATAGCATGAAGAAAATCCTTGTTCAGCCATTGCTCTAATGCTTGTCTGAACCAAGGACCCAGCAAAATATGGTAGTCCCAAGACTGCTTTGCCCGAGACCACCGGTCTATCACATGCCAGTGTAGTAAACACTTGTGAGCCTGGCCATAAGGTAGGAGACAGACCACAGATTCCATCTGCCCGAGTAAAGAATGAACTTCCCGGGCAGATGCTGAATGAGATGCCAACATCTTCTGTATTATCGTTTGCAATCTCACTATCTTGTCCAGAGAAAGTCCGATCATACCCATCTCCAGATCAAATCGAGCACCCAGGAAACAGAACATTTGACTGGGAATTAGCTCTGATTTGTCCCAAGGCTCAAAACCGTCCGCAGTAACTGATCCCAGTATTGAATGAACAGGGACTGGGAGGTTGAAGGTTGGAGCCAATGTCCAGGTATGCATGCAAACGCATTCCCTGGGGACGACAGTGCTTCACTATCGTTTTCACTACTCTGGTGAAAATGTAGGGAGCTGGGGAGAGCCCGAACGCTATCACTCGAAATCGGTAAGTTCTCCCCATAAAATGGAAGTGGAGATACCTCCTGGACTTGTGGTGGATGAGAATGTGGAAGTATGCATCCTTTGATATGGCCCAGTTGTTCTTCTGTAATGCAAGACGAACTGAGTCTATAGTTTCCATTTTGAAATGGGGAGTAAGGATGTACTGGTTCAATCTGGAAAGATCCATCACTGGTCTCCATCCTCTGGACTTTTTCTGAACCAGAAATAATGGGCTGTAATAGCTTCCCTTCGGATGATGTGAAGAAACTGGTTCTGTGGCATGCTTTTCCAGCATAGATTCTATCTCCTCTTGAAGGAGTCAAATCTTCTCTGGATCTGCTGGAGGTTTCCTCAAAAACTGAGAAACTACTCTGGCCAAGTTGGGATGGACACGAAATTGAATATGAAACCCGCTTCTTATCACAGACTGTCCACTGGTCTGTGGTGATGTTTTGCCAGGCCTGACAAAAGTGATACAGCCTGCCACCAGTGGGTATGTCTGGTTTTGGCAAACTGTACTTGATTGAGCCCGATGACTCCAAAGAGTCCAGGCAGACCTGGCAGAAGCGGGCACCCCTATTTTTTATTCTTGCTCTTCTTCCCATTAGGTTTTCTAAACCTGTTGGGATGAGAACTTTGCTGTGGGGCTTGAGTGGAAGTAGTTGGTTGGGAAATAACCTGATGCTGTCCACTCTCTGAAGAGTTAACAATTAGTTTGGTTTCAGTTTAGTTTCAGACTTAGCTCCTGTCTTTTTCTTCTTAGGGAGAGGCTGAGATGCCGTTGCTCTCTGCAGATGTCTCCTTATCAGGTCCTCCTTATAACTTTTCACCACTTATGGAATCTTAGCGCCAAAAAGCGTTGAAGACTCCAAAGGCTGAACTCTAAGTGAGGCTTTCATTGAAGAGTCTAAGGTACACTTGTCCAGAATATGCATCGCGTCTGGCAAGCAATGGACCACTAGCAAGTCTTAACCAATACATCAAACAGATGCATACGTGACTGCTAGCACTTCCAAATACTTACGGACTTCTGCTATGACTGAGGAGTTGGGCTCTTCAATGCTGAAAGAATGCCATACAGAAACATATCTGCATGGGAGGTAATATGGATACCTGCTCTTGCCAGTTTCTCCCTAATTTTCAGGTGTGACAGCTGGATATTGTGAGAAGTAGGAAATGAAGTCCCTTGCCTAAGAACCTCTCTGGAAGATGGATCTATAGGAGGGGGATTCAATTGTAATGTAGGATCAGCAATTCTATACGAATCTTGACCAAACACCTTAGGTTTCATCATTAAACTGGGAAACCTATTGTTCCCCATGCCCTTAGGATAACAGTCCACTGGTGATCCTTGAATAGGATTGGGTCCTTGGATCTTAGAATTAATTTTGGAAATTTGCTCCAAAATTAAACGACTTTGAGGAAGGACCGGCTGGACAGTTTCCGTTGATTTCTTGCTAAAAATGTCCAAGGCAGACACATCTGATTGGGTTTCAGGTTGAGTCAGTTCAGGGCAAAGTTGAGGACCTAGCCTGCTGCAAAGACATATGACATAAGGCCTCAACATATGACAACTGAGAAGTTAGTGAAGGCTGTACCAAATTATCAGACTCCTCATTCTCTTGATCACCCGATTCATCACCTGAATCGTCAATTTGCTCTCCAGGTTCCGGTCTGAGCAATATTTCCGGTTCCTGAATAACAGAGAAAATATTATCAGTGGGGATTTAGCCCTTAGGCCCCTATCCCCAACCTCAGTACTATCTGTGTTACAAGTTGACTGAGAGGTTTTATCCACATTCGAAGGATTAGAAAGAGATGGAGAATTTCTCCTAACCCTTCTATCACTAATTCAGCAAATGACAAACTGATGACAGTTTTCTAATTTTTCCTAGAAAATAGGATCCGACACTGCATGCAAATAGTCTCCTCAGGAGACCATCTGCATGAAATGTCAAATTGTATATACTAGAAAAAAGGAAGAAAATTGTCATCAGTTTGTTGTCTGCTGAATTGGTAAAGGTTAACAAATATGTTTCACAGAGATACAGTGGCCACATGATGACGTGTGAGCAAAAATCGGACCTGCAAAAGAAAAACAGATCTTACACGAATTACTCGTGACCCGATCGGCTGCGCAGGCTATTCAAAATAATAAAACTGCTATTATTGTGCGTAAAGAATGTCTGTCCTTGTAAGTATGCACTATAAATAAAATAGACCCTATCGGACCATGCAGACTTGTCTGGACCAGCTATTTTCGCATTTACAATAAGGTACGCTTTTTACTACTCGGAACACTGTATGAGATTAACCGGTAGACTGGTGAACCACAATATAGTTACTTCTTGGGCAAGATATGATGACCTAGATCAGCCTGCGCCTAAAAATGTTTCTAGGTCCTGTTGACGCTGTCAAGCAAACTAGGTACTGATCGGACAGCCAGCTGTCCTATCATAAATTTTGGCTACTTTTTTGTACATGTAGTTGGTAAGGTACCTTCTTTGAATGACCGCCTTCCGTTATGCAAGCGATTAGTCTGATGTTTTTGTGGACGTTTTTTGATCAAAGTATGTGGCAATGCTTCTGAAATTGGCCGCCGTTGGACAGCTGTCATGTGTCACGTCCGCACCAAAGTCGTAGTATAAAATTGGAAATTCCTTCAACAAGTACCATGTTTGCTTGAATAATAACGCTCAGTTTGATGCATATGCATGTTTAGAATTTATTCTGTAATCATTATTCTGCAACACCATTCTTACTCAAAACTCACTTTTTTAACTTGAAACTCACTTTTCTTACTCGAAACTCACTTTTTTAACTCGAAACTCACTTTTCTTACTCGAAACTCACTTTTCTTACTCAACTCACTTTTTCAACTGGAAACTCACTTTTCTTACTCAAAACTCACTTTTCTTACTCCAAACTTGCTTTTTTAACTCGAAACTCACTTTTCTTACTCGAAACTCACTACTCGAAAAATAGAAACCGTCTGTTGAGAGTGATCATTTTTTGAGTTCACAAAATTGTACTTCATTTAAATTGAACTATGATAAAATAGGCACTGATAGACTCTATAGTAATAGGATTACTACTGTTATATAATAATTTTTTCCAGATGAATAATAATTAATTTAAGAAAATAGGCCATGAGGCAGGTGTAGAATTTTTTTTTTTTTTTTTTTTTTTTGCTTTCCTCCCTATTCTTTTCTCTATTTTAGGAGTAAATGCACATTTTTTTTTTTTTTTTTTTTTTTTTAAATCATTTTCTACAGAAGCAGCAGACACTAACAAAGAATTTTATAAAAGTTTCATATGCTTATCTTTAAAAATCTAATTTTACTGAATTTTTTACCTACTGTGAGATATGCCAAAACTATCCTAAAACAAGAGGGCCATGATGGCCCTGTAATGCTCACCTGAGAAATATAACACTTTGAGAACCTGATCTAGAACTGATCAAGGCAAACATTCTGATCAAAGTTCAAACTGATTATATTAACAAGTAAGACAATGTAGCATGTCTAATGGACTGTGAAATAAAGGTCAAGGTCAAATATGGATGACTGCACTCAAGAGGCCATGCTAAGATGTATGCATGTACTAAGTATCACTGGCTGTAGGAGCAATAGTTACTGAGAAACTGACTTAAACACAAACACTTCACAAATACCAAATATCACTCTGTAGGACCAATATTTACTGAGAAACTGACCTAAACGGAAAAACTTAAGAGAGTCACTGGACAGAAAACTATACATCACCTTGAAATCATCAAGACAAACATTTTGAGCAAGATTCATGATGATCACTTCAAAAATGTGACCTCTAGAGCATCAACAAGTTTTTCCTTTGATTTGGCCAGGTGAACTAGTTTCTGATATCAAGTGACCCAGTTTTATTTAAGCAATTTTGTACCAGCACCTCCACCTCATTTTACTCCACCCAGCAAACTTCTGGATTGTCGTTCTGCTCAGCACCAATTTCCATATTTTGCCACAGAAATTCCATCTACACTGACATGTAACAGTTGTTATAACACCTATACTAATTTGTTTTGTCCAGAAAATAAACCTATTTCACTGATTTTACTGCT
Source organism: Anodontia alba (assembly GCA_964016985.1). Classification (NCBI taxonomy): domain Eukaryota; kingdom Metazoa; phylum Mollusca; class Bivalvia; order Lucinida; family Lucinidae; genus Anodontia; species Anodontia alba. The sequence goes on from OZ024824.1 coordinate 52,211,801, forward strand.
AAAATTGCCATTCAGGTCAGCACCAAATTGCAGTTTCTTAGCCGCCATTTTGAATTGATAGAAAATACACCATCATTTTTTCCATTGGAAATACCAGTATTATTATTATTTATAGCCGAATCATGTGATAAAAATTATTATATGTTATTATAATAGGAAGAAACCACTAAGAGGAAGAAACCACCCTATCAGCCAATCAAATTGCAAGCTTTCATCTGCATCACTACACATGGGTAAATAGGGTTCAACTTTCAGCACTCCAAGGGATCGTAATATAATGCGTGTTGCAGTGAGAGAAGGTATGGGCAGGCACATACTATGACACAATCTGCAGGATAAGGGTAAAAGAGGATTCTGGTTCATGCATTAAATCTAACATACTAAGCTAATTGTTAAGTTTTCATTTGTACATGATACTACATGCATTAACCCTTAAAGTGCCAAGCAAAATTTGTAACAAATGACATTCTAAGTTTTTGCTTGTTTTGCAGAGAAAATATAGTGTTGATATTTCATGTGAATCATCTGCTTGGCAGATGATTCACATGAAATGTCAAGACTTATTTTTTTGTGAAAAAAAAAATCATAATTTTCATCTGCTACAGTTGTGATTGGTACTAAAAGGGTTAATCTACAATATTTTGGTAAACCTTGTATGATAGAACACTGAATTCTATTACATTTACCAGCAACTTGTATAAATATTCATTTAAGAGATTTTGGTAAATTGTTTTAGAATTGGGAATTAGTCCCAGATGAGAAACATAATGGTGTTTGAGTTATTGCAGACAATTACTGCTTGATTACTTTTTCCTGCTAGCTGCTCAGATGGAAAACTGTACGGGAGTTACAGAATTATTCTGGATCACATAGATGGTTGAGATTTGATTAAATGAAATTGATCTCAGCATCTACAGCTCATCACCTTGAAATTAGATAAGTCAGTGACAGGTTACAGATCCTGATAAGAAACTTTTGACAGAACTGTCTCAGTCACAGACTGCTCAATGTTTAATACTGATTTGCTGTTAGCTACTGGACTATACTATCTGTCTTCATTTTCCTCCAATATAGATCTTAATAGACAATACATGGTGTGTTTCATGTTGCTGTCACATGGTTTTACTTGCATTTTTTTTATGTTCCATGTTTGCTAAGTATAGCCACGTGCCCATCAGTACCTGTCAGTTTTGGATTGTGGCTGTTGATTAAGTTTCTGGTTTTCACAAAAAGCAGTAATTGGTTGGTGTCTAGTTTAGTTTAAATATATTTTATTTTATATATTTTGTCAATAAATCAATATATCTACATAGACATTACATGAATAAGATAAATATACAAAAGAGATTCGAAAAAAGCTATATAGCTTATGTGAATTTGTTTCCCTCAGTTCCCTGGTTGGTGTCTGTATCCATAGGTAATGACTGGTTTTAACAGGACACCTTCGGGATCCTCTTCTTTTGTTGCTAGGGGTATGCTGTTTATATGTTGCCTGTCTGTTCCATTCATATGCCATTATACTTATGAAATTTGTGTCAAACTTTTCTCACCAGCTGCACAAGCTGAAATCTGCAAACTTCCAACCAAACAAATATGTGTAACTGAAACTGTATCATGATTAAGGGTAAAGTTTGGGACCCATAAAATCAAGTTTAAGGTCCCCCACTTTATAATGCTGTCTGTTCCAAGGCAGAAGTTTTTAGCTCACCTGAGCTATGCTCAGGACAAGCTATAGTGATCACTTTTTGTTTTGTCCATCATCTGTCCGTCCATCCATCCATCCGTCCAGTTGTCCGTCCATCCAGTAACACTTTCAAACAACAACTCCTCCAAAGCCATTAAAGCGATTTGTCCCTAACTTGGTAAGAATGTTGCTTGGTTAGGGGCCTTTAAAAATAGCTAAAATTATGGTGATCTGCATCTTGGTTTGGTTGCCATAGCAACAGAAAGCTCCCATAGACTTATAATGGGAAAATGGTTAAATTGCCTTTTCTCCATAACCAGTGAAGTGATGTGAACCATATTTGGCAGTTATGATGATTGGATAATTGTCTACACAGTATATGTGTTTTATGACCAATGGCCATTTTGTTTGGTTGCCATGGCAACATTAAATTTAAAAAAAAATGATTTTTTTTAAATGACATCTCCTCCAAAACCACTGAATCAGTATGACTCTGATTTTGTACAAATGTTGCTTGGATAAGGACTATTCAAATTAGCTAAAATTATGGTGATCTGCCTCTTGGTTTGGTTGTCATGGCAACAGGAAGCTCCTATAGACTTATAAAGGCAAATGGTTAAATTGCATTTTCTCCATAACTAGTGAAATGATGTAAATCATATTTGGCAGTTATGGTCATTGGATGATTGTCTACCCAGTATGTGTGTTTTATGACCAATGGCTATTTTGTTTGGTTGCCATGGCAACATTAAAATTTTGAAAAAAGGATTTTTTTAAATGACTACTCCCCCAAAACCATTGCAGTATGACTCTAATTTTGTACAAATGTTGCTTGGGTAAAAACAATTCAAAGTAGCTAAAATTTTGGTGATTTGTGTCTTGGTTTGGTTGCCATGGCAACAGAAAACTCCCATAGACTTATAATGAGAAAATGGTTAAATTGCATTTTCTTCATAACCAGTGAAGTGATAATTGGCAGTTATGATCATTGGATGATTGTCTACCCAGTTTATGTGTTTTATGAGCAATGGCCATTTTATTTGGTAGCCATGGCAATATTAAATTTTAAAAAAGGAATTTTTAAATGACATCTCCTCCAAAACCACTGAAGCAGTAGGACTCTAACTCTGCCAATCTGTCTCTTGGTTTGATTGCCATGGTAACTGAAAACTCCCATAGACTTATATGAGAAAATGGTTAAATTGCATTTTGTCCATAACCATTGAAGTTTAAAGTGATGTGAACCATATTTGGCAGTTATGATCATTTGGTGATTGTCTACCCAATTTATGTGTTTTATGATAAGTGACAATTTTGTTTGGTTTCCATGGCAACATTAAATTAAAAAAAAATGATTTTTTTAATGACCACGCCTCTAAAACCACTGAAGCAGTAGGACTCTAATTTGGTACAAATGTGAAATGGATAAGGGCAATTGATAATAGCTGAAAGTCTGCCAATCTGTCTCTTGGTTTGGTTGCCATGGCAACAGAAAACTCCCATAGACTTATATGAGAAAATTGAACCATATTTGGCAGTTATGATCACTGGATGATTGTCTACCCAATTTGTATGTTTTATGACCAATGACGATTTTGTTTGGTTGCCATGGTAACATTAAAAAAAAATGAATTTTTTAAATGCCAGCTCCCACAAAACCACAGTAAGCAGTGTTGCAAACTTCATTACTGCTTATCAAGTGTCAATAAAACTGAGACTCTAATTCGTAGTGAGTTCTTTGTTTCCAAAGGCAATCTTTTTGACGTTTATTTTATTTTCCTGCCCTTGTGCTGTGAACGTGTATAAAATCATGATAACTCTTCAGAAACCACTTAGCCAGTTTCCACCAAATTTCACATTGATCCTACTGTTGAAATGTGATTGAGAGTTTGTTCAAATGATCACGCTCCATTGACTGTCATGCCCATATATTCTTCTTCAAAACTAAGAACTGCTTAAATGATGATCCCATCATTAGTTGCAGTAATAGGATTGGAAAAATGTTGCATAACATCTGCATATCTGCAGTGGCTATGTCACTCAGGTGAGCGAGCCATGGCCCATGGGCCTCTTGTTTCTTGTAACATAACATCGTGGTCACTTTCTGTAAGGCTGCCCACTTTGCATACTGTTCGATAGTCTTATGTCATGTTTTCATATACTGATGCTAGCTGTGTGGCCTCTGTCTTCAACCGTGGCCCATTTTGCTTTCTGTTTTCTTTCTGTGTGTGGTTTTTGATAGTTTTGTATTTATGTTTGGAGGTGTTTCAGGAAAAATAAGAGTGAGTTTTTGTCATTAAAAATAGTATTAAAGATGGCCAGGAATAGCCATAATCACAGAAATATAGCCTGCCAATGACCCAAGAGGAAGAGCAAACAACACAGGACAGACAATACACATGCAACAAACCAAAGAAAAGTAAAGTAAGCAGCTACCTCTTCCCCAGTGAGGTGATCACAATGACAGACAGGACCCATCAAAACAACAGCAAAGAGTCACAAAGCCGTACAAAGAACAAACAACATCAGAAAGGTCAACAGTAAAGACTACTAGGGGGTTTAAATCAATATACTGCACCAAATCTTCACTCTAAGTTCAAATGTTGTAAAAACTGCAAAATGTATAGAAGCTCCCTAACTTAGTCCATGCAACATCACAGAAAAAACAACAACATATAAATCAAATTAAATCACTGTGATGAAACAAAGATGAGAGCTTATGACAGTCATCTCAGACACTGGCAGCCAGAGCTAAAGTAAACCACTAGGTGAATATGGTTTAAGCTTCTCAACAGTTCTGCTGTTGACCATTCCATGATAGTGTTTCTATTATTGTACTTTGTTCATTCAGTCTTTGTTCGATGAAATGCTGTTTGTCATTGAATCTGTATCCAGTGCTATGTTCCATGAATGTGGCATTTCCTGGATAGCTCTTTATTTATTTTTAATATACGAATAGAGACAACCTTTCAGGCATATGTCATTGGTATGATGTCAGATTTAAGTTTGTTTCGAGTTGTGAGTTCTGAGATTTACATCCAAAGTCAGTGACATCAGAATACACACTGAAGTTTTTCTTTTTAAACATTGCACAGATGTCACTAATTAGTTCCTTGTTACTTTTTATAGAAATTTAAAAACCAAATTTGCAGACAGTTTGACAAACAGAATGCCTGTTGTTAGATTTGAAGAAGAAAACCTGAATAAAAAAAATCTTTTAACATACTTGCAAAGAAGTTTGGCATACTTCTTTATGAATTAATCTGTGCATGAAACTACATTTTAACTGCATAATACATTAACCTGTGGATAATGTGCTATTCTCTTCTATACTTAAACATTCCACAGAAAAATGGCAAGTCTTAATCCAGATGGTCCCTTTAAGCATTTACACATTTACCTGTGTGGTGTCACCTTTCCCTGTGTTTTGATCACGTGTTCAGTTTCTTTTCTGTGGAACAAAGAAATAAACAGATTTGTTTACCAGGTGAAAAAAAATCTAACTTATTTCTCTTTTTTCTGGAATATTTCTTATTTCCTGGTAGTCTTATGTTCTTTTATTATTCCTTTCACAGATGACTCTTTCTCTTTTCAAATTTCACTTTTAGATCTTGTGGTTTTATTGATCGTTGAGCGATGTCATACATTTTCGCGACTTTTGATGCCGTTCGAGGTGTTTGTGGTCATATCAAAGTGTCGTGGGATAATCATTCTAATTGTCTTTCTTGTTCTTCTTTTTCCAGATACTTAATGTGCCTGATCTGTGAGACCTGGTCTGCAACTATATGGGATCTAGCAGACAAGAGCAGATTGTACTGCTCTAGAAGATCAACTATGACTAAGAAGAGATATGCCAAAAAGAAGAAGAATGCCACTTTGGACTTGTCCGATGACAATTCTACAAAGGATGGGATCACCACCCTGCATTGCAGTACTGATGGGGGTAGACCCCAGAGTGGTGGAATCTATATGGATGGGCATATCATCCAAAGCATGTCCACCAGGCACCAGTCACCAGTCACTGGGCACCAGTCATCTTCACCAGTCACCAGTCACTGGGCATTAGTCACCGGTCATCAGTCACCAGTCATCCAGGCACTGGTCATTGAGTGGTAAACACCAGACAACAGTCACCAGGCACCAGTCAATGAGTGTCAATTACCAAGCACTGGGCACTGGTCAACCAGGCACTGGGTATAAGGCACCGGCCACCAGTCAACAGTCACCAGTCACCATTCACCAGTTACCAGGCACAGGGTATCAGGCAGCAAACATTAGGCACTGAATACTGGGTAGCCGGTTATAGACACTCGGAGCAATAAGTTACAAATGAGCCTCTGAGCTCAATGAATAAATAAAGACTGCAACTGCCACTGGAACCAGATTTCAATACCATGTCAGACCCAAGTATTGTGGTCAAACCGCCAACAAATACTTGGGAGTCTAATAGGTCTGCTTCTCTTAAAAGACAGAGCAGAAGAGATCAGGCTAAATCTAAACATAAAAAGAGGAGAAGATACAGTTCTTCCTCATCTTCCTCTTCTCCTTCATCTTCTTTGTCTTCTCCCAGAAGAAGCAGAAAGTCAAAGAAGTCTAAACATCCTCACAAGAAAAGAAGAAGTCAGTCTCCTTCTTTTTCTTCTGAATCTATTAAAGTCTATGGTCAGTATCAAAGATCGAGACATCCTTCTCCTCAGCTTGTCAATGTTCATACATCACAACAACCTGATAGGGTTATAGAGAACCTCCAAATATACATACCAATAATTCAGTGCAACACCCATCAAAGGATTCAGGTTCGAAATCCAAACAAGAAACCTGATCCTTTGATAAGGCCATTATTGAAATCTTCATATTACTACCAGAAGAGATGTGTCCAAGACCTTCAGAAGATCATACTCCCTCCAGACCTCTTTCAGGAATGAACAACTTATGGAGTCACGTTCAGCTCCTTTACAAGTTCTTCCTCAATCTAAATTAGTAGAAAATACTACCAAGTATATCCAGAACAAATTATACACGGATAAACTTGGTCAAGACCAGAAATGTCTCAAATAATTTGTCAAACCCAACAATTTGTCGAATTGTTGGCTCCCATGAGATACTACGAGTAAATCACAATACTTTCCTACTGAGAATATTCACCATCTAGATAGAGACGCTTCACAATTAGACATGTCTAGCAGGGGCAAATATTCTATTCCAATAAAAAACATGGAAATATGGGAAAAAAGAGCCCGCAATTTAGCAGCTATTAATTCTCATGCTGACTTATTTTCATAGGCAGCTTATCAATGCCTCATAGTGTGTACAGTCTCTTATCTCACTAACAGCACATCACCCGGTTTTCTTTGTTTTTCTCGGGTAATGTGTGGTATCCTTTTATGCTGTTATATCCGCTGAGAACATGTGCAGTTTATAACTTTTAGCTGGCCTTCCTATGAAGAATGTGAGGAATGGCCAGATAAGTGTGTAAGTCGATACATACAAATCCAGGTCATTCCAGGTAGGACCTGAGTAAAAAAAATCTTCGCATCTATTTTTTTCATTGTATGTAAAATTTTTGAAAATAAATGAAATCTGCGTGCAAAATTATGCGGAATAGCCGTTTTAATTGATTTTCTACGTGCAATATTAAGCAAATCGCAATGTCAGGTGTTCAATCGATTTTTGACTGCCGCATAACAATCAACAACAACCGATATAAAATTATCTACACATTAAAAAAAAATAGTTCAAAAGCAATAATCAAATATGATTGTTTTATCAGTATTTTTTTATTCAAATATGCAGAAGATTATTAAAACCATTGTAAAAAGCCACGGCGAGTTAATAATATAAGCATATTTTAACTGACTGATTAAAGTTCTGGCAGTCATGTGCTGCATCACATGATTATATGGCTGAACTGACTGTGCAGATATGCAGGCTGATTTGTGCCTTTATTTCATGCTGTGGCCCATTTTACATGCTGAACCTAGCCACAGAGACCTACATGCAACAGTCAAGTTGTTTATTACAGAGGCTAGTAAACAGTATATTGCAAATAACACAACAACTGCTACCTTCATCATTTAACCTGAGCCCTGAGTCACATCTTTCGTATTGTTTCATCATTAAATCGTGTGAAATGCTCTCCATACTCTCCATCTATATAGGTGCTCACATATCAAGGTATGTGATTAAGAGCGACATGACAAATCCAACCATTACAAAAACCTAAATATTATCAAATTTTTTTGGGCTGTAAAAATAAAAAAAAAAATGCAGATGTAAAGTTTATATTTTTCATATTTCTGCTCAAAAACAACCCCAAATGAATATGGAAAGTTGGAACACTCCTATTTAATATAATGAAATTTGTATGACCGTAAAAATGAAAAAAAATTCTGATAAAAATGTGATATTTTTCTTATGCAGATAGTGTGTGGAAGCAACTACTTTTTCATTATAGATGCATCTACTGATAGGGAATATTAGGCTATCTAGGTCAAATATACCTATCTGACAGGTAAAAAGTAGTCCGGCACATTATCTGTAATTTCTTATCAGAGGCTACTGGACTGAGATAATTGCCAGTAATTGGTTTTACTACATCTAGCACCTCAGGTGGTTAATGATCAAAGTAGATTTTTGAAGTTAAGAGACTGTACACACTATGTGCAACAACAGTCTATGTCAGTCAATGCCTTGTCCAGAATCTTGGAAGCAGTGGCCAAATCAATCAAGCATGCTACAGCCATGTCAACTATATTGGCCATAGAATTATTTCAGGCTAGACATGACACAGCTGTAGCCTCATCTAAATTTCTTTTGTGTCATTCTAGTCATGAACTGAGAAATGCTCCAATTCTCAACAACTATTTGACAATAAAGTCAAGGAAGTTGCAAAATCTAATTTCGAAGCACAACAACATAGATTTTTGGCTTCTTCCACTAGTAATACAAATTTACAACAGCAAAAATCATCATATTCGGCTACAGGTCCATTCAGAAAACCTAGACAGCTAAGCAAAACCAACCATATAGGTCTAAGAATCAATCACAGTCCTATATGTCGAATACAAAAAAAGGACTTTCCTAAGAGGAGTAGTCACATAAAACAGTTCCCCTCCTCTAAATCTGCCTTGTCTTCCACACAGTTCTGAAAGCCAACCCTTTACACTGCCTATCTTACCATGTCCAGATATCTGTCCGACTGGAGACCAGGAGGTTGTGGGTTCAACCCGAGGTCAGCAACATTCTTTCATAGAGATTGATTATGAAATATTTTCTATGGTCATTCTCTCTCTTCCGCTGATTCAAGAAGGGCAGTTGTCAGTTTCTGGTGAAAGAATGTGCACAATACTGGTTAACCATTTAGACGACTAAGCCTGCCCAGTAAACGTGTGGGTAGGTAAACTGACCGCGCTCGACATGACCCCATTGGGTTGACTGGGCCGTAAAACCTCAACACAAACAAACAATGTCCAGGTATTCCAGTGGGAGGAAGATTGGCCCACTTTGTAGAACAATGAGGAGAATTAACTCAAAACAAATGGGTCCTCTCTATCATCCAGGAAGGTTTCAGGATACAATTCAGTTCAACTCCCTCTATCCACAGTTCTGATAAGTCTGAGTCAATCTTCCTCCCCATTATTATGAGAAGAAACAAGGGAACTTCTCCATTAATGGGCAGTGGAAAGGGTACAAGATCTGGGAACTTCCGGTTTTTATTCCTGGCTATTTCTTGTTTCCAAAAAGAATGGAAAGTTACATCCTGTATTTTTCTCTGTTGAATCTATATATAAAGAAACAACCAATCGAAATGGAGTCAGTCAAGTCAGTACCACAATCGATACTAGTCAACGACTGGGTTGTCTTCATGGATCTGACAGATCCCATTCATTCTTAGTGAACAAAGTACCTTTATTTTGTTTTCGACAATCAGGTATTCCAATTCATGGCACTACCGTTCAGAATGTCCCTAAGTCCGTGGATTTTCACCAAACTGATGGAGATAATCGCTGCTCATTTGCATCAACATGCCATCTCACTTTTTCCATATCTAGACAATTGGCTCATAAGAGATCTGATATGTGGCAGACTTATACCGCACACATATTGCCTCCAAACTGTTCAAAGTCTAGGTTTCATTCCAAACCTAAAAAAGTCAGATTTGAAACCAGCTCAGCAATTCACCTTTATAAGGATGGAATTTCTGACACAACAGAATATAGTCAAAGTACCACCAGACTGTATTGAATCCCTATTTCTGACAATCAAACAATTTCTAACTCAAACTCAAGTTTCGGAACGAACTTTCCTTTCTCTTTTGGGTAAACTCAGTGCTGCAGCAGACTTAGATGTTCTAGGCAGACTTCATTTATGTCTGTTGTCAGTTTGGAGACCTCATATTTTACCACTTGACCATCAAGCTCCGATCAGCAGTATGATCTGATTTCATTTGAAATGGTGGATGGACACCAGTCGCTTCACTCAGGGAATATTCATCCATCCTCCAGATCCCAATGCATTCCTTTTTACAGATGCCAGCCATTATGGATGGGGAGCTCATCTCGAACCGATGAGAGTATCCTTTCATGGTCACTGGATGGAAGACCAATCCCAGCTCTATATCAACATTCTAGAAATAATGGCCATTGGTTTTGCACTGAAGAAAGCCATACACTACATACACCACTCTTGTGTTATGATATCCACTGACAATACAACAGTGGTCTCATATATCAACAAACATGGAAGAACGCATTCCCCCAACCTATGCATAGAACATTGGGAAATCCTCCATTGGTGCCTGGAACATGACATTATCCTCAGAATTTGTCATATCCTAGGCAAATTCAACATTCTGGCAGATCGTCTCTTGAGACTAGACAAACCTCTCAATACAGAATGGTCCCTGGATCAAACAGTGGCGAATTGCATCTTTCAAATGCTCAATTTTCCCAATGTGGATTTGTTTGCGACTTGATTCAATCACAAACTCTCATTGTTAGCTCACCTGAGTATGAAGTGCTCAAGGTGAGCTATTGCTATCAGTATCCGCCGTCCATTGTCCCAGTCCATCATGCATTGTCCATCCTGAGGCATCAACAATTTGCTTTAAAAGCCTACTCCTCCTACACCCTTGGGCCATTTGACTAGAAACTTGACAGCAGGCATCAGGGTGACTTGTAGATAAAAAATAGCTAAAATCATCCTGATCAGAATCCAAGATGGCCGCCATGGTGGCCATCTTGAAAATCTATTTTTCTCTTCTTCTCCTGAACCAAAAGGCCAATTGACTTGAAACTGGGTAGGAAGCATCAGGGTGACTTGTAGATCAAAAATAGCTAAAAGCATTCTGATCAGAAATCCAAGATGGCCACTGTGGTGCCTATCTTGAAAATCTATTTTTCGCTTCTTCTCCTGAACCAAAGGGTCAATTGAGTTGATCCATTAGGAAGCATTGGGGTGACTTCTAGATCAAAAATAGCTAAAATTGTTCCAATCTGAAATCCAAGATGGCCACTGTGGCAGCCATCTTGAAAATATATTTTTTCGCTTCTTCTTCTGAACTGAAAGGCCAATTGACTTGATAAGAAACATCAGGGTGACTTGTACATCAAAAATAGCTACAATCATTCCGATTGGAAATCCAAGATGGCCGTCATGGCCACCATCTTAAAAATCTTGGTAGGAAGCATTGGGGTGACTTGTGGTTATATCCCCTATTAATTTCTCCATAGGCTACAATGCTCAGAAATCAAAAGTGTCTCACCCGCTACAGTTCCATGGCCCAAATCAGATCCAGGTTTTGATGGGATGTGACAGCCACTTCAGTCAGCAACAAATCCTGGGATTTTCATGTTCTCTTCATCACTTCGAAAACACATGACATTGCCCGCCATATGTCATCCCAAAAACTCCTCTTGTTCAGGGTCACAAACTGGAATGACTGACCGACTCGTTGTAGCCTCCACCCAGCCAAATAGTTCCCTACAGAATCTTTTACTATCTGGACTTTGTCTCCTCCAGGAACCTCCTGTGGCCTGAAATAAATAGAACAATGCAGTCTTTTTTACCTAACACTGTATACAACATCTACTTGTTACACTCTATTTTTAGATAGGACTATTTTTTAGGATACCAAAACAGTGTGACGTCAATAGTAGTCTGGTTCCTGATGGGAAATCCAAGATGGCTGCTATGGCCGCCATCTTGAAAATCTATTTTTTGCTTCTACTCCTGAACCAAAAGACAAAATGACTTGAAACTTGGTAGGAAGCATCAGGGTGACTTGTAGATCAAAAATAGCTAAAATGGTTCCAATCATAAATCCAAGATGGCCACAATAGTGGCCATCTTGAAAATCTATTTTTCTCTTCCTCCTGAACCAAGCCCTAATGGTTTGAAACTTGGTAGGAAGCATCGGGGTGACTTGTACATCAAAAAATAACAAAAATCATTCCAATCGAGAATCCAAGATGGCCTCCATTTCTGCCATCATGAAAATCTTGGTAAGAAGCATCGGGGTGACTTGTAGATCAAAAATAGCTAAAATGAAGTTTTTATAAGTAAAACATATTCTAACTAGCAATACTTAACCTGTAGATAATGTGCTATTCTATTCTGTATTTCAAACCTTCCACAGAAAAAACAACAGTTCAAAAAGTCTTAATCCAGAAGATCCCTTAGGCAGTTACCTGTGTGACGTCACTCTTCCTGCTCTTTTGATCATGTGTCAGTTTCTTTGAAGGATAAAACAATATAACTGGGCCATGCGGGGAAGGGAGGAGGGATTTTCTTATCTGTAGGTTAAGTATTGCTAGTTAAAATATGTTTTACTTATAAAAACTTCATTTTAACTGCACAATACATTAACCTATAGATAATGTGCTAGAATTTGCAGATTAGGAGGGAGGTGCTCCCCTTATTCTAACACTATATATATATATATATATATATATATATATATATATATATATATATATATATATATATATAATTATTAGATTCCCTTAATTTCAGGAATAAGACTCAGGAATCTCTATGAATCAGATACATTCTATAATATATTCTAAGAATAATCTAGATTCGCTTATAACATATCTCTAAGGTCTTAATACCGAATATGTTAATAATGGACTCTGGAGGCTGCCAATTTTCTCAAGCAGCAGGGGCCTGAATTCCTGCCCCCCCCCCCCCCTCCCACCCTCCTCCCCCCACTTCTTTTTTGGGTAACAACAGTTGGTCCCAAAAAAGAATTGATAAGTTATTGAAACGTAACCTTGAAGATTTGGCACATTAAAAGGCCAAATTCAAGACTACTGTTTGAGAATGTATTTGAGCAGAACCTTATCAAACAAAATGTCCTACACCCCTGGGCCAATAGACTTGAAACTTGGTAGGAAGCATCGGGGTGACTTGTAGATCAAAAATAGCCATCTTGAAAATCTATTTTTCGCTTCTTCTCCTGAACCAAATGGCCAATTGTTTGGAAACTTGGTAGGAAGCATCAGGGTGACTTGTAGATCAAAAACAGCTAAAATTGTTCCAGTAAGAAATCCAAGATGGCCACCATGACAGCCATCTTGGAAATCTATTTTTCACTTCTTCTCCTGAACTGAAAGGCCAATTGACTCGAAACTTAGTAGGAAACATCGAGGTGACTTGTAGATCAAAAATCGCTAAAATTAATCCGATCAGAAATCCAAGATGGTCGCCAAGGCAGCCATCTTGAAAAATTATATCTTGCTTCTTCTCCTGAACTGATAGGCCAATTGACTCGAAATTGGTATGTAACTTGTTTGTTTTTATACGCCCGTTTGAAAAACGGGACGTATTATGTTACGGGATTGGCACCCGTCCGTCCGTCCGTCCATCCGTCCGTAAACTTTTTTGTTTCCGGCTAACTCCTCCTACAGTTTACATCCGATCAAGCTGAAACGGTATATAGTTAGACCATGATGTGGCGCAGCGCATATTGTTTCGAGGTTACAGTCCACCAAATGTTTGCAGAGTTATGCCCTTTGAAAATTTCTGTAAACTTTTATTTTCCGGTTAACTCCTCCTACAGTTTACATCCGATCAAGCTGAAACTTCATATATAGTTAGACCATGATGTGGAGGAGCGCATATTGTTTCGAGGTTACAGTCTACCAGATATTAGCAGAGTTATGCTCCTTTGAAAATTTCAGTAGACTTTTCGTTTCCGGCTAACTCCTCCTACAGTTTACATCCGATCAAGCTGAAACTTGGTATATAGTTAGATCATGATGTGGCACAGCGCATATTGTTTCGAGGTTACAGTCCACCAAATGTTTGCAGAGTTATGCCCCTTAGAAAATTTCTGTAAACTTTTCATTTCCGGTTAACTTTTCCTACATTTTACATCTGATCAAGCTGAAACTTCATATATAGTTAAACCATGATGTGGAGCAGCGCATATTATTTCGAGGTTACAGTCCACCAAATATTAGCAGAGTTATGCCCCTTTGAAAATTTCATTTTAGACTTTTTGTTTCCTGCTAACTCCTCCTACAGTTTACATCCGATCAAGCTGAAACTTGATTTGTAGTTAGACCATGATGTGGAGCAGTGCATATTGTTTCAAGGTTACAGTCCACCAAATATTAGCAGAGTTATACCCCTTTGAAAATTTCTATTAATTTTTCGTTTCTGGCTAAATCCTCCTACAGTTTACATCCAATCAAGCTGAAACTTCATGTGCAGTTAGACCATGGTGTGGAGCAGCGCATGTTGTTTCGAGGTTACAGTCCACCAAATATTAGCAGAGTTACGCCCCTTTGAAAATTTCAGTAAACTTTTCGTTTCTGCCAAAATCCTCCTACAGTTTTCATCCGATCAAGCTGAAACTTGATTTGTAGTTAGACCATGATGTGGAGCAGTGCATATTATTTCAAGGTTACAGTCCACCAAATATTAGCAGAATTAAACCCCTTTGAAAATTTCTATTATTTTTTTTTGTTTTCGGCTAAATCCTCCTACAGTTTACATCCGATCAAGCTGAAACTTCATAAATACATGTAGTTACACGATGATGTGGAGCAGCACATATTATTTCGAGGTTACAGTGCACCAAATATTTGCAGATTTATGCCCCTTTGAAAGTTTTTGTAAACTTTTCGCAGCATGTTGTTTAGAGGTAATAGTGTGCAAATTTTATTTTATAATAGGTATATTTTTTGCAAATAACTAAAGTTTTGGTCATATGGGCAAGATATTGATTTTTTTTTTTAATATCTTCTTTTATTAGACTTGCAAGGAAAGGTTGTCATTATTAAATCTTTATAAATACATAATTCTTTTTGAATTTTTTTTTTTTTGTTTTAATATTCTGATTTGGCTCCCTTGAAGAACAAAAATAAAATCAAAATCAGTATTAAACAAGTTAAAGGTTTACAAAAAAATTTCTTGCAGCATTTTTTTTTTTTTTTTGGTTGTTTATTTTTGTTTTGTTATTGTTTGGTCCGATATTGAAGTATAGGAAAAACAAATCAGCTCATATGAGCTTATAATATAGCCATGCTTCTGTGGTGTGTCCTCCGTCAGAAAGCACTTCTCCCTAGAAGCAGCAAACTTCTCCCTATTTTCCCAGGAGGGAGAAGTCACTCCCTTAATATCTGGGCCAGCTTGGACCCTTAGGTTACAGTTCACTAAATATCAGCAGAGACATGCCCCAATGAAATTTTTTTTAATTTTTTTTTTTTTTTTTTGTAATTCCACTTACAGTTTATATCCAGAGCATTGCATTATACAGGAGCCAGTTTTTGTGCTACATCTTATTACTTGCCACGGGCGTATAATGCCCCGCTTGGCGGAGCTCTTGTTATAATATAGAGCATGAGAGCAAGTTACATCGATGAAATATTTATTGATGACTCATGATGAAATACAGATGGACAACACACAGCAGACACAAACAGATGGTTGATGAATATGACCTTTATATGAGTTCTGAAATATACAGAAATGAACTGATAAGTTCATTTACCAACATAAACTAAATATTTATACCTTAGGACATGTACCTTTTTAATACAGGTACAAAATACTGATACCGTATCCTGGGTAATATTCGTGGACCAATATTCTGCCCAGTACCCAACACAGAACACCGCCAGACAAATCGGCCGCTTTAAGGTGTAGACCTCACAACCACGATGCTACGATGCTCGCCATAAAAGCTTCACAAACAATACCCAAGATATGGTATGCACTCTCAACATGTTCTACAGAGTAAATCATTACTTTACTCAACCATTTTTAAAGTACTCAATGAGTTCTTAAGACATGCAGTTCTTTAAGTATGGTTAAACTGGACGATGTGCGAACATACCGGCTAAATAATAAATTGGATAATCTGCAGAAATGCCTGCCTACTATGGTCAACAAAGATATTTAAAAACACTGCATTGCCGTCCAACTATCTACAACTGGCTGTCATAAGACAATCAAATGACAATGCAAATAAAACACTATTGGTGACCACTACTGACAAGCCTGTTATTATGTAAAAACTACTTATTAAAATAAAATATTGGCCGGCTTATCTCAAGTCACATATAAAATAATTATATTTCAAGAATACCTGTACACAGCTGACCCGTGATCCACTGTGATCCTGTGCCTGAAAATATATTTATTTGGGCCCCACAACTATGCTAATTAACTTACCAAACTATGGGCTTGAACTCATTCTTCTCTTTTACAATCACGCCATGGTTAATGTAGAATCATGCTGAGCTGCAATACAAGAACAAATGAAGTGCATCTGGTGATGTGAGTTAATGTTAAAATGACCAAGAAATACAAGAGAATTCTAAATTTCAGAAAAGTTTTCAAATTATCTAGAATTACAGGAATACAACTGCTTATTTCCATACTGCAAAATCTACTGCAGCTACATACCTCATATAATATCTAATTCAAAACCAGTAAACCAAGTTGAATAAAAATCTACATTGTTAAGGAGAGGTGTGTTCTCTTCAAAATCTGATGACCAACTGAGAACATGCAGTTGTGATGCATTTTACAGGTGTATGTACCTAACTAGCCAATCAGAAAATAGATTTTGAAAACTACTCACTACACTTAACATTTACTTGTCTAACCAGTTTACCTACAGTTACCAGCCAAATGTGTATCAAATATACATTTTTCCAATAGAGGTATTATAAGTACTGTATTCTTAAAGAGAGATTCTCTTTAAGATTATTTCAAGCATATTTTGTTAAAATATCTAAAATATGAAATCACAAATATTAATAGTTTAGTTTAACTATTAATTTCCTGAAACTATCAAATGTCAGCATAGCTGGCTGAATTTTAAAATACTTTAAAAACAATAAAATTCACTCCAGTTACAGGAGTAAAAAGCGTATTATATTCCGCTGCAACAATTTAGCTACTGTTCAAATCCTATGAAAGGGCAGATCCAAATGTTCTAACATTATATTATTAATGAGATGTCTTACTTGGTGTGCAGCTTCTAACAATTTTAGTTTTTTTGGAACATATATGGGGAACTCATAATGGAATATTAGATGCTATTTCATGATTTCAGGAAGAATGCTTCAGAAAACTGGCGCTGAGTGCAGAAAAAGATCCAGTTCCATGTGTGCCATACAGAGAAATCCTTTATCTGTGAATGCCATAGTAGATTATTTGTGGGCTGAAGCTGTCCCACAAATGCCTTTGGATGGACCAATTTTAAATTTAAGTTGTGAGTTTTACAAATGTTCCTGTATTTTTTTACTTTCTACATCATCTGATCTGGTTCTACAAAACAAAATGTCCCCCAAAATGAGCTAGGTATATATCAGTTAATGTAAGATTGCGGTATGTATATACAATATAACCTCAATGGCTCAAACACGGATGGCTCGTTTACCTTGGATGATTCAAACTCGTTTTTGAGTCCCTAGGAAATTCTTCCGATAGCTAACAAAAACAAATATTTTGGGACTTTAAGGGAAATTTTCTTATTTTATCATGAATATGTATGTTGTGTGTACACGTTAGAATCACCTCATCGAGGCGATTCTAATGAGTACACTCAACATACCATTATTTTATAGAAGATGGAAAAGACATTTCTAGATTATTTTCATTTGCCTTCTGACCTTGCGCTATGATTAACCCTCAGTGGCTCGAACTACCCATGTCTCGAATAAATTTCCATGGTCCCAAAGATGTTTGAGCCATTGAAGTTTGACTATGTATGTGTGTATGTATGTATGTATGTATGTATGTATGTATGTGACAGGTGTATGTATGTATGTATGTATGTATGTTTGTATGTGACATGTTTCTGAGATGTTATCATTCACAAAATATATATTGATGTTCCTAATATATTTGCCTCATCTCCTGACTGTCTTTTAAGGTTAACTAAACCCCTGTAGCTCACCTGAGACTATTTGTTCTGAGCAAGCTTATGGTAACATTTTAAATTATAGCTCTGGGGTAAAAAATGGCCCCACCCCAGGTCACTTGTTTTACATAGACTCATATGGGGAAAAAATTTAAAAATCTTCTTGTGTGAAACTAAAACAGGCCTTTGTTATTTGGTATGTCACTTTATCAAAGCCATATTTTATGTGAAAACTCTGTTTTGCTAAATTAAGTAAAGCTAAATTCCATACCAAGTTACTGTAGGATACAGAGATCAAAGGTTTTTCAAATTGTACTGGTTACTATACCTATATGTTTCCTTCTTTAAAATTGTTACCATAAGCTTGCTCAGAACAAATAGTCTCAGGTGAGCTACAGGGGTTTAGTTAACCTTAAAAGACAGTCAGGAGATGAGGCAAATATATTGAGAACATCAATATATATTTTGTGAATGATAACATCTCAGAAACCTGTCACATACATACATACATACAAACATACATACAAACACCTGTCACATACATACATACATACATACATACATACATACATACATACATACATACATACATACATACATACATACATACATACATACATACATACATACCGCAATCTTACATAAACAGATATATACCTAGCTCATTTTGGGGGACATTTTGTTTTGTAGAACCAGATCAGATGACGCAGAAAGTAAAAAAAGTACAGGAACATTTGTAAAACTCACAACAAATTTAAAATTGGTCTATCCAAAGGCATTTGTGGGACAGCTTCAGCCCACAAATAATCTACTATGGCATTCACAGATAAAGGATTTCTCTGTATGGCACATATGGAACTTGATCTTTTTCTGCACTCAGTGCCAGTTTTCTGAAGCATTCTTCCTGAAATCATGAAATAGCATCTAATATTCCATTATGAGTTCCCCATATATGTTCCAAATAAAAACTAAAATTGTTAGAAGCTGCACACCAAGTAAGACATCTCATTAATAACATAATGTTAGAACATTTGGATCTGCTCTTTCATAGGATTTGAGCAGTAGCTAAATTGTCGCAGCGGAATATAATACGCTTTTTACTCCACCGACTTCCCCATAACACTTCAGCCATTACAATTGGGTAAAGTTCTAATAATGCCATAGACAATGCATTGTTTCTTTGCAATTCCATGGAAAGTTCTTAGGCCACTTGCCTTGAAACCATTTACCCGCAAAATATCCACCTTAGTAGATGAGGCATCTGTAAATAATTCTGTGTCCTCATTTGTAACTACAGTGTTGATAAAAAAAATGATACACCATTCCAGTTTTCTAAAAGTTTTAACCACATCTTCATATCCTGTTCACAGTCAGTGTAAAGATCATCTACATCATGGTTGTTATTTATTTCTCTTGTAAAATTAAGGAGGTAGGACATGAAAATCCGCCCAGGTACAATAACTTTGGAAGCAAAACTCATACGACCTAACAAACTTCTGAGCTTCAATTTTGTACAAGACTTTTTTTCTTGAAAATTTTCTTAACAATGTCTTCAGTCTCTTTACTTTATCCTGTGGTAACCTTGCCAGCATATTTACCAAATCTAAAATAATTTTGAAGTACTCCTGCTCAGTAAAAGGACCAACCATCTTTTTCACTGATAAAGGAATACCTAGCTGATTAAATATCAGGGTTAACAAGGCCATAGTATGGTATTCAGTTTCATAGGAAGCATCAACACTCAAGAAATCATCTAACAGATGTATGATATTTTTTATTTTATACTTTTCAGCAAACCTGCATATGGCAGTTGCCACATGATCAAATATCTTAGGGCTAATGAACAACAACCAAAAATTAAAGTTTTAAAAATGTAAAATTCATTTTATTGAGCATACCTTTTTTGTTCCTCCCTTGTAGGAGAGAACCCTCTGATCAGAGGGTTCTCTCCTACAAGGGAGGAACAAAGAAATGATCTTCATGTCAATAGTTACATCATAGCTCACTTCCTGTCATAGAAATTATCCAGTTTTGTTCCCTTATATAATATATATATATATATATATATATATATATATATATATATATATATATATATATGTAAATAGGAATGCGGGGAGGGAGGATGGGATCTCCCAGTAGAATATATGGTAGGTATGCTCATTAAAATAAAATTTACATTTTTAAAAATTTAATTTTAATCTTTGGCATACCAACCAAAGTCTACTTATTGCTAGAATCACCAATATAGAGGGGGGATTCCTCCAACTCTGATCATACATGTTGTAGACTTCCAGGAATAAATAAAGAAGATCTTAGAAGGTCCATAATATATAATATTATTTGACTAATTCTTGGATATAGAAGTGATATAAGATTGTAGAGTTTGACTCTCCTAATATCCTCCAGTTCCTTCCTGGAAGTGTTGTCCATATATTAACCATCTAATTACCTTTAGAGATCTGCCTGTAGGTATCACAAAGTTCTTGTCCAGTAGCTAGTTATACCCTGCCACACAATAGTGGCGGGGTATTATGGTTTCACAGTGGATGTCCGTGTGTCTGTCCATCCGTCCGTCTGTCAGTTGAACCTCCATCCGTCCATCCATCCATAACCGGATGATAACTTAAGTAAACATCAATGGATTTTCACCAAACTTTGTATGTGCATTGATTTTGTGGATATCTGGTTTCGTCAAATTTCTACAGAGTTATCTGCCCGAGACACGCCCATATTTTCGTTTCCGGACAAGAACTTGAGTAAATAACAAGGCCTTTTACCAAACTTGCTATATGTATGATATTATCAAGATCTGGTTTAGGATTGTTATATGTCCATTGATATTATCAAGATCTGGTTTAGGATTGTTATCTGTCCCTCAGTCATTTTCTTTCCAGACATTTTCGCAATGATAACGTTAATACATAAACAAATAATAATGTGGCGGGGTATTATGCTTGCGGTGCTTTTATTAGCTCACCTGAGCAAAAGCTCAGGGTGAGCTATTGTCATCACCCTATGTCCGTCGTCCGTCATCGTCCTTCGTTCGTCGTTCGTCGTCAACAATTAGTTTGTTAACACTCTAGAGGTCACAGGTTTGACCCAATGTTGATGAAACTTGGTCAGAATGTTTGCCTCTATGAAATCTAGGTCAAGTTCGATACTGGGTTACTTGGGGTCAAAAACTAGGTCACCAGGTCAAATCAAAGGAAAAACTTGTTAACACTCTAGAGGTCATAGTTTTGATCAAATCTTGATGAAACTGTTTGCCTTTATTAAATCTAGGTCAAGTTCGACACTGAGTCACTTGGGGTCAAAAACTAGGTCACCAGGCCAGATCAGCAGAAAACCTTGTTAACACTCTAGTGGTCACATTTTTGAAGCAATCATTATGAATCTTGCTCAATATGTTTGTCTTGATGATTTCTAAGTCAAGTTCGAAACTGGGTCACTTGGGGTCAAAAACTAGGTCATCGGGCCAAATCAGCAGAAAACCTTGTTAACACTCTAGCGGTCACATTTTTGAAGCAATCATCATGAATCTTGCTCAAAATGTTTGTATTGATGATTTCTAGGTCAAGTTCGAAACTGGGTCACTTGGAGTCAAAAACTAGGTCACCGTGCCAAATCAGCGGAAAACCTTGTTAACACTCTAGCGGTCACATTTTTCAAGCAATCATCATGAGTCTTGCTCAAAATGTTTGTCTTGATGATTTCTAGGTCAGGTTTGAAACTGGGTCACTTGGAGTCAAAAACTAGGTCACCGGGCCAAATCAGCAGAAAACCTTGTTAACACTCTAGCGGTCACATTTTTGAAGCAATCATCATGAATCTTGCTCAAAATGTTTGTCTTGATGATTTACAGGATATGTTTGAAACTGGGTCACGTGGGGTCAAAAACTAGGTGACCTGGCCAAATCAGCAGAAAACCTTGTTAACACTCTAGTGGTCACATTTTTGAAGCAATCATCATGAATCTGGCACAAAATGTTTGTCTTGATGATTTCTAGGTCAAGTTTGAAACTGGAACACGTGGGGTCAAAAACTAGGTTACCTGGCCAAATCAGCGTAAAATCTTGTTATCACTCTAGCGGTCACATTTTTCAAGCAATCATCATGAATCTTGCTCAAAATGTTTGTCTTGATGAGTTCTAGGTCAGTTTTGAAACTGGGTCACTTGGAGTCAAAAACTAGGTCACTGGGCCAAATCAGCTGAAAACTTTCTTAACACTCTAGCGGTCACATTTTTTAAGCAATCATCATGAAACTTGCTCAACATGATTGTCTTGATGATTTCTAGGTCAAATTTGAAACTGGGTCACTTGGGGTCAAAAACTAGGTCACCTGGCCAAATCAGCAGAAAACCTTGTTAACACTCTAGCGGTCACATTTTTGAAGCAATCATCATGAATCATGCTCAAAATGTTTGTCTTGATGATTTCTAGGTCAAGTTTGAAACTGGGTCACATGGGGTCAAAACCTAGGTGACCTGGCCAAATCAGCAGAAAACTGTTAACACTCCAGAGGTCACATTTTTGAAATAATCATCATTAATATTGCTCAAAATGTTTGTCTTGATGATTTCTAGGTCTAGTTTAAAACTGGGTCACTTGATATCAAAAACTAGTTCACCTGGCCAAATCAAAGGAAAACCTTGTTGATGCTCTAGAGGTCACGTTTTTGAAGTGATCATCATGAATCTTGCTCAAAATGTTTGTCTTGATGATTTCAAGGTGATGTATAGTTTTCTGTCCAGTGATTTCTTAAGTTTTTCCGTTTAGGTCAGTTTCTCAGTAATTATTGGTCCTACAGAGTGATATTTGGTACTTGTGAAGTGTTTGTGTTTAGGTCAGTTTCTCAGTAACTATTGCTCCTACAGCCAGTGATACTTAGTACATGCATACATCTTAGCATGGCCTCTTGAGTGCAGTCATCCATATTTGACCTTGACCTTTATTTCACAGTCCATTAGACATGCTACATTGTCTTACTTATTAATATAATCATTTTGAACTTTAATCAGAATGTTTGCCTTGATCAGTTCTAGATCAGGCTCTCAAAGTGCTATGTTGCTCAGGTGAGGCTCTTGTTTTTATCTTGTTATGGAGCTAGATTCTCGGGGCCCCTATGACTTTTTGGGCCACAACAAATGGGCCCAAGAGATGAAGATTTGCTTTTTGTTTCTGAAAATCTCTGATAGAATTTAGCAAAAAATGAAGAACTGGACCAGACACCTGCCTTAATTATTTCATCCAGAGGTATGAAGTTAAAGTGAGCCCAAGAGGAAGAGCGCGCTCTTAACTCATGTGCCCTAACTTTAAAGTGAGGCATTTGTCTCTTAGAAATGGACTGATAAGCGATTTTAATGGTGAATTTTACCCAGTTAAAAATTGTAGACTTCTTAATGTCACGATTTCTTTTAGTGGGTATGAAAGGTCTAGTTCTGGAACCCCATATAGATTTCATCTTTTTGAGATAGATTTTGACAGCTCTAATTTGACAAAGTAGGTGGTTAGAGTCGTGACTGACATATATTTGAAAGCCTTGGAATCAAATAGACTCAGGAGCTTTATCAGGAAGTTGATTCTTCGCTAAAAAGCCTATTTGAGTTCTAAGAGTGAGAGAACTATCAACAGAACTGAATCTGAAATGGTCCTCATCAATAGCAAAGGCATGAATTTCACAGACATATCTGGCTGTAGCCTTAGTGAGTTGGAAAGATGTTTTTATAGATCAGTAAAACAAAGAAGAACTGTTCATAGGATCAAACAGATCTTTACATAAGTATGTGAGAACAAAAGCTAGATCCCATACAGGTCTTTGCATTTGAAATGACTTGATAAGTTCTGAAATGATAGGATGTTTTCCTATATTCATTTTGGACCTGAATTTCAAGGTGTTAGATATCATAGATCTGTAACTGATCAAGCTAACTTGGCAATTCTTATCTCTAGATAGATATATCAAGAAGTCAGCAGTTACATTTGGCCTTGATAGGATCAATTTTCCTCTGATTTGCCCAATTGGTAAACACCTTCCACTTTGCATCATAAACCTTTCTTGTCAAAACTCTTCTAGCTTCAGAGACATGGTCTGCAACTTTCTTTGAAAACTTTCTATTTCTGATGGATTGTTTAATAATTTCCATGCGTGAAGTGATAGAAGTTGGGGATTTTGATGCAGAAGTCTTCCTTGTAATTGTTCCAGAAGGTCTGATATTACTGGAAAAGTTACGGGTGGAGATATTAACAGATTTAGAAGTTCTGGGAACCATGATCTGTTTGGCCATAGAGGTGCTATGAGTAAAACTTTGCACTGTGATTGATGAATTTTTGAAGTACAGCTTGAATAAGATGAAATGGAGGAAAGGCATAAGCATGGATGCAATTCCAGTCCATTGAGAGAGCATCTTGTTGCTAGTGCTTTCTCGTCTGGAATTGGTGACATGTATATTGGCAATCTGTGATTGAGATGTGTAGCAAATAGATCTACAGTCAAACCTACCTTTGGGAGTGGACTAAACTGCCTGTTATATAAAGGTGGCTGTCTTATCAAGGTTAAGTCAAAATTGCCAGCATGGAAGAAAACTAGGTCATCACACCAGGTTGTTGCTGGTATCTAGGACATTATTTAGTGATAATAAAGTTTGGACTTGGTACTCATGTCAGCTGAAATATTTCAATTTTAATATACTTCTGTTTTTTGTTGTTGTTGTTTTTTTTTCCTTTATTTTTAATGAAAACGAGGTCAAACATTATTAGGGTGAATCGCTCCGACAATATTGACCAAAACCCAGGAAGCTGTCATAATCTTGGTCAATATTTGTGATCAAAAGGATGACATTGTACCAAAAAACACTTACATTGCATAAGAACACCTTTAATCCACTCTGATTTGAAGTTAAAAGACCATTTTATCAAGACAAAAAAAAATCTGATCCGCAAGAAGTTTGTCCAAACATTGGTTTGCAGTCTTTTCATGTTCAGTTATGAACTACTTTTACAAAATTAGTTTTGATCAACAGAGATTGCTAAATCACTTGTGAATGTGAAAATCCTTTCCCCAGAATGCGTAAAAAATATTTCAAAGAAAAAAAAAAATAAAAAAAAAATTAAATTTACACACAAGATTATGCAAGACATAATGACAGTTGGCGAAAGCGTGTTGACAAATGACAACATATAGGTTCCCCAGGGTATTTATCTGTAATTTCACATGTTTGTGCACACATGATTGGCTTCTATTGACATCTGAAGTTAACTGCCGATGATTATGGGCAATTTGAATTTTTACAATAATATGTGGCCGTCATACAGAGGACAATTTGCATTTTGGGAATAAATTTACTGGCCGATGGCGCTCATGTAAAGGTGGCCCTCTTATAGAGAAC
Organism: Anodontia alba; assembly: GCA_964016985.1. Lineage (NCBI taxonomy): Eukaryota > Metazoa > Mollusca > Bivalvia > Lucinida > Lucinidae > Anodontia > Anodontia alba. The sequence continues at coordinate 52,237,256 of OZ024824.1, forward strand.
AAAATCATAGAGAAATTGATCGGGAATGTTTAAGACTGGCGCTTTTAAGCAGGTGGTGCTCTTAAAGAGGTGGCCAATTCAGCAGGTTTGACTGTATGTTGGGAAAGTTGGTTATGTGAAAAATTGCATTCGCAATTGATTGATTGAATGACCATTCTGTTGAGATCAGTTTGTTTCTTCTGGAAAGATGACCTGCAAGTATGTTGAATTTCCCTGGAATGTGTCTCATTGCCAGACATGTCTTGTTTTGGTGACACCAAATGAGTGTATTCCACACTTCTAGACAAAGATCTGGAGAGTGAGTTCTGCCTTGTCTTCCAAGATAAGCTACAACAGGTGTGTTGTCTGTAGAGACTAAGACTGTTGAACTGATTATGTGATGGTGTGCTTGTTTCAAGACAAGAGTTATGGCCATCATTTCTAGAAGACTGATATGGAATTGGGATTGGTCTTGGGTCCAAACTCCACGAAATAATAGACCCTCCGGTTCCAGATGAGCTCCAGAACAAGTCTGACTGGCATCTGTGAATAACTGGTGAGAAGGTAGAGGGTTCTTGATAGGAACATCTTTTAGATTAATTTGATGATTGTTCCTCCAGTTGAGATGATACCAAATATTGTGTGTTATCATGATTTGGTGGTGAAGCAAAAGAATATGAGGTCTCCATTGTGCAAGAAGAGACATTTGTAATGGTCTGGGATGAAGTCTCCCTAGAATGACAAAATCTGCTGCTGCAGTGGGTTTTCCCAAAAGAGACAGGAATAATCTGGCTGTGACTGTTATTTTGGGAAGAAAAAGACTGATTGTCTCTAACAGAGCCTGAATTCTGTCTTGAGGAATTTTGACTGTTGAGGCGAGTGAGAAATTCCATCCCTTATGAGATGGAATCAGCTCTGACTTCTCTTGATTGATTATCAGTCCCAGCTTTACAATCAAATGAATGATGAATTGTCTGTGTTTCAGTAGAGCTAGACAATTTTGGTTTCTTGATAACCAGTCATCTAGATATGGATAAAGGGTAATAGCTTTCCTGTGAAGATGAGATGCTATTACTTTCTTGAGATAAGTAAACACATATGGGCTCATTGACAGGCCAAATGGTAGAGCTCTGAATTGGAAGATTTTGTCCTTCAGAGAGAATTGGAGATACTTGCAAGATGCAGGATATATTGAGACATGCAAATAAGCATCCGTCAGATCCAATAAAAATGCCATTAGTTGGGGTGAATTGAATTTCTGACTTTTTTCTGAGTTTCCATTCTGAAGCTTTGTATTAGAACAAATTTGTTTAGAGTGGAAAGATTTATTATGAGCCTCATTTTTCCATTCTTTTTTGGAGCAAGAAATAGTCTTGTGTAATATCCTGGAGATTCCGCAAGAATTTCCTCTACTGCCATCTTTTGTAGGAGACTGTTGACATCTTTTTCCGATTCTGGCCCTTTGGTTTGCTGGAAGAAAATGGGGTCTTTTGAAAGAGGAGGTATTTCCTTGAATGGGATTTTGTATCCTCTTTCCACAATAGAGAGGGCCCATTTGTCATTTGTGATTTCGTGCCAATTTGGGGCAAAGTGGGCCAACCGTCCCCTTACCAGAATCTGAGATTGAGGACAGGGCAGTGAAGGTAGTACATCAAAATTTCTTTTGAGAGATGGAACCTCTTCTTGAGAAGCCACCTCTGTCCCTTCTGTCATAACCCTAGAGAAACCACCTCTTGAGGACCAGAGGTTTTCTTGGTGTAAGAAGATTGTGGTTCCTTGTCCTGAATTCTGTAATTCTGAGGTCTCGAATTGGGTTTCCTGAATTCAGGTTTGACACTTTTAGATGTAGATGCCTGTGATTTACCATGAGGAGAAGTGACTGTTTTGGAAATGAAGTCTTTTTTCAGTGCTTCTGCATTTTCATTGTAAATTTCATATATCTGACAACAAAAGAGTGAGTCTGAGAAGAAAGGGTTGATCTATGTTTCATCTTAGCGATATCCGAGCAGAACGAATGGCAGCATCTCTCCTTGCTTGTTGTATCTCTAATGTAAGGTAGAAGGTAAAAGAAACCGAATGGTTAATGGTGCATGCTAAAGATTCCAATATTCTGGCTAAGACTTTAGTGTCCATTGATTTTTGTAGGCATTTGTATGCCGCATAAGAAAAGACGTCGGAATGAGAAAGAACTCTCAGAAGCTCTCTGAGTTGGTTCTCAGAGTGTCAGTTATTTTATTTGTTGTAAGTTTTACACAAATTCATGTAGATTAAGCAAACAGTGACAACCTTGATCAGATGCCGCACTCATTCTGCAGCATCGGATCGGAGTTTACACTGTTTTCCAATGTCCCCAAAGTGCTTTATTTCGACGTATCTTTTTTTAATTTAAGTGGTGTCATACTTTTTGTACATTTACACAAATTCCTGTTCATTAAGCAAACAGTGGTGACCCTGATCAGACTCGGCATTCTGTGGCATCTGATCAGGGTCTACACCATTTGCAAATGTCTGCAAAATGTCTTTGGACAGAACTATTTTAACCTTAAAGGGCATCAGGTTTGTTTTGCTTGATGTATGTTTGCAAAAAGAAAAAAATCCTGCACTGTAAGTGAACAGTGATGCTGCATTCTTTGTCATCTAATCAGGGTCTACACTGTTTGCCAAAGTCCCCAAAAATGCCTTTGGACAGATCCAATGGACAGATTCATTTGAAAGTTAAGAGGTGTCAAGTTTGTTTTATTTGGTATAAGTTTACAAAAGTACCTGTACTTTTGGCAAACAGTGTTAACCCTTAACAGACACTGCATTCTGCGGCTCTGATCTGCACTGCTGAGATAGGGTTGCCCTGGACTGTTTCCTTACTTTTGGACAGTTCCTTCAGAGGACACCTTATGATATTGGTTTTCTTGTATCCTTTTTGATAAATAGCTATACCACCTTAGATATGACAAGTGGTGACAAGCAATATGGTACCTTATCACTTATGTGAGATATCTACCTGAGCTTGAACATGATTTTTTTTGTTGGCCAAAAGCCCCAAAGAACATATCCAGCACACCGTGTGTAGCTTCTCATCAGAATGCCTAGATGAGCCTCTACAGTTCTGGGGTGTTCGAGTACGTTGTAAGTTATATTTTCTCTCGTTCCCACAAGAAGAAACTGCGTGACCCTAATAGTGGTGGGAACCCACTTTATAAGAAATTATTATTATAGTACGGCAAAGTTAAACTGAGACATTAGCATATTCCGTGAACTCTATTCGGTAATCATCAGTTTCCGAATGACAAAATTAGCCAGACATTGCGGTAAACTAATAGATATGAATGAATTAAGCACAGTTACCCGGTTAGTCTAATGGATAAAACGGTAAGGCACTAAATTTTCAACCATATAAGTGTGGGTTCGACTCTCAGCAGAAGCTGGCAATTTTTTTTGTTGTTGTTGCCTTTTTATGCGATATGAAGACTTATGTGTCTCACATATAACATTCAGGTCTGCATTATTCTCATCCTGCATTAATCAGCCATGTGTCTTAAAGACCACTGGGCCGCTAAAGAGACGTTTTATTGTACGTAGGAAACTGCAGACCTCCAATAGGTCTCTATACATGCTTAATTAATTCAGCTAAAGATTTAATGACATGATAGAAATTACTGAGAAAGCGAGGGAGAGGGGCAGATGGAAACAAGCCTACGACCATGTGGAGATCATAGATCAGATGAAAGCCACAGATCTCGACACTGGGGAGCAAGGTGAATGTTTTGTGATCTACATGTACATGATGGGCTCTGATGACAGCAGCACTGACACAACTGAAGAGGGCAGTAGCACCAACACAGTAAATCAGAGGCGTTTCACTGACTCGATTTATTATTTGAAATGATCAACTGTTTTAAAATGTATGCAATAAAGTTGAAGAAAGAATAAAAACAAAGCAAAAGGGAAATGAAAAGCTTAAAGTAATACTACTACTACTTCTACTACTACTAATAATAATAATAGCAAATATTAATATACAAAAATAAAATGGAAATTCTAACATAAAAAAATCTGCTTTGGTCGCGGATTGAACCACGGATACCAAGTTCACAAAACTGGGGATTATACCATTACACCATAGACTCGTTTGATTAACTGCAATGAACAATCATATATATCTTCTGCTAAAAATAAAATCCGATCGACGTTTATAATGGGAACTTACAAAGACCTTGGCGGAAACTAATTGTCTCCGTTTAATTTTGCTGTACTATATCATGTTTTTATTGTTTTGTTCAGGTCATTTACCTGTCATCATCTTCATAAAAGTAAAACACTGAGATGAAGGCCTGTTTATCTCTTTGAAAATAACTCAATAATTGATACGTTTATTTCACTCGTCAGTGGGCACGTGACATTTTCCAAGTAAATTAACGAGGCATTTATGCAATGTATTTATACACATTGATCTGTGTTCCATTATCAAAGGTATAAGTATTGATTTCAAAAGCAAACTGAGGCCATTTTCAATTCAAATAAATAAAAAATGAGCTTTTGATTGAACTTGATTTGTTTCATTGAGTATACTGGAGTTGATTATTCAATTTTTAGATATTTGTATTTTTGAGCAGAAGATTACTGATAGGAATGTCTAAAGAGGTGCACACAAATTCTGATGTACCATGTCTATAGGCAGGCTTACGCCCACCTAAAATAAAAGCAGATCTTTTGTATTTTTAATTTTTTTCCAAATCATAAAAAAAAAGGGGTGGCGGATCTGTAAAATGAAAAATAAATAAAAAACGTGAACCAGTAATACCCCGCACTATTGTGTGGTGGGCAGATAACTGTCAAAAACTGATGAAATTTGCCCATTAGCAATCTCAAACAAATCTCCATAATATCAATGCACATACCAAGTTTGGTGAAAATCAATTGATATTTCCTAAAGTTGTCATCCGACAACGAAAATATGGACATGTGGTGGGCAGATAACTCTGTCAAAATTGATGAAACTTGCCCATTAGCAATACCAAACCAGATATCCACAATATCAATGCATATACTAAGTTTGGTGAAATCTATTGATAAATACTCAAGTCATCATCCAGAAACAAAAATACGGACATGTGGTGGGCAGATAACCCATTAACAATCCCAAATCACTCGCCCCTGATATACATAGTATGCAAAATTTGAATAAAATCCATCAAAATTATTCAATTTAGAGAGCACAAAACAAAGTGCTGACAGACGGATGGGCATGCAGATGGACGGACAAACATACGGACACTCTGAGGGAAAAACATAATACCCCACTGTCATGTGGCAGGGTATAAAAAAACACTGGCTGAATGGAAAGGTGCAAAGGTTCAAAGAAGTTGGAGGGGCATATTGCTTTTGAGTCATTTGCCCATCCAGCCGTTCATCTGTCCATTCATCATGCTTTTCTTGTGAGCAAGATATCTTAATAACTATTTGAGCGATGGCCTTGAAACTTGGTGAGCTCATCAGATCAGCTTTCAAAAAAAAGAATCTGATTAATTTTGTGAGAATTATATCCCTTTTTAACTTTGCCATTTTGTAGGGAAAAGTGTATAGTTAGGGGCATAATGTTTTATGCACCAGTCATATGTATCCACTACCCCCTGCCCCCCAACCTACTCCCATGGGGAAGGGTTGGGGATGGCCAGGCTAATGTGCAGGGCTATGACCTTTTGAATGCCCCCAAAGTGCTGGGAAAGTACCAGGGTTGTGATTTCATTCCAAAATATCGAGGACTATTATTTAATAAGGTTTGAGTTTACCCAATTCTTATTTTTCATTGTCCCCTGGGAAGTGGGGTGGGGGTGGGGGAGAGGGATACAGGTGGGAGGGGGGCATGGGAGGGGAAAATGAGCTAGGCTTTTATTATCCAGTTGTCCCATGCAATGTATTTAGCAGGGCTGTGATGGACGGAAACTTGTTGTCCCTGCTAGTCCCCATGATGCGGAGGGATACAATGTGTACAAGATATCTTAGAAAGTGTTTGAGCTGAGGCTTTGATATTTGGCAGACATATTGGGGCTGAGGACTAGATTATGTGATTTAACATTCAGAAAAAAAAATGGTTTAATTTTATGACCGTTATGCCTCTTTTCAAGTTTGGCATTTTTTAGGGATAAGAATATAGTTGTGAGCATAGTGTTTTACAAACATGTATTTGTATCTATTATGAATTTTCTTGAAACTTTGCACAGGCCCTGGTACTGGGGAGGAGTGGTTTGGGATTGTAAATGGGGAACTTTTGTTAATGACCTAGAGCTATGACCCTTGGTCAGACTTTATTTTTGGCTTGAGAATGAATGGATGGATTTTGTTTATACCCCACTCACGTAAGTGATTGGGTATTACCTGGTATGTTTTCACACTGGATGTAAGTGTGCCTGTCAATACATCAGTCCATCTGTATTTTATTTATTCATGCATTAACGCACCAGTCACACTAGTCCCCCCCCCCCCCCCCCCACCCCCCACCCCCCACCCACACACACACACACATACGCAGGGAAGGCCAGGAGATGGCCAGGTTAATGGGCTATGACCTTTTGAATGCCCATGCAGTGCTGCAAAAGTATCTGGATTGTGATTTCGTGCCAAAATAGTGGCTACTACTATTTAATAATATTTAGATTTATCCAATTCTCATTTTTTGGTTTGGGATTGTAAATGGGGAACTTTTGTGGTTGATGCATCGCCGTAAAACGAAATTTCCGACCGTAAAACCGCTGATTTACCTCCCCAAATGACAAATTTGAATGCAGTTATCCCCTAAATGTATGAGTGCTGAACCAGTCATATAGAAATATAAATGTAATACCTTAATAAGTTTTTGGACAGACAGGCCTGAGTGTTGTAAAAAATCAGAGGCCCTAGAGTGCAGCATCTGATCAGGGTGTACACTGTTTGGCACTCATCCAGCAATTTTTAGACACATCAGCAGGTAATGAAATGGAGTTGTTCAGCTATTAACACAAAGTATGGTAAGGAGTTAGTGTGTATGTATATATATGAGATAAATACAGTATAATAGAAATATGATACTTGAGCTTGTAGTGTGAAACACCTTGTTCTAGTCCACCCACACAAATACTGCTCAATACTTCGGGCAACTTAGCTTCCAGGATCAATAGGATGACTTCCACCAGAAATCATTTTCACATATCCATACATTGTTAGTTCTGCAAAGAAAGCAGTAGGATTATATAACAAAATATTCTTTCTAAAGCTGAGGATTAAAATGGTAACTATGTATTGGTCTATTTTTCATGCAATGTATTGAACAAACTGTCAAAGCTTCCAAGTAAAGTTTGAGAAGCTGACAATATTGAAATGAAACTCTAATTTGAAAGCAGACAGGATAATGGAGGCTGGTAGCAAGGGAATTGTTAAGATAGTGTGGGGAATTATTTGTGTTTTATATAAGGAATACTAATGCAAACAGGACTGTGAATTAAAAAGTATTCCAATAAATATTTTTCTTATCTCTGCATGACACTTCCCGTACCTCAAATTTCCAAAGGATTCCGTGCAACTACGAATAACTACGGAGAAAATATTGTGCGGAGTATTGGGACATTTACTACGAAGCAATTTTTTACTGAAAAATGGAAAACAGAGCGGAGAGTGCGTAAATCTCTACGATTACCACCACATTCGGAATGAGCTTCGCACTTTCGTAACAAGTGGAGTATTGGGATGAAATTTCCGCATGCTTACGCATACTAACCATTCGTATCTTGCGTAAAGGTTCGTAGAAAATGTCCCAATACTCCGCTGGTTTGTAATCAGCTCCGCATGACTGCGTAATTGTTCGTAACTAGCTCCGCATGCTTACGCACGCTTACCATTCATATGTTGCGTAAAGTTTCGTATAAAATGTCCCAATACTCAGCTGGTTTGTAATCATCTCCGATGGACTGCGTAGTTGTTCGTAACTAGCTCTGCATGCTTACGCACGCTTACCATTTGTTTGTTGCATAAAAGTTTTATAGAAAATGTCCCAATACTCCGCTGGTTTGTAATCATCTCCGCATGACTGCGTAGTTGTTCGTAACTAGCTCCGCATGCTTACGCACACTTGCCATTAGTATCTTGCGTAAAGGTTTGTAGAAAATGTCCCAATACTCTGCTTGTTTGTAATCAGCTCCGCATGACTACCTATTTGTCTCCAAATGAACATTTGTTTGTGTTGAGGTTTTACGGCCCAGTCAACCTAATGGGGTCATTAGAGCCTGGTCAGTTTACCTAACCACACTTTTACTGGGCAGCTTAGTCCTCTAAGTGGTTAACCAGTGAGTGTGCACATTCTTTTGCCAGAAACTGACAACTGCCCTTCTTACATGACTGCGGAAGGGAGAGAATGACCATAAAAAGTACTTCATGATCATATCCCTATGAAATAATGTTGCTGACCCGATGGGGGTCAAACCTGTAACCTAATCACAAGTTGGATGTGTATCCAACGGAGCCACCTAGGCTGGCCTCCGAATGAACATAGCAAGCACCTCCAGGATTTCAAGGTAGGGCAGTAACAAAATTATTACGAAAACTCCATAAAGCATGCTTTTTCTACCACAAAATGAAGCATAACATAAGTTTATTTTGTATTAAAGCATTTTGTATTTACAAAAAGGTTATTAGTCATTGGAATCTACTTAAAAAGTCATGTACATGTGTGTTTTGTATATCTGTTAACAGTGATGGGAAAAAGATTTTACAGCACTTCTTTTGAAGAAAAGCATTATAATCAATGTATTATGAATGAAAAAATAAAAAGTGCAAGACTTAGAATTCAACTTTTTGATTTGCTTATATTCTATTGAAATACATGTAATCAAAAGAGACCACCAACCTTCTGTCCAAACCACTGAAATCAGCAATCACATTTCCATGGACTGTTAAAGTCATTTAGATTATTCCATTTTACACGTAAAACACAAAAACCAAGTGTATGTATTTCTAATCCATAATTTAAATTCACTAAAGAACTAGCTTTATAGTTATATGTTGCCTTAGAGTAGTTCTATAAATGACTGAACGTTTTGGTTTCAAAGCAATAAAGCAACTACTTTTTATGATATCTTAATTGATACCATTTTATATCCATGGCAACAAATTCTTCTGTGAACCTGTTATGCATATTAAATTACAAAGGTCTTTAAGCATACTCCGAATGCTACGAAAGACTACGAACCAAACATTAGTTAAGTTATAGTCTATGTTCTCATTTGATCTAAAAAATTTCTAAGTCCCGTAATCTCCATACATATACGAACTGAAATAAGTTAAAGTCTATATTCTACGAACTGTTCCGCACTGAAAAATGTTAAGTCCACAGTTTTACGAAGTAATCCGTTCAGAGTGGGGAGATTGCTCCATTTGTTTGTAGACATCTACGAATATATTTCTACGTATGTACGGAAATTTGTTTGTAAATACGCAGATTTCCGCAAACCTTCGTAACAAACTACAAGAATATACGCAATCTCCAGACAAAATTACGCAAAAATACAAAAGAATCCACTCATTTACGAAGAGAACTGTTTGTAGTTTTCGTAAATTTCAGGTACGGGTTACTGGCTGATTTTCTGTTATTTCATTAGAACTCTTTTTCTATTGAATTGAAAGAGAAGTAAAAAACACAAATTCACCCATCCATTAGTGACACAAATATTATTCCAGACCATAAATTCTCACAGAGGACTAAACTAAAAAAAAAAAAGAAAAGAAAAGAAAAGAAAAGACAAAACAAACATAAGAAAAAAAATATGGGTACCTCACGGTTAAGGGAAGCTCAGCCCCTCTTCTCCACCACCCCATCCTGCTTTTTTTGCCTAGATAACAAGCTTACAATGTAATGCTTGGCTACAAGAAATACCAGAGAAGAATATTGACTGTAGCTCATTCAAAATTTCTTCTTTTTTTCAGAAACAGCAAATGAAATGCAAAAACATATTTTATACACCAATAGGAACAATTTGCCTGAACTAGGTATTATGACAATTTTGTAATTGTAGTTTATACAAAACTTTTTGAACTCACTAGACCCGAAGGCTCAGGATGAGCTATTGTGATCACTCATCGTCTGTCATCCATCTGTCTGTCGTCCGTTCACATATTTGAAGGACTTCTCCTCTGAAACCCCTGGGCCAATTTTCTTCAAACTTCTTGTGGAACCTTCTGTCAAAAGGAGATTGAAAATTTATACAAATGGTCATTGCTTGTGAAGTAAGAAGGTAGCCATGCCCATATATGGTAAAAACACTTAAAAGTCTTCTTCTCCAGAACCTAGAAAGCTTTGAGGCTGAATCTTGGAATATAGTATCAGGGACTCAAGGTCTACCAAATTTGTTTAAATGATGACCCTAGGTTGACCTTTTTATGGCAAGGTCAAATTTGCATCCCTGTGCATTTGTATGGTGAAAATATTGAAAAGGAAGTTTTTCAAGATGTATTAAGGACTAATGGCTGAAACTTACAATGTATGATCAAAGTAGCAAACCTTTTAGTTACAATCAAAATTTTGTCCCCCGAGGTTATCTGCCCTTGCCCCTGTGCTATATACATGTTTAAAGTCTATGTCATAATCTTTAAACATCTTGTTCTCTGAAACAGCTTGACCAATTTTCACCAGATTTCACATTGGGCTTTCTGTTGAAGGGGTATTATCAATTTATTCACACGGTTCTGCATCATTAAACAAGCTGGCCACCATGACCATATATGGTACAAAAACACTTAAAATCTTCTCCAGAACCTAGAAAACTTGAAGGTTGAATCTTGATATACAGCATCAGGGACTCAAGGTCTACCAAAGTTGTTCAAATGATGACCCTAATTGACCTTTAACCTTTTTATGGCAGGTTAAATTTGCATCCCTATGCATTTGTATTGGGAAAATATTAAAAATTCAGTTTCTCAAAATAAATTTATGGCTGAAACTTACAATATATGATCAAAGTAGCAAACCCTTTTATATACAATCATGTTCACTGCCATTGCCCTTGGTTATATACATGTTTAAAATCTCATAATTTTTAAATGTCTTCTTTAAAAATGCTTTGACCAATTTTCACCAGGTTTCACGTTTGGCCTTCTGTTGAAGGGGTATTATCAATTTATTCATACGGTTTTGCATCATTAAACAAGATGGCTGCCATGCCCATGTATGGTAAAATCATATCATATCATAATCAGATTTTTTATTAACATGCAGGTACAGGGGCAGCATCCACATAGTGGGCCCCCTTCCAGATAGCTGGCTTGCTGCATGCATGGCAGGTCTCACACCAGATCTCCACATATTTCTATCATGAGGGTTGATAGCTGAGAGCTTCCACTCTCTGCATTCCCTCTCTGTCAGCTGCTTCCATGTCATCTTGGGCCTCCCAGGCCCACTCTTTCCCTCAGCCTGTATATGAAAGGCTGTCTTGACTGCACCATTAGAGTGTTCCACATGTCCATACCAATGAGCTTTCTCTCCTTCAGAATGAGGTCCAGATCCTCAATGCCAAGCCGCACAAGTAGCTCATTGGATCATGTGGCCTGACGTCGCAGATCTGTCTGATCATTGCCCTGTCATTCCGCTACAGACGTTGGAGGTTTGGTTTTGTCAATGGCTAAGTCTCACTGGCATGGAGCATTGCGCTCCGCACACGAGCTGTACACACGGTCACGTGTCTTGAAAGAGAGGTGGCTTGCTTGAAGAGAGAACTGGTAACCAGGCCCATACCACATATCATGATCTTCGTCTTTCCTGCATTTACTCTCAGTCCTTTCTTTTCCATTGCTGCTTTCCAAGTCAAGAGCCTCCTGACACATTCCTTGAGGGATTCAGTGATGATAACAAGGTCATCGGCATAGAGGTCTTCCCAGGGGACCCCAGAGCGGAGCTCTCGTGATAAGCTTCAAGCACAATGATGAAGAGAAGCGGGCTGAGTACTGAGCCCTGGTGAACACCGACCTTCACTTTAAACTCTTCACTGTACCCCTCAGCAACACAGACACTGCTCTGCGCATTTGCATACATCCCCTGCACCAGGTACAATCCACTCCTCCACATGAAGTTTTCTCAGCGCCCACCAGATGACCTTCCGAGGTACTCGATCAAAAGCCTTCTCCAGGTCTACAAAAGTCATGTAGAGTCTCTTGTTAGCAGCTAGATACTTCTCTTGCAGCTGTCTGACAACAAAGATTGCGTCTGTTGTGCCTCTGCCTGGGACTAAGCCAAACTGGGAATAGTCGATTGACACCAACTGTATGATGAGGCCGTCCACAATCCTCTCCAGGATTTTCATGACCTGCACAGTCAGCTTGAGACCGTGATAGTTGCCCCTTTCCAGTGCTTCCCCCTTTCCCTTGTACAGACAATGAAACTCTGCTCCCAGTCAGAGGGTACCTTGCCATAATTGCAGCCACGAGGTCATGGATCATGGAGGTGCCCATGTCACTGGCTGCTCGTATCATCTCCACCATTATGCCTGATGGGCCCAGTGCGTTGCCCGCCTTCATCTGTGAAATAGCCTTCTTAACCATATCAATGGTGATTGGGATGAGCGGGCCTTCCACTGGTGGTTGATAAGACAGCTGGTCTGGGTCCCAGTCAAACATTGAGAAGCCTTTGGTAGTGCTCTAACAAAAAATACTTAAAAATCTTCTTCTCCAGAACCTAGAAAGCTTCAAGGCTGAATCTTGGTATATAGCATTAGGGACTTGAGCTCTACCAAGTTTGTTTTAATGATGACTCTAGATTGACATTTGACCTTTTTACGCCAAGATCAAATTTGCATCCCTATGCATTTGTATGAAAAAAATATTGAAAATTCAGTTTCTCAAAATATATTAAAGACTAATGGCTGAAACTTACAATATATGATCAAAGTAGCAAACCCTTTTAGTTACAATCAAACGTTTGTCATTTGGGTTATCTGCCCTTGCCCTTTGGCTGTACACATGTTTAAAATCTCGTAATCTTTAAACGTCTACTTCTCTGAAACAGCTTGACTAATTTTCACCAGATTTCACATTGGGCCTTCTGTCAAATTTGTTCAATTTGTTCAAACAGTTCTACATCATTAAACAAGATGGCTACCATGCCCATATATGGTAAAACACTTAAAAATCTTCTCCAGAACCTAGAAAGCTTCAAGGCTGAATATAGGTATATAGCATTATGGACTCACTGTCTATCAAGTTTGTTCAAATGATTATCCTAGGATGACCTTTGACCTTTCTGTGGCTAGGTCATATTTGCATCCCCATACTCTTATATCTGGAAAATGTTGAAAAATCATTTTCTGAAAATGTACTAAAGACTAATGGCTGAAATTTGCAACATATGATTTAAGTAGTAAAACTTTTTAGTTACAATCAAAATTTTGTCTCCTGGTAGTTACACACCCTAGCCCCTTGGCTATATACATGTTTAAAATCATGTTGTCTTTAAACATCTTCTCTAAAACCACTTAACCAGTTTTCATCAGAATTCACATGGAGCTTTCTGTCAAAGAGATATTGACGGTTTGTTCAAATGGTGCCACACTATTGAACAAAATGGCCACCATGGTGAAAAAAGAAAAACAAAAATCAGAAAAAAAAAATAAAAAACACTTAAAAGTCTTCTTCTCCAGAAACAAGAAAACTTGGAGACTGTCTCTTGGTATATAGCATTTTGGACTCCAGGTCTACCAAGATTATTCAGATGATGATATAAGGATAACCTTTGACCTTTTTATGACAAGGTCAAATCTTCGTCCCTATTCAAAGTGTTGAAAAATCATTTTCTAAAAATATATAAAAGACTAATGGCTGAAACTTACACTGTATGATGAAAGTAGTAAAACTTGTTAGTTACAATAAAAAATTAATCCATTGGGAGTATCTGCCCTTGCCCCTGGGCTTTGTACATGTATAAAATGGTATAAATCTTTAAATGTCTTCTGTAAAACCACTTGCCAATTTTCACCAGATTTCACATGGGGTTCTGTGGAAGTAGTACTAACAATTTGTTCAAATAGTTTTGCACTACTGAAAAAGATGGCTGCCATGCCCACATATGGTAAAAACACTGAAAAATATTCTTCTCCAGAACCAAGAAAGCTTTGAGGCTGAATCTTGATATATATAGCATCGGGGACGCAAGGTCTACCAAGTTTATTCAAACAATGATCCTAGGATGACCTTTGATCTTCTTACGGCACTGTCAAATTGCTGTCCCTAGTTGCTTTGGCAATACTGGAAGAATGTTGCATGGCATATCTGCTGATATGCTATGGCTGTTTTACTCAGGTGAGCAAATCGTGGCCCATGGGCCTCTTGTATTTTATACAAATGCTTCATTATAGGCAGGTTGTTGAACTGTTTTATTCCAATGAGTTCAAATATTACAAGGTAATATATATGGTGCTATCTGGGTTGGTGGTTATGTAGCTTAGATAACTTGTGTTTTGACTGTGTATTGGGCTGGGGAAGAAGCAAGCAGGTGGCTGGACTGACATTGATTGGTCAAGGCACACTTGTCAGTCATGTGGTTAATACAGTGAAGTCTGCAGGTGCAAATAGTCTTGACAGTTTCTTTGGATAAGGAGAAGCAAACTTTAGTGCAATGCTTGAGAGCTCAACCCACCCACCATCCTCTGCAGCACAAGGTTAATCATTTTGTGCTTTTGTTGCAATAGCCATCATTGACACATATATAAAATGGCTATAAAAAGATTAATAACATACAATAGAAGGGCAAACAAACGTTAACGCTATATCAGGCACAAGATTGTTTGTGAATGAACTACTCACATGTAACAGTAATGATCATGAAAAAGCATGAAAAAGAAAGAACTTACAGTGACCATATATATCGAAATGGTTTTGTTTGTCCCACTCTGTGATGTCAGTACGGATTTGTGCTATGTTAATATAGCGTTTGTGTTCACATATATGTAAATAATATTATTATTATATTGGAGTTGTTCACTGAGACTTGCTTGCCTGACGCCTTCTTGATGCTTCTGAAAAAACTGGATTCACACTGTTTGAAATAGGGAATATAATTTTGTTTGGCATTGGGAATAGCTAGTGCCCGCTATGTCAGGAACTGGCTGTTGTAAAACTGCTTAGTCATGATCTATCGCAAACAAGGATGGGATCAGTCCATTCAAGTCTGGTGGAATCACCCCCATCTGCCAGAGTTGGTAGCTTCATGGGACCACCTGGCATCTATCTCTCATTTAGCTTCATGTGTGGGATAAGAACACCTTACACTACTTCAGTTTGTTTTCATTTTTTCCCTGTCTGCAAGTAATGCAGATATTGGTAGGGTAGGTAAATGGGAGATAGGTTTTCAACCAGTTGTGTTGTTCAAATTTACACAATTTTCACATTGGTCACAAGTGTGTAATCAGATCTTATTCACAAGCAAAAACAAAACAAAACATTGCATGATAATAATAATCACACGCAGGGTACCTGGATATGCCTGCATGCCACTGCTCGCAATTAAACCAGCTCAATATGACTTTCTCTGTTCAGGTGGAATTATACTGCAAATATTGATTTGACTTCAAATCTCATTAAAGAAAATCCTTACTAATTTTAAATGTGAGAGTATCTAAGTCAAAGACCAGTCTGTGCGTAGCCCTCATCAACACATACATGTATATAAAATGGCTGTAAAAAGATTAATGACATACTGTAGGACAAACAAACCTTTACACTTAGCAATCACAAACAAACCTTTACACTTAGCAATCACAAAGTTGCTTGTGAATGAACTACTTACGTGTAACAGTAATGGTCATTGAAAAAGCATGAAAAAGAAAGAACTTATAGTGAACATGTATGGAAATAGTTTTGTTTGTCCTACTCAGTGTCTAAAGTACTAGAAAAATACATGTCTATGACTGTCTTTCGGATCATTTATATGAATTCAAGTTATTTCATAAAACCCAACGAGTTTCGATCTCAGCATTCATGCGAAACAGCTCTTGAACATAATGATAGATTCTTAGTTAAATGCTGTTGATAATGGTCAAATGATTGGTGTTGTATTAGATGACTTTACTAAGAAACACTTGACCTCAATTTCAGTAATGATCAACTTAACATGATTACTAATGATAAAATACTGGGCGTCTTCCTAGACAATAATTTGACCTGGTCTGAGCATATTAGTATCTAACAATAAAGATTTCTTCAAGCATATGGCTTCTTTCAAAGAACAAGCAATCATTCAATACACTGATTCTAGCACCAGGGTAATTCAAGTACTAATTACTCTAATTAAAGTACTTATTACTTTAATTAATGTAATTAAACAACATAATATTTTATTTAGAATTTATTTAATTTCAAATTTAATAATTTTAATATTTTTGAATGTCAGCAGTCTGAAAGAGTCATTCAATTGATTGATTGATTTTGTTGGGGTTTAACGACACGTCAACCCTTGGGGTCATTTTGTGTCATCTCCCAGAGAAAAGGAGAAAAGAGATAGAAGAGATAGTAGAGGAGATGAAAGGGAGGGACAGGGAAGAAAGAGGAATAGGAATGAAAGTAAAGAAACAGAAGAAATAAAAACATCCTCCTCTACCCTTACCTGCTACAAGGATAGCAAGCAGGCATTGCTCAACTGTAAGCCAATATCAGATGAACGCCCCAGTGCCGTAAGATACATGACACCTTCGCCACATCCGACCATCCCCTAAGTCGTACAATTAATATGTGGATTGATAAGCAGTGGTCATATAAAATTACTTGCACTCCCTCTGAGAATGGCTAACTGGGAGGCCCTGGAATGTGTTCTGCAAGTGGAAGCTATGATCATGCAGCAGCAGCATGACAGCCTCCTTCTGATTATTGTTATCAGTAGGGTCTCCCATATTAGGCAAACTCTTGGGGAAGATATAAGTTACACAACCTGTAGGGTTTGTAAGAGAGATTGTGATTGGTAGTTTTGAAAGTGGCTGGAGCATCATGGGAATGAAAGAAGACATGATGAGAGAAATGGTTTGAAAGGGATATTTTGACTGGTTATCAGAAAGAAGGGCAAGTGAGCATGATGGGAGAGTAGCAAGGCTGCAGGTAGTTGAGATTTTGATGTTGAATGATAAGGACTGATATGTGTTAAGAAGAATTTAAATAAGTTTTGGTGCCAAAATGTGAAATAAAAAGAATGAGGGTTTCTATTTTTCGAGTAGTGAGTTTCGAGTAAGAAAAGTGAGTTTCAAGTTAAAAAAGCAAGTTTTGAGTAAGAAAAGCAAGTTTTGAGTAAGTTTTGAGTTAATATAGTGAGTTTTGAGTAAAAAAAAAAGTGAGTTTCGAGTTAAAAAAAGTGAGTTTCGAGTAAGAAAAGTGAGTTTTGAGTTAAAAAAATGAGTTTCAAGTACGAATAGTGTTGCAGAATAATGATTACAGAATAAATTCTAAACATGCATATGCATCAAACTGAGTGTTATTATTCAAGCAAATCTTCCGCTGATTCAAGAAGGGCAGTTGTCAGTTTCTGGCGAAAGAATGTGCACAATACTGGTCAACCGCTTAGAGGACTAAACCTGCTCAGTAAACGTGTGGTTAGGTAAACTGACCGTGCTTGACATGACCCCATTGGGTTGACTGGGCCATAAAACCTCAACACAAACAAATATTGAAGCAAACACGGTACTTGTTGAAGGAATCTAAAGTTTCCAGTTTTTATACTACACATTTCAATATCCATTAGACTTTGGTGCGGATGTGACACACGACAGCTGTCTAATGGCGGCCAATTTCAGAAGCATTGCTGCATACTTTGATCAAAAAACATCCACAAAAACATCAGACGAATCGCTTGCGTAAAGGAAGGTGGTCATTCAAAAAAGATACCAGGACAGCTGGCTGTCGCATCCATTTATTCTGGTCAGGATCTACAGTTTGCTTGACAGTGTTAACAGGACCTAGAAACAAATTTAGGCACAGGCTGATCTAGGTCATCGTATCTTGCCCAAGAAGTAACTGTTTTGTGGTTCACAAGTCTACCGGTTAATCCCATACAGTGTTCCAAGTTTTAAAAAGCGTACCTTATTGCAAATACGAAAATAGCTGATCCAGACAAGTCTGCATGGTCTGATAGGGTCTATTTTATTTATAGTGCATACTTACAAGGACGGACATTCTTTACGCACAATGTTAGCAGTTTTATTATGTTGAATAGCCTGCGCAGCCGATCGGGTCGCAAGTAATTCATGTAAGATCCGTTTTTCTTTTGCAGATCAAATTTTTGCTCACGTGTCATCATGTGGCCACTATCTCTGTGAAACATATTTATTAACTTTTACCAATTGACAGCAGACAATAAAGTGATGACATTTTTCTTCCTTTTTTCCAGTATACACAATTTGACATTTCATGCAGATGGTCTGAGGAGACTATTTGCATGAAGTGTCGGATCCTATTTTCTAGGAAAAATTAGAAAACTGTCATCAGTTTGTCATTTGCTGAATTAGCCCATAGCATGGTATGAGTTAACACATTGGCCGTCTAATAATTAGATATCCAACATGCTTAAAATAGCACCTGCAGTCAGCTGGAGAAACCGTGTCACAGTGCATTATTGTCTTTTGCCAGTCTCCGCATATGTTCCATTTTAAATAGTTTTCATGTGTTGGAAACAGACTCGGTGGGGGAGTAGGGCAGTAGGCGAGTGTGTGCGTGTGTGTGTGTGGGGGGGGGGGGTGGGGGGAAGGGGTAACTTCCTATATATGGCATATTATGGATGTGTGTGCCAAATGGCCCCCTTTTTCAGCGCTGCCAGGTATATATGATAAGCCCTCTTTTTTTTTTCAACAAAATATATGACTGACCCGATTTTTCTTGATTAGTATGTGAAACGCCCCACTTTTCTGACATCTCAGTATATACGTATATTTTTCTGAGCTTTTTCGAGGCTGCTTGTTCTCTTGGTATTCATTGGATTGACTGTGTTATTTGTCTAATTACCAACAATAAATGGATATAAAAAATCAAAGGGCAGTATTTGAATAGGTCAACATTTTGGACGAATCCCTCCATTGTTTTTAACATTTTTGTTATGATTTTTAAATTAATATTTTGAATTTTCAGGAAAAAATTTAGAGTCGGGTGGGGTGGGGGGTGGGGGTGCTGAGTTAAGACAGGGTCGGTCGGGTTTCAGGAAACATTCCATTTTTTTTTTTTTTAAATTTCGCCTGTGACCTTAGTTTCCTTATTAAATGTGAGGTATTCTTATTAAATGTCATGGTTAAACTTAATGCCCGCCTACGTTAAATAAACACATATGAAAAGGCAGATTTTTGTAGCAGATGCTACAAAAATGCATGTGCACTCAGCAAAGACTGCACATCCGTGCACTCGCTCGTCCATGCACTCTATCAAAAGCTAATGACCCAAAGCTAATTGATGCGAACAACCAAGACTGATAAGATGTGCAGGCTGATCTGAGTCTTTGCTGGGGCGCGCATGTAATTTTGTAGCAATTGCTGTTCCTCAGCTTATTATACAGAACTAAATAAAATAAGAAAATATGTGCCATAGTGTTGACCAAAACAGATCACTACATGCCCCAAGTGCCAGCCAAGTCGGATGCACGTTCGACTGGACGTGGGTTCTATCCAGATTGGTGAAAGGATGGGCACTGAGTACTAGTGATACACTTTATATAAAATGAAAATTAATGACTTGTCATTAATTGGAGTTTATGGGAAATTATGGTATCTTATTCTGCTGGCTCAGTTACTATGTTTCTACAAGAGAGTATACATGCTCAGGGTAATTAAATCTTCTGATAAGCTACCTATACTCCCCTTATCATTCAGTCTCAGCATCAGTTGATGTTTTCTTGCAGAAATTAGTGTATTATCTTTGAGGCTGGTTTATTATAAACCAACAGTTAGATTAAACAGAAATAGGATTTATCATGTATAAATTATGTTGGACATACCCTGACCACGAAGAACTATTGTCAACTACATGTATAATAAATATAATAATAACTGGTAAAACTGTTGTGAACATACTATACATACTGGAATAAGAGGTTTCTTCCAATTATGGTTAATATTCTGTAGGAATTCCTATAGTGTTTAAGTAGACCCATTATGTCATCAAGAAGATGGACTCAGAGCAGGTCAGTTCCATATGCCATGGGGGACATCAACAGTTTTGTACGCTGATCGATTTTGTGCTAAGTTGGCTGAATGGAACATACAAGTGCCAGCCCAAACTTTGCAAAAGCTGTATCCTGTCACAAGCGGTGTGTGGGTGACTGAGGCAACTGTAGTTGTCATCATATCAGGCTTAGATCAAAGGTAACGATAGGCTCCAACCAACAGCTAATACAGCGGCGATAGCAGTAAAAGAAACAGCAGCTGGACATATGTCGTCCACATGGCACCTTCCCATGAAGCAGTACAGTCCAGCCAACTAAATAGGCAGCAAGCATTTCCCTCATCCTCTATATCCCGCCAACACAACAACACCCTTGCTTAGCGCACAGACTCAGGACACACCCCAGATGTCCAGACGTCCTGGTTGCACATGGTTGGAGACCTTCAGGGTAGAGATCAATGGTGGAAACAGCAGAGGATAGGAAAATTCAAGGGCTTATCAAAATCATTCATTTTTTTTCTATTCATTTATTCATTTGGCAGAAATTATGCATTTTGTGGAAATTATTCATCTTTCTATTGGTGGAATAATTCTTTCATTCTATTGGTGGAAATAATTTTTATTATATTGTATTATTCTATTATTAAATTATTCAATGGAGGAAATTCTAGTGTTTTTCTTATTTAGAATTAGGAAAATATTTGTATTTTTTGTGGTTATACAAAAAAAAAAAAAAAGCAGAGTAATATTTGTGTATTTCATAATAGTGGCAATTTTAGGCAGAGCCTTAAAAAGTGGCAATCTTAGGAAAGCAGAGAATAAATAGCAAAAGTGGCAAATTCAGTGTCTAAAAAGTTGTGTTTAATAATTTGGGGCAGTTAAAAGCAGAGTACATGTATTTCAGTGTTTTCATTCAAATAGTGCGCGAAATTAGCCAATAAATGTTTGTATTCATATTCTTAGAGAAAAGGAAATTTTCATTGAACTCAAGGAGCAGCAGATTATTCTACAAATACAAGGATCAGCGGACAAAGAGACACAGGCCGAGAAGAATACAGACTACCTGTAATCAAGCAATCACACATTGATCAGCAAGTTCAAGCAGCTGTACCCAGATGCGGAGCAGAACCCAACCCAGTACCCAACCCCGAACAAACTACTGTGGGACTTAAAGAGACAGTGAACTTCTTAATGACGAATTCAGCTAGTAAATCTACCAGAATAATTTACAATACTGGATTACAAACTTTTATTTAATTTCTTCTGTTACAAGGAATTGTATCAGGCTGTACAATTTTACCTGTTATTTCAGAATCATGTTTAGTAGATTTTGTGGCTTATTGTTATAATCACCTTAAGATGAAATACAGTACAATTAAAATATATACCTGTAGGGTGAGGTACAGTTTTGATAAAGGGTTTAAATTCTCCTTTTGATGATGAAAACTTGCACAGCTTACGTGCAGCATTTGCAGGTCTGAAGCATATACAAGGAACTAAATGACATACTAAACAGCCCATTACAGCAGACATTCTACTCAATTGTGTCAAAGAATTAACAAAGGTTTTATCAATCTATTCACACATAATATGTTATTGGCTGTTTTGCAATTAGC
Organism: Anodontia alba; assembly: GCA_964016985.1. Classification (NCBI taxonomy): domain Eukaryota; kingdom Metazoa; phylum Mollusca; class Bivalvia; order Lucinida; family Lucinidae; genus Anodontia; species Anodontia alba. The sequence continues at coordinate 52,258,984 of OZ024824.1, forward strand.
TTTCTTTGGTTTCTTGCATTGCAGCAAATTCACAGCAAAGGACCATTTGACCCGAAATCAATCTATGCCTAAGAGATGTACAATTGTTCGATGAGTACATTTCTAACAGGCTGGAATGATCTAAAACAGATCCATTTAGAAAAGGTATCACAATATTTATTTACTCTACAAGAGCAGACCTATGTACTCAAAAAGGAATTAAGAAATACCAAATTGCAAGAAATCACAATTTTCCTCATCTAAATTCCATTCAGGACCCATGTTGTCTGTTAAATTCAAGTAAAGCTTTGACCAGATCATTTTTGTTCAAACATTAAAAAGTTTAATTGTTGACTTGGAATTACAAAGGTCTGATTTCTCAGAACACAGCTTTAGAAGGGAACGGGAATAGCCTATGCTTTAGCTAGATTTGAAGACACATCATTCATAAGCTAGGTATATGGACCTCTAATTGTTATTAAATCTGTGCAACAAAACATGGCAAAGCCTGCAATCAGGGAATAAGCAAAACAATATACCTCAGTGTAAGTCCTGTCAAAAAATTGTTAATGACCTGCTGCTTCAGTGAAAGATCCTAATCTCTGTGTTAGTATGTCAGTTCCAGATCTTTTAATGAGATTTAAATAAAGACAGCTGTAAACTTTAGATACACATCTTCTACAGATAAGCAAATACTTAATTAATTAGGCAGAGCACTGATTTATGAACAAGTGCTATGTAACAAGAGGCCCCATGAAGAGCAAATCAGCTTAGACTCTTCAAATTACAATTAATCTTATCATTAATTAGCAGCAGCCTGTAGGTGTATGCTGTAATAACTGAAGTGCTTGGTATATGGGTGTGGGAGTTCTTACCATGTTTATTGCAAACTAGACATCTGTATTACTTCAAAAGCAGGGAGGGCTCTAACTGCTAACCTTTGTATGGTAGATAGTTGTTGGGGTACTTGCATTCATTATATATGCATTGAGAATTAATTCAGTTATGACACAAAATTTGGTCAAAAAAAAACAACAAAAAAACAAAAAAAAAACAAAAAAAAAAAAAAACAATACAATAAAAGCAAAAAAAAAAAAAAAAGTCAAAACAAAACAACAAAACATCTACTCTACTTTCGATATCTTTCAGAAAGTTTTTTTTTTTTTTTTTTTTTTTTTTGTTAGGTGCAAAAGTAAATTTGAAAACTTTCAGCATAATACCTATGCAGAAAAAGTTTTATCTAGTTGTTGGTTAAAAAAAAAATAATAAAATAAAAATAAAAATATAAATATATAAATTAAAAAAATAATAATAATAAATAAATAATAAAATAAAATAATATAAAAATAAATAATATAAAATTAATAAATAAATAAATAAATAATTAAATAAATAAATAATAATAAATTACCCAAAAAAAATCATAAAATGAAAAAAAATAAATAAATAAATAAATAAATAAAAACAAAATAAATAAATAAAAATAAATAAATAAAATAAAATATTTTCATTTTTTCACACAGTAAAAATGGCTGCAATATGCCAAAAAAAAAAAATAAATAAATAAAAATTAGATAGGGTAGTATTTTGGATGTAGGTTTTAAAAAGTTTCACATGTTCAATTTTGGGCCGTAAATTTAATTTAAGGTTAATTATTTGAGAATAAATCACAGAAACAGAAATGACAAATGGTTTCTGATAAGATATGGACAATCAGAACAATATATTAGTATTTAACATAAAATGTCAAAATCCTAAAAAAAAATAAACAACAAAAAAAAAACAAAAAAAAACAAAAAAAACAATGTCTTTCCAAGTGATGTCAAAAGGACAGTAACTTGCTATAGTAATAATCTAACATGGTAAAAGTTGTCTGACATGGAAATACTGTTAAACATCTGACATGGTGTAGTCATGAAGCCTTACATGGCTAATAGTCGCCTGATATGGTGCGGTAATAAAAGTCAATAGGATTGCCTTTGGAAACAAAGAACACACAAAATCACAAAAATTGGAAACTTGGTTTGATTGAGTCTCCCCCTATGCAACACTGTAGTTTGTGAGGCTGCACACACCCTAGCGTCGGCTTAAGTGGAATTCGATTTTCAAAATAACCAGAATGGGCTCAAAGAAATAAGATATAACCTGCACTATGATGATGTATGGGGAGACTTTTTATGGCCGCCACACAAAGTAGCAAAAAGTTGCCCGACAAGGCGCAATTGTTAAACACCTGACATGGTGTGGTAATAAGCCTAACATGAAAAAAACAAAAAAAAACCGCCTGCATGGTGCAATTGTAACACCTGACATGGTGCAGTAATAAGCCTTACATGGCAAAAAGTCGCCTGACATTGCGCAGTTGTTAAAGGGGAAGGCAATATAAGTTGTAAGTATATTTTGAAGTAAAGTGCTTAAGCAATTTATTTTGATGCAAGAGTTTTCAAAATCGGCCTAGAAATAAGGAATTTATGGTGGTTTGAATATATTTAAAATGACTCATGGATGCCGCCATATTGTAGGCTTTGTGACGTCACACAGCTCAAATTAAATATGCAAAACCAAATTATAAAGGTTTTTAAGAATAATTTTGCTACAGATTTTTTATTATCTTTTAATTCTAGTGACAAGTAATCATTTCTCCCAAAATAAACCAACTTTATGAACTACCTTTATGAGACAAATTTTAATTTTTATGAAACCTCATTAAATATTCAAAATGGCGGGGCCCATTCCACCAATGTTAAAATTTTCAATTGTCTATAACTTACTTCATTTTTCCACCGATTTTGATCAAATTTGTGTCAAAATTCATTGTTTGTAAAGTTCTTTACTTTAAAGCAATATACCTTTTAGGGTTGCGTTCCCCTTTAAACACCTGACATGGTGTGGTAATAAGCCTAACATGGCACAAAAAAAAAAAAAAAATGATCCCCTGACATGGCGCAATTGTAAGACCTGATATGGTGCAGTAATAAGCCTTACATGGCAAAAAGTTGCCTGTTATGGTGCAGTTGTTAAACACCTGACATGGTGTGGTAATAAGCCTAACATTGCAAAAAAAAAAAAAAAAAAAAAAAAAGATTGCCTGACATGGCGCAATTGTAAGACCTGATATGGTGCGGTAATAAGCCTTACATGGCAAAAAAAGTCGTCTGACATGGCGCAGTTGTTAAACACCTGACATGATGTAACATGGCAAAAAAAAAAACACAAAAAAAAAACAGTCGCCTGACATGGCACAATTGTTAAACACCTGACATGGTGCTGTAATAAGGCTTACGTGGAAATAATAATAATAATTAAAAAAAAAAAAAAAATCGCCTGACATGGCACAATTGTTAAACACCTAACATGGTTGTAGTAATAAGCCTAACATGGCAAATAATTGTCTGACACAGCACAATTGTTAAACACCTAAAATGGTGCAGTAAAACACTTACATGTATTTGGTACTTTAATTAGCATGACATGGCTTGAAACATCAAGATTTGGTGCAATCTTAATCACCTAATATGATACAGTAACAGGCCTAACATGGTAAAAAAAAAAATAATGAAATAAATAAATCACCTGACATTTCGCTATTACAAGTATGGTGCAGTAATAAATATAATATAGTAAAAAGTCATGAGCATAGTAACCATTTATATGTTTAGCCTTAGGCTCAGAAATGATAGAAAATTGTATATTTGAAATTAGCAATAATTTTGTTTTTCATTACGAAGGAGGTGGCTTATGATTTGGATATTTGGGGCTATCTCCTGACTCTGTCAGTCGATGTGGGCAAATTCACAAATAATTAGCCATTATTTGTTCTTCTAAGCCCAAATATCTCTGGTAAATCATTTGTAAATCATATATGCTGCTTTCAAATTGTCTTCTTCAAATGCTAAAGGCTTGTCTCTTATCAAGCAGAATCTCAAGAATGGCAATCAGGCATAACATATTGTCTCCAATTATTATTTGGCCCTTTCTGAGATTCTGCCCATTGAAGAAGCTGAGGTCAGTGGGCTAGCCCCTGATAGCCAACTTCATAGTTAATTATGAATATTTATGGTACATAGTATAGTAATGATATTAGTCTTACTTTGTGGATCTTTGATATTACATTCTATTGTCTCGATTTATCATAAGGATGTACAATATAATATAAACTGATCACTTTGTTATGTCATATATGCATGTATTCCCATAAAAGGTCTATGATAAACTCTAAGCCTACCCAGGCCGGACTCAGTAGCTCATATGCGCATTCGACTGGAGATCAGGAGGAGGTTTGATCCGGCAATGTCCTTTCATGGAATATTTATAGAGTGGTCATGAATTATTCTTCCTTTATTCTCCTATTCTGGAAGATGCAAATAGTTAGTAAATGAATAATGCTTCTTAAAATACTAAGATGCCATTTTGAAAGCTCTGATGTGCTGCACTATTGCCACCCCTGCCAATGTAATATAGCAATTGCTGCTGAACCTCTTGTCCAAATTAAGTCCAGTGTTGCATGCAAGTCACGAAATATGAATCGAACTACAAATATACCGAGCCCTGCTGAAAACGCTACACTACAAAATCTGATTTCCTGGGTAAAGTAATAGTAATCTGCTTTCCTGAATCGCATATGCCATGTGCAGTAGACAGCGTTTATATTATCTCCCCTGCCAATGCTAAATCCCTATTCAAAATTGGTTTTGGGCATACCATCTTTATTTCGGAACCCTTAGTGCCCTTGTGGGTGTAAATAATGTCACAACGCAAATCGCATCAAGGGAGCATGCGTTTTAGTGGACCCATAGTGAATCTTACTAGCTACCTCTGACATCAGTTTGATGCATATGCATGTTCAGAATTTATTCTGTAATGATTATTCTGTAACTCACTTTTCTAACTCGAAACTCACTTTTCTTACTTGAAACTCACTTTTTTAACTCGAAACTCACTTTTCTTACTCAAAACTCACTTTTCTTACTCGAAACTTGCTTTTCTTACTTGAAACACACTTTTTTAACTCTAAAACTCACTTTTCTTACTCACAACTCACTTTTCTCACTCAAAACTCGCTTTTCTTACTCGAAACTCACTTTTCTTACTCGAAATTTGGAAAATACTGTCAACAGGGGAATCTTGCGTCTACAAGTCTGAGAGAGTATGTAGTCTCAGCTGGACACAATGAGAAGGATAAAGTTTTTATCTAATACAGTCCTGCTGAAAGCCCTGAACTGTGGAGACCTGCTAAGTCATAGCACTGCTCTTTTCATACAGTAAATTCCACTTGGGGTATATTTGTGCAACAACACAAGCTGCCCTCACATTATCCCCACTATCCCCCTCCTGTCCCCATAGGCGGGTTAGAGGTGGTGGGGGCAGTTGTTACAAATGGCTTGTGCATTCCGCTAAATAAGTCGGTCTAAATTTATGAACTTCCCATTGTTCAATTCTGGAGAATACAGCATGGGAATCCGGATACTGCAAAGTTATAACATCAAACTTTAAGGCACCAATTGAAATCATCATTTAAATGTTTTACATCATGTGAACGAGACCATACCATGAAGACCCAGGCAAACTTCACAGCGACTGCATCTTTACACTGATTTTGCAGTGATCTGACATATGTGAATGTGGAGGAGAGTGCACTGTCTGTTCAGATATAAGAGACAGTTCTGCAGCCACAATAAATTAAAACCAGCTAATTAATGGATTACTATGCACAAGATGGAAATAATGCTTGTGTTATTTTGACAAGCTGATATGAATCGCATACGCCATGTGCAGTAAACAGCGTTTATATTATCTCCCCTGCCAATGCGAAATCCCTATTGAAATTTGGTTTTGGGCATACCATCTTTATTTGGGAACCCTTAGTGCTCTTGTGGGTGTAAACAATGTGACGTGAACGCAAACGGCATCAAGGGAGCATGCGTTTTAGTGGACCCATAGTGAATCTTAGTTTAGTTAACCAATGGATGTTCCATTGTCTCTATGTAAATAAAACTAAAGTTAATTTTCAATAACCTGAAATTATACCATAGCTGGACCATGGGATTTTCAGTTTTGAAACTTATCTCATGGTTTATTTATAGATCTCACAGGTTTACTTTAGAATGACTGTCAACCCATCAATGCACCTGAACCTCTCTTGGCTAATTCCACAGATGATGACAAATTGAAGATATTTTTCCCAAAAAACAGGTTTTTGTTTTCTGGGAAAAATAAAAATATTTCAAAATGTTGTATGTTGAATTTTGTACTCAGAGTGCAAAGCATCAATTTTCAGCAGACATTTTGAAATATTTTCTTATTTTTCCCAGGAAACATGATTTGATATTTCATGCAAATTGTCTCCAAATGTCAAGTTTTCTGGAAAAAATAAACGTATCATCAATATGTTGTCTGCTGAAATTGCCCAAAGAGTGCTAACCATCAATTTTCAGCAGATGACATTTTGAAATAGTCTTATTTTTTCTCAGGAAACAGGATTTGACTTTTCATGCAAATTGTCTCTATTTAGCGGAATGCACAAGACATTTGTAACCACTTAAAGTCTGTTGGCTGGAAAAAAATAAAAGAATCATCAAATAGATTGTCTGCTGAAATTGCCCAGAGAGTGGTAAAGGTTAGAGGAACTTCAAAATTACTTCTGCACTAAACAACTTTCTATTTATCACATAGTGGCCTAAATTCCCAACATTCAGCATGAAATATCTCACGATGTAGATGGTCTACATGCATGCAAATGTGATAAATCAGTTATACCATGGTTCTGCGCATGTATGTGTGATAATGCACTCGCTCATGCTCGTGCATTATCGCATCATACATGCGCATGAACCATGGTATAACTAAGACTTAACCAATGGATGTTCCATTGTCTGTATGTAAACAAAACTAAGGTTAATTTTCAATAACCAAAAATTATACCATAGCTGGACCATGGGATAATTTTTGGTTTTGAAAATTATCCCATGGTTTATTTATAGATCTCACAGGTGTTCTTTAGAGTGACTGTCAACCCATCAGTGTGCCTTAACCTTTATCACTCTCTGGGCTAATTTTGCAGATGATGACAAATTAATGATATTTTTCCAAAAAAAGAACAAACAGGTTTTTGTTTTCTGGGAAAAATATTTCAAAATGTTGTATGTTGAATTTTGTACCAAGAGTGCTAAGCATTAATTTTCAGCAGGTATTTTGAAATATTTTCTTGTTTTTCCCTTGAAACTTGAAACAGGATTTGATATTTCATGCTAATTGTCTCTAAATGTCAAATTGTTTTCTGGAAAAAATAAACGTATCATCAGTATGTTGCCTGCTGAAATTGCCAAATGAGTGCTAACCATCAATTTTCAGCAGATGACATTTTGAAATAGTTTCTTATTTTTTCTCAGGAAACTGGATTTGACATTTCATGCAAAATTGCCTCTGAAAGAGACAGTTTGAAGGAAATGTCAATTCTGTTGGCTGGAAAAAAATAAGAAAAGTATCATCAAATATATTGTCTGTTGAAATTGCCCAGAGAGTGATAAAGGTTAGAGGAACTTCACAATCACTTGTGCACTGAGCAACTTTCTATTTAAAAATGACACATTAAATTAATAAAAGTATAGTTTTGTAAGAAAAAAAAGCAGTCCCATACATTGGTTAAAACAGATAAACCATTAAATTAATAAAAGTATAGTTTTGTAAGAAAAAAAAGCAGTCCCATACATTGGTTAAAACAGATAAACCATCTCATTTGGGGTCAGACAGTGAAAGGTCACCAAACTATGGTATAATTTACAGTATACCCAAAACCTCGACAATAATCATGGTTTATGTATAACTTACCTCTGAAGTCAGGTTGATGTATATGCATGTTCAGAATTGATTCTGTAATGATTATTCTGTACTCACTTTTCTTAGTCGAAACTCATATTTTTAACTTGAAACTCACTTTTCTTACTCGAAACTGGCTTTTCTTACTTGAAACTCGCTTTTCTTACTCGAAACTCACTTTTCTTACTCGAAATTTTGGAAAGTATTGTCAACAGGGGAATCTTGTGTCTATAAATCTGAGAGAGCATGTAGACTCAGCTAGACACAATGACAACTTTTTATCCAATACAGCCCTGCACTGCGGGGACCTGCACCGCTCTTTTCATACAGTAAATTCCACCAGGGGTATATTTGTACAACCACACAAGCCTGGCACTGCGGGGAGCTGCCCTGCACATTATCCCCGCTATCCCCCTCCCGTCCCCATAGGTGGGTTAGAGGTGGTAGGGGCAGTGGTTACAAATGGCTTGTGCAATCGGCTAAATAAGTCAGTCTAAATTTATGAATTTCCCATTGTTCAGTTTTGGGGAATACGGCATGGGAATCCGATACTGCTAAGTTATAACATCAAACTTTAATGCACCGATTGACACCCAGGATCCAGGGGTGGGCAACAGAGACACATGCACCCCCTCCCCCACCTCCCCGAAGCAACCACTAGTCATACCTTGCCCTGGTATTTTTCGATATTTTGTATTGCAAGAAATACAGGTAGAATCTCTATTGGGAAACTAAACGGCTGGCGAGTAAATACAGTATTGAATGTCATATTATCGATCATGAAGTGACCTCATGATTACCCACAATTCACTTCGATTGCTGGTGCCAATTTCCCTTTTCTATCTTCCTTTAAATTACAACACACAAACTAAAAAAAAAAAATGGCTGTCCTAACCAGCAATGGCACCGCAGAATAATGAGTGATTTTTATTTGTTTTTTTTTTAGCGTTAGACGGGTTGGTTGGAGGAGGGGATGGCAATTTGCTCCCCCCCTTGCCCCACCCCACCCTCCACCCCAACCCACCCAATCTTTATATTTGTGTGGGTGTAGTGGCTGAAGGGGCAGGCAGGATGTCCAGGATTCTGCATGGCTAGCCCCGGTAATTATCAAACTAGCAAGAATTATTCTTGCAGCTTAGAATTTGCCTGCATAAGGCGGAAGGTTTTGTTTGTTTGTTTTGGAGTTTTACGGCCTAGTCAACACTATTTAGGTCATTTTTGAGCTGGTATTTTACCTAAACCACACTTCCTGGGCAGGCTTATACATTAGTGGTTAACCAGTACAGTACAGACAACTGCCCTTCTTGAATCAGAGGAGGGGAGAGAATGACCCATGAAAGAATGTTGCCAACCCCATGCAGCTGGTATCGAACCCTGGACCTCCTGAAAATGACAGAAAAAAAAATTATCTTGCAAAGTTACTGAAATTGGCTTGAAAATAGCTTTGAAATCCACTCTCAGGCAATTACCCTCTCGTGGCTTATGCCGCTTGATTCATGCCTTCAGCATTCAATACCCCGCACCCCATCCAAAGATCTGGGTCCAGCCCTGATTGAAATCATCATTTAAATGTTTTACATCAAGTGAACTAGACCATGCCATGAAGACCCTGGCAAACTTCACATTGACTGCATCTTTACACTAATTTTGCAGTGATCAGACATATATGAATGTAGAGGAGAGTGCACTGTCTGTTCAGATGTAAAAGAGTCAGTTCTGCAGCCACAATAAATTAAAACCAATTAATTTATGGATTACTATGTACAAAATGGAAATAACGTTTGTATTTTTAGCTCACCTGAGCTCTGCTCAGGATGAGCTACTGTGATCACTTTTCGTCTGTCGTCCGTCCGTCCGTCCGTGCGTCCATCCGTCCGTCCGTCCGTGCGTGCGTCCGTCCGTCCGTCCGTCCGTTAACATTTTCAAACGACTTCTTCTCTGAAGCGGCTGAGCCAATTTTGCTCAAATTTCATAGGGAGCCTCCTTAGGGTGGGGGAACGAAAAATTGCTAAAATGGTCGCGGTCCGTTGACCAAGATGGCCGCCACGCCCATATATGGTAAAAACCTTTAAAAATCTTCTTCTCCAGAACCGAGAATGCCTTGGGGCTGAACCTTTGCAGGAATCATCGGGAGGTCTACAAAATTTGCTAAAAGAATTGTCGTACGTTGACGTTTGACCTTTTTACGGCAAGGTCAAATTTGCTTCCCTATGCATTTGTATGGGAAAAACTTTTAAAAATCTTCTTCTACAAAACCGAGCATGCCTTATGGCTGAATCTCTGCATATATCTTCGGGAACAGGAGGGCTACCAAAATTCTGAAATAATGGTCGTACATTGACATTTGACCTTTTTACGGTAAGGTCAGTTTTGCTTCCTTATGCATTTGTATGGGAAAAATGTTCAGAATTTCAAACAACTTCTCCTCTGGAGCCTCTGGGCCAATTTTGCTCAAATTTCATATGGAGCCTCCTTAGGTAGGGGGAACAAAAGACTGCTAAAATGGTCACGGTTCGTTGACCAAGATGGCCGCCATGCCCATATATGGTAAAAACCTTTAAAAATCTTCTTCTCTAGAACCGAGGATGCTTTGGGGATGAATGTTTGCATAAATCATCGGGAACACGGGGTCTACCAATGTTGCTAAAATAATGGTCATACATTGACATTTGATTTTTTTACGGCAAGGTCAAGTTTGCTTCCTTATGCATTTGTATGGGAAAAAACATTTAAAAATCTTATTCTCCAAAACCGAGGATAGCTTGTGGCTGAATCTTTGCATATATCATCTGGAACAGGCGGTCTATCAAAGTTGCTAAAATAATTGTCATACATTGACATTTAACCTTTTTACGGCGAGGTCAAGTTTGCTTCTGTATGCATTTGTATGGGCCCCATACATTTGTATGGAAAAAATGTTGATAATTTCAAATGGCTTTTCCTCTGACGCCTCCGGGCCAGTGTTGCTCAAATTTCATGCAGAGCCTCCGTGGGCAGGAGAATGAAAGATTGCTAAAATGGGTATGGTCCATTGATCAAAATGGCTGCCATGCCCATATATGGTAAAAACCTTTAAAAATCTTCTTCTCCATAAATAAGCCCTGGGTCCTAATCTTTGCACAAATTATGGGGGACAGGAGATCTACCAAAATTGCTAAAATGATGATTCTATGTTGACATTTGACCTTTTTACCTCCAAGGTCAAATTTGCTTCCCCATTTGTATGGGCCATATACATTTATATTGAAAGTATCGAAGTGACTTGTAGATCAACAGTAGTTAAAATTGTTCTGATTGGAAATCTAAGATGGCCATCATCTGATTTATATTTATAATATTTCCCTGCCACTGTGCTGTTTACATGTATAAAATCATGATTCTTCAGAAACCATTTAGCCAATTTCCACCAAATTTCACATTGATCCTTCTGTTGAAATGTGATTGATAGTTTATTCAAATGATTATGCTCCATTGACTGTCAGGCCCATATATTCTTCTTCAAAACTAAGAACTGCTCAAATGATGATATTTTCATTAGTTGCGATGATAGGATTGGAAAAATGTTGCATAACATCTGCATGTCTGCAGTGGCTATGTCACTCAGGTGAGCGAATCTTGGCCCGTGGGCCTCTTGTTTTGACAAGTTGACATGAATCGCTTATGCTGTGTGCAGTAACTAGTGTTTATATTATCTCCCCTGCCAATGCAAAATCCCTATTGAACATTGGTTTTGGGCATACCATCTTTATTTGGGAACTCTTAGTGCCCTTGTGGGTGTAAACAATGTGACGTGAACGCAAAATTAATAGCATCAAGGGAGCATGTGTTTTAGTGGACCCATAATGAATCTTACTTTAGATACCTCTGACATCAGTTTGATGCATATGCTATCCTCCTCCCATCCCCGTAGGTGGGTTAGAGGTGGTGGGGGCAGTGGTTACAAATGGCTTGTGCATTCCGCTAAATAAGTCAGTCTAAATTTATGAACTTTCCATTGTTCAATTCTGGAGAATACGGCACGGGAATCCGGATACTGCAAAGTTATAACATCAAACTTTAATGCACCAATTGAAATCATCATTTAAATCAGACATATGTGAATGTAGAGGAGAGTGCACTGTCCATTCAGATATAAAAGAGAAAGTTCTGCAGCCACAATAAATTAAAACTGATAAATTAATGGATTACTGTGTACACAATGGAAATAACGTATGTGATTTTTGACAAGCTGATATGAATCGCATATGCTGTGTGCAGTAAACAGCATTTATATTATCTCCCCTGCCAATGCAAAATCCCTATTGAAAATTTGTTTTGGGCATACCATCTTTATTTGGGAATCCTCAGTGCCTTTGTGGGTGTAAACAATGTGACGTGAACACAAATTGCATCAAGGGAGCATAGTGAATCTTACTTTAGTTACCTCTGGCGTCAGTTTGATGCATATGCATGTTCAGAATTTATTAGGTAATGATTATTCTGTAACTCACCTTTCTTACTCGAAACTCACTTTTCTTGCTCGAAACTCGCTTTTCTTACTCGAAACTTGCTTTTTTAACCTCACTTTTCTTACTCAGAACTCACTTTTTTTTAACTTGAACTTCACTTTTCTTACTTGAAACTCACTTTCCTTACTCAAAACTCATTACTCAACTAAAAGTGAATCACAAAAAGAATGTACAGAGAAGTGAAATAAGTTCATTTTGACATGTTTGTAAATAGTTTAACTGCCAGGTGGAAACATTTGAGAATAGAGAAAAGAAACTAAATAAATAAAAATGTTGAAAATGGAACTTGGACTTAAATTATGTATAATGAGCTAATCCCATATAACTCATTAAAGTTTAAGTAACCCAAAAGGAGTCCGGTTATAATTCTGTGAACCCCAGATGATTTCAATAAGTCCCTAACAAATCCCTACCAAACCCATATGTAGTGATGAATGTCCACTTTACTTGTCATGACTTAATATGAAAAAACTGGTGGGAGACAAGTGGTATATATAACATTCAAAAAGGGATCTTAGAGCATATGAAAACAATAAAAATGTCCATTTCAACCTGATTAAGGACATAGTTTTTCACCAGTGAATTCTGCATCCTTCAATCCTTCATCCTACTGAACAGAAAACAAAAATATAGCTTATCAGACTATATGTATGTACAATCTTACTCTGGATCTTCATTTGTTCATTAGGTACATTTAGTCAATGCTCATTGACTCTACAAGTTGGATCTTCTGTAAGAAAGTGTATGGTGGCCATTATTTCCACAACTCAAGATCACACTGTGGTGGTTATACTGAAACAGCATATGACCATATGTTCTACAATGTTATGATGAACTATTGTGATTCCTAAATATATTTAACAGTTATACAAGATTTTCAGCTGCATTGTCATCAAAAATCTTGTTGAATGCCTGTGATATTGCTGTACATATGTGCAGATTAGTCCAGATACACACCATTCACACATGAGATACCTTTATTTGCAGGATAAGAGCAATGTAATCATACAATAAATTAGAACTTTGAAATATATGACATTGTGTTGACTCAAGTTAGATGACAGTAATGATGTTGAATAAATAAATCAGTCATTTTCTATCAAATTTATTATGCATAGCAAAAAAAAGTTAGGGATATTTGTGTCTATGGTGGAATAAAAGACATTTCTTAAATCTGAAATTGATATTTACAGACATTTACAGACCAAATCCATCCATTTGAGTCTGTAGCACTAGATGTGTAGGAAAAAATATGTATGGAAGATCACTCGAGTAACCAATAAAACCTCACAAATGTAACTGTCAATATCGCATATGTCCACTTGTTGCACTGATGCAGGACAAACAACGACGACGCATACTCCTGATGAGTCTGGCAATCTGTAGCTGGAGTATCCTTCTCCATTCCTCCTGCAAGGCTGTGCCCAAAGCTTGGAGTGTTCTTGGTTGAGGAACTCTCTGTCATACACACTGGCCGAGAACGTCCCAAAAATGCTCAATTGGCGACAAGTAAGGGGATCGAACAGGCCAGTCAAGATGATCCACATTGTTCTGCTGCAGAAACTGCTGTACTATCCTTGGCCAATGGGGAGCATGACGTGGTGATGTTGAATGAAAGGCAAAACTACTGGCTGTAACACTTCATTGATGTAGCGTTGGCCTGTCAGAATTCCATTAAGCACAACCAGCTCTATATGGGAATGAACGCACATGCCTCCCCATACCATTAGACTTCCTCTTTCATACCGATCATGTTCAACAATGGCACAGTTCGCGTACCTCTCACCTCTGCGACGCCAAACGCGACGTATTCTGTCAAGCATATCCAGCAGAAACTATGACTCATCAGTAAAGAGTACAGTCACCCATTGTTGGTAGTCCATCGATGATGCTGCCATGTCAATGCTAGACTAGCTTGTCTATGTCTCTGGGAAAGTGGCACCCCAACATAAGGTCCCCGAGCTCTAAGTCCAGCCCTGTGAAGTCAATTATGCACGATTTGGACAGACACTTTTGTTCCAGTTCCAGAGAGTCAATCGTGCAGTTGTTCTCCGCTTACTGATTGTGATCTCAAGGCTGACGTGTGCAAGAACCGATCCCGGTCTTGCAACGTAGACCTCGGGTGCCTACTTCGATGTCAGTCTAAAGTGCTGTTGGTTTGGGCAAACTGAGTTCGCAAGCGGCTGATTACACTCAGTGACTCTAGCAACTTGAACTTGCCTCATGCCAGCTTCAAGCATTTCAATAGCTTGTAAGCGCACATCATTTGACAGATGTCGATGTTGTGGCATTCTAACACCAGTAGCACAGATGTTGTCATTATGATCTGATTTGTTAACCAAAAACCTGTTTTCTTTTAAAAGGATTAGCGCTGATGTCATTATTCAGGTGATAAGCAACCCTCAAAGGTGAAAAATGAGCTTTGTGTATTTTGTGACAGTTTTCACTCAACGCTTCTGTTTGATTATGCATGTTTATTCTGTACTAGAGAGTGAAACCGATTCCAATGCTACAGAAACTTATTGTCATTGAATAGACTTTAGACACACCATAATATGATAGCTCGGATTATTGGCGTTTTATACATTTCACTCAACAAATAAAAATATCCCTAACTTTTTTTTGCCATGTATATTATCAGTGGTGAGCACTGAATATTCATTTTGTCAGATTTTTGTCAGAATCTAGCTTGTTGATAACTGCTCAAGGAATGGGACGACAGGAATAGTATGTCATTCCACCACAGTCATTCCACATGCATTCATTCTACATTCCAAGTATGGTAACATTCCCAGTCACCACACTTCCTCCCCACCCCTGTTTCACAACTCTCTGCATGCAACCTCCTGCATTAATAAATGTATAACCTGTAGTTTAATGACACTAGATCTGACTCCCTCTGCACTCCTTTACTAGTTGGATTCTAAAATTCATAATAAAACTTTTGTTTACAGTACAGTCAGTATTCTTTATAACCAGTGGAATGGGGAATCAGATTGATTACTGTGTGTTAGTAGCAAACTAGAAATGTGTCAGTATGACACAGATGCCCCTGCCCAGGGCCATCCTCACCCACACGCAGGTATTTTGCAAAAAAATGAAGTTGAAGACAGGGCCATAACTCTCATAATAATTGACAGATTTTACCCTAAATTGAACTTGACTATATTTTATGATTATATACCTGGGTATAAAATATGAATCCAATACATAAATCAATCTTTTTTAAAAAAATATCGAAAGGAAAACATCTTTTGAAGGTGAAAAAGGGCCATAACTCCCATAATAATGGGTTGATTTTACCCTAATTGGAACTTGACCTCTATTTTATGATTATATACCTGTGTGTTAAATTTGAATTCAAAATACACTAATGTTTTCAAAAGATATCAAACTGAAACTATTTTTCAACGTTGAAAAAGGGCTGCAAACTAAATCCAGCTTGACATACATTTTATGATTATATACCTGTGTATAAAATTTGAATCCAATACACTAATCTTTTCAAAAGATATCGAACGGAAACCATTTTTCAACTATTTTTCAACATTGATAAAGGGCCGTAACTCCAAAAATAATTGGCGGATTTTACCCTAAATCAAACTTGACCTATATTTTATAATTATATGCTGGTGTATAAAATATGAATCCAATTCACTAATCTTTTCAAATGTTATGGAACTGAAACCATTTTTCAAAGTTGAAAAAGGGCCATAACTCCAAAAATAATTGGTGGATTTTACCCTAAATCTTACTTGACCTACGTTTCAGATTATATACCTGTGCATGAAATTTGAATCCAATACACTAATCTTTTCAAAAGATATCGAACGGAAACCATTTTTCAACTATTTTTCAACATTGATAAAGGGCCGTTACTCCAAAAATAATTGGTGGATTTTACCCTAAATTGAACTTGACCTATATTTTATTTATATGCTTGTGTATAAAATATGAATCCAATACACTAATCTTTTCCAAAGTTATGGAACGGAAACCATTTTTCAAAGTTGAAAAACGGCCATAACTCCAAAAATAATAGATGGATTTTACTCTGAATCGAAGTTGACCTACATTTTATAATTATATACCTGTATACAAAATTTCAATCAAATACACCAATCCTTTCAAATTGAAAATTTTTCAAAGTTGAAAAGGGCCATAACTCCCAAAATAATCAGTGGATTGTACCTTAAATTGAACTTGACCTACATTTTATGATTATATACCTGAGTATAAAATTTCAGTCCAATACACCAATCCTTTCAAAAGATATCGCACAGAAACCAAAAGTGTTACGTACGGGACGGATGGGACGGACGGACGGGATGGATGTACGGACGGACAGCGGTGATACTATATGCCCCCCCCCCCCCCCCCCCCCCCCCCCGCATTGAAAATGGCTGGGCCATAAAAAAAACTATATATATTTCTTTATTTTAATGTCTGCTCAAGAAACTCTGTGGTTTCAGGATGATAAGACGAGAAAATGAATTTTAATTTCTTTGTGTAGTGAAAATTCTTGTCTTGAGTAGGCTTTGAAAATAATTGTTAGAGAAACAAAATGCTGCCTAAACCTATGCGCCTATAAAAATAGGATAAATACTTAATTACACAAACAGAGTGTGTTGTTGAATAGCTGTTTATAAATGGTTTTTGTCTCTGGAATATCATTGATTTTAGAGTATTCATTGGCTTGACATCCAGCAACTCATTCCTAGTGGCTAATACAATACTGCTCTTCACATATTCACTCCTAGTAGGCCTGAGCTGGAATCTGCTGCACTCATCTCCTCTCATTTCTAGGGATAGCTATTTGTTTATTGTGTCTTTGGAAATAAGACTGTGTATGATGTGAATTTCAATCATTGTGGAGTTAATTGAGTTTAAATATCAGTAAATTGTGACAGTCTGACAGTAGCTTATGTTAAAGAGTGTTGGGTAATGTAGCAAGTTGTGTTTAAATCTTCAACTTTTGTGGACTACTGTGTTCTAACAGAAATACAATTGTGAGGATTAAATCTATAGACACAGCCTATGTGGACGATTTAATCTATAGACACAGCTTATATTGAAACAGTAGTAGCAAAGGTAATTTTCTTAAACTTTCTGCTTCCCAATCAGCATGGGTCCCTGTATGCATGCCTATGTAAAATGTGTTCTGTATCACATCATTTTTACATTATAAAAACAGGGCTGACTGTTTGGTTTGCCCAATAAAATGCCCTGTATCAAAATCGCAGCAGATGACATATAAATTTTATTATTTTTAAGAGAAAATAAGGCTTGGAATCTCATGTGACTCATCCGCTAGGCAGATGATTCACATGACATGCCAAGCAATGTTTTCTCTGAAAAAAAATTCAAAATGTCATCTGCTGCAGTTGTGATTGGGACTTCAAGGGTTAATAAGTCCACTTATATTGATATATGCAGCGCAATAACTGATAAAGCTTAATTTCATTTTTTAAGAACAGAAATGCCATGAAAATTTGCCAAAGTGTGTATACTACCATATATCCCAGTTTTCACTATATTATAGGGGAACATGGGGATTCAGAGTACATAGACATAATGTTTTCCAAACAATTGCAGCTTAAATATAAATACCAACTCAGTGTGTGAAATATGTATGAGAGCCACCTTAGAGACCAAAACAATCTCATTATAACAGAGAGGTAGGCTGTCCTGTTATATAATGCTCACAAAAATAGGGGTTTGATTTTAAAGTCTGCAGAAAAACAAAGAATAATTTAGTCAGCTCAAAAAGAGTCACATTTTCACTTCTGAAATTTATACTTACATGATACTAAATATACATAAAGTCTGGCAGAAAATTGTAAACTCTACTTAGCTGTGATGTTGCTGCACATATGCACAGATTAATACAGTTCCACTCCATTCACACATGAAATACCTTTATTTGAGGATAAAACTGTTAGATTGACTCATGTTAGAAGATAAATAAATAAATAAATCAGTGTTTATCAAACCATTAGCAGTGAACACTGAATATCTAGTTCACAACCCATAAATAAAAATGTGAAACAATAATACCCCACCATTATCATGTCATGGGCAGATAACTCTATCAAAAACTGATGAAATTTGCCCATTAGCAATCCCAAACCAGATTTCCACAATATAAATGCACATACATGTATCAAGTTTGGTGATATAGAGATTTCTAAAGTTATTGTCTTGAAACAGAAATACAGATGTGTCATGGGCAGATAACTGTCAAAAATTGATGAAAATTGCCCATTAGCAATCCCAAACCAGATCTCCACAATATCAATGCACATACCAAGTTTGGGGGTGATTGGGTGTGGCGAAGGTATTGTGTATTTTACGTCACTGGGGCGTCCAGCTGATATTGGCTAACAGTTGGGCAAGGCTTGCTATCCTTGTAGCAGGTAAGGGTAGAGGGGGAATGTTTTTATTATGCCCCCGCCATTTTCAATGGGGGGGCATATAGTATCACCGCTGTCCCGTACGTAACACTTTTGGTTTCCGTGCGATATCTTTTGAAAGGATTGGTGTATTGGATTGAAATTTTATACACAGGTATATAATCATAAAATACAGATCAAGTTCGATTTAGGGTAAAATCCACCAATTATTTTGGGAGTTATGGCCCTTTTCAACTTTGAAAAATTTTAAACTTTGAAAAATGGTTTCCGTGCGATATCTTTTGAAGGGGTTGGTATATTGGAGTGAAATTTTGTACACAGGTATATAATCATAAAATGTAGGTCAAGTTCGATTTAGGGTAAAATCCACCAATTATTTTTGGAGTTACGGCCCTTTATCAATGTTGAAAAATAGTTGAAAATGGTTTCCGTTTGATATCTTTTGAAAAGATTAGTGCATTGGATTCAAATTTTATACACAGGTATATAATCATAAAATGTAGGTCAAGTTCAATTTAGGGTAAAATCCACCAATTATTTTTGGAGTTACGGCCCTTTATCAATGTTGAAAAATAGTTGAAAAATGGTTTTCGTTTGATATCTTTTGAAAAGATTAGTGTATTGGATTCAAATTTTATACACAGGTATATAATCATAAAATGTAGGTCAAGTACGATTCAGGGTAAAATCCACCAATTTTTTTGGAGTTATGGCCCTTTTTCAACTTTGAAAAATGGTGTCCATTCGATAACATTTTAAAAGATTAGTGAATTGGATTCATATTTTATACAGAAGCATATAATTATAAAATATAGGTCAAGTTTGATTTAGGGTAAAATCCACCAATTATTTTTGGAGTTATGGCCCTTTATCAATGTTGAAAAATAGTTGAAAAATGGTTTCCGTTCAATATCTTTTCATCTGGACCCCCCAGGTTTACCTTTTGGTTAACCTTTTTTCAAAGTTGTGTTACCGTTATTCTTCAGCCCATTGCTTTCATATTTAGTAGAGATAGAGAGGATGACCAGTAGGTGTGTCAAGTGCAAGAGAGACAACTCTAGCTGTTTGGAGTTACCTCCCATAGTTTTTAAATCTTGTGCGGCCCATAACTCTAAAACCCTTTAAGGTATTTTCATGATATTTCACCATTAGGTAGAGGACATTGAGTAGGTGTGTCTCGTACAAGAAAGACAACTCTAACTGACTGTGTTCTTGAGTTATCTCCCATAGTTATAAAATCTTGTACAGGCCATAACAATAACTCTTTGAGATATTTTCATGATACTTGATCAAGTTGTAGAGGACATTGAATAGGTGTGTCACATACGAGAACAACAACTCTAGCTGATTCCTTTTTGGGAGTTATCTCCCATAGTTGTTAAATCTTGTGCGTCCCTTAACTCTAAAACCTTATAAGTTATTTTCATGATACTTCACCAATAGGTAGAGGACATTGAGCAGGGGTGTCGCATACAATAATGACAACTCTAACTGACTGCGTTCTGGAGTTATCTCCCATAGTTATGAAATCTTGTGCAGGCAATAACTCAATAACCCTTTGAGATATTATCATGATACTTGATCAAGTTGTAGAGGACATTGAGTAGGTGTGTCACATAACAAGAACAACAACTCTGACTCAGTTCTGGAGTTATCTTCCATATTTGTTAAATCTTGTGCAGGCCATAACTCTTCAACCTTTTGAGATATTTTTATGATACTTCATCAAGTTGTAGAGGACATTGAGTTGGCATGTCATGTACACAAAAGACAAGTCTGACTCCATTTTTGAGTTATCTCCCATATGTTTTAAATTTGCTGATGGTCATAACTTCTCTGCCAGTTGAGATTTTTTGTTGATAATTAATAGGGATGCTTAGAACATTAAGAAGGAGTGTTGCATTTAAAAATTGTAACTATGGGTTACTCATTACTCCATTTATTTTCAATTATCTTCCCTGGTTGTAAAATCTTGTGCAGGCCATAACTCTTTAACCAGTTGAGACATTTTGATGATAGTATGTAGAGATGCTTAGAACATAAACAATATGTAAGGACAAGTCTGACCTACAGAATGTTGGAGTTACCTCCCTTACTTACACTTCGGATGCAGATTTATCAGCAATGCATGCAGCAGGCTTTATTTTTCTCATTATTTTTGGATTCTTTGTTGAAAATCACTTACTAGCGAACACAAAATTGAGTTTCTCAGACTAATGGCTGAAGAGTTACAGGCCTTGCAGGCAAAGGGCCTTATATTTCTCATTATTTTTGGATTCTTTGTTGAAAATCACTTACTAGCGAACACAAAATCCAGTTTCTATGACTTACAGTTTGAGAGTTATAATCTTTGCAGGCAACAGGCCTTATTTTTCTCATTATTTTTGGATTCTTTGTTGAAAATCACATACTAGCAAACAAAAAATCCAGTTTCCATGACTTACAGTTTGAGAGTTATAATCATTGCAGGCAAGGGGCCTTATTTTTCTCATTATTTTCAGTTTCTTTGTTGAAAAACACAAACTCCAGTTTCTACAACTTATGGTTTTAGAGTTCTGTGTCTGATTCACAGTTGTGGAGTTATCACCCATTGCAGGGTTAAACAAGTGTATCCCTTGATAAAATTACATCTCTGATGCCCTAGATTGAAAAAAGACTGCCATTTGTGGTGCGGTCAGGGGATTTGCCATCTCTTTTGATGGCTATTTTTTCAAGTTAACTCCCCCAAATGAATTTCTAAGCCAAATTCTTGTGCACTTCATAACTTCTAAATGGTTTGAAATGTTTTGATAATATTTGGTAGAGGCATAGATAAGGGCAAGTAGGCATGCCCTGTATAAGAGAGACAATGCTGACTTTCTTTGTTAGGTACCTGAAGCCGAAAGCTTGTGCAGCCAAAATTGAATTTTGGACGGATTTTTCATAAATCTGTCCTTTAAAATAGCGATGTCATGGCCGTGGGCATTGGGTCTTCCGAGGTTTACCTTTTCATTGACCTTTTGAAAAACCTGCCCATAATGCGTTAGGCATTTTTCTTGTTTTAAAAAAGTTTGTTTAAGGGTAAAATCTGCAATTATTATGAGAGTTATGGCCCTTTTTCAACTTCATTTTTTGCAAAATACCTGCGTGTGGGTGAGGATGGCCCTGGGTGGGGGCATCTGTGTCATACTGACACATTTCTAGTTTCTTCAGTTTCATTCCTGTTTCTGTTTCTTCCCTGTCCCTCTTTTTCATCTCCTCTACTATTTCTTCTATCTCTTTTCTCCTTTTCTCTGGGAGATGACACAAAATGACCCACAAGGGTTGACGTGTGGTTAAACCCCAACACAATCAAAAACATACCAAGTTTGGTAAAAATCCATTAATATTTACTCAAGTTATCATCCATAAAAGAAAATACAGGCATACTACGGGCAGATAACTCCATCAAAAATTGACAGAATTTGCCCATTAGCAATCCCAAACCAGATCTCCACAATATCAATGCACATACAAAGTTTGGTGAAAGTTATTGTTCGGAAACAAAACTGTAACAGGGTTTTCTTCGTATAAATATACTATAGGTTTCTCTATATATATTGTTTGTATAAATTTAAGTAAGAGGCAAACCATCATTTATTTTCCATTTTTATTTTAATACTGTATTTACAACAACATGTATGTAGCATGCAGGGGGCAGAGCCCCTGCTAAAAGTTAATATATTGTCTGTTCACATTTTGTGCTTTCTACACAGTCAGCCAAAGTATAGATGTTGACTCTTTGAAGGCTAACCTAAAACTGATTTTGTTGATCAGACTTTTTTTTTTTATTATTTCCTTAAATGTTTAATTAGCCTATCAAATTTTAGTGTTGTTTATAAATGGTCCAATCAACATGACTTTAAATCTAATTTTCAATCTTTTTGATGTTATCTAAATATTGACAGCAATTGATCTCTGCCATCTTAATGCATAGATTGCAGGAAGTACATTTAACAAAATGTAATAAAATGAACATAAAACTGTTAAGTAAATGTAGTAGATTGTAAACCAATTCCTTGAGAAAACTTTAGGCTATTGAAACTCATTAACACAACAAAATTATTGATAAGTATTGATAAAGATATGAAATAATTATAATTTAATTGTCTATTTAACAAAACTCTAAAAGATCCAAAATTTCCTTATTACAAAACTACGGACATGTTGTGGGCAGATAACTCTGTCAAAAAATGACAAAATTTGCCCATTAGCAATCCCAAACCAGATATTCACAATATCAATGCACATACCAAGTTTGGTGACAGTCCATTGGGATTTACTCAAGTTATTGTCCGGAAATGAAAATATGGACAGACGGATAACAGACAGATGGATGGATGGGCGGACGGATGGACAGATGCACACCAATGTGAAACTATAATACCCTGCCACTATCGTGTGGCGGGGTATCAAAAGCATCTATCAACCTTGATGATCCTCTCAACAAAATGCTCTGTATACATTGGGATTCAGCTTTATTTCTGTTGTCAAACAGTTCATATCTCCTTTGCTCTGGAGAAGAGAGAATTTATTTTCCTATGTTATAAACTTCAACCCTTATCCTGCTGTTTGCGACATATTACACACTGGCACATATCATCTTTCGCTGCTGCATGTACTTGCCAAAGTTCAACCCTATTTACCCACATGTGTAAGCTCACAGATGGAAGGTTGTAAGCTCACAGATGTTATATTTGATTGGCCGATAGGATGATTTCTTGCTGTTATAATAATTTTTCTGATGGGATACAGCTAATAGTAATAATAGTAATATTGGTATTTCTAATGGAAAAGTTGATGGTGGATTTTCTACCAATTCAAAATAGCATCAGTCATTGAAATTGCAATTTAGTGCTGATTTTAATGGTGATTTTAGAGGTAATATCAGTGAAGATAGATTTATTTTCTGGACTTAATAAATTAGTATAGTATAGTAACTGTTACAAGTCAGTTTAGATGAAATTTCAGTGGTGAAATATGGGAAATGGCACTAATACTGGAGAGAAAAAACTGGAAGTTTGGTGGGTGGGGTATGGCAAGGCAGGAGTGCTGGTACAAAATTGCTTGAAAAGGCACTGATATGCCAAAGAACTTGAAAACTAGCACAGAATATAGTAGAAACATGAAATATAATATTTTTTCCTGATGCACAATAATTTATTTAAAAAATGAGGCCATGAAACACAAGGGTGCAATGTTTTTTTTTTCCTATTTTTTTGTAAATTCACAATCTTTTTTACAAAATATATATATACTCAGTGCCATTGAAAATGCATCATCTATTTTAGATATACATATTTTATGTGACACTGACCATGGGTCCCCCAGGGGTATGCCCCACCCCCTCCAGTTCATATAATTAATATCTCAGGAACCATTCAGAACCCCACCCCCTAAACCATATATATTGTTGTTTCTTATGATAAGACACATTCAGTGACACCGACCGTGAGTCCCCCGGGGTATGAAATATGTATATCTAAAATAGATGACACATATTCAATGGCGTTGAGTATATATATGTTCTACAAACAAAAAAATTTATATTGGTTATCATAATATGCCTTTTGTAGATCTAGTTTTTCATCTGCTGCAGGGAATGCCAAAAGTATCCTGAAAAAATATCCAAGACCAGATGCACCTAGTAGTCCTATCTTTCACAGCACAATAAGGGTTAAGACAAAGTTCATGAAATTATATACAGGTGAAACTTCCATGTCAATGAGTAAATAAAAACAAGTTTAAGCTTTTCAAAAAAGCTTGCAATCTTTCCAGGCCTTTTTAGCTCACCTGAGCTAAAGGCTCAGGATGAGCTATTGTGATCACTTGCCGTCCATCCTTCATCCATTCGTCCGTCATTGTTCTGTCTGTCCACACCTTTGAACAACTTCTCTTCTGAAACCCTTAGGCCAATTTTCTTCAAACTTCATGTGGAACCTTCTGTTAAAGGAGAATTGAAAATTTGTTCAATTGGTCAAGGTTCGTTAATCAAGATGGCCGCCATGCCCATATATGGTAGAAATACTTAAAAGTCTTCTTCTTCAGAACAAAGAAAGCTTTGGGGCTGAATCTAGGTATATAGCATCAGAGACTCAAGGTCTACCAAATTTGTTCAAATTATGACCATAGGTTGACCTTTGATCCTTTTATGGCAAGGTAAAATTTGCGCCTCTTTACATTTATATGGAGAAAATGCCTAAAAGTCATTTTCTCAAAATGTATTAAAGACTAATGGCTGAAACTTACAATGTATGATTAAAGTAGCAATCAAAATTTTGTCCCCTGGAGGTTATCATATACAAGCATAAAATTGTGTTATTCTTTAAATGTCTTCTTCTCTGAAATTGCTTGAGCAATTTTCACCAGATTTCACATAGGGCCTTCTGTCGAAAGGTATTGACAATTTGTTAGAATGGTTCCGCAGCATCGAACAAGATGGCTGCCATGCCCATATATTGTAAAAACACTTAAAAATCTTCTTTTCCAGAACCAAGAAAGCTTTGAGGCTGAATCTTGGTATATAGCATTGGGGACACAAGGTCTACCAAGATTGTTGGAATGATGACAGTAGGTTGACCTTTGACCTATTTATGGCAAAGTCAAATTTGCATCCCTATATATTTATATGGGGAAAATGTTGAAAAGTCATTTTCTCCAAATGAATTGAAGACTAATGGCTGAAATTTGCAATGTATGATTAAAGTAGTAAAACTTTTTAGTTACAACCAAAATTTTGTCCCCTGTGGGTTATCTGCCTTTGCCCCGGGGCTATATACATATATAAAATTGTGTAACTTTTAAATGTCTTCTTCTCTGAAACTGTGTGAGCAATTTTCACCAGATTTCATATAGGGCCTTCTGTCGAAAGGTATTGACAATTTGTTAGAATGGTTCCGCGGCATCGAACAAGATGGCTGCCATGCCCATATATGGTAAAAACACTTAAAAATCTTCTTTTCCAGAACCAAGAAAGCTTTGAGGCTGAATCTTGGTATATAGCATTGGGGACTCAAGGTCCACCAAGTTTGTTCAAATGATGGTCGTGGGTTGACCTTTGGTCTTTTAACGGCAAGGTCAAATTTGTGCCCCCATACATATATGGGGAAAATGTTATATGGTTCCCTTTCAAGGTGATTGTAGACGCTGCGGTGATATGAGAAGCTGGAATGGTGTATAAATATTATGCACTGAAGTTTTCTTCTGATTACATGTCTGTTTCAGGAAACTGGTTTCCTCATCCACTGAAATAACTTTGGCTTGTAGTTTTTGGGAGTGTATGTGCATCTTGGTTTCTGTTTATTAATGACCTGGTTCAACTGCTGTGCCAATTTATTCCGTCCTTAAGAATAATTAGTTGGGATTGTCTGTATTACAGGGCTTCTGCTTCTGCTGAATTAACCTGTTTAAAAAATAAATCCAGTGGACTGCTCCTAGTAGCAGAATTTATAAGGGGTGTCTCATGGACAATAGTAGGTGGTTGTATGTCTGGTGTTCCGGCATTTTCAGCCTCTTGAATAAGTGGAGAGAATAGTGTTAGTCTGTCACACAGTTCTCTGAAGACTGAGTCTTTCCAGGTTGTGCTGCCAGTTCCTTTTGGTTTTTATACAGAGTAAGAACAACTTTCTGCTCATTAGCAAAGGTACTAGTTGTAATGGCATAGTTGTTCTTATTGGTTTGAAAGTCATATTTTTCAGTTAAGAGATCTGCTATTTCATCATAGGTTTCTTTATTGTAAAACATAACTGTGTAACAGTCACTTCTTTTGATGCAGTCATACTGCAAATATTTCTTAAGACAGTGTCATTATTGTCAGTGTCGTGGTTTTCTTTGCTGAATAAATCAGTAGATTTGTTTCTCTACTACTCATGACAATGTAACTTACGCTACCCTCCATTCCCCCAGAAGCGCCGACTACGATTACCAGCCATGTAAAACCACCGCAACCTTTATTCTGCACTTGTCACCCAGTGACTGAAATCATTAACTGTGAAATCATGGACTTCATGACCACAAACCTGTTAAATTTCCTCTTTGCTCAGCACTTTTACAAGCAATAGGACATGTTGGATAATTTATCCAGGGTATTTCCTAGGCTTGAGCAGCCCAATTTCCCCCGGTGTGCTTTCAAATTATTTTTGTTTAGACATTATTATTGCCATGTTGTTTTCTCTATTTTCTGTTTTATTTCAGAATTTGGAGTTCATTTTTAAGATGTTGAATAGATGTTCAGGTAAGCAAGGAAGGGGTTGTTCTTGTTTCCTCGCGGACAATCAGCTTATTTGTCATTCATACAGGGATTGTTCTCAGGATTATCCCTGCAATGTTTGCTCCGACTGGTCAACTTTGACGTGGTCTAAATCTATTAAAGCCATTTCTAAGTTGTCAAGGCGGACGAACTTAGACAAGACTGGGAAAAAGATGCAGACGGAGGGTGCTTCTAGGGAGTCCTCCCGACCCTTGCAAGAGGGTAACGAGGCTCCTGTCACCGACCAAATGGTTAGTGATGTGGAAGTTCCCTCCTCCCTTGCTTTGACGGCTGGTTCAAACCTTGGGGCTCCTCTTCCTGAGTGTTCCACAGCCGGAAACTGTACTGGAAACTCTTCCCAGTCTGCATGTCGAAGGGAATCTGAAGGTGATTCGGGTAACCAGCGACCTAGACCTTCTGAATGACTGTTGAGATGTCAGACCATTCGACACAATGATAGGGTCCATGGCTCCCATTCTCGTTCAAGGCGGTCCCATCGTTCCCCGTCTGGAAGTACTTACCGGCGTCCAAGAGCCTACTGCTCTCGAAGCCGTGGTAAAAGCCGCTCGGCTATTCATTCCCATAGCCGCTGTCATTACTGCTCAATTAGTACTACCAAGAATTATTGTTCTAGATCTTGTATTCAGAGTTTTTCGAGATCAAGCTCTGGTTCTTTCAATAGCCATGGCTGGCGACCCAGGTGTGGCCATAGCCACCACTACGGGCGTAGCCATAGCTGCCACTCCAGGCGTGGCCACAGGCCTCACCGTGGACACCATTCACACTCTGAAATGACCAGCCGGTGATCTCATCACAGGAGCAGACGCTCCCGTTCGCATGGTCGTAGGCATATAACCTGCTCACCTTCTGTGTCAAGCGGTTCAAGCCATCCATCTCTGGAACCAAAGAGGAGGCTTAGGTTTCAGAATGAAAGTACTCCCCCGTCGTTGGTTTCTACAAACACAGCGAGTGTTATTTTTTTATTTTCAGCTATTTCTGCCACAGCCTCTCAATCCAGTATGCGTGATAATGTTGTTCACGGTGTACAACCGGATATGTGGAATTTGATCTGTCAAATTTTGACCGAAGAATTGAGATCCACTACCGCCATTCGGAAACGGTCTTGATCAGGGCATGATAGAAGGGTTAGGAGAAATTCTCCATCTCTTTCTAATCCTTCGAATGTAGATAAAACCTCTCAGTCAACTTGTAACACGGATAGTACTGAGGTTGGGGATAGGGGCCTAAGGGCTAAATCCCCACTGATAATATTTTCTCTGTTATTCAGGAACCGGAAATATTGCTCAGACTGGAACCTGGAGAGAAAATTGATGATTCTGGTGATGAATCGGGTGATCAAGAGAATGAGGAGTCTGACAATTTGGTACAGCCTTTATTAGCTTCTCAGTTGTCATATGTTGAGGCCTTGGTCTCTCTTCACAGCAGGCTAGGTCCTCAACTTTGCCCTGAATTGACTCAACCTGAAACCCAATCAGGTGCATCTGCCTTGGACTTCTTTAGTAAGAAATCAACCAAAACTGTCCAGCCAGTCCTTCCTCAAAGTCGTTTAATTTTGGAGCAAATTTCCAAAATTAATTCTAAGATCCAAGGACCCAATCCTATTCAAGGATCACCATTAGACAGTTATCCTAAGGGTATGGGGAACAATAGGTTTCCCAGTTTAATGATGAAACCTAAGGTGTTTGGTCAGGATTCGTATAGAATTGCTGATTGCAGTTACAATTGAATCCCCCTCCTATAGATCCATCTTTCAGAGAGGTTCTTAGGCAAGGGGCTTCATTTCCTACTTCTCACAATATCCAGTTGTCACACCTGGAAATTTGGGAGAAACTGGCAAGAGCAGGTATCCATATTACCTCCCATGCAGATATGTTTCTGTATGGCATTCTTTCAGCGTTGAAGAGCCCAACGCTTTCTCAGTCAGATCTAGCGGAAGTGTGTAGGTATTTGGAATCGCTAGCACAGTCACATATGCATCTGTTTGATGTATTGATAAGACTTGCTAGTGGTCCATTGCTTGCCAGACACGATGCGTATCTGGACAAGTGTGCCTTAGACTCTTCAGTGAAGGCCTCACTTAGAGTTCAGCCTTTGGAGTCTTCAATGCTTTTTGGCTCTAAGATTCCAGAAGTGGCGAAATGCTATAAGGAGGACCTGACAAGGAGAAGTCTGCAGAGAGCAATGGCACCTCAGCCTCTCCCTAAGAAGAAGAAAAAGACTGGAGCTAAGTCTGAAGACACCAGACTAGTTGTTAACTCTTCAGAGAATGGACAGCGTCAGAGAGTGGACGGCGTCAGGTTTTTTCCCAACCAGCTACTTCCATTCAAGCTCCACAGCAAGGTTCTCATCCCAACAGGTTTATAAAACCTAAAGGGAAGAAGAACAGGAATCAAAAGTAGGGGTGCCCGTTTCTGCCAGGTCTGCCCGGACTCTTTGGAGTCATCGGGCTTAATCAAGTACAGTTTGCCAAAACCAGACATACCCACCAGTGGCAGGCTGTATCACTTTTGTCAGGCCTGGCAAAAGATCCCCACAGACCAGTGGACACAGTCTGTGATAAGTGGGTTTCATATTCAATTTCGTGTCCATCCCAAATTGGCCAGAGTAGTTCCTTAGTTTTTGAGGAAATCTACAGCATATCCAGAGAAGATTCGACTCATTCAAGAGGAGATAGAATCCATGCTGGAAAAGTGTCGTCACCAGGGAATGCGTTTGCGTGCATACCTGGATGATTGGCTCCAGCCTTCAACCTCCCAGTCCCTGTCCATTCAACACTGGGATCAGTTACTGCGGATGGTTTTGAGCCTGGGATTTGTCCCAAATTGGGACAAATCAGAGCTAATTCCCAGTCAAATGTTCTGTTTCCTGGGTGCTCGATTCAATCTGGAGAAGGGTATATTGGACCTTCTCTGGACAGGATAGTGAGATTGTAAATGATAATACAGAAGATGTTGGCATCTCATTCAGCATCTGCCCGGGAAATTCATTCTTTACTCGGACAGATGGAATCTGTGGCCCATCTCCTACCTTATGGCCAGGCTCACAAGTGTTTACTACAATGGCATGTGAAAGACCGGTGGTCTCAGGCAACCCAGTCTTTGGACTACCATATTTCGCTGGGTCCTTGTTTCAGACAAGCAGTAGAGCAATGGCTGAACAAGGATTTTCTTCATGCTATGGTTCCACTGATTCTTCCACAACCAGACTTCTGTCTGTTCACAGATGCGAGTCTGGTGGGCTGGGGCACCCATCTGGGCAATCTCTGTTTCAGGCCAGCGGTCTGTTCAATGAAGCAAAGAACACACAAATGTTCTGGAACTCCGAGCAGTTTGGTTAGCTCTGAAGTTTGATTTTTCCCACACATAGATCTGTTTGCCACGAGACTAAACAATCAACTACTAACCTTTGTGTCTCCATTTCACGACCCCTTAGCTTGGGCAGTGGATGCGATGTCCCTGTTCTGGGAGGGAATGTTATCATATGCATTTCCTCCCATCCCCCTTCATTTGAAGATACTATTGAAAATGGAGAAAGACTTGCTTGGTCATTTTTGATAGCTCCATGCTGGGAAAGTCACCCATGCTTTCAAGTGCTGTTGTCTCTGCTGGTTGCTCCAGCGATCAAACTTCCTTGTAGGCAGGATCTTCTGATCCAACCTCATTCTCATCTTACTCATCCGAAACCAGAAATATTCAAACTGCATGCTTGGATGTGCTGCAGGGAGGTCTCGAGAAGGCAGGATTTTCTAAAAGATCTGCCGAGAGAGTCTGTGCCACTAAAACAGCTTCCACACAATCTCTCTACAATTACCGTTGGAATGCTTGGATGGATTGGTGTCTCAAACGGGAGATGGATCCCGTCAATCCATCTGTAATGGCTTTAGCAGACTTCCTTATCTTCCTGTTTGAAGAGAAGAAGCTGGCTCCTGTTTCAGTTAAAGGATACAGGTCAGCCAATTCATCCATGCTGAAGCATTTATCTTCAGTGCATTTTTCTTTGGATCCTGTACTCTCTGATATCATAAAGAGTATGGAATTTGAAAAAAACAGTGGTCAGTAAGGTTGTTCTTCATTGGGATTTTTTCCTTGTTTTAGGCTGCCTCAAGGAGTCTCCCTTTGAGCCGATGTCTTCTTGTTCACCTAAATGCTTGACTCAGAAAACAGTTTTTCTGATCACACTTGCTTCAGGTCGGAGGCGTAGTGAAATTCATGCATTATCTGCCTCTTCCGGCTCTGTCAATTTCTCAGCAGACTAAGCTCAGTTAAACTGCATTTTTATGCTTTACGTTTTTATATGAGACGGACTAGAAGCTGTTGGAGGAAAAGAAAAAGACTCTTTATTTCCTTTGTTAAGAATTATGACAAGGAAATAAGTCCTTCTACAATATCCAGGTGGATTGTGGATACTGTTTGCTTTGCTTATGATCAGAAATGCAGTTCCACATCTACCAAGATTTGTGCTCATGAACTAAGGGCTTTGAGTGCAAGTTTTGCTTGGCTAAATGGGGTCCCCTTGGATGCTGTTCTCAGGGCCGTTTTTTGGTGCTCTGAGGATTCCTTCATTAGATTTTATCTAACAGATACAGCAGGAATCAATGGGAAGTTATTTTCTCTGGGTCCCGTTGTGGCTTCACTGACTGTAATTTCCTCTTCTGTTTAATTCATTTCCCGGTGATCATATGGTTGAACACTGTGTTAAAAATTTTTAATCCCGCCTTTTGTGACGTCATAATTATGCACATGGCGGATTGATACATTGTGGTCAAAAGCGAAAGTAAAGTTTATTTTTACCACTTTTGAGTGTTTTTTCGCTTATTTTGTTTCGAGGTTTCGTTTTATTTATCACTCCTTTATTAGGGGAGTGCATATGCAACGCAGCTTTGGGTCTGGACTTACGGGGAAAACAACACGTTTGTTTTTTTGCTAAAGTCATATTTGTAAGTGTCAAATTAGACATGTCTGGGTTATTTGGGCAAATTGCTCAGTTACCAGCCTGAATTCTACTTACACACGATCCACTTTCGTCCTAATCGTACGATCCAGTTTCGTCCTAATCGGACCACCTCAAGTTGCATAGCACAATGATACCTCCTGAGAAATTGGTAAGTTCCTTTATTCTTGTTTTTATATTGTGAATTTATCAGATTTCCCCACTGTCCATGTGAGATTAAATCTAATGAGCATAAGTTACATTGTTGTGAGTACTAGAGAAACAAATTTTATATGTTGTTTTAACATAAATATTTGTGATCTATACTCAAGACAGTGTAACAACAAGGCCAGCGTTTATATATTTATATAAACTCCCAACCTCCCCGCTAATCTGTTTATTTTCCTCGCAAAGAGGTAATTTAACAGGTTTGTTGTCATGAAGTCCGTGATTTCATGGTTAATGATTTCAGTCACTGAGTGACAAGTGCGGAATAAAGTTTGCGGCTGTCTTACACAGCTGGTAATCATAGTCGGCGCTTCTGGGGGAATGGAGGGTAGCATAAGTTACATTATCATGAGTATAGATCACAAATATTTATGTTAAAACAACATATAAATTTTATCATAACTTGTGCAGACAGCTGCTAGTATTTTCTTTTTCACAATTTCTTTTCCATTATCAGGTCGAGTTGCACCCAATATCCCTTCTTGTACTGTTTTACTATGGTATTTACTATGGAATTTTAATCACCTTATAAACGACAGATTATATGAATTTGACCTTGTAGCTTTTTACATCACTGGCAGCTGGCCAGTGATTCAGTTTGACTAGTCTGTCTCTGCAGCGGCCTTACACCATTTATATGTACTTATTAGCTTATTCTGATTGTAATACAAGTGCTGAACAGGGTTCCCTGTTTCATTTTTAGCTCAGGATGAGCTATAGTGATCACCTTGTCCGTCATCCGTCTGTCCATCTGTCCAGTTGTCCGTCAGTTAACACTTTCGAATGACAACGCCTCCAAACCCATTGAAGCAATTTGTCCCTAACTTGGTTAAAATGTTGCTTGGGTAAAGGCAATTTAAAATAGCTAAACTTATGGTGATCTGCCTCTTGATTTGGTTGCCATGGCAATAGAAAGCTTCAATACACTTATAATGGGAAAATGGTTAAATTGCATTTTCTCCATAACCAGTGAAAAGATGTGAACCATATTTAGCACTTATGATCATTGGATGACTGTCTACCCAATGTATGTGTTCTATGACCAGTGGCCATTTTGTTTGGTTGCTATGGCAACATTAAATTTTAAAAAAGGGAATTTTTAAACAACAACTTCTTCAAAACCACTGAAGCAGTATAACTCTAATTTGGTACAAATGTTGCTTGGGTAAGGGCAATTCAAAATAGCAAAAATTGTGTTGATCTGCCTCTTGGCTTGGTTGCCATGGCAACAGATAGCTCCCATAGACTTATAATGGGAAAATGGCTAAATTGCATTTTCTCCATAACCAGTGAAGTGATGTGAACCATATTTGGCATTTATGATCATTTGATGATTGTCTACCCTTTTTATGTGTTTTATGACCAGGGGCCATTTTGGTTGGTTGCCATGACAACATAAAATTAAATAAAAAGGATTTTTCTAAATGACAACTCCTTCAAAACCACTGAAGCAGTATGATTCTAATTTGTTACAAATGTTGTTTGGGTAAGGGCAATTTAAAATAGCTAAAATTGTGGTGATCTGCCTCTTGGTTTAGTTGCCATGGCAACAGAAAGCTTCCATAGACTTATAATGGGAAAATGGTTAAATTGCATTTTCTCCATAACCAGTCAAGTGATATGAACCATATCTTGCAGTCATGATCATTTGATGATTGTCAATGCAATGTATGTGTTCTATGACTAGTGGCCATTTTGTTTGGTTGCCATGTCAACTTTAAATGTTTGAAAAGGGATTTTTTAACTGACAGCTCCTTCAACACAACTGATGCAGTATGACTCTTATTTAGTACAAATGTTGGTTGTATAAGGGCAATGCAAAATAGCTAAAATTATCGTGATTTGCCTCTTGGTTTAGTTGCCATGGCAACAGAAAGCTCCCATAGACATAATTGGAAAATGGTTAAATTTGCTTTTTCTCCATCACCAGTGAAGTGATGTGAACCATATTTGGCAGTTATGATTATTTTATGATTGTCTACCCAGTTTATGTGTTTTATGACCAGTGACCATTTTGTTTGGTTGCCATGGCAACTTTTAATTTAAAAAAAAGGATTTTTTTTAAATGACAACTTCAAAACCACTGCTATAGTATATCTCTAATTTGGTACAAATGTTGTAAGGGCAATTCAAAATAGCTAAAATTATGTTGATCTGCCTCTTGTTTGGTTGCCATGGCAACAGAAAGCTCCCATAGACTTATAATGGGGAAAATGGTTAAATTGAATTTTCTGCATAACCAGTGAAGTGATATGAACCATATTTGGCAGTTATGATTGTTTGATGATTGCCTACCCAGTTTATGTGTTTCATGACCTGTGGCTACTTTTTTTTTTTGGTTGTCATGGAAAGTAGGAAGTTTGTGAAGCACCAGCAGGGAAAGAAGACCCAGTTAGGCTCCAAAAGGGAAAGAAGAGCCTTTTTTGCACACCAGCAGTCCCTGTGTTCTGGTGAAGATAAATAGATTATATATAAAAAGAATGACCCTTGAGAGCAATGAAATCACATGCACAGAAAACTAAACTTAAACTATATGATTACAGTAGCAAGAGCTTTAAGTTACAATCAAAATTTTATTCTGCGAGGGTTATCTTCCCCTGCCCCTGTGCTGTATACATGTTTAAAATCATTATATTGTTAAGCAACTTCTCTTCTGAAACCACTTGGCCGATTTTCACCAAATTTTATGTTGATCCTACTGTTGATATAGGATTGAAAGTTTGTTCAAATGGTCATGCTCCATTGACTGTCATGCCCATATATGGTAAAAAAAATAGTAATAAACACATTTTTCTTCTTTAAACCAAGAACTGCTGAGAATGACAATCCTTCCATTAGTTGCAATGACAGGATTGGAAAAATGTTGCACAAGATTTGCGTATATATATGCAGTGGCTATTTCACTCAGGTGAGTGAGCCATGGCCTGTGGGCCTCTTGTTTACTTCCCAACTTGTTGGGGAAAACCAACCCAATGTGAAACTTATATCATCTCACATTGTCTTTCTTTTGGGGATTTCATTTGATTTTTACCTGAAATTGGTTTAAACAATATTTTATTTGTTCCTTTACATGTAAACAA
Organism: Anodontia alba; assembly: GCA_964016985.1. Lineage (NCBI taxonomy): Eukaryota > Metazoa > Mollusca > Bivalvia > Lucinida > Lucinidae > Anodontia > Anodontia alba. Next base: position 52,294,223 of record OZ024824.1, read on the forward strand.
ATACATACAACATCAAATGTTCCAGGATCTGACGGTAAGCTAGAAGCTTATACGGGTCATTTCCTGGTCATTTTACCTGAAATTAAACCATAGTTTTCCCCACAAGTAACTACAGTCTGTGCAGGACTTGGTCTCTTGTTTATACCTTTAAGCCAAACTGTTGGTCTGAATCTTCTACATCAGTCAAGGGACACCACTTGGCTGAACCCCAGTTCACCACCTTGACCTGAGCTGCAGATTTTTCTCTCTGGCATATCATTGCACTGACTGTTATCGAGCATGTCCCCGGGCATGCACCTGCTTTTCTGTGTTAGTGATTATGCTATGTCAGCATGCATCACTTTATTTCTGCACAGTTGGGCTCAAAGGCTGGACTAGCTGAGACACACTGGCCCTTGTATTGGGTTGCCCTGCATTGGGGGTGTACAGGGTTTGATGCTAGTCTTAGGGAATTCATAGCTGGGTTGGTTCTTGATGCCAAATTGATGTTGGGAAGTATAAATATAGTAATGGTATATAACAGGATCTGACTTTGTGTTTTCATTTTTCCCTAACTTAGTTTACCGCCCATAAATTGATATATAGAAAAATGACATTTTATGGTCATTTTTCGATATGATCTGTCTTATATCCACAACTGTGTGATAAAGAACCCTATTATAAGGACAGTGTGTTTGTTTTGATAATGATTAGCATGCTGGGTGAAAAATTTGGCACACAACACTTTGTAATATTTCTCTTATTTTCCCAGAAAATAGGCTTTGACTTTTCATGCAAATTGTCATAGCCTATTTTCTGGGAAAAATAAGAAAAATATTATCATTTTGTCATCTGCTGTATTTGCACAGAGAGTGCTAAAGATTAATTTTGGTTGTCATATTATGTCAGTTATTTTGTGGCTGCATCTCCATTTTATATAGAGCAGTTTCCTTTCTTTTTTTGTATGCAACAGGACATAATTATTATGTTAAGAGGTATGGTGTCTGTCCGTAACTTTTCATTTTCAGTTAACTCCTCCCACAATTTACATCCAGTTAAGCTGAAACTTGATTTATAGTTAGACCATGATGTGGAGCAGCGCATTTTGTTTCGAGGTTACAGTCCACGAAACATTAGCAGAGTTAAGCCCCTTTAAAAATTTCTGTAAAATTTTCATTTCCAACTAACTCCTCCTATATTTTACTTTCGATCAAGCTGAAACTTTGTGAATAGTTACACTATGATGTGGAGCACGGCATATTATTTTGAGGTTACAGTACACCAAATTAGCAGAGTTATGCCCCTTTGAAAATTTCCATAAACTTTTCATTTCTGGCTAACTCACCCTGTAGCTGAAACTTTTTAAATAGCTACTCTATGATGTGGAGAAGCACATGTTGTTTTGAGGTTACAGTCCACCAAATATTAGCAGAGTTATGCCCCTTTGAAAATTTCCATAAACATTTTGTTTCTGGCTAACTACTCTTCAAACTGAAACTAGGTTAATAGTTAGACCATGATGTGGAGCAGGGCATATTATTTAGAGGTTACATTCTACCAAATATCAGCAGAGTTATGCCCCTTTGAAAAGTTTGGTAATTTGTTTGTTTCCAGCTAACTCCACTTACAGTTAACAGAATTATTTCCCTTTGAAAATTTCCATAAACATTTCTTTTATCAAGCTGGAACTTGGTAAATAGTTAGACCATGATATGGAGCAGCACACATTGTTTTGAGGTTACAGTTCACCAAATATTAGCAGATCTATGCCGCTTTGAAAATTTCCTTAATCTTTTTGCTTCTGGTCTTGAAACAGGGATCAAACATTCAGCATATTGAGAATACATGCGCAGAACCCAAATCGCAGTGATGTTGAGTGAAGGTCAAAATAAGACCTAGAGGTCAAAGTTCAGATGATAATTTTTGTGTCCACTCCATATCTCTCAAAACCCTGATAGGATTTTCTTGAAACATGGGTCAGCAATTTTAGATGATGTGCAGAACCCACATTACAGTGATGATGAGTCAAGGTCAAGATCAGACTTAGAGGTCTAAGTTCAAATGGTAATTTTTGTGTCCACTCAATATTACATGTACTAAACCACTATTTTTTTCTTGAAACTTGGGTCAAATGTTGAGCTTATCAAGATGTTGTGCAGAACATGCTTGTTATATACTAGGACCCAAAATTAGTTGCCATGTCAACCTAGCATGCTGGGTAAAAATTTCCACAAATGTCATTTTGATATATTTTTCTTATTTTGTCCAGAAAATAAGATTTGACATTTCATGCAAATAGTCTCCTAAGGAGACAATTTGCATGAATTGTCAAATCCTGTTTTCTGGAAAAATAAGACAAATATTGTCAATTTGTTATCTGCTGAACCTGCCAAGAGCCTGGTAAGTGTTAAGCACCTGAAATCAGTGCAGTTCAGTTTGAAAGAAATATCTGCATTATTGCAAGAATTGGTATTTATTAGGAAATAAGTATGGTTTATATGGGGTTATTTTAGTACTGCTGTGAATTATGGCTGGAGCTCCTAGTCAGTGATTTCATCAACCTATTTTTTGTTGTTTTGGCTCTTAGATATTGAACAATCCTTTTTGAAAGCTGGTCATTAGATAATTGCATCAGTTTTTAACAGCCATTGAGGATAGCACCGATTTTTTCATTATCCCATCTCCACCCCTGTATTCACCTCTGTTCAGCATTTGGAAAAGATCCAGCCAGGATGCTTACTTTTATTTCTAAGCTGAAGATGTGGGGCTTTTTTTTTTTCAGATTTCTATTTCAGACTTTTTTCTGTCTTTCCATTAAAATTCTGAAGTTTACTCAAGTTGGGATTTTGCTGAATTTCTGTTGGAAGTTAAACACATTTTCCCCACAGGTAACTACTTAATTACTTGTTCCTACCCTTTAAGTCAATGCTGTTGGTCTGATCTTCCTATATTAGTCAAATATCTTTTAATTTTTGGAAAATTTTAGGGAAATGGCATCCAAGATGGCTGCCATATATAATGAATCCTTAAATTACTTACTCCAAAACTACAAGGTTAATTAAGTTCACATTGTAGATAGAAAATCCTTGGGACAAGATTTTTGACTTTATTAAAATGATAGGGAACCAGCATCTAAGATGGTCAACATGACCATTTACTGTAAAACTTTGAAAAGGTGTCTAATTTGAAAAATAACTCAAACTGTATATAGAGCATTCTTGGCATCAGGTCTGTCATGTTTGCAACACCATGACATTATGTGGGAAACAGCTATAATCAACTTTATCTCCAAAATTCCATGACCATGGACCAGCATAGAAGATGACCAGCATGACCATAATCCCAAACTTCTCTGAACTTGAAATACCAACTTTGAAAAAATAAAAATGTTGAGAATTTCTAAAGCAATTTCACTTACCACTCAGGTGACTGAACCATGGCCTACAGGGTTCTTATAACTACTGCCTCACTGCAGTCTTGTCTGGTGACATTTCATGACTGTGTATGCTTTAAAGGTATTTATGATGTACAAAAGTTCCATCAAATAATGTCTTAGTCTAATTTAATTCGACAAAAAACACCAGTAGCTGCTGCAGTTCGTTTCCTGGCAGAGCTATTCTTGTATGCTTTTTTATTATTGTCATTTAGATCAAGCCACTGCAGCAAATTCTATGGACTTGTTGTTTTCCCATTATTTCAGTCTATCAGTGACTGAATACTACTGTTCTGGAAATTATTGGTAATGGTAGCAATTTGAATAACTGATCTAGGGTAGATAAAACTGTCATTAATGCATTTCAGCTACCAGTCTGGAATAAAATCAGTCTGATTTCTCTCAAAAGCTAATCCATGGAATACCAAGTAAAACAAAAGTGTTTATTGTATCAAGATGTGAATGACATAAATGAAATTGATTTTTTTTCAGTGCTTAGTGGGGATAAAGAAAGATTTTAAATTAGTGGAGACTGATTGCATTGAACATTGCTGGATTACATAAAGTTTAATCAGATGGTATTAAATATGAAAATAATCCATAGAAAGTTTCAGAAAAAATAAATGTATCACATAAAAATTGTTTAGATATTGAAGTCCCGAGCCTTAAGGACTGTTTTATCATCTTTTTAAATCAGTATTGTGAAAGTTCTTATCATTTCTTCAAACCACACACCATAACCCCAGCTTATAGTGTAGTGCACAGTTCTTTAGCTCACCTGAGCTATGCTCAGGATGAGCTATAGTGATCACTTTTTGTCCATTATCCTTCCATCTCTCTGTCCGTGCTTTTGTCTGTCCATACACACACCAGGTACATTGGGAGGTTAGCGTTTATATTGGAGTCTGGTTTATTCTGCCATTGTGGAGTTAAAAATTGTGTTGTGGGGTTGACAAAAAGATAAAAACGGTAGTTGTGGGGTTAAAGAAGATCAAAGAAAGATCAAAGGAATAACCTCATAACATACCTGTCATAAGAATGTCCGTCCATCCGTCCATTAACACTTTCAAATGACAACTCCTCCAAAGCCATGATGTGATTTGTCCCTAATTTGGTAAGAATGTTGCTTTGGTAGGGGGATTTAAAAATAGCTAAAATTATGGTGATCTGCTCTTGGTTTGGTTGCCATGGCAACAGAAAGCTCCCATAGACTTATAATGGGAAAATTGTTTAATTGCATTTTCTCCATAACCACTGAAATGATGTGAACCATATTTGGCAGTTATGATAATCTGATTGTCTACCCACTTTATGTGTTTTATGACCAGTGGCCATTTTGTTTGGTTGCCTTGGCAACATTCAATTTTGAAAAAGGAATTTTTTAAAAGACAACTCCTTCAAAACCACTGAAGCAGTATGACTCTAATTTGGTACGAATGTTGCTTTGGTAAGGGCAATTCAAAAGAGCTAAATTTATGGTGATCTGCCTCTTAGTTTGGTTGCCATGGCAACAGAAAGCTCCCATAGACTTATAATGGGAAAATGGTTAAATTGCATTTTCTCCATAACCAGTGAAGTGATGTGAATCATATTTGGCAGTTGTGATCATTTGATGATTGTCTACCCAGTTTATGTGTTTGATGACCAGTGGCCATTTTGTTTGGTTGCCATGGCAACATTAAATTTAGAAAAAGTATTTTTTTTAAATGACAACTCCTTCAAAACCACTGAAGCAGTATGGCTCTAATTTGGTTCAAATGTTGTTTAGGTAAGGGCAATTCAAAATAGTTAAAATTATGGTGATCTGCCTCTTGGTTTGGTTGCAACAGAAAGCTCCCATAGACTTATAACCGGAAAAGGGTTAAATTGTATTTTCTCCATAACCAGTGAAGTGATGTGAACCATATTTGGCAGTTATGATCATTTGATGATTGTCTACCTAGTTTATTTGTTTTATGACCGGTGGCCATTTTGTTTGGTTGCCATGACAACATTAAATATTTAAAAAAGGAATTTTTTAAATGACAACTCCTTCAAACCACTGAAGCTGTATGACTCTAATTTGGTTCAAATGTTGCTTGGCTAATGGAAATTCAAAATAGCTAAAATAGTGCTGTTCTGCTTCTTGGTTTGGTTGCTATGGCAACAGAAAGCTCCCATAGACTTATAATGGGAAAATGGTTAAATTTTATTTTCCCCCTAATCAGTGAAGTGATGTGAACCACATTTGGCAGTTATGATTATTTGATGTTTGTCTACCCAGTTTGTGTGTTCTCTGACCAGTGGCCATTTTATTTGGTTTCCATGGCAACATTAAATTTTAAAAAAAGATTTTTTTTTAAATGACAACTCCTTCAAAACCACTGAAGCAGTATGACTCTAATTTGGTTCAAATGTTGTTTGGGTAAGGGCAATTCAAACTTCAGGATCAGGATTCAGGGTATTATTAAAAAATGTCCAGGGTATTATTCAGCGTCTGGTTCAGTATTCAGCGTATTATTCAAAAATGGCTAGGGTATTATTCAGCATCTGGTTCAGTATTCAGCATGTTAACATGTTTAAGGTTTCAGCGTACGCAGTTAAAACTGATGTTTATGCTACATGTTCTGTCTTATTTGGCAAGTGCCATAAGTTCTTGAATTACCTTTGTATATTGGTATAGTTATGGGTATATGCATCAGCGATAAGTATTGTTGTAAAATTTATAGTGATAATGCATCCGTAGTTGGTGCATCTGTAAAAGCCATTTTTGCTGACGATTATGTTTATATAAGCATAGCTTGATAAAGTCTTGAAAATACGTGCTCGATATATGAACTTTGAAAAAAATCAAATTTAACGATTTCCGATAATTTTTATTGACTCAGGACTAAATCAAAGGTTCCAAATTTAGTTCCGGATTTCAATATATGCCAGTTCAAGTTTCAGTTCACAATGCATGGTTGAAATTAGGATTCAAACTGAACAAAATCAGAGTTCAGTCCATGATTAAGGAAACATTACAAGATTCTTAATTTAGTGTAGTTCTTGATTCAGTAACGGGGCAGGATTCTGAAATAATCAGTTCAAGATTCGGTTCGCCGTTTGGGATAAAGTTCAGAATTCAGTCAGTGTTTCAGCATTCATTTTAAGCTGCAAACGTAATCACATAATTATTCAGTTAATATAGTTTTATGCAAGTCGTCCTTTCACGATACCATATTGTGGACTAAGTTCCTCATTTCCTCGAATTGTTTGCTCCCTGTCTCTTGATTTACGTCAGTTGATGTGTGCTCGGAGGGGGGATGTGCTTCGCTTGCCAGGCCGTTTTTTTTTTGCCAGTCAACTGTTTCGGTTTCACTCTTTTGAGGTTTAGGTATACTGATGACGTTTTAATAACAGAAAGCCTCAGTGTCACTAAACTTGGTATAGTTACGCTTATATTGCAAACCACTTTGTCGGTATCTCTGCAGTTTCCTTCGTCCCCTAGGATATCCTCTGCTCAGAATCAGTTCCTAAGTGCTGATGTTGATACTGCGGTGTTAACGTCAGTACATAAGTACTGAATTAAATTACTATATTATGCCTTAACATTTGCAGTAGTACAAATTCTAAATTCTTCTAAAAATAAGCTTGACTTGTCATAGTTACATGTATCTTACCGGATTTTGTCGCCATTTTGGGGGGTTGAGTTTACCTGTTGCAGGTCTCGCTGCCTGGTACACTCTCCTTCCTAATGCCCGGGATTGCCGTGGTGCGTGGGCCATGCTGGCTGAGGTGGCATGGTGGGGGATGCTCTTTAATCGATTGGTAGGCGTCTCTTACCTGATGTCTGCGGTTGGACTTTCTCATGATTTACGTCGATTGATGTGTGCTCGGAGGGGGATGTGCTTCGCTTGCCGGGTCTTGCAAATCATGATTTACGGTTACAAACTTTTGGGCCTCTGTGTCACTAAATTTGGTACAGTTACACTTATATTGCTCTTGTTTGACAGCTAGTGGAGTCTGCCAACCATGGAAATACTAAGGATCAAAGTAAAACAAGAACTATTGATGGTTTATATACCTTTCTTTTGACAAACTGCAAAATATTGTGGTGTACATAACAGGCATACGTAAAAACAGACAGACGGACAGACGGGATTTATATCAACAATCTGGATGAAGTAATCTGATTGGCTGAAAATTTGAAAAGGGTGTGGCATCTTAATTTATTCTTAATTTTGTTTTCAGGTAAAAATAAAAATATCATCAATTTGTCATCTGCTGAATTTGGCTGTAGAGTGTTAAAGGCTAGATAACCATAAGTTCAGACTGAAAAAAGTATGGGACACAAGATTTACTTAAATTTATTGATGTCAGGAAGTTACAAATACTGTAACGGAAGGGAGGCAATTTATTATAATTACCTACCTTGGCAAAATTGGTAACTTCCTTACACTAGAAAAGCCTGTCACAACGGCTACAGATCATTCTAAGAAACAAAAAAAAAATTTTTTTTCAGAGAAAACAAGGCTCAACTACATGTAAATCCTCTATTAAGCAGACAATTTACATCAAGAAATATAAAAAACAATTCTGATAGTGCCTCAAGGGTTAACAAATTGTTGGTTTTTTTTGTCCAAATATTAGATAATTTATGATAATATCACTGCTGCAGATTTCATAGATCTTGTTCTGTCCTGGTTTCCATGGTTGTGTCAGTGTCCTGGTTGCAACTCAAATGGATTTCAATAAATAGCTGCCATTGTCTACCAAATTAGTTGCAGTCGAGTGGTTTAACTTCAACGCTTAGCATGCTGAGTAAAATTTTCAGATGAAGTTTTGAAATATTTTTCTTAAAATGGGCTTTGGCATTTCATGCAAATTGTGTCCAGACAATTTGCATGAAATGCCAAATCTTGTTTCTATGAAAAATCAGAAATATGTCCTCAATTTATCGTCTGCTAAAATTAATCCAGAGAGAGTAGTAAAGAAAGGTTAAAATGATATTTTAACCTTATACCTTTTTGCACTTTAACAGCAATAAAAAAGCTTTTTATTTTTTCATGATTTTTTCTTTTCTTTTTTTTTCTTTTTTTTTAAATAAGGTTTGACATTTCATGTTGATTTTCTCCTTAAGAGACAAGTCTTAGACACACACTCTCACCCTAGCCCCAGTCCCAAACACACACCCTGCATAGCCCAAGGATTGGGGCTTCCCTAACCCTAAGGTTACACTAACCCTAACCCTAGCTAGAAGACATCAGAATTAACTGCAATCCCAAAACTAACCTCAAGTCTCAGTCGCACCCTCTCATCCTAGCCCCAACCCCAAAGACTCACCCTGCATAGCCCATAGGTTGGGCTACCCTAACCCTAACCCCAACCCTAGCTACAAGGCATCAGAATTAAATGCAACCCCAAAACTAACCATAACCTTTAGCGGCAGCCTCCAACACTAGCCCCAGCCCCTAACCCTAACCCTGTCAAGCCCCTACTACCCTTGCCCTAACCCCAAACCCTAACCTTAACCTTTCACTAACACTAACCCTAACCCTAGCTGCAAAACATTAGAATTAACCACAACCCCAAAACTAGCCACAAGTCTTAGACACACACTCTCACCCTAGCCCCAGTCCCAAACACACACCCTGCATAGCCCCAGGATTGGGGCTTCCCTAAGCCTAGGGTCACCCTAACCTAACCCTAGCTAGAAGACATCAGAATTAACCACAATCCCAAAACTAACCACAAGTCTCAGTCGCACCCTCTTATCCTAGCCCCAGCCCTAAAGACTCACCCTGCATAGCCCATAGGTTGGGGCTACCCTGACCCTAGGGTTACCCTAAGCCTGACCCAACCCTAGCTACAAGGCATCAGAATTAAATGCAACCCCAAAACTAACCGCAACCTTTAGCGGCAGCCTCCAACCCTAGCCCAAGCCCCTAACACTAACGCTATCAAGCCCCTACTACCCTAGCCCTAACCCATAACCCTAACCCTTACCCATCACTAACACTAGCCATAACCCTAGCTATGAAACATTAGAATTAACTGCAATCCCAAAACTAATCGCAAGTCTTACACACACTCTCTCCCTAGCCCCAGCCCCAAACACTCACCTTGCATAGTCCCAGATTTAGGGCTACCTTAACCCTAGGGTTACCCTAACCCTAGCTACAAGACATCAGAATTAACTGCAACCCCAAAACTAACCGCAACTTTTAGCGGCAGCCTCCAACCCTAGTCCCAGCCCCTAACACTTACCCTGTCCAGCCCCTACTACCCGAGCCCTAACCCCTAACCCTAACCCTAACCTATCACTAACCCTAACCCTAACCCTAGGTACAAAACATTAGAATTAACCATAACCCCAAAACTAACCGCAAGTCTTAGACACACCATATCATGCTAGCCCCAGCCCAAACACTCACCCTGCATTGCCCCTGGGTTGGGGCTACCATAACCCTAGGTTTATCCTAACCCTAACCCTAGTTGAAAGACATCAGAATTAACCGCAACCCCAAAACTAACCACAACCTTTAGTTACAGCCTCCAACCCTAGCCCCAGCCCCTAACACTAACCCTATCAAGCCCCTACTACCCTAGCCCTAATCCCTAAACCTAATCTAACAACCTATCACTAACCCTAACCCTAGATATGAAAGATTAGAATCCACCACAAGTCTCAGACACACCCTCTCACCCTAGCCCTAGCCGCAAAGACTCTCCCTGCATAGCCCCAGTGCTGGGGCTACCCTAATGCTAGGGTTACACTAACCCTAACCCTAACCCTAGCTAGAAGACATCAGAATTAACCGCAACCCCAAAGCTAACCGCAACCCCAAAGCTAACCACAAACTTAAGTGGCAGCCTCCAACCATAGCCCCAGCCCCTAATACTAACCCTGTCAAACCCCTACTACCCTAGCCCTAACTCCTAACCTTTACCCCTACCCTAACCCATCACTAACAGTAGCCCTAGCCCTAGCTACGAAACATTAGAATTAACCGCAATCAAAAAACTAACTGCAAGTCTTAGACACACATTCTCACCCTAGCCCCAGTCCCAAACATTCACCCTGCATAGCCCCTGGGGTGAGGCTACCCTAGCCCTAGGGTTACCCTAACCCTAACCCCAACCCTAGCTACAAGGCATCAGAATTAACCGCAACCCCACAACTAACTGCAACCTTTAGCGGCAGCCTCCAACCCTAGCCCCATCCCCTAACACTAACCCTGTCAAGCCCCTACTACCCTAACCCTAACCCTAACCCTAGGTACAAAACATTAGAATTAACCGCAACCCAAAACTTACCGCAACCTTCAGCGGCAGCCTCTACCCTAGCCCCAGCCTCTAACACTAACCCTGTCTAGCCCCTGCAAACCCTAGCCCTAACCCCTAACCCTAGCCCTAACTCGTACACCTAACATCACACCAGGGTAGGCGCAACTGCCCGACTGAGATTTACCATAACTGTAACTCTTAGCTGCTGCCACAAAACCCTTACCCTAAACCTGACCTAACCTAACCTTACTTAACCCTAAACCTAATTCTAACACTCAGAGATCCCTAACCTACTCATATGTAATAATGAAACTAACTGGCTAATTACGCAACACTGTTACCCTAACCCTAGCCCTGAATATTAACTGTGCGGTTAAGACACATCTGTAGTTTCAGCAGTCGAAACCACTCTTAAGAGTAAGCGTAATGGGGACCCCCATGTTTTTAAAAAAAAAATGAATTACTCCTGGGGCTTCCCCGCTGCTTCAGCAATATCCAGACCGAACAAGCCGGGGGGGGAGCGGGGGGGGGGGGGGGGGGGGGCACACCTGAGGCTTTCCCGCTTCTTGAGCGATGTTGAGACGGGCACTCTGGGTCTTTTCAACCCAATTTCGGACAGTTTATTTTTGAAGAAACTTGGTCGTTTTTCGGTTGTATGCTTAATTCGGGGTGATTTTGGACTCGGGGGACTTCCCCACTGCTTTAGTGCTATTTAGCCCGTACAGGCCAATGCTGGCGACGTGCTCGGGGCTTCCCTGCTACTTGAGCGATGTTGAGACTAGGCACACTGGATCTTTTGAAATAAATTTTGGTGTGTGTGGTTAATTCAGAGCAAGTTTGGACTTAGTTTATTTTTGAATAAAATGCGAGCAGTTGTTTTTTGGTGTGGTTACTTCTGGGCGATTTTGGACTCCCCTTTTGGACTTCCCTGCTGCTTGAGTGCCATTGAGCCCAGACAGGCAAGGTGGGGGACACTCCTGGTGCTTCCCCGCTTCTTCAGCGATGTTGAGACCTGGTAGGCCAGGCGGGGGACACTCCTGGGGCTTCCCCGCTTCTTGAGCGATGTTGAGACCAGGCAGGTTGGGTCTTCAACCCAATTTCAGGGGCAATTATGGACTCCGGGAACTTCCCCACTGCTTTAGCACTATTGAGCCTGTACAGGCCTGGTGGCTCGGGGGTTCCACAATACTTAAGCGCTACTGAACAACACGCTGAATAATTCCCTGGACATTTTTTAAAAATACGCTGAATTGTGAACCAGACTCTGAATAATACTCTGGACATTTTTCAATAATACGCTGAATACTGAACCATACGCTGAATAATACCCTGGACATTTCTGAATAATACGCTGAATCCTGAACCAGACCCTGCAGGTCGTATTTTGAATAAAACCCTGAATACGGAACCAGATGCTGAATAATACCCTGGACATTTCTGAATAATAGGCTGAATCCTGAACCAGAGACTGAATAATACCCTGGACATTTCTGAATAATACGCTGAATCCTGAACCAGACGCTGCAGGTCGTATTTTCAATAATACCCTGAATAATGAACCAGACAATGAATGGACATTTTTTAATAATACGCTGAATCCTGAACCAGATGCTGCAGGTCGTATTTTGAATAATACCCTGAATACTGAACCAGACGCTGAATAATACCCTGGACATTTTTTAATAATACGCTGAATCCTGAACCAGATGCTGCAGGTCGTATTTTGAATAATACCCTGAATAATGAACCAGACTCTGAATAATACCCTGGACATTTTTGAATAATATGCTGAATCCTGAACCTGACGCTGCAGGTCATATTTTGAATAACACCCTGAATACTGAACCAGACGCTGAATAATACCCTGGACATTTTTTAATAATACGCTGAATCCTGAACCAGACGCTGCAAGTCGTATTTTGAATAATACCCTGAATACTGAACCAGACACTGAATAATACCCTGGACATTTTTTAATAATATGCTGAATCCTGAACCAGACGCTGCAGGTCGTATTTTGAATAATACCCTGAATACTGAACCAGACGCTGAATAATACCCTGGACATTTTTTAATAATACGCTGAATCCTGAACCAGATGCTGCAGGTCGTATTTTGAATAATACCCTGAAACTGAACCAGACTCTGAATAATACCCTGGACATTTTTTAATAATAGGCTGAATTCTGAACCAGATGCTGCAGGTCGTATTTTGAATAATACCCTGAATACGGAACCAGACGCTGAATAATACCCTGGACATTTTTTAATAATACGCTGAATCCTGAACCAGATGCTGCAGGTCGTATTTTGAATAATACCCTGAATAATGAACCAGACTCTGAATAATACCCTGGACATTTTTTAATAATACGCTGAATCCTGGACCAGATGCTGCAGGTCATATTTTGAATAATACCCTGAAACTGAACCAGACGCTGAATAATACCCTGGACATTTTTGAATAATACGCTGATTCCTGAACCAGACGCTGCAGGTCGTATTTTGAATAATACCCTGAAACCGAACCAGACGCTGAATAATACCCTGGACATTTTTTAATAATACGCTGTTTTCTTAACCTGACACTGCAGGTCGTATTTTGTATAATACCCTGAATACTGAACCAGACGCTGAATAATACCCTGGACATTTTTAGCTCACCTGAGCTCTGCTCAGGATGAGCTATTGTGATCACTTTTCGTCCGTCGTCCGTCCGTCCGTCCGTCCGTCCGTGCGTCCGTCCGTCCGTGCGTCCGTCCGTTAACATTTTCAAACAACTTCTCCTCTGAAACCGCTGAGCCAATTTTGCTCAAATTTCATATGGAGCCTCCTTAGGGTGGGGGAACGAAAAATTGCTAAAATGGTTGCGGTCCGTTGACCAAGATGGCCGCCACGCCCATATATGGTAAAAACCTTTAAAAATCTTCTTCTCCAGAACCGAGAATGCCTTGGGGCTGAACCTTTGCAGGAATCATTGGGGACGGGAGGTCTACCAAATTTGCTAAAAGAATTGTCGTACGTTGACGTTTGACCTTTTTACGGCAAGGTCAAGTTTGCTTCCCTATGCATTTGTATGGGAAAAACCTTTAAAAATCTTCTTCTCCAAAACCGAGCATGCCTTATGGCTGAATCTTTGCATATATCTTTGGGAACAGGAGAGCTACCAAAATTGCTAAAATAATGGTCGTACATTGACATTTGACCTTTTTACGTTAAGGTCAATTTTGCTTCCTTATGCATTTGTATGGGAAAAATGACCAGAATTTCAAACAACTTCTCCTCTGGAGCCTCTGGGCCAATTTTGCTCAAATTTCATATGGAGCCTCCTTAGGGTAGGGGAACAAAAAATTGCTAAAATGGTCACGGTCCGTTGACCAAGATGGCCGCCACGCCCATATATGGTAAAAACCTTTAAAAATCTTCTCCTTCAGAACCGAGAATGCCTTTGGGCTGAACCTTGGCAGGAATCATCGAGGACGGGAGGTCTACCAACATTGCTAAAAGAATTGTCGTACGTTGACGTTTGACCTTTTTACGGCAAGATCAAGTTTGCTTCCCTGTGCATTTGTATGGGAAAAACCTTTAAAAATCTTCTTCTCCAAAACCGAGCATGCCTTATGGCTGAATCTTTGCATATATCTTCGGGAACAAGAGGGCTACCAAAATTGCTAAAATAATGGTCCTACATTGACATTTGACCTTTTTACGTTAAGGTCAATTTTGCTTCCTTATGCATTTGTATGGGAAAAATGTTCAGAATTTCAAACAACTTCTTCTCTGGAGCCTCTGGGCCAATTTTGCTCAAATTTCATATGGAGCCTCCTTAGGTAGGGGGAACAAAAGATTGCTAAAATGGTCACGGTTCATTGACCAAGATGGGCGCCATGCCCATATATGGTAAAAAACTTTATAAATCTTCTTCTCTAGAACAGAGGATGCTTTGGGGCTGAATATTTGCTTAAATCATCGGGGACAGGGGATCTACCAAAGTTGCTAAAATAATGGTCATACATTGACATTTGACCTTTTTACGGCAAGGTCAAGTTGCTTCCTTATGCATTTGCATGGGAAAAAACATTTAAAAATCTTATTTTCCAAATCGAGGATGGCTTGTGGCTGAATCTTTGCATATATCATCTGGAACGGGCGGTCTACCAAAGTTGCTAAAATAATTGTCATACATTGACATTTAACCTTTTTACGGCGAGGTCAAGTTTGCTTCTGTATGCATTTGTATGGGCGCCATACATTTGTATGGAAAAAATGTTGATAATTTCAAATGGCTTTTCCTCTGAAGCCTCCGGGCCAGTGTTGCTCAAATTTCATGCGGAGCCTCCGTGGGCAGGAGAATGAAAGATTGCTAAAATGGGTATGGTCCATTGATCAAAATGGCTGCCATGCCAATATATGGTATAAAACCTTTAAAAATCTTCTTCTCCATAACCAAATAAGCCCTGGGTCCTAATCTTTGCACAAATTATAGGGGACAGGAGATCTACCAAAATTGCTCAAATGATGGTTTATGTTGACATTTGACCTTTTTACCTCCAAGGTCAAATTTGCTTCCCTATTTGTGTGGGCCATATACATTTATAGTGACTTGTAGATCAACAGTAGTTAAAATTGTTCTGATTGGAAATCTAAGATGGCCATCATCTGGTTTATATTTATAATATGTCCCTGCCACTGTGCTGTTTACATGTATAAAATCACGATTCTTCAGAAACCACTTAGCCAATTTCCACCAAATTTCACATTGATCCTTCTGTTGAAATGTGATTGATAGTTTATTCATGATCATGCTCCATTGACTGTCAGGCCCATATATTCTTCTTCAAAACTAAGAACTGCTCAAATGATGATATTTTCATTAGTTGCGATGACAGGATTGGATAAATGTTGCATAACATCTGCATGTCTGCAGTGGCTATGTCACTCAGGTGAGCGAATCGTGGCCCATGGGCCTCTTGTTTAATAATATGCTGAATCCTGAACCAGACGCTGCTGGTCGTATTTTGAATAATACCCTGAATACTGAACCAGACGCTGAATAATACCCTGGACATTTTTTAATAATACGCTGAATCCTGAACCAGACGCTGCAGGTTGTATTTTGAATAATACCCTGAATAATGAACCGGATACTGAATAATAGCCTGGACATTTTTAATAATACGCTGAATCCTGAACCAGATGCTGCAGGTCGTATTTTGAATAATACCCTGAATACTGAACCAGACAATAAATAATACCCTGGACATTTTTAAATAATACGCTGAATCCTGAACCAGACGCCGCAGGTCGTATTTTGAATAATACCCTGAATAATGAACCAGACACTGAATAATACCCTGGTCATTTTTGAATAATACGCTGAATCCTGAACCAGATGCTGCAGGTCGTATTTTGAATAATACCCTGAATAATGAACCAGACGCTGAATAATACCCTGGATATTTTTTAATAATACGCTGAATCCTGAACCAGGCGCTGCAGGTCGTATTTTGAATAATACCTGAAACTGAACCAGACTCTGAATAATACCCTGGACAATTTTAAATAATACGCTGAATCCTGAACCAGCCACTGCAGTTCGTATTTTGAATAATACCCTGAATACTGAACCAGACGCTGAATAATACCCTGGACATTTTTTAATAATACGCTGAATCCTGAACCAGACGCTGCAGGTCATATTTTGAATAATACCCTGAATACTGAACCAGACTCTGAATAATACTCTGGACATTTTTTAATAATACGCTGAATCCTGAACCAGATGCTGCAGGTCGTACTTTGAATAATACCCTGAATACTGAACCAGACGCTGAATCCTGAACCGTGAATAATGAACCGTGAACCAGATGCTAACTTTACGCTCGTTTGTCACTGTGACATCAGAGTGCCTTGTAAAAAGAGCTGTCAGCAAAACCTGGACTTGGACATTGGCAAACAGTGCACACCCAGATCAGACAATGCAGAAGTGGCATCTGAACAGGGTCTGCACTATTTGCTAAAATTACAGGAAGTGAAGAGTTTTAAGTCCCCATTCAGGACCATATTCTCTGCCTACACTCAGAGACAATCGACCAACAAGTTCTGTCAGTACTTTGATTTTGTTTGTTCTCCAGTATAAGACTGGATTATAAATACCTGTGTACACATATAGGTAATTTATTGAAAAAAAAAAAAGAACAAAAAACCCCAAAAAAACAGCAGCATTCTGACCTTGCAAGACAACATGTTAATGTGATATGCTCAGGTCCAATACATCAGTTCCGTTTTTTAACCAAGTTATCTCGGAGCACCTATCAAAGATGCTGAGCACATTCCTACACCCAAATGGTTTGAGCAGTTACATTAGGGTGCACTGATTGGACATCACCAAGTTGTTTCTTTTTTTACGAAATGGAAAGGGGCTTCTACAAATAAAGTGTAAGAATAGTATCCATTCCCTTCTGTTTCATTTCATTTTGCCCTGTTTCGTAATGAGCACTGACCAAGACTTTAGGTGGGTTTCATTTGTTATGAAACAAAAAGGGGTTTATTTAAAAAAAAAATTAGTGAAAGACTAGGAATAGTATCTGTTTCATTCCATTTCACTCTGTTTTGTAATGAGTTTTGATCAGGGCTGAGGGTCTGTTTTATTCTGTTTCATTTCGTTTCACCCTATTTCGTAACAACCATTGAACAAAGATTTTGTGACCTGTTTCAGAGTTTTCCCCATAATTCTTATTCATTTCATTTGTTCCGAAACAAAAAGAGGTTTATAAACAAGAGGCCTATGTGCCACAGCTCGCTCACCTGAGTGAAATAGCCACTGTAAATATGCATTTGTTATGCAACATTTTTATGCCCCCGTCATTTTCAATGGGGGGCATATAGTATCACCGCTGTCTGTACGTACGTCCGTCCCATCCATCCGTCTTTTGAAAGGATTGGTGTATTGGATTGAAATTTTATACACAGGTGTATAATCATAAAATGTAGGTCAAGTTTGATTTAGGGTAAAATCCACCAATTATTTTGGGAGTTATGGCCCTTTTCAACTTTGAAAAATTTTCAACTTTGAAAAATGGTTTCTGTGCGATATCTTTTGAAAGAATTGGTGTATTGGATTGAAATTTTATACACAGGTATATAATCATAAAATGTAGATCAAGTTCAATTTAGAGTAGAATCCACTTATTATTTTGGGAGTTATGGCCCTTTTTCAACTTTGAAAAATGGTTTCCGTTCCATAACTTCTGAAAAGATTAGTGTATTGGATTCATATTTTATACACAAGCATATAATTACAAAATATAGGTCAAGTTCGATTTAGGGTAAAATCCACCAATTATTTTTGGAGTTACGGCCCTTTTTCAATGTTGAAAAATAGTTGAAAAATGGTTTCCGTTCGATAGCTTTTGAAAAGATTAGTGTATTGGATTCAAATTTAATACACAGGTATATCATCATAAAATGTAGGTCAATTTCGATTTAGGGTAATATCCACCAATTATTTTGGGAGTTATGGCCCTTTTTCAACTTCGGAAAATGGTATTCATTCCATAACTTTTGAGAAGATTAGTGAATTGGATTCATATTTTATACACAAGCATATAATTATAAAATATAGGTCAAGTTTGATTTAGAGTAAAATGCACCAATTATTTTTGGAGTTATGTCCCTTTTTCACTTTCAAAAGATGTTTTCCTTCCGATATTTTTTTAAAAAAGATTGATTTGTGTATTGGATTCATATTTTATACATAGGTTTATAATCATAAAATATGGTCAAGTTCGATTTAGGGTAAAATCTGCCAATTATTGTAAGAGTTATGGCCCTTTTTCAACTTCATTTTTTGCAAAATGCCTGTGTGTGGATGAGGATGGCCCTGGGCGGGGGCATCTGTGTCATACTGATACATTTCTAGTTTCTATTCTGTCATTGCAATTAATGAAAGGATCATCATTTAAACAGTTCTTGATTTTGAAGAAGAAGAATGTGTTTTTTACGGATTCTTCTTCTTTAAATTACCATTTTTTGGTTTAGGGGCTATCTAATGCATTTTAAACAAAATAAATCTCAAAATGCCTCATAATTATGTCCAAAATAGCCCAAAAATAGCCCCTAAACCTTGGATGTTTGCCAGGACAGACGGATGGACACTCAAATTTTGGACAGTATAACATAATACACTTGCCACTTTTTATGGCGGGGCTTAAAAATGCAACTTAACCATTTTCCCATTATAGGTCAGTGGGAGTTTTCTGTTGCCATGGCAACCAAACCAAGAGGCAGACCACCATAATTTTAGCTATTTTGATTTGCCCCTACCCAAGCAACTTTTGTACTGAGTTAGAGTCATACTGCTTCAGTGGTTTCGAAGCTATCATTTGAAAAAGTCCTTTTACAAAATTGAATGTTGCCATGGCAACCAAACAAAATGGCCACCAGTCATAACACATATAAACTGGGTAGACAATCATCAGATGATTATAACTTATATATATGGCTCAAATCACTTCACTGGTTATGGAGAAAGTGCAATTTAACCATTTTCCAATTATAAGTCTATGGGAGCTTTCTGTTGCCATGGCAATCAAACCAAGAGGCAGACAGCCACACTTTTTGCTGTTTTGAATTGTCCTTTGCCATGCAACATTTGTACCAAATTAGAGTCCTACTGCTTCAGTGGTTTTGGAGGAGTTGTCATTTAAAACATTCAAAATGGTAGACAATCATCAGATGATCATAACTGCCAAATATGGTTCACATTATTTCAGTGGTTATGGAGAAAATACAATTTAATCCTTTTCCCATTAAAAGTCTATGGGAGCTTTCTGTGCCATGGCAACCAAACCAAAAGCCAGATCGCTATAATTTTAGCTATTTTTAAATCCCGCTACCAAAGCAACATTCTTACCAAATTAGGGACAAATCGCATCAATGGTTTTGGAGGAATTGTTGTTTGAAAGTGTTAACGAATGGATGGACAGATGCACAGATGTTCTTACGAGAGGTACTTTATGAGGTTATTCCTTTGATCTTTCTTTGATCTTCTTTAACCCCACAACTACCATTTTTATCTATTTGTCAACCTGACAACACAATTTTTAACCCCACAATGGCGGAATAAACCAGACACCAATACAAACGCTAACCTCTCAATGTACCTGGCGAATGTACGGATGGACAGATGGACAGACAAAAAGTGATCACTGTAGCTCATCCTGAGCATAGCTCAGGTGAGCTAAAAAACAGTGAAAGACTAGGGATAGTATCTGTTTCATTCTGTTACACTCTGTGTCAAAATGAGCACTGATCATGGTTGTAGGTCTGTTTCATTTATTTTATTTGTTCTGAAACAGAAAGGGGTTTATCAAAAAGCAAAAAATTGAAAGACTAGGAATAGAATCTCTGTTTCATTCTGCTTCACTCTGTATCGTAACAAGCACTGATCATGGTTGTAGGTCTGTTTCATTTATTTTATTTGTTCCGAAACAGACAGGGGTTTATCAAAAAGCGAAAAATTGAAAGACTAGGAATAGAATCTCATTCTGCTTTACTCTGTATCGTAACTAGCACTGATCATGATTGTAAGTCTGTTTCATTTATTTTATTTGTTCCGAAACAGAAAGGGGTTTATCAAAAAGCAAAAAATTGAAATAGGAATAGTATCCATTTCATTTTATTTCACCCTGTATCATTACAAGCACTGATCATGGTTGTAGGTCTGTTTCATTTATTTTATTTGTTCCGGAACAGAAAGGGTTTATAAAAAAATAGAAATAGTGAACGACAAGAACCAGTAACTGTTTCATTCCGTTTCACTCTGTATCTTAACAAACACTGATCATCTTGGTAGGTCTGTTTCATTTATTATATTTGTACAAAAGCAGAACTGGGTTTATAAAAAAAAAATAGTGAAAGACTAGGACTAGTGTCTGATTCATTCTGTTTCACTCCATTTCACTCTGTATCATAATGAACACTGATCATGTTGGTAGGTCTGTTTCATTTATTTTATTTGTACCAAAACAGAATGGTGTTTATAAAAAAAAAAAAAAAAAAAAAATAGTGAAAGACTAGGAATAGTGTCTGATTCATTCTGTTTCATGCTATTTCATTTGAAACAAAATAGAAAAAAATAGTGAAAGACTAGGGTAGGTTCTGTTTCATTCCATTTCACTCTGTTTCATAATCATGATCTTGATCATGATTGTTGGTCTGTTTCACTCTCTTTCATAACAAGCCTTGAACATGGTTGTTGGTCTGTTTCATTCTGTTTCATTTTGTTTCAGCCTGTTTAGTAATATGCCTTGACCATGTTTGTTGGTCTGTTTTATCATGTTTCAGAGTTTCCCCCATATATCTTATTTGTTCCATTTGTTATGAAACAGAAAGGCGTTTATAAAAAAAGTGGAAGAATAGGAACAGTATCTGTTTCATTGTTTCATTTTGTTTCACACTGTTTTGTAATGAGCACTGACCAAGGTTGATGGGTTTCACGGTTTGTTATGAAACAGAAATGGGTTTATAAAACTAGAGAGTTAATGTTTTCCTTTGGTTGGCCAGGTGACCTAGTTTTTGACCACAAGTGACCCAGTTTCAAAGTCAACCTAAAAAACATCAAGACAAACATTTTGAGCAAGACTATTGATGATTACTTCAAAAATATGACCGCAAGAGTGTTGACAAGGTTTTCCTTTGATTTGCCCTTGTGACCTAGTTTTTGACCCCAAGTAACCTGGTTTCAAACTGACCTAGAAATCATCCACACAAACATTTTGAGCAAGATTCATGATGATTACTTCAAAATTGAGACCTCTAGATGAGCACTGACCAAGGCTGATGGCTGTTTCAAATGGGTTTATAAAACTAGATAGTTAACAAGGTTTTCCTTTGATTTGACTTGGTGACCTAGTTTTTGACCCCAAGTGACCCAGTTTCAAACTTGACCTAGACTTCATAGGGGCAAACATTCTGAACAAGTTTCATTAAGATTGGGTCAAAACTGTGACCTCTAGAGTGCTAACAAACTAATTGTTGCAATGACAAACAATGACGGACAGAGGGTGATCACAATAGCTCACCCCGAGCATTTGCTCAGGTGAGCTAAAAAAAAAGTACATATATCTGTTTCATTGTTTCATTTCATTTCACCCTGTTTCATAACAGCATTGACCAAGATTTTTGGTCTGTTTCATTTGTAACATAACAGAAAGGAGTTTAAAAAAAATGAAAGACAAATTTCGAGTCAATTGTCCTTTGGGTTCAGGAGTAGAAGTGAAAAATAGATTTTCAAGATGGCCGCCGCCATCTTGGATTTCTGATCAGATTGATTTTAGCTACTTTTAATCTACTAGTCACCTCGATGCTTCCTACCAAATTTTGAGTCAATTGGCCTTTCGGTTCAGATTTTCAATGGCAGCCATCTTGGATTTCCGATCGGAACGATTTTAGCTTTTTTTTTATCTACAAGTCACCCGATGTTTCTTACCAAGTTTTGAGTCAATTGGCCTTTCGGTTCAGGAGAAGAAGCAAAAAATAGATTTTCAAGATGGCCTCCATGGTGGCCATCTTGGATTTCTGATCTGAACGATTTTAGCTATTTTTGTTTTACAAGTCACCCTGATGCTTCCTACCAAGTTTCGAGTCAATTGGCCTTTCGGTTCAGGAGAAGAAGCCAAAAATAGATTTTCAAGATGGCTGCCATGGTGGCCATCTTGGATTTCAGATTGGAATGATTTTAGCTATTTTTGATCTACAAGTCACCCTGATGCTTCCTACCAAGTTTTGAGTCAGTTGGCCTTTCGGTTCAGGAGAAGTAGGGAAAAATAGATTTTCAAGATGGCTGCCATGGTGGCCATCTTGGATTTCCAATCAGAACAATTTTAGCTATTTTTGATCTACAAGTCACCCCGATGCTTCCAACCAAGTTTTTTTAATTAATGGGCCTTTCGGTTCAGGAGAAGAAGCGAAAAATAGATTTTCAAGATGGCGGCCATCTTGGATTTCCAATTGGAATGATTTTAGCTATTTTTGATCTACAAGTCACCCCGATGCTTCCTACCAAGTTTTTAATTAATGGGCCTTTCGGTTCAGGAGAAGAAGCGAAAAATAGATTTTCAAGATGGCAGCCATCTTGGATTTCAGATCGGAATGATTTTAGCTATTTTTGATCTACAAGTCACCCCAATGCTTCCTACCAAGTTTTGAGTCCATTGGCCCAGGGGTGTAGGAGGAGTAGGCTTTTAAAGCAATTGTTGATGCCGCATGACGAATGACACATGATGCACGACGGATGACGGACATTGACCGATCACAATAGCTCACCATGAGCACTTCGTGCTCAGGTGAGCTAAAAAGGCTTTGATGAGTTTATGGTACCAATAACCCTGGTTTAGAAGTTTAGCAATTAACAATTAATTTCGAATGTTGAAGTCAGTAACATGACTAGACACTCTGGGGAACCAAATTAGTTGTGAGATATAAACACCATTATGATTTCTATCATCACTCCACTATAATACTATAACTTGATGAATGTTTACTATCATGTCAAAGGTTGGGTGAGTTCATCCAAAATCCCATTTTAACTGCACAATACATTAACCTATAGATAATGGGTTATTCTATTCTGTATTTCAAACCTTCCACAGAAAAACATGGCAGCCATCTTGAAAATCTATTTTTGGCTTCTTCTCCTGAACCGAATGGCCAATTGACTCAAAACTTGGTAGGAAGCATCAGGGTGACTTGTAAAACAAAAATAGCTAAAATTGTTCAGATCAGAAATCCAAGATGGCCACCATGGAGGCCATCTTGAAAATCTATTTTTCACTTCTTTTCCTGAACTGAAAGGCCAATTGACTCGAAACTTGGTAAGAAATATCGGGTGACTTGTAGATAAAAAAAAAGCTAAATTTGTTCCGATCGGAAATCCAAGATGGCCGCCATTGAAAATCTGAACCGAAACGCCAATTGACTCAAAATTTGGTAGGAAGCATCGAGGTGACTAGTGGATTAAAAGTAGCTAAAATCAATCTGATCAGAAATCCAAGTTGGCCGCCATGATGGCCGCCATCTTGAAAATCTATTTTTCATTTCTACTCCTGAACCCAAAGGACAATTGACTTGAAATTTGGTAGGAAGCATCGGGCTGATTTGTAGATCAAAATTAGCTAAAATCGTTAGGATTGGAAATCTAAGATGGCTGCCATGGTGGCCATCTTGAAAATCTATTTTTCACTTCTTCTCCTGAACTGAAAGGCAAATTGACTCCAAACTTGGTAGGAAGCATCAGGGGTGACTTGTAGAACAAAAATAGCTAAAATCGTTAGGATTTGAAATCCAAGATGGCGGCAATAGCAGCCATCTTGAAAATCTATTTTTTGCTTCTTCTCCTGAACCAAAAGGCTAATGGACTTGAAATTTAGTAGGAAGCATCAGGGTGATTTGTAGATCAAAAATAGCTAAAATTGTTCCTATCGGAAATCCAAGATGGCCGCCTTGGCCGCCATCTTGAAAATCTTTTTTTTCGCTTCTTTTCCTGAACCGAAAGGCCAACTGACTGGAAACTTGGTAGGAAGCATCAGGGTGACTTGTAGATAAAAAAGAACTAAAATCGTTACGATCTGAAATCCAAGATGGCCACCATGGGGCCATCTTGAGAATCTATGTATGTCCTGGTGAAATTTGTATTTTGGATAGCCGTTTGGCTAATTTTTGGGAAAAGACCTGTCCTTTTGGTTTTCAGCTTGTAGTGTTTTGGTTGTGGTGCCGTTGCTTTCAGTGCATCTTTCTTTCCCTTTAGTAGCTTGGAATGGAAGGTGTTAGATAATGGTATTGATTCCTAATCATTGCCTTCCTTTCTATTTACTATGACTTGTAATGGCCACATAACCCATATAATGGCATATTGCCATGACTAGTATTAAAGCAGTGGCCACATAATCGTATAATGACATAATGATATATTACATAAATAGCATTAAAACAGTGGCCACATATCCCATATAACGACATATTACCATGACCAGTATTATAGCAGAGTGGCCACATAACCCAAACAATGACATATTACCATGACTAGTATTATAGTATTATAGTAGTGACCACATAACCCATATTATGACATATTACCATGATTAATATTACAGCAGTGTCCACACAATCCACACAATCCGTATAATGACATATTACCATGATTAGTATTATAGCCGTGGTCACATAACCAATATAATGACATATTGCCATGGCTAGTATTAGAGCATGGCCACATAACTCATATAATGGTATATTACTATGACTAGTATTACAGCAGTGGCTGCACAATACATATAATGGCATATTACTATGACTAGCATTACAGCAGTGGCCACATAAGTCATATAATGGTATAGTCCTATGAATAGTATTACTGCAGTGTCCACACAACCCACATCCCCACATATTACCATGATTAACATCATAGCAGAGTGGTCACATAACTCCCATAGTGACATATAGATAACATCCCATAGCTTTTCCACATAACCAACATATTTCCATGGCTAGGATTACAACAGTGGCCACACAACCTGTATAGTGACATATTACCATGACAAGTATTATAGCAGAATGGCCACATAACCCATATAGTGACATATTACCATGACTAGTATTACAGCAATGCCTACATGGTCCATATAGTGACATATTACTGTAACTAGTATTAAAGCAGTGGTCACATATTTTGAAATATTACAATGACTAGTAATATAGCAGAGTGGCCACATAACTCATTTAATGACAATTTACTGTGGCTAGTATTACAGCAGAGCAGCCAAAGAACCTACATAGTGACATATTACTAATAGTATTAGAGCAGTGGCCAAATAACCCAAAAAGTGACATATTACCATGTCTGGTATTAGAGCAGTGGCCACACAACCCATATAATGGCATATTTCCATGACTAGTATTATAGCAGAGTGGCCACTTACAACAATGGCCACATAACCCACACAATGACATATAACCATGACTAGTATTATTGCAGTGGCCACACAACCAAAATAGTGACATATTACCATGACTAGTATTATAGCAGAGTGGCCACATAACTAATTTAATGACAATTTTGTTTTGACTAGTATTATAGTAGAGTGGCCACACAATCCACATAGTGACATATTACCATGACTAGTATTATATCAGTGGCCAAATAACCCGTAAAGTGACATATTACCATGTCTGGTATTAGAGCAGTGGCTACACAACTGATATAATGACATATTTCCTTGATATTGTGGCAGCGGCCACATAGCCCACAGTGACATATTACCATAGCTAGTATTACAGCAGTGGTTACATAACACATATAGTGACATATTACCACTACTAGTATTATAGCAATGGCCACATAACCACTAAAGTAACATATTACCATGACTTATTATGGCAGTGGCCACATAAGCCATAAAGTGACATATTACCATGATTAATATTATAGCAGTGGCCACATAACACTAAAGTGACATATTACCATGATTTATTATGGCAGTGGCCACATAAGCCATATAATGACATATTACCATGGCTAATATGAGTGCAGAAGGGCCACATAAGCCATATAGTGACATATAAACATGACTTGTATTATAGCAGTAGCCACATAACCATATAATGACATATTACCATGACCAGCATTATAGCAACAAGGCCACACAACCCATATAGTGACATATTACCATGACTAATAATACAGCAGTGGCCACATAACCCATATAGTGACATATTACCATGACTAGTATTATAGCAGTGGCTACGTAACCAATAGTGACATATTACCATGACTAATATTATAGCAGTGGCTACATAACCACTAAAGTGACATATTACCATGACTTATTATAGCAGTAGCCACATAACCCATATAGTGACATATTGCCATGACTAGTATTATAGCAGGGGCCACATAAACCATATAATGCCATATTACCATGACTAGCATTTTAGAAAAAGGGCCACATAACACTAAAATGACATATTACCATGACTGATATTACAGCAGTGTCCACATATCCCACATAATGACATATCATCATGACTAGTATTATAGCAGTGTCCACATAACCAATATAGTAACATTACCATGATTAGCATTATAGCAGTGGCCACACAACCCACATAGTAACATATTACCATGAATAACATTATAACAGTTGCCACATAATCCATATAGTGACATATTACCATGACTAGCATTATAACAGTTGTCACATAATCCATATAGTGACATATTACCATGACTACTGTGCTTTCGACATCTCACAGAAAGTCGTTTTTTGCTCGGCGCTTTAAACAGAAGAAGTAAATTTGCAAACTTTTGTCATGATTTAATGCAAAACCATTTGTCGTAACTACCTATGCGCTAGAAGTTTTATTCTAGTCAGTGGTTTTTAAAAAATCCAATATTTTCACTTTTTCCCATAGTAAAAATGAATGAAAATTATGCAGAAATTTGTAGGGTAGGTAATTTGGAGGCAGATTTTCAACAAGTTTCACTTGTTCAATTTTTCTGAAATTTTCACAATATTGTTGTGAAACATCAATAATTCAAATTCAGCAAAGAAAAGTAAAAAATATTTACTAAGACAAAAATTCCAAAAAATCACTTTACTATAGAAATTGCATAGGTCAGACCAATTTTTGGCGATAAATTTAATTTTAGGGTACATGTTTGAGAACAAAACACAGAAACAGAAAAGACAAATGGTTTCTGATAAGATATAGTCAATCAGAACAAAATATTTTCATTTAAGATAAAACGCCAAGCAAAAAATGTCTTTCCTAGAGATGTCGAAAGGACAGTAGCATTACAGCAGTAGCCAGACAACCCATATAGTGACATATTTCTATGACTAGCAAATTAGCAGAGTAGCCTTTCATAGTGAAGTGTCAATACATTATTACCATGACAAGCCTGTTTGCTGAGTGGCTGCTTATAATGAGTTGTTAGCCTAATAAGTGGCATATTATCATTACTAGCATGTTAGTGGTATGGCCCCACAGAGAAGTATCAATCCACATAGTGACATATCATAGCATGTAGTGGAGTTGCCATTTAGTCCCTGTCAGGTAACCAGATGTCTTCAAGTTCAGATCATGCTAGGTATGCACAGTCTCATCAGGGCCTTTGTTATTAATTGGTATATTTTATAGTATTTACTGATTCTCTAAGTAAAAGCCTTGTTCAGACTGCACACATGTACATGTTGATTTTGGCTGCTGCTATCTCAATATACCTTAAAATCATATTTGCACATGTTATGGCCCATTTAATCCCAGAACTATTTCCTCAGCTTCCACAAAACTAAGTAGCAATGAGAGGGCACATCAATTTAGTTTGAAGCAAAACCTCAGCTACCAATATCTGGTAAGGTTTCTCTTGAAAGCATGAGACTGCATTAAATATTCACATCACAACTGAATTTGTTACTTATGTGGAAGCTGTAACAGACATTGTTACCCATGTTGTATCAAGTAATCTCATTTTGAAAGTTGCTAACAAAAGATTTGGAGAAAAAAGAGTAGAAATACCAAGCTGTTTTCAGCCCCAGATCACATTAAATGAAATTCGCTAATGGTTGGGTTGTTTTTACAGATTTGCTTTACAAATTTAGCTTTAGTTTTCTCAGAGGAATGTAACATCATTGATTTTTATCTTCAGAAAAAGGACCATAAAACTAGCTTTAATGTGTAAATGTGCCTGATTCAATACTCTAGTGACTTCAGTACTGTCCTGTGATAAGTTGATAAAGCTTCTGTTCATCGTAGTAAATGGGCTCAGTTTTGGGATAAGGTACAGGTGAAACTCAGGGTGAGTTATAGATCACTTCCATCCAGCATCCATGCATTTGTTTGTGCATGCATCAGCCTTTTAAACAAGTTCTTGTCTAAAACCATCAAAGTAATTCAAACTTAATTTGGTAGAAATGTTGCTTGGGAAAGGGGAGGTTATGTTTGCAAAATGTATGATGATCTACCTTACCGGTTGCCATGGGACAATGCTTAAGTTCATTGAAACAACTTCTCAGAAACCTCTTTGCCAGTTGTATAACCATAACATATGAAGCATCTTTGGAGCAAGAGCTTTCAAGTTTGCAAAAATTATTTAAGCTGGTGAGATCTATAACCCCATCTAGACAATTGTTTTATGAAACTACTTACATATTTTGTATATGGACTGTAGTTTAAATACCCATTGGAATCATTTGATGATGATTGGTGTGGAAATAAACTAGGTCTAGATGTTGTATTGTACAATACTATTATCCTTTTTTTTTTACTTTTTATACCCCGCCACACAATAGTGGCGGGGTATTATGGTTTGACATTGGACATCTGTGTGTCTGTCCATCCATCCGTCTGTCCGTCCGTCAGTCGTACATCCATCCGTCCATCTGTCCATTTTTTCGTTTCTGGATGATAACTTGAGTGAACATGAATGGATTTTCACCAAACTTGGTATGTGCATTGATATTGTGGATATCTGGTTTGGAATTGCTAATGGGCAAATTTTGTCAAAGAGTTATCTGCCCGAGACATGCCCATGTTTTCGTTTCCGGATGATAACTTGAGTAAATAACAAGGGATTTTAACCAAACTTGCTATATGCAACTTCATTAAAGAGATCTGTTTTGGGATTGCTAATGGGCAAATTTCGTCGAATTTTTAAGGAGTTATCTGCCCAAGACACGCCCATATTTTAATTTCCCGATGATAACTTGAGTAAATTACAAGGGATTTTAACCAAACTTGCTATATGCATTGACATTAAGGAGATCTGGTTTGGAATTGCTAATGGGCAAATTTCGTCAAATTTTTACGGAGTTATCTGCCCAAGACGCGCCCATATTTTCGTTTCCGGATGATAACTTGAGTAAATAACAAGGCCTTTTAACCGAACTTGCTATATGCATTGATATTATCAAGATCTGCTTTAGGATTGTTATCTCTCCATTGATATTATCAAGATCTGGTTTAGGATTGTTATCTGTCCCTCCGTCATTTTCTTTCCGGACATTGCAACAATAACTTTAATACATAAACGAATAATTGCTGTGGCGGGGTATTATGCTTGCGGTGCTTTGAGTTTACATTTGTTTACATTTCACATATATCTAAACACGATCAGTTATCAAGTCGCAGCAGGCCAGATAACATGGGCCCGAAAAGGGCATAATCTTTTATTCGTAAATTTTATATTTTTATGTCTTTTTTTAAAATAGAAAACCTCTGAAGAAGGCGAAAGCTGAAAGGCCTCAGGTAAACAAATCATTTGCACTGTTAATGATTAACTCTCAACATATAGTTTAACGCCTATCATTTCAGCATCCTTTCTGGATCCAGTGCTACCAAAAAGATTTTTTGTAGATGTTATGCTTCTTTTCCCAACTTATATATATATATATATATATATATATATATATATACTGAGCAACATAAATTTAGCACGGATTTTTGGGGGGGCAATATTTTCATCAATATGATTTTGTACAATAATTGAAAACATGTACATTATCGGGCTAATGTCCGGGATACATTTATCCGCATGAAAAATTTGCTTTTATCAATATCGAACGTGGCACGTGCAATCACACGGTTTTCATGACCATATACCATTTTGTGTACATGGCACTAAGTGACATTAAAACATATTGGTACAGTCTCGTTAAACATCACAGTTAAAAAGTCTGTCCTAAAATTGCCAAAAAACGGCTATGGGGAAGAGCAGAAGCCTAACGTTAGATCAACGTCCTAGAGTTCTGGGGATGCTGGAAGGTGGGATGTCGGTTACAGCCGCAGCACGCCAAATTGGGGTTCACCACAGTACTGTTTCTCGTCTGCGGTCTCGATATGAAGCAGTCGGGTCACTAAAGGATCGCTGTCGAACCAGTAGACCACAGAAAACATCGGCGGAAGAGGATCCCTACATCGTCATGACGTCACACCGGACCCACTTCATGTCTGCGAGAAAAGTTGCTAATCAGCTTCGTGCGACTACCAGAACAAGGGTTTCTGCTCAAACAATTCGTCAGCGTCTGTATCAAGGAAGGCTTCGGGCGAGAAGACCTTACGTCGGAGTTCCTCTTACTCGACGTCATCGCCAGGATCGGGTGAATTGGGCCAGAAATCATCGCCGCTGGACTCAACGTCAGTGAAACAATATCCTCTTTACCGACGAATCTTGTTTCACTGTTGATTTTCCAGATGGGAGAGCGCGTGTATGGAGGCATTCAGGTGAACACTACCATGAACAGAATGTCATTCAAAGGGACAGATATGGTGGTGGTAGTGTTATGGTGTGGGGAGGCATAACGCGTAACACTAAAATGGACATCATTACTGTTCAGGGAACACTGACAGCTGCTGGATATTGTGCTCAGATCATTCAGCCGGTGACTGTGCCCTTTGCGTGTCAACATCCAGGAGTGATAATCCAACAGGACAATGCTAGACCGCACACTGCAAGATACACAATGGATGTTTTAAACAATAACAATGTTTAGTTGTTGGAATGGCCATTGCGATCCCCGGATTTGTCTCCCATTGAGCACATATGGGACGTTTTGGAACGCAGAGTCAAAGAACGTCATAACGTCAACAACGTTCGTGATCTTGAGCGGGCATTGCATAGAGAGTGGAACAACATCCCTATGGCAGAAGTTAACAGACATGCCTCCAGCATGAGACGTCGTAGCCTTGCTGTCATCGCATCGAACGGCAGGCATACACAGTATTGATGAGTGTGTGAACTTTAAAATTGACCCCAGTGTCCAATATGGAGGTCTCTGACAAATTCCATGTGGAAGAGATAGCTGTTTATATTTGAAATTGAGTGTCAATGGATTAAAGATGAATTTCCGTAAGGTTTCACATTTGTTATTTTTTTCCTCTAAAAGATAGTTGTGTTTTCTTAGTCCGTGCTAAATTTATGTTGCTCAGTATATATACATACGCAATCCACAGGATAAAGAATAGAAATGCGAAATATTGATGTCCAGTTACAAGAGTATAGTTTTCTAAATAAGTTTGGAGAGTACCAGTAGCTTAAAAAATTGTGGAAAAAGGATCTTAGAATCTACTCACATTACACCATTTCATTTAAAAAAAAAACAAAAACATTTTCCAGAAGAGCTTGCTTCTGGATTAACAATGCATAACAGTCAGTCAGTGTCAACTTCAGTCACCTTGTTTAGTTTCTAAGATAACATGTCTGCAAAGTGAATTAACCATACTACTTTCATGTGCAGACAAGTGCATTTATGTTTTTAACTTCATTGGCAGCACTAAACAGATGATGGCAGAGGGGAAGCCAAAAGCCTGTTAAGAATAACTTCTCTATAACAGATACAGCCATGCTTTAATACCTAACTGTGCAATAGACATATTCAATTGAATACTACATGTATAATGTGAAGAACAAAGAAATGGGTGAGTTAATTAATTATTGATCTGTGATTGCCTAAATAGATTATCATGACTTTGAAAATATGTCAGATTTTAATGTTAATGAAAATTTTGCAAACTGTGCAGCATTAGAGAGAGTATCTCTGACTTCCTTAGCAGAACTATAAGCTGAATTATTCAGAGTTATTATGGTTTCTAAATACGATACCAGACTAAAAACTCTTCTGCTATCTGAACCTGAATTCTTTTACGTCATAACACTTCTGTTCACAGATGAAGTGCGTGCCTCACCTGACTGATCTCGCTAGTACACCTTTGACTTTTTTGTACTGAGCGGATGTAGTTTGCTCAGTCTCTCGCCTTTTACAGAGCCATAAAAAAGCGTGTCATGCTGTGAACACAAAATAGTTTATCTTAATTTAGGCTCTATAATCTTTAGCCAAGGTTTATTATCTGCTTTCTTTTAAAAAAAGAAGTGATAAACTTGAAAAAACTTTTTGTTTACGCTAGTAAACACGCTACATAAGACACTTAAGTTACTGCTTCTGTATAGCTGTTAACTGTAGTAATTTCAAGGGTAGATGGAGCTCTCAAGCCCTGGTCAGCAATCCATCTAGGAGTTGGCAACTCCAAACAAAAACCTGCATATCTGGATATGTTTGTTCCAGTTATGTAAAGTCTGCTTTGTCAGCTTGGCCGTAGGAAATCAGTACTATGATTCAACGGCCAAAACGGCGTTGCAGCAGCATGTTGTGGAGCATGTAGAGCATGACAAGGCACAACAGAAGTCATGGTCATCCACTGCATCCGGGCTTAGCTCCAGATGTCCTGACACTGTCTTGCCTCTGTATCCAGCTAGGTCATGAAGAGAGAGTGAGGTTGACTCTGCATGCCTCTCCCTCACTATAATCCAATTCACAGCACATCATCTTAATCAGCAACACACAGTCACAGCAAGCACACATATGCAAGTTATACAAAAGCCCTGTGGCGATGGGTAAGTGGCAAAGCAGCAGGTGAGGAAACACTGGAAGCTGTAGTTGTGGACCTGCACACAGGCGGCTTGGGGTTCTATATGGTCGCTTTCTTTAAGAATGAAGCAGTACAGGGAATTTGGCAGCCGAACTCAGCGACTGAGCAGACCTTTTTAGGATCACACTGCTCACCCCCTTAGCATGGGGAAGGGACTAGAAAATGTGCCCTAAACAATTGCCTGCTTCAAAGCTCCTGGCTGATTAATCGCAATCAGCGGGGATCCAACTTAGTGGTCGAACAGGAAAAAAGAAGACAAAGGAAACTTCTAAAGATCAAGAAAATCCTCTATGAAGAACTACAAATAGGAAAACGCTCCCATGGTGGTCAGAAGAAGTGACACAAGGACACCCTCAAAACCAACCATACACCCTTAAAGACTTCAACATACGAACAGAGTCGTGGGAACATATTGCACAGGATCGAACAAAGTGGCGAGGCCTCATAAGAAGGGGTGCTGGGGAATACGAAGCAAAAAGAATCAGCGAAGCCGAGCAGAAATGTGTGCAGTGGAAAGACAGAGCTAAGGCATCACCAAAAGAGCTTTCTTCCTCAGACCTCTCTTGTTCTATCTGCAACAGGCAGTTTAGAGCTAAGATTGGTCTCAACAGCCATCTTAGAAAACATGAATAATAACACTTCATGCATTTAATTAGGATTGGTCATTGTCAGTAATGACAGACGAACTTATATATATATTTTATTTTTAGAAGTAGTTGTGGTCATGGTACCCAAGCCATAATCCAAACTGATAAATCCATAAGCTAATGATGAATCAGAATGTTCAGACCAACAGACATGGACCCTGGAATAAAGGGCATAATCAGGTGTCCACAGATAGTAAGCATTACTTGGTAAGCAAGCTTCGCCCACCATGCCCAAAGGCCTCAAAGAAGGAATGTAGGTAGAAGCATATGTCCAGGATTTCGGAAGCCTACTTATGTCTTACTCATTAGCAAAAACATCAGAAACTGCCATATTGTAGGGATTGACCAGATCATGATGTCTCCCATAGAACTTCTTATGTGTTGCTACCAGTTTGTTTTTTTGACACCCCTGGCTCAACAACCTTTTAGTGAACACTTTCCCATGCTCCATGAATTCTTGATAATTTGAACAGGCTCTGGCATAATGGATTAACTGTGAAACATAAACACCGTATGCTGGTGCAGAAGGGATATTACTGCTCAGGAATGGAAAGTTAACAATGGGAAAATTGAAGTCATCCTGTTTGTCATAAAGCCTAGTAGTAAGCTTTCCATTGTCAATGTAGAGATAACAATCCAAGTATGAGGAGGAGGCTGCAGTCTCTGTTGTTTACTAAGATTTTCCTTATCCAACTTCCACTTATGTAGAAAGCATAACTGGTTTCTACTTGGTACCCGGCTTGTCCGATAAACAAAATGAGTGACATTTTACTAATAACATGCCACAATTTGTTGGAAGCATGGCAGAGATTCTTGTGCAGAACAGGTAGATGCAAGAAAAGGACAATGACATTGTCAGTGGCCCTAGTGAAGGGCATTCCACCACAAAAAGTGCCCCTGTTGCAATGTCCTTAAAAGGAAAAGCTCCCATTAATTCTGCGAATGCAGCAAAGCCAAAAAGCAGCGGGACTTCTTCCCGGAATATTACCCCACCCACCACACCTTCCGGGTTTAACAAAGAATGACTTCTCATTCTTAGAGAGATGAACTCTAATGTAACAAAAACTAATAAGAAGGTAGAAAAACTGTCACAAAGAGTTGATGTCTTGTATGAAGAAGACAATATTCACAAAGCCATTATTCCCAGGAAGATGATTATTGTTATGATTATGAACAAGAGAATGAACATTCTCAAGACTTTGTTTCAATTTCCTCAGACACTAAAAAGCATTCTGTTGAAGAGGTGGAAGAAGACAAGGAGGATATCTTCTCCTCATTTATCAAGAAGTTCAAAAAAGCTGAAAAAACTAACCCTGAAGTGAATCAGAAAATTGCTGACATGATCAATGAAATGTTCAGAGAAGGGATGCCAGATGACATTTATAATGAAGTATCTAAGGGCATCAACCGACCTGAAAATTGTTTTGCTCTCAAAGAAACCAGAGTAAATGCTGGTGTGTGGTAGATATCAAAGCCTCAAACACAAACTGAAGACTCCAAAATGTGTGGCATTCAGAACGCCATATGTAAAGCAGGATGTAAAATGGCTAAGTTGCTGGACAAAGGGGGTTTGAATCTTGACAACGAGATGAAGAAGTGGGGCAATACCTCCTTGGCTTTGCTCAGCAAAGCAAATGTATGGATAAACACACATTGTAAAGAGATACACAAGAGGGAATGCACCCAAGCTTACATTATTTATGTTCTCCAACTACTGCATTTATTGACCAACTGTATGGAGACTCTATGATCAAAGATATTCAAGAGATAAATAAGATTGGCAGGAACCTATCCAGAGGTCACAGCAGGGGCTGTCCCGGTCACTACATGAGGTCAGCCAACCAAGGCATTATCAAAGGGGCTCTAATCTGCTTGCTAATCTGTTCCTGTGGCAAAAGAAGAAAGGAAGCTGCTTCAGTTTGTTTGGAAGGGTCAGATTTATGAGTAATGAGTATACCTGTTTTGCTAATGGAATAGGAAATGTGCTGAGAATTAATGAAGCCAGTTTATGCAGCTCTAAGGAAAAAGGTTATTATTAATTATGGTTACATAGATGATTCCTTGCTTCTTGCTGACACAAAACAGGAATATGAGCAAAATGTCCAAGACACTGTTTCAGTCCTGGAAGAGGTTGAATTTATCATACAGATAATATGTCAGTATTTTTCCCAGTTCAGAACATCATTTTTCTTGGAAAACACATTGACTTTGAAAGAATGATTGTATATCTTCCTGTATATCTGAGAGGAAAGATAGACTTTTGCAAGCATTATTGCCAGTCATTGGCTTCATTGTTTCAGCATTTTCAGCTGTTGAGTTAGGTCCATTATATTATAGAAATTTAGAAAAGCAAAAGGTTTTGGCACTTTGTTGCAATACTGGGAATTTTAACTGCATAACACATTAACCTATAGATAATATGCTATTCTATTCTGTATTTAAACCTTCCACAAAAAAAAAATGGCAAGTCTTAAGAGTCTTAATCCAGAAGGTCCCTAAGGCCTATCACCTGTGTTATGTCACCTTTCCCGCTCTTTTGATCACATGTTCAGTTTCTTTTCTGTGGAATTTTATTTTCATAAACAGGTTTTTTACAGCTGTCCCATTTTATCTTGACCCCCCCTGTGTCTTGTCCCCGGGGACAAGATATCCCTCTACCCTGCAAAGTATGCAAAATATGATAAGATTCCTAATATTATTAATCAAGATTTGCAGGAAAAACCAGTTTTCAAGACCTACAAAGGGGAATAACTATATTAGTATTGATCCCTAGACCCTGATTTTTGCCTAGCAGCAACATCTTATCAGTATCAACATTTATGCAAAACATGATAAGATTCCTAATATTATCAATCAAGATATGCCGGAAAAACCAGTGATATGGAAAAAAGTTTAAAGAATTACAAAGGGGAATAACTATAATAGTATTGATCCTTTGACCCTTATTTTTCTGTCGCAGCAACATCTCATAAATATCAACATTTATGCAAAATATGATAAGATTCCTAATAGTATTGATCACGATATGCAGGAAAAACCAAATTGTTATGAACAAAAAGTGTCACAGACAACTTTTAAAGGATTACAAAGGGGAATAACTATAATAGTATTAATCCCTTGACCCTTATTTTTCTGTAGCAGCAACATCTCATGAATATCAACATTTATGCAAAATATCCTACAGTGTTAATCAAGATATTTAGGAAAAAACAGTGTAACGGACAAACGGATGGACAGTGTGAAAACAATATACCCCCCAACCCCAATCTTTGTTTGTGGGGGGTATTGGCCAAAAATACTATCTTTGGATAGCACTAAACCTGCTTATAAAATTATTGCAACCTAACCAAGTGCTGTGTGGTGGTAATGGGGATAACATGAGGCAGTTATAGTATCTTGTAAACCCCTGCCCATGTCCCTTCTCAGAAATTTTTCATATCT
The DNA here is from genome assembly GCA_964016985.1 of Anodontia alba. Taxonomy (NCBI): domain Eukaryota; kingdom Metazoa; phylum Mollusca; class Bivalvia; order Lucinida; family Lucinidae; genus Anodontia; species Anodontia alba. The sequence continues at coordinate 52,331,453 of OZ024824.1, forward strand.
CTTCCTTTTGGTCTTTCTGTCAGGCAACAGAATAGTTGCCTTGTACCTTTATTTTCTTAAGATAGACATGCAATCAAATCTCTGAAGTTTGTTAACATCTGATGACAACAGTTAAAATGTAAAGTTATACTGGAACTGGTATGATTTGTATATCAATGTCAGGAGGTGAAGGACATTGAGTACTGAAGTTGAAAAAAAAAAAAAAAAAAAAAAAAAAATAGCAAAGACTCAAATATGTAAAGGAAATAAGAGGGGGGACAAAATACCATGGCTATGGTATCTTGTCCCTGGGGACAAGATACCTTAGCCAAGGTATCTTGTCCCCGAGGACAAAATAACCCAGAAGGGGACAAGATACCACATGGTATCTTGTCCCCGGGAACAAGATACCGTAGGGGACAAGATAAACTGTTACACAGGGTGAAAAAATCTAATTTATCTTTCTTTTTCTCTGGAATATTTCTTATTTCCTGTATTCTTATGTTCTTTTATCATTCCTTTCACAGATGATATGTTTTCTTTCCACTTTTCGTTTTTCAATCTTGTGATTTTATTGTTGTCATCACCGATGTCATGCATTTTCGTGACTGTTCATGCCGACCATTACAGTATAATTTGGTCATCTCTATTTGTTATGGGATACTCATTATTTTTATTCTCGTTTTAGGTATTCTTCGTTTATGGTGTGTTAGAAATTGACTGGTTCATGAGCAAATAAGATTATACTGCTCTAGATACGAGACAAATTTCGTCAGGGAGAAAATGTCAGCTCAGGTTTTCCTGAAGACATTTCTACAAGGATATGGCTGTACTGCCGGAGGTAGGCCCCATTTTGGTGGCTGCTCTACGAATGGGCATATCATTCATAGCATGTCCACCAGGCACAAGTCACCAGTCACCAGGCACCACTCACCGAGCACCAGTCACCGGTCATCCAGGCACCGGTCATTGACTGGTAAACACACCAGGCACCAGGCACCAGGCACCGGTCAACCAGGCACCAGTCACCAGTCATTAGACTGTTGACTTGTTCAACGATCATCAGTAACCAGTCACCAGTCACTGGTCACCAAGCACCGGGTACCAGGCAGCGAACATTAGGCACTGAATACCGGGTAGCTGATTTTAGGTATCCCTGAGCTTGGAGCAATCAGTTACGAATGAGCCACGGAACGCAATGAATATACAAAGAGTGCTACTGCTTAGGGAATATGTCAGATCCAAGTATTGTTATCGAACATCTGACAAATACTTGAAAGACTAATAGGTCTGCTTCTCTTAAAATATGTACTTGAAGAGATCAACCTAAATATAATAATAAAAAGAAAAGATGTTTTGCTTTTACTCATCTTCTTCTTCTTCATCATCTTCTTTGTCTTCTCTCAGAAGAAGCAGAAAGTCAAAGAAGTCAACATTTCATAAGAAAAGAAGATGCTGATCTCCTTCTGCTTTTTCTTTTAAATATATTAAAGATTATGGTAGGTATCATAGATTGAGACATACCTCTCCTCAGGCTGTTAAGATAACACCACAACTTGATAGGTTTGTAGAGTTAACACCGAATATACAATTGATAATTTGGTGCATTATTCATCAAATGATCCAGGATTGGGCTCCGAAATAGATACCTGATCCTTTGATAAAATTATTAATGAAGTCTTCTAAATTTTACTGGAGATGTGTCTGAGAACTTCTGAAGATCATACTTCCTACAAATTTCTGTCAGAAATTGAACTCTTTACGGAGTTGCATTCAACTCCTTTATTAGTTCTTCCTCAATCTAAATTGATAGAAAATACTACCAAGTATATCAAGAACAAATTATACATGACATTGCATATCAAAAATAAAAGCATCGCAAGCATAATACCCCACCACAGCAATTATTTGTTAATGTATTAAAGTTATCGTTGCGAAAATGTCTGGAAAGAAAATGACAGAGAGACAGATAACAATCCTAAACCAGATCTTGATAATATCAATGGACAGATAACAATCCTAAACCAGATCTTGATAATTTCAATGCATACAGCAAGTTTGGTTAAAAGGCCTTGTTATTTACTCAAGTTATCGTCCGGAAACAAAAATATGGGCGTGTCTTGGGCAGATAACTCCGTAAAAATTTGATGAAATTTGCCTATTAGCAATCTAAAACCAGATCTCCTTAATGTCAATGCATATAGCAAGTTTTGTTAAGATCCCTTGTTATTTACTCAAGTTATCGTCCGGAAACGAAAATAAGTGCGTGTCTCGGGCAGATAACTCTGTAAAAATTTGACGAAATTTGACCATTAGCAATTCCAAACCAGATATCTACAATATCAATGCACATACCAAGTTTGGTGAAAATCCTTGATGTTTACTCAAGTTATCATCCAGAAACGAAAAACGGACGGACATACGTATGACAGACGGATGGACAGACGGACAATAGGTAACTCCATAAAAATTTGACGAAATTTGCCCATTAGCAATCCCAAAACAGATCTCCTTAATGTCAATGCATATAGCAAGTTTGGTTAAAATCCCTTGTTATTTACTCAAGTTATCGTCCGGAAACAAAAATATGGGCATGTCTCGGGCAGATAACTCCGTAAAAATTTGACGAAATTTGCCCATTAGAGATTCCAAACCAGATCTCCCTAATGTCAATGCATATAGCAAGTTTGGTTAAAATCCCTTGTTATTTACTCAAGTTATCATCCAGAAATGAAAATATGGGTGTGTCTCGGGCAGATAACTCCGTGAAAATTTAATAAAATTTACCTATTAGCAATCTGAAACCAGATCTCCTTAAAGTCAATGCATATAGCAAGTTTGGTTTAGATCCTTTGTTATTTACTCAAGTTATCGTCCGGAAAAGAAAATATGGGCGTGTCTCGGGCAGATAACTCTGTAAAAATTTGACAAATTTGCCCATTAGCAATTCCAAACCAGATATCTACAATATCAATGCACATACCAGGTTTGGTGAAAATCCTTTCATGTTTACTGAAGTTATCATCCAGAAACGAAAAACGGACAGACGTATGACAGACGGACGGACGGACAGACCCACAGACGTCCAACGTGAAACCATAATACCCCGCCACTATTGTGTGGCGGGATGTAATAGCTAAAATTGTTCTGATCCGAAATCCAAGATACTGGCAGCCATCTTGAAAATCTATTTTGAACTTCACCTCCTGAACGGAAAGGCCAATTGACTCAAAACTTAGTAGGAAGTATTGGGGTCATTTGTAGAGCAAAAATAGCTAAAATAGTTCTGATTGGAAATCCAAGGTGGCAGCCATGGCCGCCATCTTGAAAATCTATTTTGAACCTCTTCTCCTGAACTAAAATGCCAGTTGACTTGACACTTGATATTCGGATGACTTGTAGATCAAAAATAGCTAAAATCGTTCCGATTGGAAATTGGATTCGCCACCATCGTGACCATCTTGAAAATCTATTTTGAACTTCTCCTGAACCCAAAGGCCAATTGACTCGATACTTGGTAGGAAGTATCAGGGTGACTTGCAGATCAAAAATAGCTAAAATTGTTCTGATAAGAAATCCAAGATGGCCTCCATAGCAGCCATCTTGAAAATCTATTTTAAACTTCTTCTGATGAACAGAAGGGCCAGTTGAAACTTGGTAGGAAATATCAGGGCAACTTGTAGATTTAAAATAGTTGAAATCGTTCTGATCGGAAATCTAATATGGCCGCCATCTTGAAGATCCATTTTGAACTTCTCCTTCTGAACAGAAAGCCAACTAACTCAAAACTTGGTAGGAAGTATTGGGGTCACTTGTAGATCAAAAATAGCTAAAATCAGTCCAATTGGAAATCCAAGATGGCCACCACGGTTGCCATATTGAAAATGTATTTTGAACTTCTTCTGAACTGAAATGCCAATTGACTCAAAACTTGGAAGGCAGTATCAGGAAGACTTGTAGATAAAAAAATAGCTGAAATTGTTCAAACTGGAAATCCAAGATGGCCACCAGTCACCATCTTGAAAATCTATTTTGAACTTCTTCCAAACCAAAATGCCAATGGACTTGAAACCTGGTAGGAAGTATCAGGAAAACATGTAGATAAAAAATAGCTAACACTGTTCCGATTGGAAATCCAAGATGGCCATGTGAGTCACCATCTTGAAAATCTATTTTGAACTTCTTCTCCTGAACAGAAATGCCAGTTGACTCAAAACGTGATAGGAAGTATCGGGGTGACTTGTAGATCAAAAATAGCTAAAATCTTTCTGATCGTAAATCCAAGATGGTCACTATATCCACCATGTTGAAAATCTATTTTGAACTTTTTCTCCTGAACCAAAAGGGCCAATTGACACGTAACTTGGTAGGAAATATCAGGAAGACTTGTAGATCAAAAATAGCTGAACTTGTTCCGACTAGAAATCCAAGATGGACACCAGGGTTGCCATCTTGAAAATCTAACTTGAAATTTTTCTCCTTAACCCAAAAAACCAGTTGACTCCAAACTTGATAGGAAGTATTGGGGCCACTTGTAGATCAAAAATAGCTAAAAGCATTCCAATGGGAAATCCAAGATGACCTCCACGGCTGCCATCTTGAAAATCTATTTCTATTTTCATCTCCTTAACTGAAAGGCCAATTGAATCAAAACTTGTCTGGTAATCAGGCGAGCAATGGCCATCTTGGCCCTCTTGTTTGATACCCCAGGGATCTCCAGGCCCTGAGGTTATAAAAAAATTTTCATGCTCAACTCAGCTGAGCATGAAATTTGTCCTGCTAATAAATCTCAAATTACTAACAATTGTAAATTCTTTCTTGCTAAACATAGCTGAGCATGAAAAAAGTTTTATAATCTTGGGGCCAGGTATCTCAACATGTTTCTGTTGAGTCCTCATCTTTGCTTCATTATAAGCTTTATCTGTGATTTATCTATTGTTCATGGATAAGTTGAGGACCTCCACTCGGACTGAGCAAATGTATGTATTTTGACATGGTGGAGGCTGTGGGCGAGGATTGGTCCCATTGGGCTGGCTTGTCCCCCATCCCCAGTGGTTTATTGCTGGTCGGTTTGGGGTGGTGCTTTAGTTGTGGTGCTTTTTGTTGGGTGTTCTGTGGTGTTTCATCTGCAAATGTTTTTCTTTTAACATTTATGTAAGTTAAGGATATATTTATATTTAGTTAAGTTTGGGTGGCAGAGTTGCCCCCTTTTTGGGAGGGGCTACCAGCTCTGCTTGCCATCTGTTCTTTTAGTGGCTGTTTGGTTGTGTTTATCTGTCTTTCCCTTTGATGTTGAGAACTGTGGATCTGATTGTAACAGTTCCTGAGTTCTCTTATTTACTTTTAAAAGAACTCTGTCCCTGGTATCCACTTAATGAATAGGTTCAGTGGTGAGTTATTATGTTTAAATAACATAACAAGAGGGCCATGATGGCCCTGTAATGCTCACCTGAGTATCATAGCACTTCGAGAACCTGACCTAGAACTGATCAAGGCAAACATTCTGATCAAAATTCAAAATGATTATATTAACAAGTATGTCAATGTAGCATATCTAATGGACAGTGAAATAGAGGTCAAGGTCAAATATGGATGACTGTACTCAAGAGGCCATGCTAAGATGTATGCATGTACTAAGTATCGCTGGCTGTAGGAGCAATAGTTACTGAGAAACTGACCTAAACACAAACACTTCACAAGTGCCAAATATCACTCTGTAGGATCAATAATTAATGAGAAACTGACCTAAATGGAAAAACTTAAGAAAGTCACTGGACAGTGAAATATACGTCACCTAGAAATCATCAAGACAATCATTTAGAGCAAGATTCATGATAATCACTACAAAAATGTGACCTCTAGAGTGTCAGCAAGGTTTTCCTTTGATTTAGCCTGGTGACCTAGTTTCTGAAATTAAGTGACCCAGTTTTAAACTAGACCTAGAAATCATCAAGACGAACATTTTGAGCAATATTTATGATGATTATTTAAAAAATGTGACCTCTGGAGTGTTAAAAAGGTTTTTCTTTGATTTGGCCTGGTGACCTAGTTTTGACCCCAAGTGACCCAGTTTCAAATTTGACCTAGAAATCATCAAGAAAAACATTTTGGGCAAGATTCATGATGATTGCTTCAAAAATGTGACCTCTAGAGTGTTAACAAGGTCTTCCTTTGATTTGGCCTGGTGACCTAGTTTTTGACTTCAAGTGACCCAGTTTCAAACTTGACTTAGAAATTATCAAGACAAACATTTTGAGCAAGATTCATGATGATTGCTTTATAAATGTGACTGCTAGAATGTTAACAAGGTTGTCCACTGATTTGGCCAGGTGACCTAGTTTTTGACCCCACATGACCCAGTTTTAAACTTGACCTAGAAATCCTCAAGACAAACATTTTGAGCAAGATTCATGATGATTGCTTAAAAAATGTGACCGCTAGAGTGTTAACAAGGTTTTCTGCTGATTTGGCCCGGTGACCTAGTTTTTTACCCCAAGTGACCTAGTTTCAAACTTGACCTAGAAATCATCAAGACAAACATTTTGAGCAAGATTCATGATGATTGCTTCAAAAATGTGACTGCTAGAGTGTTAACAAGGTTTTCCTTTGATTTGGCCTGGTGACCTTGTTTTTGACCCCAAGTGACCCAGTTTCAAATATGACCTAGAAATCATCAAGACAAATAATTTGAGCAAGATTCATGATGATTGCTTGAAAAATGGGACAGCTAGAGTGTTAACAAGGTTTTCTGCTGATTTGGCCAGGTGACCTAGTTTTTGACCCCACGTGATCCAGTTTCAGCTTGACCTAGATATCATCAAGACAAACATTTTGAGCAAGATTCATGATGATTGTTTCAAAATGTGACTGCTAGAATGTTAACACAGTCTAGCAGGTTTTACCAGATTACTAGAAAGAAAGGGGTTTCTTTGCCCATCATGACCCCATCAAGAATCCCATTAAAATCATTCACCATGACATGTTAGCTCCCTCTTGGAGCTAATTTATGAGTATCATTCTGAAGTTAAAACCACATGATGATAAACAAGCAAATGGATTGAACTGATCATATGATTCTGATGCTGTTTCTGCAAAATGAATTTTACAAGTGGATTTTGATTAAGACATTTGAGTATTAAGTTGTGCAGACCTATCTTGGTTAAGAGTGTTTTACAGAATTAATGTTAGTTTACCAACATCAGAAAGGTGGAAGAGACATTTGCATGTAATGTTAGTACCTGATTTTGCAAATTGTCTCCACTGGAGGCATTTGCTTGAAATATCAAAATCTGTTTTCTTAGAAAAATAATAATAATAATAATAAAAAATAATTCAGTATGTCCTCAGCTGAAAGATTTACCCAGTATGCTAAGGGTTAACTTTTACCACTCTCTGGGCAAATTCAGCAGACAACATGCTGAAACATTTTTTTGATTTTTTTAGAGAAAACAGGATTTGACATTTCATGCAAATTGCCTCCATTAGAGACAATTTGTGTGAAATGTAAAACCCCTTTTCTTTTGAAAAAAAAGTACTTATATTTCCCAGAAAACAGGATTTGACATTTCATGCAAATCAGAAAATAGGATTTGACATTTTATGCAAATTGCCTCCATTGGAGACAGTTTGTATGAAATGTCAAACCTGCTTTCTGGGAAAAATTGTCTTATCTTTAGCTCACTTGAGCTATGCTCAGGTCGAGCAATAATGATGGACCTTTTGTTATCATCTGTCCATCCGTCTATGCGTCCGTTAACAGTTCAAACAACTTATCCTCTGAAGCCGCTGAGCCAATTTTGCTTTATTTTCATATGGAGCCTCCTTAGTTGAGAGAACAAATGATTGCTAAAATGGTGGCAGTCCGTTGACCAAGATGGCCGCCATGTCCACATATGGTAAAACCTTCAAAAATCTTCTTCTCCAGAACCGGTTCCTTGGGGTTGAATCTTTGCTCAAATCTTCGGGGACGGGAGGTCTACTAAAGTTGTTAAAATGATGGTCGTACATTGACATTTGACCTTTTTATGGTGAGGTCAAGTTTGATTCCCTATGCATTCATCTTGGCCCCACAATTGTATGGGAAAAATGTTGAGAATTTCAAACAATTTCTCTGAAGCCAATGCTGCTCCAATTTCATGTGGAGCCTCCTTGGGATAGGGGAACGAATGATTGCTAAAATGGGCCACCGTTCATTGACCAAGATGGCTGTCATGCCCATATATGGTAAAAACCTTCAGAACTCTTCTTCTCCAGAACCAAATGAGCCCTGGGGCCTAATCTTTGCACAAATAATCATGGACAGGAGGTCTACCATAATTGCTAAAATGATGGGCCCATATTGACCTTTTTATGGCAAGGTTGCATTTGCTTCCCCCATGCATTTGTATGGGACCTATATATTTATATCAGAAAAAAAAATGTTGAGAATTCATAATTTGCGCTTCTCCTCTAAAGACTATGATCCAATTGAATTGAAACTTGATGAGGAGCATTGGAGTGCCTAGTAGGCACATAATAGCTAAAACTTGGCTGATGGAAAATCCAAGATGGTCGCCACGGCCGCCATCTTGAAAATCCATTTTCGACAACTGTTCCCAAACCTTTGGTCGAAATGAGCTGAAATTTGCTCTGTAGCAACAGGACAACTTCTGGATCGAAATTAGCTAAATCATGTTGATCGGAAATTCAAGACAGCCGCCACAGCCACCATTTTGAATTTTTTTTTTTGGTCGAAATGAGCTGAAATTTGCTCTATAGCAACAGGATGACTCTGGATCGAAATTAGCTAAATCATATTGATCGGAAATCCAAGACGGCCACCACAGCCACCATCTTGAATTTTTTTTTTTTTGTTTTTTTTTTTGACATCTCGCAAACCACAAGGCGAATTAGGTTGGAACTTACGATATAGCAACAGGTTGACGTGAAGGTAAAATAGCTAAAACTATGCTGACTGGAAATCCCAAATGTTTGAAAACAAATTTTTGACCGTTGGGCTATTTGAAAATAGCTAAAATTGTGCTGATCAGAAAATCTATTTTCGACCATTCCTCTTAAACCATTCTGTCAATTAAGTCAAAATTTATGGTGGAGCAACAGGCCAACCAGTAGATATAAAAGTAATTAAAATCATATGGAAAGGAAATCCAAAATGGCCACCACAGCCACCATATTGAAGAACGAATTTTGACGTCTGCTTCTGAACCATTGGGTGATTTGAGTTGAAACTTACATTGTGGCAACAGAATGACTTGTAGATCAAAAGAAAATAAAACTTTACTTATCAGAAATCTAAGATGGCTGCCACAGCTGCCATCTTGAAAACCAGTTTTTGACATCCTCCAGAACCATTGGGAGATTTGACTTGAAAATTTCACTGTAGCAACAAGCCGACCTCTAGATCGAAAATAGCAAAGATTGTGCTGATCCAAAATCCAAGAAGGCCATCACAGCTGCCATATTGTTTTTAAATGTCTTCTTCTCTGAAACTGCTTGAGCAATTCTCACCAGATTTCACTTGGGGCTTTCTGTCAAAACGGTATTGACAATTTGTCTGAATGGTTCCGCGCCATTGAACAAGATGATAGCCATGCCCAAATATGGTAAAAAGACTTAAAAAAATCTTCTTCTTGAGAACCAAATAAGCTTTGAGGCTGAATCTTGGCATATAGCATCAGGAACTCAATGTCTACAAAGTTTCTTCAAATAACTCAAGGTCTACTATGTTTTTCAAATAATGTTCGTAGGTTGACCTTTGACCTTTTTACAACAAGGACAGCTGGCCTCGGTGGCTCAATTGGATGCGCCATCCGACTAGAGACCAGGAGGTCTTGGTTCAACCCCCGCCGAGGTCGGCAACATTCTTTCGTGGAGATTGATCATGAAATATTTTCTACGGTCATTCTCTCCCTTCCGCTGATTCAAGAAGGGCAATAATGTCAGTTTCTGGCGAAAGAATGTGCACAATACTGGTTAACCGCTTAGAGGACTAAGCCTGCCCAGTAAACGTGTGGTTAGGTAAACTGACTGCGCTCGACATGACCCCATTGGGTTTACTGGGCCGTAAAACCTCAACACAAACAAACAGCAAGGACAAATTTTTGCCCCATACATTTGTATGGGGAAAATGTTGAAAAATAATTTTCTCAAGAACTAGAGCTGTCAGAAAATCTGACTATAGCCCTGCTGCAGCTCTATTGGAGGAGAAAACATGATTTGCCATCTCATGGAAATCCATTGGAGACAATTTGTATGAATTTGAAATGTCACACCTGTTTTTTTGGGAAGAATAAGAAAAATGATTCAGTGTGTTCTCTGCTGAAAAGTTTACCCTGAGTGAAGTACTAGCACAAGCATTTCGGATTAATCCTTGTCAAGTTTGAACAAGCATAGTTTACTGCTTGTTGATATGTCTAAAACAATACTTGATGAATGGCAGTGGTGTGCAGTATATCTAGGTCTACATTTTTTGCTCAGGCGTATCTGTCTGAATATTTAGTGTCAATATGGTAATTTAACTTTTGCCACTCACTGAACAAATTCAGCAGACTACAAACTGATGATACTTTATTTTTCCCAGAAAACAGGATTTGACATTTCATGTAAATTGTCTCCATTGGAGACAATATGCATGACATGTCAAAACTTGCAGTCTGGGAAAAAATATGAAAAATATTACAATATGACGTCTGCTGATAAAATTTTACCCAGTGTGCTATCCCATTAACCTTTGTCCTGCTGAATAAATTAAGATGCCATGCCCATTTCTGATTTGCAGCCAATTAGATTGCTTGATCCAGATGATTGATATTAATTCACATACTTAATGGCAAACAGTGCAGATCCAGATGAGTTGGCTTCTTCAGATGTCAACTGATCTGAATCTACACTGTTTGCAAAGGGTTCAGCAGGACAAGGGTTCAATTAAAAGTTTTCTTTAACCCTTTCACTACTATAAACAAAGAAAATGGCTCTGCATACAATGTAGATCCTGATGAGATGGCTCATTGCAAGTCGTCTCATAAGAATCTGCATTGTTTGCCTTTCAGGTTTGTAAATTTTGTCAAATTTTCTTGTCTTACAACCCTTTTGACATAACATTTGAATGGCTTTTACCTGTGTCTGACCATTATGTTATTGGAAGTCAAACCCAGCTGTCAGGAGTCTGCAGTCAGAAAGTTTATGACTATAATAAATTAGCTCTACTGGTGAGATGTAGCGGTAAACCTCGTATTCAGAGAACAGCCAGTTGGGCTAAACTGTAGACCTGAACAAGGTTTTCTTCTGATTTGGCCTGGTGACCTAGTTTTTGACCCCAAGTGACCCAGTTTTGAACTTGACCTAGAACTCATCAAGACAAACATTTTGAGCAAATTTCATGATGATTGCTTTAAAAATGTGACCGCTAGAGTGTTAATAATGTTTTCCTTTGATTTGGCCTAGTGACCTAGTTTTTGATCCCACATGACCCAGTTTCAAACTTACTTGACTTAGAAACCATCAAGACAAACAATTTGAGCAAGAGTCATGATGATTGCTTGAAAAATGAGACCTCTAGAGTGTTAACAATATTTTTTTTTTATATGACCTGGTGACCTAGCTTTTTATCCAACTGACCTAGTTTTGAACTTACTTGATCTAGAAATCATCAAGACAAACAATTTGAGCAAGATTCATGATGATTGCTTGAAAAATGGGATCTCTAGAGTGTTAACAACATTTTCCTTTGATTTGACCTGGTGACCTAGTTTTTGACCCAAGTGACCCAGTTTTGAACTTGACCTAGATTTCTTAGGGGCAAACATTCTGGGCAAGTTTCATCAAGATTGGGTGAAAACTGTGACCTCTAGAGTGTTAAACTAATTGTTGACGACGGACGATGACGGACGACAGACATTATTGTGATCACCACAATAGCTCACCCTGAGCTTTGCTCAGGTGAGCTAAAAATTAGAACTTTTCAGACTGAAAATATGCCTTATCTTCATTTGACAGTTAACAATTGGTGACATCATAAGCAACAGGGCAATTTGGTTTACTACATGGAATATAGGATTTTCCTGCTGTCATTCCTAAACTGTAGAGCGAACCTGTCTTTATGAATATTAATTGTAAAGGTCAAAGCAACAGGTCAATTTGGTGGTCAAATACATTTGTACAGGCAAGTATTGATGTTTACTTGACTGTTACAGTTTAGATCAACCAAACTGACTTGCCACTTTGATCTTGACATTAACTATTCATTAGGATACATCCATTGTGCAATTTAGGCATAATGGTCTGAAAATTTTTAGCATCCCACATGAAACAGGTGTTTGTTTCTTTAAACCTATGTTACATCTGAATAGTGCTCTCAAGTGGGTTTACCAGCTCACCACAGTACCTGGTAGTCCCGTAAAAAATATTTGCCATCCTGCTTTTTATCAATACACACAAATAGTGATTAGGTCACACTTATTGATGAAAAAAATGTGATAATCAATTTTATCTCTGCGGCAATTGTGTCAAGAAGTGCTCACAGCTGGATGTTATTTTTTCAACACCGTTGTGGGGTAACAAATATTCTCATCTGTTCGCTGTTGTTTATTTTGTTTACTGTATATTCTGTTTTATTTTGAGTTTAATTTTTTCTCCGGTTCAAACTTACATTTTTTCGTATTTTTTTGATCGTACTGAATTTTCATTTTCTCTTTATTTCAGTTTGTGTTTTGCTTGTTTTCTGAGCATTATAATGTCTTCTCAACAGAACAAGCATTGTCCCTGAGGGCCTGGTAAAGGTTGTGGCAAAATTATACCCTCCTGGGATGATCATGTAACTTGCAGGTCATGTAGGGGAGACTCTTGTTTCATTTCCAATACATGTGATGTCTTTAAATTTTGGTCTCATGAAACTTGGAAGAAACACTCAAAATTAGTTCTTAGAGCTGACAAAGCTAAGACACCTGCAGCAGCTGTCAGGTCCAAGAGTGTCCCTTCTTTTCAGTCTTCTGGGGATAAAAGACACTCTGATTTTTCCCGATCATCTTAGTCAATCATCAGTGTAGACATAGATGCTATTGACGGATCACATGAGACTTCTGACCATGAGATGTCGGAGAGAATCCCTGGTTCTCTTGGTCATTCTACTCACTCAGTAAGTCCTGTCAGGTGATCTTGTTCAACTGGTGAACTTACTAGAGAGGTAGTGTCTAGATCGGATTTACCTCTTGGACAGTGTACGACTAGTGTTGTCTCTCTTCCTAGATAGTATAGGTCAGAGTCAACACTTAGTCATTTCAGTCTAAGGTAACCTAGGTTCTCGAAGGAGCAGACACAGGTCTAGTTCTTTTAGTCTCTCCTTATCTTCATATTCATCTGGTCGGTCCAGGTCTCTTAGACGTAGGCAAAGATCTCCTCGCAGGTCGAGATTTACTAGGTTTAGGTCACATAAGCATAGTAGGCATCACAGATCTAGATCACCAAGTTGTAGGTGGTCTAGACCTAGACAAGACACTACTGGTTCTAGATGAGGATCCTGGGTTAGACCCAGTGAAGGTATAGGCGACTCAGCACTTCCCTTACTGTCCAAGTTAGTTGAACAGCAGGACGTAATGAACCGAAAGTAACTCAGACTCCTCAGACTATTGATGTGGCAGTAGGGTCTGTGGAGTCTGAAGAGGATCAAATTCCTGAACCAACAGATTCAATTCAGATTCATGTTGGTTCTGATGAGAAAATGGGGGCAGAATCTGATGGTGAAGATCAGGATGAGGATTCCCCGAAAGACTCTCTTACTTACACAGAAGCAGTGGTCAAGCTTCGTGCAAGGCTTGGGGCAGAAGTCTGTCCTACTCCTCAATCCAAAAGCAAGCCCAGCGGGGCCTCTGCTTTGGACTCTTTCAAAGATCAGGCAAAGGAAGTAGATGTTTCTCTAGCATTACCACAGTCGAATAGTGTTTTGGTTTCTCTTATTGCCATGAACAAACATTTGAGAGGTGATGAAGAGATTCCTATGTCTCCTCTTCCTCACTATCCTAAGGCATTAAAAGCTAACACTTTTGTTCAGTTTACTGCCATGCCTAAGATTTTCAAGCCTTCTTCCTATGAGCCTTTGAAACTTGTGATTAACTTGGATCCTCCTTCAGTTAATCCAGGCCTTAAAGGTGTCTGCAAACAGGGTTCGTCTGTACCTTCCTCCCATTCATTACAGTTCAGTACATTGGAAGGATGGGAAAAGTTAGCCAGAATGGGCATTCAAGTGGCTTCCCACTCTGAAATGTTTTTGTGTGGTACATTGAAAACTATTCAACAAGACAATTTATCCAAAGAGGATATGTTGGCAGTTTCTCGTTCTTTACAAGCAGTTGCCACGTCACAGTCTCATTTAGTTGAAATTTTGACAAGGCTGGCTTCCCGTCCCTTATTAACTCAAAGGGATGCCTGTTTAGCCATTTCAGATTTAGATACTGACACTAGACAATCCTTACGAGTACATCCCATTGACTCTTCTACTGTTTTGGGGGACAAGTTTCCAGAAGTTGTGAAACAGTATAAAGATAGTCTAACGCATATGTCCTTACAGCAGGCTGTCACTGGGACTAATAAAACTCTGTCTTCTTCATTTAAGAAGAAACCTCCTAAGCCTACAGAAACTACAAATAAGCCAAATAGCAATTTGTCAGTTACTGTCGGTCCTAACTCTTCTAGATCTATAACTTTTCTCAGGGCAAACAGTCAGAGGCCTTCTGGGAATCAAACTCATATAGACCTGCTAAGAAAGGGAAAGGGCCTAAGCCCTCTTCCCCTTAGGGGTGCCCACTTTGGTTTCCAGGCCTCCTGTCAACTTGTAGGAATTTCAAATTCTTACAAACAACAGGTACCTGCTGACAGGGGGAAGACTTTCTTTTTTCCTAAAGGCCTGGGAAAATATAACTTCAGACTCCTGGACACTTTCTATTGTCCGAAGTGGGTACTATATACAAAAGTATACTTACTGTCAACTCCACCAAAGTTGTGTACCAAAATGCCTCAAGACCCAGCCAAGGTACAGGTTTTGAGGTCAGAAGTAGCAGCCTTGCTTCAAAAGAGAATCATAGAGGAAGTGTTGGAATGTCATCCCAGGAGAGGTTTCGTCATTTGAATTTTTCTGGTGAAGAAAAGATGGGAGGTTGGAGGCCAGTAATAGACCTCTCACATCTCAATCAGTTTGTTCTGTGTCCTCATTTCAAAATGGAGATTCTGGAATCAATCAGACTTTCTTTACAGAAAGGCGACTGGGTGACATCTCTGGACCTGTCCAATGCATACTTCCATATTCCTATTCATGGGAGGTCCCATCGCTATCTTCACTTTGTTTTTGATAGCAAAGTATTTCAGTTTCGAGCACTCCCTTTTGGTCTTTCTGTCAGTCTGTATTTCTTCACTCATGTGTTGGAAATGGTCCTGAGATATGTCCCTATTCAGGTATTTAGGTTCACACATACTATGACGATTGAATCCAACCTTCTGCATCAGAGGCTCTATCATAGCTTCACAGCAGAAGACTTCTTCACATTATTTTGGACCAGGGCTTCATACCCAACTGGGACAAATCAGAATTAGTTCCACTTTGTCTTCAACTTTCTGGGTGCCCCGTTCAATCTAGAGCCAGGTCACATCAGTCTGTCCCAGGACAGAATCAGATCTTTCTCTCATTCTTTGGCTCTACTCCTCAAAGCTAGTTGCGCATCTGCTTTCCAGCTTCATTCAGTTTTAGGCCAGATGGAATCAATGGTCAATCTGTTACCACTGGGGAGAGCTTACAAGAGATCTCTTCAGTAGGAAATCAAGAAGAGGTGGTGCCAGGGCAAGCTACTCGGGACAACCAGATTCTTTACAACCTTGGTTTCCAAAAGCAGTGGCCAATTGGTCAGTTAGTGGGAAGAGGAGCTTCTCCAATCAGTCTCCCTTACATCATCCTATTCCAGACCTACACATTTTTTCAGATTCCATTCTAGAGGGATGGGGAGCACACTTGGGCTCTCATATGGCATCGGGTCTTTGGCCTCCTCTGTGGAAACAACATCATATCAATGTTCTGGAACTATAAGCTTTGCAGTTAGCATTACAAGAATTTGCTCCTCAAGTTCAGAACCATGCAGTATTGTTAGCCTATATAAACAAACAGGGGTGGGGTGGGGGGAGCAATCTCAAACACTTTGTAATCTGGCAGTAGAAGTTGCACAGTGGTGTGTACAAAACAAAGTGTACATCAGGGCCAGGTACCTCCCAGGGAGACTGAATACTCTGGCAGACTGTCTTTCCAGGAAGAACAATATTGTTCAGACAGAATAGACATTGAACCAACGTGTACTGTCTCAGGTATTCAGAATATGGGGTACGCCTCATATAGATCTGTTTGCAACACATCTGAACAAACGTTTACCTGTGTTTGTTTCACCATTGCTCATGCAACAGATGCTATATCTCTCAGCTGGAGAGGGATGTGGGCTTACGCCTTCCCTAGCTTTCCTTTGATTCTTCCATCTCTAAAGAAAATACAAATGGAAGAGTGTCATGGTTTCCAATGCTCATGTCACTTCTGATAGCTCCTCCAATATACCTGCCTCTGGACAGGGACCTTCTGTTTCAACAAGTATCATGGTTTCTACATCCCACTCCAGGGATATTTTATTTACATGCCTGGCTGCTATGCAACAGCGTATGCAATCATCAGGCATTTCTGGACCAGTTGCCAGATGAATCTATTCATCAAAAAGATCTTCCACCAACAAGCTCTATGATTATCTGTGGAAATCTTGGCTGGATTGGTGTATCAGACAAAAGGTGGATCCCTTCAATCCTTATGTAAATTAGTTTGGGGAGTTTCTTATTTCTATTCATGATAAGAATTTCTCTCCATCCACAGTCAAAGGGTATAGGTTGGCCATTTCTACAACTTTGAAGCGGATATCCAAAATGGACTTCGCAAATGAGTCAGTTTTGTCTGACTTGGTTTGCAGCTTTGAACTTGAGCGCCCTAGAACTAAGCCTCATTTTTCAAAATGGAATCTCGCTTTGGTTCTTACAGTTCTAGTAAGTCCTCCTTTTAAGCCACTTGAATCTTGTGACTTCAAAGAACTTACTCTCAAAACTTTTGCTTGCCTTAGCTTTGGGTCGAAGGCGTAGTGAAATTCATGCCTTGTCCTATTCTAAAGTTTGATTTTTTGAAGACTCACTATCGTTAGGCATGTTTCCTGGTTTTCTCACAAAGAACCTACTTCTGTCAGTTCCTAGCTCTACAATTTTCGTTCCATCTTTGAAAGGTGAAAATGTTGATGTTAAGTTATGCCCAGTTAGGGCCCTTAAAATCTATTTGGCAAGGGTTTTGCCAAGGAGGAAGAACAGAAAAAGACTGTTAATGAACTTAGAATTTTACGAAAAAGAGATTTCATCAGATTCTATTTTTCAATATGGATTATACAGGCAATCAAGTTCTCCTATGAGTTGAACAGTCTTGAGGTATCCAAGGTTAATGCTCATGAAGTGCGGGCATGGTCATCTTCCTGGGCATGTTATAATAAGGTTCCTCTGGATAAAGTTATCAAAGCTGGTTTTTGGTCCTCTGAGAATTCATTTATCAGATTCTATCTCAGAGATACTTCTATGACAGCTAGAAGCCTAGCAGAACTTGGGTCTGTAGTGGTGGCACAACAGGTAGTTGTGCCTGGTACTTCTAACCAGTTATTTATGATACATACTTTCTGTACATATTGTATATAAGGGAGGTTTGTTAGGTCTGGTGCTTTTAATCCAAACAAAAGAACTCCAAATTTGGTCAAATTGTTAACCATAATGGATGAATTTTTCCGCAGTGAGGTGTCTCGACCCTGTTTATGGTTGAAGTCAAATGGTTGTCATGGCTCCAACATCTGACCTTTAACGGTAAGCTTTATAGCTTTATACTGGTTAGTCCCACCATCCATTAGTGTTGAAATCAGCACTATTCAGATGTAACGTAGGTTTAAAGAAACAAATCTAGAAAATTTTTATTAATTTTCATATTTGTGAGTTATACCTAAGTTACATCTGAATCATTCTCCCTCCTTCTCCCCTCAGTTTTATTTTGGAGGTAAAATTGATTATCACGTTTTTTCATCAATAAGTGTGACGTAGTCACTATTAAGTATTTGTGTGTATTGATAAAAAGCGGGATGTCAACTGCTTTTTCCGAGACTACCTGGTACTGCTGTGAGCGGGTGAACCCACTCGAGAGCACTATTCAGATGTAACGTACAAATTTTTGAATGTAATTGTTTGAAAAAAAAAATATATTAGTAAGAACTCATGCTTTTTACTGTATAGTGCTAGATGCTTTTGTTTTTGTGATATTCAGCAAAACAACAGTTTATGTGGCCAGCAAACAGCCAGTACCCTCATATGACCCTATAAAATGCCTATAGTTTCCTATATGCCTTTGTGAACAGTAGGTGTAACATTTCAGATGATGTTTATAAAATACCTGCAGCTTTTGTCTTAATCAGTTTTGATGAAAAGTTACTATGAAATTGCTGTCAGTTTGAAATCAAAGCACTGAAAGTACTGGTGGGTCGATTGTCTCTGAGTGTAGGATGGGAAACTGGTCCTGAATGGGGACTTAAGAATGTTTCATTAAACCCTACTTCCTGCATTTTTATTAATTTAAGCAAACAGTGCAGACCCTGGTCAGATGCCATAGTCTGCAGCATCTGATCTGGGTCTGCACTGTTTGCCAGTGTCCCAACACTAAGCCCAGTCCAGGTTTTACAGATAACCCTCTTCACACAGCACTCTGACGTCACAGTAAAAGAATAGCTTGGCTATAAATACCTTTTCTACAAATGCTATTTGCATTGATTAACTTTACTGGTCAGCAATAGTCACGTGGACAATGGCAATATAATTCAGATTTTTTGGTAACTCTAGGTTGACAACCCCAAAAAGTTTTGAAAAACATTCAGTTTGGGAATAGAGTTTGGTTCAGAGACAACAGGTTGTGGGTTTCGTATTGTGAATAATTGTTTGGTCTGTCTAAAGCATGGTTTGATTTCAATTGGTCAATGATAATCATGTAGACAACAACCTTAAGGAAATTTTGGTGAATGTATACTTTGGATCGATTGTAAACAATCAACCCAAAAAGATAGAGTATTTACTAATTATAATCTTTAAATGTAAGTATGAGACCAGTCAACAATTGATCTTGTTTGTTAGGCTAGGAAAATTGAAGAAGACAAAAGCTAAAATAAATCAGACAAGGAGGAGTAGATCATCTATTCTAAACACTGTAAGACAATAAATCACATGAGAAATAATGCATATTTTGACAGATTCTTTATATCGTTTGTTTATATCTCTGGCAGATGATTTATTTCTCCTCTGTCACTGAAAAATGATAGCAGTATTAGTCAATATAAGGAGACACAAGTTTTCATCCTGTACAGAAAACCATTTTTACAGTTTTTAATGATCCTGCCACTGGAAAAATTGTGAAACAGGAATTTAATCTTACCTGTGTCCACCCCTCCATGCTTTTGTTTTGCTTGTTATGAGTAGCCTAATGGTGTGAACAGTTCCTTTTCTGACCCTTGCCTCAGGTGGAGTACCACAGGTCAGGAATGAAAATCTCAAGTCTGTAATATTATTTATTACAAATTTTCTCTCAGAATCATTGTGAACCCTGGGGTCTAAACTGGTCACGGCTCAGGGGTCATTAGCTCCCATAGACTTATAAAGGAAAAACTTAAAAAAATCTTCTTCTCTGAAACCAGCTTATATAGTTAGTGTATAGTAATGTTTTGTGGTCCCCTACATAAATCCTGCTAATCAAGCCCGTGGCTCCAGACTGGCCACACCCCAGGGGGTCGTATGTTAGAGCTATATAGCTAAGAACATTAAAAAAATCTTCTTCTTTGAAACCATGAGGCTCAGAGCTAACAGATTAAGTATGTAGCAATGTTTGGTGGTGTCCTACACAAATCCTGCCAAACATGCCCCTGAGGTCCAAATTGGCTGAGCCCCGGGGTTCATTAGCTCCCATAGACTTAAAATGGAAAAAACCTAAAAAGTCTTCTTCTCTGCAGCTATGAGGCCCACAACTTATATATTTAGTATGTAGCAATGTGTAGTGGTCCCTTACTTAAATCCTACCAATCAAGCCCCAGGGGTCCAAAGTGGCCACACCCCAGGGGTCATATGTTTATATAGAACCCTGTAGCTATAGAATCTTCAAAAATCTTCTTCGCTGAAACCATGAGGCCCAGATTTAGTATGTAGCAATGTTTGGTGGTCTTCTACATTAACTCTTCCAACCGTGCCCCTGGGGTCCAAATTGGCCATTTATCAGGGGGTCATTAGCTCCCATGGACTTATAGTTGAAAATTAAAAGAATCTTTTTCACTGAAACTGTGAGGCCCACAGCTTAGATATTTAGTATGTAGCAATGTTTAGTGGTCCCCTACATAAATCCTGCCAATGAAGCCCCTGGGGTCTAAATTGGACATGCCCCGGGGGTCATTAGCTCCCAGAGACTTATAATGGGAAAACCATAAAAAAAATCTTCTTCTCTGAAACCATGAGGCCCACAGCTCATATATTTAGTATGTTGCAATGTGTAGTGGTCCCCTACATAAATCCTGCCAGCCATGCCCCTGGGGTCCAAACTGGCCATGCCCTGGGGGTCATTTACTCCCACAGACTTATAATGGGGAAAAAGCTTAAAAGATCTTCTTCTCTTAAAGCATCAGTCCCACAGCTTATGTATTTAGTATGTAGCAATATTTAGTGGTCCCCTACATAAATCCTGCCAATCCAGCCCCTGGGGTTTAAACTGGTTTTACTTACGGCCCTTTGAAAATTTCAGCATTTTAACCTTGTAAGCAAGATATCGAAAAAACTGTTTAAGCCATTGCCTTGAAACTTGACGGGCTAATAGGGAATGATGAGTAAATGACCTGATTAACTTAGAGCAATTAACTCAGGTGAGCTTTGTGGCCCATGGGCCTCTTATTTCTGAGGAACTGTGAGGCCTAGGAGGTTGAAGCTTGGTACACACATGAACAGTGGGTTGATGTATTATGTATAACAGAATCAGGCTGCGGTTGCTTATGCATCCCTTTATTTATTCATTTTTCTTTCTCTCCAATTTTCAAATTTAAAAATGTTGCCACACTTTTCTTAGCAACTGTGAGGTGTATGACGTTGAATCTTCATACACAAGTGAACACTAGCTGGATGTATTATGTATATCAGCCTGCTGATTTTTTTATCCATTTTTCTTTCTTTCCAGTTTTCAACCATAACAAATTTACATACCTTTTCAGGAGTTAAAAGTGACCACTGGGTGGATGTATTGTGTATATCAGAACCAGGCTGCTGCTTTTATATCCATTTTTCTTTATTTCCAATTTTCAAACATTGAAAATTATCGTCGCTAATTTCTTAGAGCCTAGGAGGTTTACACTTAGTACACACTTGAATAGTGGGTTGATGTTGCATGTATACCAGAATTAGAATGTTGTTCCTTGCTGAAAAAAAAACAAACAACTTTATTTCTAATGGGAGCTTCTAGGGGCCCTTATGTTTGATAGAATTAATAATAGGTAGTCTACCTAGCTGGTCTGTTTTCAAAGGATAACACATTACTATTGCTTACTTTTCCTTAAATAGCGCTGAAGCGGGGCTATAGTGAGATTCTCCGACAGCTCTAGTTGGTTTTGCAGTTGACTCTTCCTTGGATTGGAATTGTTTGTTTGGTTCCTTGTCTGCGCATGTCATATTCTTTGAAGATTGACCTGTCTGCTATCACACATCACTATCCTGTACTGGATAAATATTAATATGCGGTGCGCATAACTCAAAACTCTGCTGCTAAAAAGTAGCAAGCAGAAAATGGCTATAAATAATATGTCTGTGGAGAAATCAAGCCTGTTTTTTGTCCCCGCCATTTTCAATGGGGGGGGGGGGGGGGGGGGGGGGGGTAAGGGGGTGCATATAGTATCATGCACCACTGTCCATATGTACGTTCATCCTGTACATAACACAAATGGTTCCGTGCGATATCTTTTGAAAAGATTGGTGTATTTGATTGAAATTTTATACACAGATATATAATCATAAAATGTAGGTCAAATTTGATTTAGGGTAAAATCCACCAAATATTTTGGGAGTTATGGCCCTTTTTCAACTTTGAAAAATTTACAACTTTGAAAAATGGTTTCCGTTTGATATCTTTTGAAAAGATTAGTGTTTCAAATTTTATACACAGGTATATAATCATAAAATATAGGTCAAGTTCAATTTAGGGTAAAATCCACCTATTATTTTTGGAGTTACGGCCCTTTTTCAATGTTGAAAAATGATTGAAAATGGTTTCCATTCAATATCTTTTGAAAAGATTAGTGTATTAGATTCAAATTTTATACACAAGTATATAATCACAAAATGTAGGTCAAGTTCAATTTAGGGTAAAATCTACCAATTATTTTGGGAGTTATGGCCCTTTTTCAACTTTGAAGAATGTTTTCCATTCCATAACTTTTGAAAAGATTAGTGAATTGGATTCATATTTTATACATGAGCATATAATTATAAAATATAGGTCAAGTTCAATTTAGGGCAAAATCCACCAATTATTTTTGGAGTTATGGCACTTTTTCAACGTTGAAAACTAGTTTCCGTTTGATATCTTTTGAAAACATTAGTGTGTTGGATTCATATTTAATACACAGGTGTATAATCATAAAGGTAGAGGTCAAGTTCAATTTAGGGTAAAATCCACCCATTATTATGGGAGTTATGGCCTTTTTTCACCTGCAAAAAATGTTTTCCTTTCGATATTTTTTTATAAAAGATTGAATCATTTTTGTACACAGGTATATAATCATAAAATATCGGTCTAGTTCGATTTAGGGTAATATCTGCCAATTATTATACGCCCGTTTGAAAAACCGGATGCTTTATGTTACGAGGTCTGGCGTCCGTTTGTCTGTCTGTCCGTAAACTTTTTCGTTTCCAGCTAACTCCTCCTACAGTTTGCATCCAATCAAGCTGAAACTTGGTATATAGTTAGACCATGATGTGGAGCAGCGCATATTGTTTCGGGTTACAGTCTACCAAATGTTTGCAGAGCTATGCCCCTTTGAAAATTTCTGTAAACTTTTCATTTCCGGTTAACTCCTTCTACATTTTACATCCGATCAAGCTGAAACTTCATTTATAGTTAGACCATGATGTGGAGCAGCGCTTATTATTTTGAGGTTACAGTCCACCAAATATTAGCAGAGATATGTCCCTTTGAAAATTTCTGTAAACTTTTTGTTTCCGGCTAACTCCTCCTACAGTTTACATCCAATCAAGCTGAAACTTAATTTATAGTTAGACCATGATGTGGAGCAGTGCATATTATTCCAAGGTTACAGTCCACCAAATATTAACAGAGTTATACCCCTTTGAAAAATTCTATTAACTTTTCGTTTCCGGCTAACTCCTCCTATAGTTTACATCTGATCAAGCTGAAACTTCATAAATAGTTACGCAATGATGTGGAGCAGCACATATTATTTCAAGATTACAGTGCACCAAATATTGGCAGAGTTATGCACCTTTGAAAATTTTTGTAAACATTTTGCAGCATATTGTTTAAAGAAAATAGTGTGCAAATTTTATTTTGTAATAGGTATATTTTTTGCAAATAACTAAAGTTATGGCCATAATGGCAAGTTATTTTTTTTTTTTCCATCTTCTTTTTTTAGATTTGCATGGAAAAATGACATAGAATTAAGAAGCTTGACCAATATCAAAACTCATAAACATAATTCTTTTTGGATTTTTTTTTTTTTTTTTTTCATGTTCTTAGTTGCCTCCCTTGAAGAACAAAAAAATAAAATCAGTATAAAACAAGATAAAGCTTTACAAAAAATTTTCTTGCAGCATTTTTTTTTTTTTTTTTTGTTTATTTTTGTTTTGTTATTGTTTGGTCATATTGAAGTATAGGAAAAACAAATCAGCCAAAGGCTCATATGAGCTTATAATATAGCCATGCTTCTGTCATGTGTCCTCCATCCGAAAGTACTTCTCCCTAGATGCAGCAAACCTCCCTATTTTCCCAGGAGGGAGAAGTCACTTCTCCCTAAATTTCTGGGCCAGCTTGGACCCTTAGGTTACGTTCACCAAATATTAGCAGAGCTATGCCCCATTGAAATTTTTTTAAATTTTTTTTTTGTAATTCCACTTACAGTTTATATCCAGAGCACTGAATTATACAGGAGCCAGTTTATGTGGTACCTACATCTTACAACTTGCCATGGGTGTACAATGCCCTGCTTGCGGAGCTTTTGTTATGAGAGTAATGGCCCTTTTTTCAAACTTCATTTTTTTCAAAATGCCTGTGTGTGGGTGAGGATGGCCCCTGGGCGGGGGCATCTGTGTCATATTGACATATTTCTAGTTCACTCCAGATTTATTAAAAATATAATAATTTCAAACGGGAAAAATAATTAAAAAAAAAAATACCATTGTGTTACTTCCATAATAAAAGATTTATGAATTGTACCAGTTAGCGCTGTTTTGAATAAACGTATAGGGTACAGTGAACTAATTATTTTTCCCATAGAGCTCCATACGCCATTTTCACTATATTTGGCATAGGAAGAGCAATCTTTTGTCATGCATAAGTTTTCTGCTTGTTACTTGATAAATATACTGCAAAGTGTGTTTTCCAGGTATACGAGGGATGTTCGAAATGAATTGCTTATTGTCCTCTAGCTCGATATCCACGTGGGGCACGATAAAAACCAATACATGCCTGTATAGGGCTATTCAATATCTACACAATGGTGTATAAATGTACATGTTAGACTAAGTGTAAGACATAAAATTTGCCATTTGAATACACGCAGTCATTGACCACTGCAGTAAAAATGCTTGGTAGAAGCGTCGACAAAAAAGATGAAATACGGGCTTACATCAAAGCTCGCTCAAAACTTGGTTGTTCTTTGAAGAAGCTGATGACTGAAATTTCTACTGCTTTTGGACCTTCTTGTGTGTCTTATGACACAGTTCGGCGGTGGAAAAAGAAATGTGAGTCTGGTGTAGAGTCCATCAAAAATGCACCGAAATGAGGTAGGCCAAAATCTGCATCTCGTAAAGAAATCGTTTCCAAAATAAAGGAAATCATTGAAGGAGATGCCAGATTTACAGTTCGTGATATTGCACGAAAGGTAGGCATATCACTATCAACGGTTTACCTTATTTTGAAGAAGCATTTGAAAGTCAGAAAGATTTCTGCTAGATGGGTGCCACATCTGTTGACTGACGAGCAAAAGAGGCAATGGGTTAAAGTGGCCAAAAAGCTGCTTCAAATGTTTCCAAAATATGACAAAAAGTAGTTTGCTAATGTCGTCATAGGTGATGAAACCTGGGTCCATTATTTTGAGCCCGTCAGAAAGGTTAGCAATAAGATCTGGGCCACTAAACACAGCAAACGCCCAATAATTGCCAAACGTTCTTTGAGTACAAAGAAGGTTTTGTATGCAATCTTCTTCTCTGGTGAAGGAGTTGCAATAAAAGTGCCAGTGAAAAAGGGCAAAAGCATCACCGGAAAGTACTACAAAGACGTAGTACTGAAGAAACTGAAAAAGTATTATAAGAAACGACGCCCTGCCACTTGTTTTAAACATGTCCGTCTTCTATATGACAATGCCCCAGCTCATACCTCCGCAATAGTTACGGCGTTTTTGAAGAAAGAAAAAGTAACTGTTTTGCCTCACCCGCCGTATTCCCCAGACCTTGCCCCATGTGATTTCTATTTGTTTCCGAAATTGAAAGCATTCCTTGCTGGGCGGAAATACCAGTCCCGACAGGCACTTGGATCTGCCATTCATCAGTACCTTATTACTGTGCCCAAATCAGCGTACCGTGACACCTTCAAGAAGTGGATACATCGGCTGAAACTTTGCATTTCTAGCCACGGGGAGTACTTTGAGGGCATGAAATGAGTACTTTTGGGCTAACTTGAAATTTGAAGTCTCCAGATAGAAATAAGCAATTCATTTCGAACATCCCTCGTATAAATGATTTGCTCAGCTGGCCAATGGTATATAACATGGCCATATCTGCTTACTGTTTTGTACCAGCTTAAATCGGTGCTAAAAAATGGCGTATTTTCTTCGTTATGATGTTGCACTTTAAAAAATGCAATTTTGAATCATATAATGTAGAATTTTAAAGTATTTGCAATTTTGAATCATATTATGTAGAATTATAAAGCATTTGCTTGAATAAAATTCATTTTTATTAGCTCACCTGAGCTATGCTCAGGATGAGCTATAGTGATCACTTTTTGTTCGTTGTTCGTCCGTCCGTCCGGTTGTCCGTCCGTCCGTTAACACTTTCAAACGACAACTCCTCCAAAGCCATTGAAGCAATTTGTCCCTAACCTGGTAAGAATGTTGCTTGGTTAGGAGCCTTTAAAAATAGCTAAAATTGTGGTGATCTGCCTCTTGGTTTGGTTGCCATGGCAACAGAAAGCTCCCATAGACTTATAATGGGAAAATGGTTAAATTGCCTTTTTTCCATAACCAGTGAAGTGATGTTAACCATATTTGGCAGTTATGATCATTGGATGATTGTCTACTCAGTATATGTGTTTTTTTTAAATGGCCATTTTGTTTGGTTGCCATGGCAACATTAAATTTTAAAAAAAGATTCTTTTAAATGACATCTCCTCCAAAACCACTGAGGCAGTAGGACTTTAATTTTGTTCAAATGTTGCTTGGGTAAGGATAATTCAAAATAGCTAAAATTATGGTGATCTGCCTCTTGGTTTGGTTGCCATGGCAACAGAAAGCTCCCATAGACTTATAATGGGAAAATGGTTAAATTGCATTTTCTCCATAACCAGAGAAGTGATGTGAACCATATTTGGCAGTTATGATCATTGGATGATTGTCTACCTAGTATATGTGTCTTATGACCAATGGCTATTTTGTTTGGTTGCCATGGCAACATTAAATTTAAAAAAAAAAAAGATTTTTTTAAATGGTTACTCCTCAAAAACCACTGAAGCAGTAGGATTCTAATTTTGTTCAAATGTTGCTTGGGTAAGGGCAATTCAAAACAGCTAAAATTGTGATGATCTGCCTCTTGGTTTGGTTGCCATGGCAACAAAAAGTTCCCATACACTTATAATGGGAAATGGTTAAATTGCATTTTTTCTCCATAAGCAGAGAAGTGATGTGAACCATATTTGGCAGTTATCATCATTGGATGATTGTCTACCCAGTTTATGTGTTTTATGACCAATGGCTGTTTTGTTTGGTTGCCATGGCAACATTAAATTTAAAAAAAAAAAGATTTTTTTAAATGACATCTCCAAAACCACTGAAGCAGTATGACTCTGATTTTGTACAAATGTTGCTTGGGTAAGGACAATTCAAAATAGCTAAAATTATGGTGATCTGCCTCTTGGTTTGGTTGCCATGGCAACAGAAAGCTCCCATAGACTTATAATGGGAAAATGCTTAAATTGCATTTTCTCTATAACCAGTGAAATGATGTGAACCATATTTGGCAGTTATGATCATTGGATGATTGTCTACCCAGTATATGCATTTTATGACCAATGGCTATTTTGTTTGGTTGCTATGGCAACATTAAATTTTAAGAAAGGATTTTTTTAAATGACTACTCCTCCAAAACTGTTCAAGCAGTATGACTCTAATTTTGTACAAATGTTGCTTGGGTAAGGACAATTCAAAGTAGCTAAAATTTTGATGATTTGTTTCTTGGTTTGGTTGCCATGGCAACAGAAAACTCCCATAGACTTATAGTGAGAAAATGGTTAATTTGCATTTTCTCCATAACAAGTAAAGTGATGTGTACCATATTTGGCAGTTATGATCATTGGATGATTGTCTGCCCAGTTTATGTGTTTTATGACCAATGGCTATTTTGTTTGCTTGCCATGGCAATATTAAATTTTAAAAAAGAAATTTTTAATGACATCTCCTCCAAAACCACTGAAGCAGTAGGACTCTAATTTTGTACAAATGTTGCTTGGGTAAGGACAATTCAAAATAGCTAAAATTTATGGCGATCTGCATTTCATGACCAGTAGCCATTTTGTTTGGTTTCCATGGCAACATTAAATTTGAAAAAAAGTTTTTTTTTAATGACCACTCATCCAAAACCACTGAAGCAGTAGGACTCTTATTTGGTAAAAATAGCTAAAAGTCTACCAATCTGTCTCTTGGTTTGATTGCCATGGCAACAGAAAACTCCCATATGAGAAAATGGTTAAATTGCATTTTGTCCATAACCATTGAAGTATAATGTGAACCATATTTGGCAGTTATGATCAATTGATGATTGTCTACCCAATTTATATGTTTTATGACCAGTGATGATTGTGTTTGGTAACATTAAATTTAAAAAAAAATTGAAATTTTAAGTGACAGCTCCTCCAAAACCACAGTAAGCAGTGCTACAAACTTCATTACTGCTTATCAAGTGTAAATAAAACCGAGACTCCCATTTTCTAATCCGTAGTGAGTTCTTGGTTTTCAAAGGCAATCTTTTTGACATTTATTAGATCACCTGAGCAAAAGCTCAGGGTGAGCTATTGTGATCATTCTCTATCCGTCATCTGTCGTCGTCCGTCGTCTGTTGTCAACAATTAGTTTGTTAACAATCTAGAGGCCACAGTTTTGACCCAATCTTGATGAAACTTGCCCAGAATGTTTGCCCCTATGAAATCTAGGTCAAGTTTGATACTAGGTCACTTGGGGTCAAAAACTAGGTCACCAGGTAAAATCAAAGGAAAAACTTGTTAACACTCTAGAGGTCACATTTTTGAAGCAATCATCATGAGTGTTGCTCAAAATGTTTGTCTTGATGATTTCTAGGTCAAGTTTGAAACTGGGTCACTTGGGGTCGAAAACTAGGTCACCAGGCCAAACCAAAGGAAAATGTTGTTAACACTCTAGCAGTCACATTTTTGAAGCAATCATCATGAATCGTGCTCAAAATGTTTGTCTTGATGAGTTCTAGGTCAAGTTTGAACTGGGTCACTTGGGGTAAAAAACTAGGTCACCATGCCAGATCAGCAGAAAACCTTGTTAACACTACTGGTCACATTTTTGAAGCAATTATCATGAATCTTGCTCAAAATGTTTTTCTTGATGATTTCTAGGCCAAGTTTGAAACTGGGTCATGTGGGGTCAAAAACTAGGTCACCTGGCCAAATCAGCGGAAAACCTTGTTAACACTCTAGTGGTCACATTTTTCAAGCAATCATCATGAATCTTGCTCAAATTGTTTGTCTTGATGATTTCTAGGTCAGGTTTGAAACTGGGTCACCTGTGGTCAAAAACAAGATCACCAGGACAAATCAGCAGGAAATCTTGTTAACACTCTAGCGGTCACATTTTTTTAGGAATCATCATGAATCTTGCTCAAATTGTTTGTCTTGATGAGTTCTAGATCAGGTTCAAAACTGGGTCACTTGGGGTCAAAAACTAGGTCACCAGGCCAAATCAAAGGAAGACCTTGTTAACACTCTAGCGGTCACATTTTTGAAGCAGTCATCATGAATCTTGCTCAAAATGTTTGTCTGATAATTTCTAGGTCAATTTCAAAACTAGGGCACGTGGGGTCAAAAACTAGGTCACCTGGCCACATCAGTGTAAAACCTTCTTAAAACTCTAGCGGTCACATTTATGAGGCAATCATCATGAATCTTGCTCAAAATGTTTGTCTTGATGATTTCTAGGTCAAGTTTGAAACTGGGTCACTTAGTGTTAAAAACTAGGTCACCAGGCCAAATCATGAATGTTGCTCAAAATGTTTGTTTTGATGATTTCTAGGTCAAGTTTGAAACTGGGTCACTTGGAGTCAAAAACTAGGTCACCAGGCCAAATCAAAGGAAGACCTTTTTAACACTCTTGAGGTCACATTTTTGAAGCAATCATCATGAATCTTGCCCAAAATGTTTGTCTTGATGATTTCTAAGTCAAGTTTGAAACTGGGTCATGTGGGGTCAAAAACTAGGTCACTCGGCCAAATCAGCAGAAAACCTTGTTAACACTCTAGTGGTCACATTTTTCAAGCAATCATCATGAATCTTGCTCAAATTGTTTGTCTTGATGATTTCTAGGTCAGGTTTGAAACTGGATCACTTGGGCTCAAAAACTAGATCACTAGGACAAATCAGCAGAAAACCTTGTTAACACTCTACGGTCACATTTTTGAAACAATCATCATGAATCTTGCTCAAATTGTTTGTCTTGATGAGTTCTAGGTCAGGTTCAAAACTGGGTCACTTGGGGTCAAAAACTAGGTCACTGGGCCAAATCAGCAGAAAACCTTGTTAACACTCTAGCGGTCACATTTTTGAAGCAATCATCATGAATCTTGCTGAAAATGTTTGTCTGATAATTTCTAGGTCAATTTCAAAACTGGGGCACGTGGGGTCAAAAACTAGGTCACCTGGCCACATCAGTGTAAAACCTTCTTAAAACTCTAGCGGTCACATTTATGAGGCAATCATCATGAATCTTGCTCAAAATGTTTGTCTTGATGATTTCTAGGTCAAGTTTGAAACTGGGTCACTTGGAGTTAAAAACTAGGTCACCAGGCCAAATCAAAGGAAGACCTTGTTAACACTCTTGAGGTGACATTTTTGAAGCAATCATCATGAATCTTGCCTAAAAGGTTTGTCTTGATGATTTCTAAGTCAGGTTCGAAACTGGGTTATGTGGGGTCAAAAACTAGGTCACCAGGCCAAATCAAAGGAAAACCTTGTAAACAATCCAGATGTCACAGTTTTTAAATAATCATCATAAATGTTGCTCAAAATGTTTGTCTTGATGATTTCTTAGTCTAGTTTAAAACTGGGTCAATTGGTGTCAGAAACTAGGTCACCAGGCCAAATCAAAGGAAAACCTTGTTGACCCTCTAGTTTGCTTCTCCTGAACTGAAAGGCCAATTGACTTGAAACTTGGTAAGAATCATCTAGGTGTCTTGTAGATCAAAAATAGCTAAAAATGATCCAATCAGAAATACAGGATGGCTGCCAAAGTTGCCATCTTGAAAATCTATTTTGAACTTCTTCTCCTGAATAGAAAGGCCCATTGACTTGAAATTTGATAGGAAGTGTCGAGGTGACTTGTAGATCAAAAATAGCTAAAATCATTCTGACAGGATGGTCGCCCTAGTTTATTAATATAGAGCTATATAGCTTAAACTTAAAGAAAAAACTTCTTTGAAATCAATGGGCCCTAAGCAGGTGCCATCATCATGAATCTTGCTCAAAATGTTTGTCTTGATGATTTCTAGGTCAAGTTTGGACCTGGGTCACTTATGACCTATATTTCACGGTCCAGTGACTTTCTTAAGTTTTTCCATTTAGGTCAGTTTCTCAGTAACTGTTAGTCCTACAGCAGTGATACTTGGCACTTGCAGACATCTTAGCATGGCCTCTTTAATGTAGACATATATATTTGACCTTGACCTATATTCCACAGTCTACTGACTTTGTTAAGCTTTTGCATTTAGGTCAGTTTCTCAGTAATTATTTGTCCTACAGCCAGTGATACTTAGCACATGCATACATCTTAGCATGGCCTCTTGAGTGCAGTCATTCATATTTGACCTTGATCTATATTTCGTGGTCCATTAGGCATGCTACATTGTCTTACTCATTAATATAATCATCATGAATCTTGGTCAGAATGTTTGCCTTGATCATTTATGGGTCGGGTTCTCTAAGTGCTATGATACTCAGGTGAGCATTACAGGGCCATCATGGCCCTCTTGTTTTATTTCCCTGCCCTGTGCTGTTAACGTGTATAAAATCATGATAACTCTTCAGAAACCACTTAGCCAATTTCAGTCAAATTTCACATTGATCCTACTATTGAAATGTGATTGAGAGTTTGTTCAAATGATCATGCTCCATTGACTGTCATGCCCGCATATTCTTCTTCAAAACTAAGAACTGCTTAAATGATGATCCTTTCATTAGTTGCAGTGATAGGATTGGAAAAATGTTGCATAACATCTGCATATCTGCAGTGGCTATGTCACTCAGATGAGTGAGCCATGGGCCTCTTGTATTCAATGGCAATTTATTGAAGTTTAATGTGCTTTTTATTAGCTTACCTGAGCAAAAGCTCAGGGTGAGCTATTGTGATCACCCTCTGTCCATCGTCCGTCGTCAACAATTAGGTTGTTAACATGCTAGAGGCCACAGTTTTGACCCAATCTTGATGAAACTTGCCCAGAATGTTTGCCCCTATCAAATGTAGGTTAAGTTTGATACTTGATCACTTAGGGTCAAAAAAAAGGTCACCAGGTCAAATCAAAGGAAAAACTTGTTAACACTCTAGAGATCACAGTTTTGAAGCAATCACCATGAATATTGCTCAAAATGTTTGTCTTGATGAGTTCTAGGTCAAGTTTGAAACTGGGTCACTTGGGTTTAAAAACTAGGTCACCAAGCCAAATCAAAGGAAAACCTTGTTAACACTCTAGCGGTCACATTTTTTAAGCAATCATCATGAATCTTGCTCAAAATGTTTGTCTTGATGATTTCTAGGTCAGGTTTGAAACTGGATTACGTGGGGTCAAAAACTAGGTCACCTGGCCAAATCAGCGGAAAACCTTGTTAACACTCTAGCGGTCACATTTTTCAAGTAATCATAATGAATCTTGCTCAAATTGTTTGTCTTGATGATTTCTAAGTCAGATTTGAAACTGGGTTCACTTGGGGTCAAAAACTAGGTCACCAGGCCAAATCAAAGGAAAACCTTGTTAACACTCTAGCAGTCACATTTTTGAAGCAATCGTCATGAATCTTGCTCAAAATGTTTGTCTTGATGATTTCTAGGTCAATTTTGAAACTGGGTTATGTGGGATAAAAAACTAGGTCACCTGGCCAAATCAGCGGAAAACCTTGTTAACACACTAGCGGTCACATTTTTCAAGCAATCATCATGAATCTTGCTCAAAATGACTGTCTTGATGAGTTCTATGTCAACTTTGAAACTTGGTCACTTGGGGTCAAAAACTAGGTCACCGGGCCAAATCAGCAGAAAACCTTTATAACACTGTAGCGGTCACATTTTTGAAGCAATCATCATAAATCTTGCTCAAATTGTTTGTCTTGATGATTTCTAGGTCAAGTTCGAAACTGGGTTATGTGGGATCAAAATCTAGGTCACCTGGCCACATCAGTGTAAAACCTTGTTAACACTCTAGCGGTCACATTTATGAAGCAATCATCATGAATCTTGCTCAAAATGTTTGTCTTGATGATTTTAGGTCAAGTTTGGAACTGGGTTACTTGGAGTCAAAAACTAGATCACCAGGCCAAATCAAAGTAAGACCTTGTTAAGACTCTAGAGGTCACATTTTTTAAGCAATCATCATGAACCTTGCCCAAAATATTTGTCTTGATGATTTCTAAGTCAACTTTGAAACTGGGTTAGGTGGGGTCAAAAACAAGGTCACAAGGCCAAATCAGCGGTAAACCTTGTTAACACTCCAGAGGTCACATTTTTTAAATAATCATCATAAATATTGCTCAAAATGTTCATCTTGATGATTTCTAGGTCTAGTTTAAAACTGCATCACTTAATGTCAGAAACTAGGTCACCAGGCCAAATCAAAGGAAAATCTTGTTGATGCTCTAGAGGTCACATTTTTGAAGTGATCATCATGAATCTTGCTCAAAATGTTTGCCTTGATGATTTCTAGATGACGTATATTTCACTGTCCAGTGACTTTCTTAAGTTTTTCTGTTTAGGTCAGTTTCTCAGTAATTATTGGTCCTACAGAGTGATATTTGGTACTTGTGAAGTGTTTGTGTTTAGGTCAGTAACTATTGCTCCTACAGCCAGTGATACTTAGTACATGCCTCATCTTAGCATGGCCTCTTGAGTGCAGTCGTCCATATTTGACCTTGACCTCTATTTCACAGTCCATTAGACATGCTACATTGTCTTACTTGTTAATATAATCATTTTGAATTTTGATCAGAATGTTTGCCTTGATTAGTTCTAGGTCAGGTTCTCAGAGTGCTATGAAACTCAGGTGAGCTTTACAGGGCCATCCTGGCCCTCTTGTTTGACCAAGTTTGGTCTACTTTTTATCAAATTTTTATCATTTTAAGTGAACACTACTACTAGTTATAGTTTTTGCATTTTTTCTATTTGTAATATTAACATGCTGCTAGTTTGGGCAAGAAAAATGTTCATATACGAGTAAATCCCATTTAAATATGGTTCAATGTATGCACTATGAAGATACAAAGAAACGGAACAATTTAAGTTTTATGATAACTAATATCAGTTCATCACTTCATGATACCAAAAGGATGGAAAATCTGTAGTGTCCACAACACACCTGCTTCTAGAGGACTACAGTTCACTCACTGAGAAGATATTGCTTTTCTACAATGGTATAACAAGATGTTTAAACCCACCTAATATATTTGATCTCAAACAAAAATGTAGTCCACAGTAGCGGAATGACTGTGTCCACAACCCTGTAGTGTCTCCAATGTGAAATTGAATTGTATATTAAAGCACTATTACAGGTTTAGATCTCATTGCTTTTTGTGTCAATTTCAAAAATGGATATTTCTTGTTGAATAAACTTCAAAAATTATAAAATATTGCACAGTGTTGTGTATGACAAGAGTTTAACAGAAAATTTATGGATGTTACAAATTGTGTTCTTTGAGACAGTATAACAATGTAACTGAATTAAAAGATTTATTATACTGACAAAACCCGCAAAAAATTCCTGTTTAAAGCATAAAATTCTAAATAGCCCAGTTGAACTATGTATACAGCTGCAGTTTACTTTCTGCATTTGTTGCGGACACTACACAAGTCGTTCAAGTTTGACTGTCATTTTGTTTTGTCTATTACAGCACCATTAATGGGCAAATGGTCAGTTATATGCTTTTATGAGAGAAAAACAAGAATTCTGAGAAAAACGTGCTGTATTTTATGATTCAAAAGTGCAACCGCATACTGTCAAATGAAACAGACCACTTTTTAGTCACTTTTTACCTGATCTAATTCTAAAACTTTCACAAAATGTTTCTTTAAACAACTTGCATAAAATCTTTCTCTAGAAAATGCATTTTCAAATTTAATATTCAGTGTTTATATCTTTTTTTATGAATCTGCACTTATGACCTCACTAATGTAGTGTCCGCAACAAAAATTACAGGTTTTTAAATAATCAAGAATTACTACAACATCTACAGTTTAAGCATACAGAAGACTGTCTTATTTTTAAGAGCTTATCCTGATAGCTGACTTCATGTACATTTTTACAGAAAATGGTACATATTTATAAAATAAAAGTTTCTTATCAAGTCTGTGTAAATTTTGCTTCATAAACTCAAAATACCTAATAACATAAAAATAACTTTATGTACCGAAAAAGTGTCATAAATTTCAGTTAGAATATAGTGTTTTGAGTTCTTTCAATGAATTTAGCAATCTAAAACAAGATGCATGGGATCAGCTATGACTGCATAACAATAGTGTCTGTGTAGTGTCTGCAACAGAGTTACCTGGTGTGATAAAAAGACCATAATTTTTTAATGGCTTGAGATCCAGCCAAGCAATTTTAGGACATTGTACTTGAAAAGTTTGCAAGTTTGTTACATATGCATTATTTCCAAGTCAGATATACTTCATTTTTTACCCTTAAAGTGCAACACACCTGTGCAAAATGTAGTGAAAATGGCGATAGTAATTCCACCCATTTTGGTCATTAAGGGTTCATTTCAGGGTATGGCTGGGCTTTCAAATTCTGTTTTGGATTAGCATAGCAAAATAAATAAGGAAAAACACCACTATCACCAGCACTTTCTGGGACTTTTTGGAGGCTGAATGTAGCAACCCCTCAACTGGCAGGTATCAAAAATTGAAACTTTGCAATTTCACCACTTCTTCCTTTGGCTCCAGCAAACACACACAGAAACATTTATTTCTTTGAAACAGTCAGAAAATTACAAACATTTTTTCTTCAAATTGATGAGTTTTAATTCATCTTTATTATTAACCAATCACAGGTACACAAAATAACTACCCCGGGCTTCCCTACACTTTTTTGCACCAATCAGCAGTCCTGTCACAACTGGTTCACTGTGCCCTATATTTTATTTTGAAATTCGCTGCATCGATTGCCATCTTGAAAGTAGTCTGGTTCTGTACCCAGGATGCTCAAATCAGATAGGTCAGTATTTGAAAAATACCACCTAGTGGAAGATAATCTGTTTGGTTTCCATACTGTAATTGCAGGTCACCCTGGCAAGAGGCATATATAGGAGTTACGCTAATCACACATCAAATATGGGAATTATACAAAACCCAGCTTAAGTGGAAGTAATTACCAAGACTGTTGACATAGTAGTCATGCATCTGATAAAATGTAGAAAAGAAAAGGATGTTTTATTATCCAGTTATGGCCACTTTTGGGTATACAATTAATAAGATTGTTTTGTTCCATACCGATATTGCCCTCAAATGAAATTATGTTTCAGCAAGTATGAGAATTCATCAAAGAATAGTTTATAAAGGATTGGTGCATCCAGTTCTGGAGTAAGACAGTTAGGTATGGGACCCTAAGGTGTAATCAGGAAGAACTGGAAAGCATGCAAAAGCTTGCAGCCAGATTTATAACAAGAAATTACAGTTATTTTTTATAAAGAAGCAGCTTATTTCACCTGCAAATGAAATTATGCTTCAGCAAGTATGAGAATTTATAAAATTTCTTTATTGAAAGATTTGGAAAAATTATAAAGACTCAACTAGAAAAGGCATTTAATACTTAAAAAGAAATATCATTTTAATGATACATTTAATGATACATTTACATCTAGGTTCTAATTCAGAAAAGGCAATTAATACTTAAAAATGTACATTACACAAATTTACATATGCATACACTTGTTTTGTATGCATATGTACAGTTGTATAATATTTTGAGGGCCTCATGGAAGATTAGCTATATTATATGCAAAATGTTGTTAACCTCGTTAAATAAAGTCTTTACTTACTTACTTACTTAGTTACTTACTTACTTACTTATTTACTAAAAAGAAATATCATTTTAATGATACATTTAATGATACATTTACATCTAGGTTCTAATTTTTAGCTCACCTGAGCTATGCTCAGGATGAGCTATTGTGATCACTTTTCGTCCGTCGTCCGTCCATCCATCCGTCCGTCCGTTAACATTTTCAAACAACTTTTCCTCTGAAGCCCCTGAGCCAATTTTGCTCAAATTTCATATGGATCCTCCTTAGATTGGGGGAACGAAAAATTGCTAAAATGGTCGCGGTCCATTGACCAAGGTGGCCGCCATGTCCATATATGGTAAAAACCTTTAAAAATCTTCTTCTCCAGAACTGAGGATCCTTGGGGCTGAATCTTTGCATAAGTCATCGGGGACGGGAGATCTACCAAAATTGCTAAAATAAATGTCGTATATTGACATTTGACCTTTTTACGGCAAGGTCAAGTTTGCTTCCCTATGCATTTGTATGGGAAAAACCTTTAAACATCTTGTTCTCCAAAACCGAGGATACCTTATGGCTGAACCTTTATATATATCATCGGAAACTAGAAGTCTATCAAAGTTGCTAAAATAATGGTCGTACATTGACATTTGACCTTTTTATGGTAAGGTCAATTCTGCTCCCTTATGCATTTGTATGGTAAAAATGTTCAGAATTTCAAAGGACTTCTTCTCTGGAGCCTCTGGGCCAATTTTGCTCAAATTTCATATGGAGCCTCCTTAGGTTGGGGGAATGAAAGATCGCTAAAATGGTTGCGGTTAGTTGACCAAGATGGCCGCCATGCCCATATATGGTAAAAACCTTTAAAAATCTTCTTCTCCAGAAACGAGGATGCCTTGGGGATGAATCTTTGCATAAGTCATTGGGAACGGGAGGTCTACCAAAATTGCTAAAATAAATGTTGTATATTGACATTTGACCTTTTTACGGCAAGGTCAAGTTAGCTTCCGTATGCAGTTGTATGGGAAAGACCTTTAAAAATCTTGTTTTCCAAAACCGAGGATGCCTTGTGGCTGAATCTTTACATATATCATTGGAAACTGGAGGTCTACCAAAGTTGCTAAAATAATGGTCGTACATTGACATTTGACCTTTTACCGTGAGGTCAATTTTGCTTCTGTATGCATTTGTATGGGAAAAATATTCAGAATTTCAAACGACTTCTCCTCTGGAGCCTCTGGGCCAATTTCATATGGAGCCTCCTTAGGTTGGGGGAATGAAAGATTGCTAAAATGGTCGCGGTTCATTGACCAAGATGGCCGCCATGCCCATATATGGTAAAAACCTTTAAAAATCTTCTCCTCCAGAACCGGGGACGCCTTGTGGCTGAATCTTTGCTTAAATCATCAGGGACTGGGGGTCTACCAAAGTTGCTAAAATAATGGTCGTAAAAGTTTGCTTCCCTATGCATTTGTATGGGAAAAAACATTTAAAAATCTTATTCTCCAAAACCAAGGATGCCTTATGGCTGAATCTTTGCATATATTATTGGGAACATCTGCATGTCTGCAGTGGCTATGTCACAGGTGAGCAAACTGTGGCCCGTGGGCCTCATGTTTGCACATAATTTGGTCTGATTAAACGACTAAAAAACAAAACACCTATTTTTGGTGGGTTCACTATATTCGCTGGTGCCCAATAGCCAGAATATTCAGTGAAAGGTCATACTTTAAATGTGCTGGAGACTTTGACGTGCATATTCATTGCAAATATTAGCTAGCAAGATATATCTCTGCACATGTGTAGCATAACATAAAACACGTGGGAGTGAATAGGTACAGCTAGACCAGATATAATCACTGCTCTCATTGTGTACACCAACCTCAGATGGATCTACATATGTAATATCAGCCTTGGCAACTCCTCGTCTTTCACAGTTGGTACTGCCTAAATCTCGTACCCTGGAGTCATTGGTTTTTGTCGCACTTAGATGTTATTTGGCAGTGTGTTCATTTCTCCAGAAGCACACCATATTTTTTTATTATGCAAGATAGTCATGTTAAGTTAACTGACTGCCCTTGAAATGACCTAAAATGTGTTGATGGGCCATAAAAGGCCAATACAAACAATACAAAAGTCATTGCAGGTACTTTGACAGAAATGTTTATGAAATGTTTGTTCAGTAGTCATCAACCATGTATACTTTTTTTGACAAGGCAACTGGAAGTCTAAAATGCTGAATTGAGCTTTTATAGTTCTTCAGTCATTTACTCAGATTGGCCATCATGGCCAACGGGCCTCTGGTTATTGATATTTTCACAGATTTTGAGAAGTATCTTTACTAGCATTAAAATGAAAGCATTCCATTGTCAAATCAGCTAATACTAGCACAGGACTTCCCTATCTAATGATTTGCTGTAGTCAAAATGTTGAAAAATTCACAGGATAATAGTAACTGTCAAGAAACAAAGTCCTTGGCATCTATTATTTGTGTACATGTAAGAGATAAATTTGACAGTCCGGAGTGAACCAAAACTTGGAAAATAACTGCAGTCATTTAGGTTGGTTCAATTAATCTTGATACATATGCCATCGTGTGCGGCTAAAGCGTACATGCAATTGTTGAAACTAAACAACCTGCTAGCTTTTTCAAAAAGCTAATACTTGTGTTATTGGTGGCTTTGTGTACCAATGTGCTGTACACAGATCTGAACCTAGTGATGGTTAGTGAGTTGATGTTCATTTTCATCAATGATTGTTTGAGGTTTATTACTCTTTTGCTGACCACAAACAGTTTGCATAACTGTAGACATTTGAGCTCTAAGGAAGTGGATAGGATATGTTTTGTTAGCTCACCTAAGCTATGCTCAGGATGAGCTTTGTGATCACTTTTTGTCCGTCGCCCGTCTGTCCGTCCATCCGTCCTTCTGTCCGTTAACGTTTTCAAACGATTTCTCCTCTGAAGCCACTGAGCCAATTTTGCTCAAATTTCATATGGAGCCTCTTTAGGTTGGGAACAAAAAATTGCTAAAATGGTTGCGGTCTGTTGACCAAGCTGGCCGCCATGCCTATATATGGTAAAAACCTTTAAAAATCTTCTTCTCCAGAACCGAGGATGCCTTGGGGCTGTATCTTTGCACAAATCATCGAGGACAAGAGGTCTACCAAATTTGCTAAAAAAATTGTTGTACATTGATGTTTGACCTTTTTATGGCGAGGTCAAGTTTGCTTCCCTATGCATTTGTATGGGCACCATACATTTGTATGGGAAAAATGTTGAGAATTTCAAACGACTTCTCCTCTGAAGCCTCTGGGCCAATGTTGCTCAACTTTCATGTGGAGCCTCCTTAGGTTGGGGGAATGAAAGATTGCTAAAATGGTTGCGGTCAATTGACCAAGATGGCTGCCATGCCCATATATGGTAAAAACCTTTAAAAATCTTCTTCTCCAGAACCAAATAAGCCCTGGGGCCTTATCTTTGCACAAATCCTCGGGGACAGGAGATCTACCAAAGTGGCTACAATGAAGGTCGTATATTGATGTTTGTCCTTTTTACAGTGAGGTCAAGTTTGCTTCCCTATGCATTTGTATGGGCACCATACATTTGTATGGGAAAAATGTTGAGAATTTCAAATGACTTCTCCTCTGAAGCCTCTGGGCCAATGTTATTCAAATTTCATGTGGAGCCTCCTTAGGTTGAGGGAACGAAAGATTGCTAAAATGGTCACGGTCCATTGACCAAGATGGCTGCCATATATGGTAAAAACCTTTAAAAATCTTCTTCACCAGAATCAAATAAGCCCTGGGGCCTTATCTTTGCACAAATCCTCGCGGACAGGAGATCTACCAAAATTGCTAGTGATGGTCCTACATTGATATTTGACCTTTTTATGGCAAGGTCAAATTTGCTTCCCATGCATTTGTATGGGCCCTATACATTTAATAGGGAAAAATGTTGAGAATTCATATTTTGGACATCATATTTTGGACATCTCATCCAGTTGAATCGAAACTTGATGATGAGCATTAGGGCACTGATGAGACACAAAATAGCTAAATGAGCCAATAGAAAATCCAAGACGGCCACCACAGCTGCCATCTTGAAAATCAATTTTCGACGTCTCTTCTTAGATTGCTTTGAGCCAAAACTTGCTCTTTAGCAACAGGATGATTTCTGGATCAAAACAAGCTAAAATTGCGTCAGTCGAAAATCTAAGATGGCCGCAATGGTTCTGCTCCATCGAACAAGATGGCCACCAGAGCTAAAAAATAGAAAATCTTCAAATGACATCTCGTCCTTGACCAATGGCCTGATTTCAAAATATTTGCACAGAAGTATTCCACCAATGGCCCTCAACCAAAATTACTAAAATGGCTCCACTTGACTGAACAAAATGGCGGCCAGAGCTAAAAATAGAAAAACCTTTAAAAGACATCTCCTCCGCAGCCAGTGTCCTGATTTCAAAGTAATTTCACAGAAGTGTTCCTCTTATGACCCTTTACCAAAATTGCTAAAAAGTTCTGCTTGGCTGAACAAAATGGCCGCCAGAGCTAAAAATAAATAAAAACCTTTAAACATTTCCTCCTTGGCCAGTGGCCTGATTTCAAAATGATTTCACAGAAATGTTCCTCTTATCCCCCTTTACCAAACTTGCCAAAATGGTTCTTCTCTGCTGAACCAAATGGTCACCAGAGCTAAAAATAGAAAAAACCTTTAAACGACATCTCCGTGGCCAGTGGCAAGATTTCAAAATAATTTCACATCACCGTTCCTCTAGATCTTATGCCCCTTTGCCAAAATTGCTAAAATGGTTCTGCTCTGCTGAACAAAATGATTGCCAGAGCTAAAAATAGGAAAGTAAACCTTTAAAGGACAGGATAAGTAGATGGACCAAATGCCTTCTGAAAAATATCTGAATTTTTTTTTACTTATGGCATTTTGAAAATTTCAGCAGTTTAACCTTGAAAGCAAGATATCTCAAAAACTGTATAAGCCATTGCCTTGTCATAAGAGTATTGGAAAAATGTTGCATGCCATCTGCATATCTGCAGTGGCGGTTTCACTCAGGTGAGCGAGTTGTGGCCCGTGGGCCTCTTGTTGTTTAAACTCTTCTCTATGAGTTGGTAGAACAGATTATAAATGTGAAAGGAAGAACACCTTGATTCCTGTTGTTAGGAACAGGTCATGGTTGTTGGGTTGGAGTTAAATGGCCCAGTCAACACAATTAAGGTTATGTCGAGCCGGTCAGTTTACCTAACCACACTTTTCCTGGGCATGCTTAGTCCTCTAAGTGGTTAACCAGTATATGTGCACATTCTCTCACCAGAAACTGACAACTAACTGCCCTTCTGGAATCAGCAGAAGGGAGAGAATTACCATAGAAAATATTTCATAATCAATCTCCACGAAAGAATGTTGTTGGACCTGGCAGGGATCGAAATGCAACCCCCTGATCATCAGTCGGACGTGCATCCAACTGAGCCATTGAAACCAGTCATGGTTGTAGAAGGCTTCCTCTGTCTTCTGAAGAGCGGCTTGTATAGAGCTTTTTATCAGTCATTTTAGATAGTCCGTCAGACACTGATTCTCCAGTTTGTAGCTTCCCAGTACAGTTCCTGAGTACAACAGATCGCTTGACTGTATTGAATTCTGGTTTTCTGATATCTTTAGTGACAGGAGGTGACATATTGATACATGTGAGCATCATTCTGTTGGTTTCATTATATAGACTAATTTTGATAATAAAGGCCAAAATGAAGGAGTACAACTCCACCAATTAATGAGGTCATATTATAATCAAAGCACTGAGAGTGCGGAAGGGGGCAGTTGCCTGAAATTATGCAGGCCTCTAGAACTGATTGGGATTTATGCTGAAATTAAAAAAGGCCACACATAAACAGCATACAAAGGACTTTTTCCACAGAAAAGGACTGAAAACAATATTTTTCCACTGAAAAGGGACCAAAAAGGGGATAGCAGGAAAAAAATAATGACGTTTATAAGTTCACCTGGAGCTTTGTCCTGGCCTATTATCCATCATCCATCCGTCGTCTGTCATTAACTTTTCACATTTTCAACATCTCCTCCAGAATTGTAAGTCAGATTAAAGTGAAACTTGGTGGGAGGCATTGGGGCTACATGGAGATTCAGAATTGCTAATATCATTCCGTTTCAATATCCAAGATCTTGAAATTGTTCAAACAACATCTCCTCCCTTACCTTGTCGGAAAGAGTGGAACTTGATGGGAGGCATGGAGATTCAGAATTGCTAAAATTGTTCTGTTCCAATATCCAAGATGGCTGCCACTTGGCCATCTTGAAAATCTTCAAACCACATCTGCTCCCAAATGCTAAGCGGGATTGAGCCCAAACTTGGTGGGAAGCATTGGGGCAACATGGAGATTCAGAATTGCTAAAATTATCCCATTCTGGTATGGTGACCATCTTGAAATTCTTCAAACCACATCTCCTCCAAAATGGTAAGTCAGTTTGAGCTGAAACTTGTGGGAGGCATCAGAGCGACATGGAGATTCAGAATTGCTAAAATTGTTCCATTCTGGTATCCAAGATAGCTGCCATGGCAGCGATCTTGAAAATATTCAAACCGCATCTGCTCCTGAATGGTAAGTCGGATTAAGCTGAAACTTGGTGGAAGGTATTGGGGAGTCATGAAGATTTCGAATTGCTAAAATCATTGTGTTCCAATACCCAAGATAGCAGCTGTGGTGGCCATCTTGAAATTCTACAAATGATATCTCCTCCCAAACCGTAAGTTGGATTGAGCTGAAAATTGATGGGAGGCATTGGAGCAACATAGAGATTCAGAATTGCTAAAATCATTTTGTTACAATATCCAAGATGGCCACCATGGTAGCCATATCTTGAAAATCATCAAACCACATCTGCTCATGAACAGTAAGTGGGATTGAGATGAAAGTTGGTGGGGGGGGCATTGGGGCCACATGGAGAATCATTCTGTTCCAATATCAAAGATTGTTGCCATGGCAGCCACTTTGAAATTCTTCAAACAAGATCTCCCAAACTGCAAGTGGGATTGAGATGCAACTTGATGGGAGGCATTGGAATGTTATTGAGATTCAGAATTGCTAAAATTGTTCTATTCCAATGAAGGCAACATGCAGATTCAGAATTGCGAAAAGCAATCTGATCTGATAACCAAGATGATCACCATGGCACAATGTATCATATCATGATCAGCCTAATCCAGGTGAGCAATATCCAGTAAAATGTTGCCTATTTCATACTCTAACATATTCCCTCA
The DNA here is from genome assembly GCA_964016985.1 of Anodontia alba. Classification (NCBI taxonomy): domain Eukaryota; kingdom Metazoa; phylum Mollusca; class Bivalvia; order Lucinida; family Lucinidae; genus Anodontia; species Anodontia alba. The sequence goes on from OZ024824.1 coordinate 52,375,754, forward strand.
AGAAGTTCAAAATGAAAAATCAAAATTGTAAAAAGACAGTTTTAATACTGAATAAGGTCAAAATTAGGCTATCAGGCACTGAAAAAGACTTCCGTCTTTTTATATGTACAAGATTAGGGATAGATTTTATTCATATCAGTACTTTCACATTTGTTCAATATTTCTTATTAATTCAAGTTAATGCAACGATTTTTTTGGTACTGGGTATCCCCTTTCTGGTGTAAAAATCTTTTTTTCAGTGTCGAAAGTAATATGTAAATTGTAATGTCATATTTATAAAGTCCTTTTTCTGTACCCAATAGCACCTTTTTTGGGGGAAAGGTCCTTTTTGGTGGAAAAGGTCCTTTTTGGTGGAAAAGGTCCTTTTTGGTGTTTAGTAGGACCACAGCTCCGGGTTGCTTTTTTTACTCAATGCTGTAGGTTTGGCATGTTTTACTGAAGTATTTATATTCGTTCACTGATATTGTACTCAATATGATTAAAATCTTATTTCTTCAAACGTTTGAAGTTTTCTTTGGTTTGGTTCATTTGTTCACTATTTATAAGCATCAGAGTGTATAAGGCTAATATGTTTCAATGCAGAATTTAGCATTAGCAGGGAACTATTTGTTAGATCGTTATTAGAGTGATACTAACAGGAAAACAAATTTGTCAAAATGAGGTATGCTAAATCTGGTGATTGTTTGGCAACCACCCCACAAAAATGACATATATATAGCCACAAAACTACTGGTAGGTAAAGGTGTGTCCTAAAGAAATGCTCCTCAAATTTAACCCATAAAGATAATAGTGCAACTGGCTGCACATTTTGTACCCATTGTTGTTGGGGATATTTATTTGTAGAAGTTTTGATTGAATTTGAAAACAGTTTTGTTAAGTACTAGATGAAGTATCTGCAGCAAAACCCAGGTAAGACGTTGTTTATTTGGTTGTGTTTTGAGTGCTTCTTTAACTGCTAAGATGACATGATGTTGAAGTATATTGGTATACAAGACAACCACATCAGTGGTCACTGGGAAGAGTTGGGGTGCATTGGAATACAAGGTAACCACACCAGTGGTCACTAGGAAGAGTTGGGTTATATTTGTTTATAAGGTAACCACATCAGTAGTCACTAGGAAGACTTTGGGAATAGTTGTATAAAAGGCAATCACATCAGTGGTCACTAGGAAGTGTTGGGGTATATTGGTATCCAAGGCAACCACATGAGTGGTCACTAGGAAGAGTTGGGGTATATTGGTATTCAAGGCAAGCACACCAGTGGTCACTTTGGGAATATTGGTATACAAGGCAACCACACCAGTGATTACTAGGAAGAGTTGGGGAATATATTGATATACAAGGCAACTACATCAGAGGACACTATATAGAGTGAGGGTGTATTTGTATACAAGGCAACTACATCATTGGTTACTAGGAAGAGTGAGGGCATATTGGTATACAAGGCAACCACATCAGTGGTCACTAGGAAGGGTTTGGGTATATTGGTATATAAGGCAACCACATCAGTGGTCACTAGAAAAAGTTGGGGTATATTGGTATACAAGGCAACCACACTAGTGGTCACTAGGATGAGTTGGGATATATTGGTATACAAGGCAACCACATCAGTGGTCACTAGGTAGAGTTTGGGTATATTGGTATACAAAAAGACAACCACACTAGTGGTCACTAGGAAGAGTTTAGGTATATTGGTATACAAGGCAACCACATCAGTGGTCACTTGGAAGATTTTGGGTATATTGGTATATAAGGCAACCATATCAGTGGTCACCAGGAAGAGTTTGGGTGTATTGGTATACAAGGCAACCACATCATTGGTCACTAGGAAGAGTTGGGGTATATTGGTATAAAAGGCAACCACAGGCAGTGGTCACTAGGAAGAGTTTGAGTATATTGGTATACAAGGGCACCACTCAGTGGTCACTAGGAAGAGTTGGGGTATATTGGTATACAAGGCAACCACATGCAGTGGTCACTAGGAAGAGTTTTGGTATGGTATATAAGGCAACTACATCAGTGATCACTGGGAAGCATAGGGAGTATATTGCTATACAAGACCATCACATCAGTGGTCACTAGGAAGTGTTTGGGTATATTGGTTTACAAGGCAACTACATCAGTGATGACCAGGAAGAGTTGGTTGGTTTTACTTTGAAGTTCTGTATCAGAGAACTTGGTCATGAAGATATCTGCTTGGGCCAACACTTGAGAAATAGGATTGATACAATGTAAGAGTATTTTTAGCTCACCTATGCTCAGGATGAGCTATAGTGAACACTTTTCATCCATCATCCGTCCGTCTGTCCATCTGTGCATCCGTGCGTTAACATTTTTAAATGACTTCTCCTCTGAAGTCGCTGGGCCAATTTGGCTCAAATTTCATATGGAGCCTCCTTAAGTTTGGGGAACAAAAGATTGCTAAAATGGTTGCAGTCCATTGACCAAGCTGATCGCCATGCCCATATATGGTAAAAACCTTTAAAAATCTTATTCTCCAGAACCGAGGATGCTTATGACTGAATCTTTGCATAAATCATCTTGGACGGGAGATGTACCAAAGTTGCTAAAATAATGGTCATACATTGACATTTGACCTTTTTACGGCAAGATCAAGTTTGCTTCCCTATGCATTTGTATGGGAAAAATGTTGAGAATTTCAAATGACCTCTTCTGGAGCCTCTGGGCCAATGTTGCTCAAATTTCATAGGGAGCCTCCCTGGTGCAGAGAAATGAAAGATTGCTAAAATGGTTGCCGTCCATTGACCAAGATGGCCGCCATGCCCATATATGGTAAAAACCTTTAAAAATCTTCTTCTCCAAAACAGAGGATGCCTTGTGGCTGAATCTTTACATAAATCATTGGGGATGGGAGGTCTACCAAAGTAGCTAAAATAATGGTCATACATTGACATTTACCTTATTACAGTGAGGTCAAGTTTGCTTCCCTATGCATTTGTATGGGAAAAATGTTGAGAATTTTAAATGACTTATCCTCTGGAGCCTCTGGGCCAGTGTTGCTCAAATTTCGTTTGGAGCCTCCCTGGGGCAGGGGAATGAAAGCTTGCTAAAATGGTTGCCGTACATTGACCAAGATGGCCGCCATGCCCATATATGGTAAAAACCTTTAAAAATCTACTTCTATAGAACCGAGGATGCCTTGTGGCTGAATCTTTGCATAATCCTTCGGGGTGGGAGATGTACAAAAGTTGCTAAAATAATGGTCGTACATTGACATTTGACCTTTTTATGACGAGGTCAAGTTTGCTTCCCTATGCATTAGTATGGGAAAAATGTTGAGAATTTCAAATGACTTCTCCTCAAGAGCCTCTGGGCCAATGTTTCTCAAATTTCATTTGGAGCCTCCCTGGGGCAGGGGAATGAAAGATTGCTAAAATAGGTGCCATCCATTGACCAAGATGGCTGTTATGCCCATATATGGTAAAAACCTTGAAAAATCTTCTTCTCCAGAACTGAGGAAGCCTTGTGGCTGAATCTTTGCGCAAATCATCGGGGATGGGAGGTCTACCAAAGTTGCTAAAATGATGATCGTACATTGACGTTTGACCTTTTTACGGCGAGGTCAAGTTTGCTCTTGTATGCATTTGTATGGGCCCCATACATTTGTATGGAAAAAATGTTGATAATTTCAAATGACTTCTTCTCTGAAGCCTCTGGGCCAATGTTGCTCAAATTTCACGTGGAGCCTCCTTGTGGCAGGAGAACAAAAGATTGCTAAAATGGTCATGGGCGTTTGACCGAAATGGCTGCCATGCCTATATATGGTAAAAATGTTTAAAAATCTTCTTTTCCAGAACCAAATAAGCCCTAATCTTTGCACAAATTATGGGGGACAGGAGATCTACCAAAATTGCTAAAATGATGGTCCTATGTTGACGTTTGACCTTTTTATGGTAAGGTCAAATTTGCTTTTCCATGCATTTGTATGGGCCCATATGGGAAAAATGTTGAGAATTCATATTTTGGACATCTCCTCTATAATCCAGTTGAATTTTAACTTGATTATGAACATTAGGGTGCCAGGTAGACACAAAATAGCTAAATGAGCCAATAGAAAATCTAAGATGGCCATCGCAGCCGCCATCTTGAAAATCAGTTTTCGACAGCTCTTCCCAAACTTTTGGTCGCTTAAAGCCGAAACTTGCTCCTTAGCAACAGGATCAAAACAAGCTAAAATTTTGTTGATCGGAATTCAAAGATGGCCGCAATGGTTCCACTCCATTGAAGAAGATGGCCCCCAGAGCTACAAATAGAAAATTGTCAAATGATATCTCGTCCTTGACCAATGGCCTGATTTCAAAATACTCGCACAGAAGTGTTTCTCCAATAACCCTCTACCAAAATTGCTAAAACAGTTCCGCTTGGCTTAACAAAATGGCGGACAGAGCTAAAAATAGAAAACCCTTTTAAAGACATCTCCTCCACGGCCAGTGGCCTGATTTCAAAGTAATTTCACAGAAGTGTTTCTCTTATGGCCCTTTACTAAAATTGCTATAATAGTTCCGCTCGGCTGAACAAAATTGCCACCAGAGCTAAAAACAGGAAAAAAACAACAACATTAAACGACATCTCCTTGGCCAGTGGACTGATTTCAAAATGATTTCACAGAAATATTCCTCTGCCAGTGGCCTGATTTTAAAATGATTTCACAGAAATGTTCCTCTTATCCCCCTTTTTTTTGACTAAATATGGCCCTTTGAAAACCAGCATTTTACCCTTGTCAGCAAGATATCTCAAAAACTGTTTAAGCCATAGCCTTGAAACTTGACAGGCTGATAGGGAATGATGAGTAAATGACCTGATTAACTTACAGCAGTTAACTCAGGTGAGTGTTGTGGCCCATTGGCCTCTTGTTAATATTTTCTTTAACTGAGAATAATATGATTATTTTGTTCAAAAGCTCTAACCTCAAATTACTCACAAATACCAATTATTTCACAGTTGAAGTTCAATGCTGGAATTCTCTGTAGATTGCATGTTCACTGGAAATTGATTTGTATTTTTCTCTCTCCCATTCTTGTCCTATTTCCGTCTCACTATTCCAACATTTCCTGTCATTACTGACTTAATAATGTAAGTGACTAGTTTAGACTGGGAGACTATTGAATATTGAACAGAGATTGTCCCAAGCAGTAGTTTCATGGCCTTTTTGACAAAACACGAAAAACAAGCAGTCAAGCACTGGAGTGTGCTGTATGAAAAACAACCTGTTCAGTGACTTTCCAGACACTCCTTTACAATCAAATATTGCAGCCAGAATAATTGCTGTTTGCCTACTAAATATAAGGACATTGCCAAATAACAAAACTTTTCATCAGTGTGTACATTTGCAGGCTCATCTGCATCATCCATATTTGCATTTTGGGACATTGGACTCCAAATTGCTGCTATTTCATGATGCTGTTTATTCACTTAGGTGGAAATCAATACTAGTTGGTGTCTGGTTCCCAGTCAGATTCAAGATAAGTGATGCTTGAATTAATGGTTCCCTGTTTCATAACCAGAGTCTGTTAGAAGTGAGGTACCAATTTGATTGATAAAGGACAAGTCACATGAAAGAAATGCCAGGCCTTGTTTTCTGAGAAAAACATGATGTATATTTAAAAATAATTGATGGGATTTAAGTCCAGTAGGTTAAAAGTTAATGAAATTGTTTGTTTTCTGTAATTTTTTTTAACATGGCTTTGTGTATGACCTCGGTGCTTTTTCACAATAACCTGAGGTCAGTTAGGTAAACAAGCAGAAGAGTTTCAAATTTCAAAAAGGCTTGCATCTTTACTAGCATAATGTTTCAAGAAGAGGTTGAAACACTTTATCAGTGCAATACTTTATACACTGTACTGCCATTCCTTTTAACTGTGTTACTGCTAAATGCCTTTAACAACATGATGAACTGTTTAAAAATAACATTGGTTGGAGGTAACTATTCAAGGTCAAATACAGAAAGGAGTTCATGTCACACCAATGTCTTAATTAAAATTAGTGCAGTGTAGTCTTGAACATACCCTTAGGTGCCCAAAAAGCCAAGTTTAAGCCCCGCTCCACTGCCTACCCACCTCTGGGGCATGAATAGAGAGGTATAAGACTGCAATGCATTATCGGTATAATCATTCCAGAACAGAACAGAACAGAAGATTTGTTTATTGTCGAATATAGCAACATGTAACATAAGCCCAGTAGGGCTTTTATTTCGCCAAACAAATGTATGAAAACAAGAATCACAGGCATGCAAAATATAACGCATAAAAACATATATAAATATATAGAGCACAGCGTAATTTTGTCACTAAATTGAAGAAAAAGTCCATGCAAAATTACTTCTTTGAGCGCTAAGCCGGTGGACCCAAATCTAAAGATTTCTGGCCAACCATCAAGCCTTTTTTATCGAAGAAGGGCTCTGATGGTGGGAATGAAATTATCTTATGTGAAAATGAGAAAATTGTTTCAAATCAAAGTGAAGTCTGTGAGATTTTTAATGAGCACTTTGTAAATGTTGCCAAAGATATTGGTAGGAATGCCCCACATTACAAATCGGATTTCTTGGATCACCCTAGCATCTTAAAAATCTCACAAAATTTAAATGCTACTGACTGTCAAAAGTTCTCTTTGGCCTAAGGTTGAAAAAGTCATAGCATCTTTAAATGCCAAAAAAGCTACTGGGGTGGACAATATTTCAGCAAGGATTTTAAAATCCTGTGCTACTGCTAACAGCAGTGCTATGTCAGGTTTGATAAATTTCTCTATTAAAGTATGTAAGATCCCCGACCGCATCAAAGGGGCTCAAGTTGTGCCACTTTATAAGAAAAAAGACCCCCTTTGTAAAGAAAACCATCACCCTGTGAGTCTGCTTCCTACAATATGAAAGGTTTATGAGCGGACAATGCACGAGCAGCTTACAGAACACTTTGACAAGATTTTTAACCCATTTTTGGCTGCTTTCAGAAAAGGTAATGGTTGCCACTCTACCTTGCTGCATCTGTTGGAAGACTGGCGAGTGGCTCTGGATGAGGGTGAGTGTGTAAGAATGCAAAGGTAAAAATTTCATGCAAACATGGAAAAGACAACACATCAAATATAATTATACAAGTTCAGCTATAAGAAACTAAACAAACTAAAAGCTCAAAGAAAAGCAAAAAGCATTAAAACCCACAGACCAGTCTTTTGTCATATATGTAAATATATATTTATAGCAACAAACATTCGAAAAAAAAGAAAATGCATAAAACCCTTTGAGACTGCCACAAAGGGCCCTTATGCCGAAACGAAAGTGACAAAGAAAGTAAGTGGGCTCTGCAATAAAACAGAAAGCAAAAAGCACTATAATTTTATACCTACTCCAGGCGAGGCTTAGTCAGCACAAACAGGGCAACCGCAGCCAAGGCCATCCCAGGCACGCAACAGCCTCCGGAACTAAGGATAAGACTCAGCAAGTCTGATCTCATCCGATAGACTGTTCCATATCCGGGCGGCCTCAAAACGAAATGACCTGGTCCCGTACGAAGTACAAATGTAGTTCTCACTCTTGGCACCACAGCTGTGTGTTCATTTCTGAAATCATAATTGGAGACTTTCACTTGTACAAGGTCTTGTATATAAGATGTTGAAAGGTTATTTACAATTTTATAGACCTCAGAAGCTATAGTTTTCATTCACCTCACATGTAGAGGGGAGTTATTAGAAATAACTAAAAGGGTTTTCAGAGGTGAAGTAGAATCATTGTTTATATGCCTAAGAGCTCTTTCTTGGATTTTTTTCATTTTATTAGTGCTAGCAACACTACAGAAGTGCCATACAACAGGGCAGTAATTAAAATTGGACATGATAAAAAATTATAAATTGTCATTTTACCTTGTTTGGTTAAAAAACATCCTAACCATTTTAAAACAGCTAATTGTTTGGAGGCTTTTTTACAAATATCAGACACATGCTCGTCAAATTTGAGCAAAAAAAATTGTCTATATTTATGCCTTAAAGAGTGACATTGCTCTCACATTTGATACTGTTTCCAACAATTTCAAAGGATACAATCTCCTCACTTGCCTTTTTACCAACACATATAGCTTGAAATTTATCAGGGTTGGCCTGCATATAATTTTCTTCAAACCATTTGATAAGAGTAATACTTTCTTCTTCTAAAACAGACTTTAAAATTTCTAACTCTTTATGAATATAGGATAAAGTGTTATCATCAGCATAATTGTATAAGTCAGACTTTAAAATGAAGTAAAATATGTCATTGATAAAAACATTAAAAAGTAGGGGGCCTAAAATTGATCCTTGAGGTACACCCTTTGATAATTTTTTCCAAGAGCTTTTGTGTGATCCCACTCTAACCTGCTGCATCCTTCCATTAAGGTAATTCTCCAAAAGAGAGACTGCCTCATCTGACAAGCCATAGGCCTTCAGTTAAGCAGTCATAAGTTCATGTGGAAGGCAGTCGAATGCCTTAGACAGATCCAGACAGGAGCGTGGTCAGATCGCAATCCAGCTAAGTGCTCTAAAACAATCAGTAATTTTACCAGTTATTATCGCTTGCTTTAAAAGGGGTTGAAGACTGTGTTTACTAAATGTTTTTCTTTGGGTTATACAAAGTTGGAGGGTTCTGCAAGTAATTGAGATTTGTGAGACTAAAATGCATTTTTTTAACTCTGCAATTTGATACCAAACATGAAAGAATTTCATCAAAGTTATAAAACAGACAAATATCAACCAAAACACTTGTCTTTTCAAAGTAAACAATTTTTTGTTTCATTTATTTTCTTTGGCAAAAGCTTTTCATGAAATTTTTGAAAAATATATATATATAATAATTTTTTTTTATTAATAACAGATTGAATGTCAGATCAGACATCAAAAAGTTTGCTTAATTGTTTGAGCTGAAGGCAAAATTTATTCTGCAATTAATGTATTATTCAACTTTTCTTTTTGAAGCATGCTAAGTATACAAACACCCTGACAATTATACAATCTGACATTCTTCTAATTAAGATTAATTAATCTTAACCTTTACCACTCTCTGGGCAAATTCAACCGACAACAAATTGATGATGTTTTTCGTATTTTTCCCCAGAAATTAGACTTTTGACATTTCATGCAATTTGCATGGAATGTCAAAGCCTGTTTTCAGGGAAAAATAAGAAAAATATTTCAAAATGTCATCTGCTGATATTTTTACCAGCATGCTTACCGTACCTTCAATGTCCGCAACAGGTCTGGCATATGCTGCGGACATATGCGGACTTCCGCGTACATTTGCGTAAATTTTTGCGGAAGTTGGCGTATGTCTGCAGATGTCCGCTACAAATCCGCAAATGTCCGTGCCTTTGTCAAAGCCTGTGGACTTTTGTGGACATTTTTCCATATGAGCAAGTAAGCCTGCGAACATCCGCAAAAGCTTGCGTAAAATTCTGACTTTGTTTTTTTTCATGCGGACTTTTGCGGACATTTTGGACTTAGAAAAGATTGGGCATTGAAGTAAACTGCATATGTCCGCACAAATTCTTGCGGACATCTGCAGACTTTTGAAATGATGTCATACACATTTTGAACAATAAATGGGTAAGTATGTCTGGCAATGTACACACAGTAACCTTACACAAACAAAATAGTACCATTTTAAAATGTAAACAATTAACCAACAGTAATGATATTCAGGCCTGCACTTTTATTTGGTTCAAATTAATTTACCAGGAAAAGTGTTACGATACTCAAATGTAACATTGTTTTGACTCAGTTACATAAATTGCACTAAATTGCACTAAACGTATCAATACTCTATAAAATTTGAAATTAGGATTCTAAACACTGTGGCAGTCAGGATATATTTTGAAAGCAAAGTAAGTTGGTTTTGTTTTTTCTTATTTGTAAAAATAAACTCACTACTTGTAAAAGACAATTTGATAACATGGTACATTATTAAAGAAGACTAATGGTAGAATATCCTGCTTTATTATTCTTACATTTTCAATGAATTCATTCAGCTATTTTGACTTAATGCAAGTGGCTATAATACATACACTGGCTACAATACGCCAAATCTTTCTTATTCAACCAAACTTTAACTGCACCTGCCACCAAATCTTAATTGTACTGCATCATTATTCAAATTTTGGGACCCTTCCCAGTAACATGAACCACAGACAAAATGCTTGGAAATTCTGTTAAGTATTATTAACAACTAATTATTACATGAAGTCAGAGATGTCTTCAACAGAAAATCTTAATTGCACATTCTAATTTTGTGAACAGCTATAGTTTTTGCATAATGAATAATTATGTAGAGCAAACATTAAAAACTAAGTCATACTGCATATGATCATGTAAATCCGCCTATGATCAACATGTTATTACACAACAGGGGGACCAACTCTAACAGATCCTTTGGCCCTGCGGACGTCCGCACCCATCCATGCAGACTTCCGCGGACATCCGCACCCATCCATGCGGACTTCCGCAGATGTCCGCACCCATCCATGCGGACATCCATGCGGACGTCCGCACAGAAGTCCGCAAAGATGTCCGCAGATGTCCGCAAACATCTGCGGACCTCTCTGCGGACATCTGCAGATGTGCATATGGAAATACTGCGGATGTCCGCACAGAAAAAATTTCCAGCTTGCATAGACTTGCGGACATAGTGTTTCAATACTCCGCAAACCTACGCAGGTAAATGTCCGCAATTTTCCATGCGGAATATAACCTTCTTTGCGGACATTTCAGGTACGGGTAAGTGTTAATTATCTGACTATTCTTGGCAGTTAAATCTATAGGCCCCTAATCTTACCTCTTGCTTCAAAAGGTTGAGGACTGTTTTGTTTCATTTATTTTTTATTTGCAAATGTTTTCCTCAAAATACTTGGAAAGTAACTCTGCAGGATATTAATCTTTTTTTTTTTTTTCTTTTAATAACAGACCGAACATCAGATCAGACATAAAAAAGATGGCAAATTGTTCGTGCCAAAGAGAGAACTTAATCCGTATTAAGTACATTATTCGAATGTCCTTTTTGAAGCATGCTAATTATACAAGCACCCTAACAATTATATAATCTAACATTCTTCGAATCAAGATTAATTAATTAATTATCTAACTTCATTCTATGCAGTCATTATGTCTGATCATAAAATATGTGTTATTTCTACCATATACTACAGAATTTCAACTGAATTCTTTTCCAAAGTTTTGGATCAAAAAGTGGAAAAAAAAATCGCCATTAAGCAACATGCTGACTGCATGAAACTTTTCTTTCATGCCCATTCAATGGACTTATTTAGAGCAGGAAAATGTGTCTATTTTGTGGATCAGGTGTTAAAACTACACAAAAAGGACAAAATTTTGAGCATTATAAGAAACAAATTCCCTGGTATTGAAAAAATGTCATTTACCATGATTTTGTCCTTCGTTATACTGCCATAATAGCCAAAGACCAAAGTACACCTTAGTGTTGTATACCTATTATGGAAAACAAAGGTAATGACTTTCAAGATCAAGTAAAATTACACTGACTGAATAATGAATATGTCAACAGTGTTGCAGACAAATTGACACTAAAATTCCATTGTTCTACCATTTTGAAGCTGGTTGCAAGAATTACATCCAAAACCCCTCAGAATGCCACAAAATCTTTTCCCAGTAAATGACTCTTCTTTGCCACAAAAATTGAAAAAAATACATTTTTAATACTTACCTTTTTATATTCCAACCAAATTTATGTGATGTTAAACAAATAAAAACAAATGTAAAGAGATAACTTTCCAGTCGATTTCCGCCCACAAACATTATCTGAAAAATGGCGGTGAAAACTTCCGCTCTTGTGGAATCTTGTCCCGATAACAAACTAAATGAATTTTGGTGAGTCTTTTCTCTCCTTTATTACTGATTTCAGCCCTCCTGTAGCAGTTTTGCAGTTGACTGTTACAAAACAGTATTTCTGAGCATTGCAGTTTCTTTATGCCCCCCAACTTTTAAGAAGTTGGAGGGGAATATAATTGCATTTGGGTCATGCTTAGCATACAGTCAAGAATGGTTGGAAATAGGATCTTGAAATAGTATACGTGGAATAAGGATAGAAAATAAGGGAAACAGTATTTTTAGCTCACCTGAGCACGAAGTGCTCAAGATGAGCTAATGTGATCGGTCAATGTCTGTCGTCTGTCGTGTGTCAAGTGTCGTCCATCATGCGGTGTCAACAATTTGTTTAAAAGCCTACTCCTCCTACGTCCCTGGGCAAATTGACTGGAAATTTGGTAGGAAGCATTGGGGTGACTTTTAGATTGTAAACAGCTAAAATTGTTCTGATTGGAAATCCTAAATGGCCGCCGGGTGGCCATCTTGAAAATCTATTTTTCGCTTCTTCTTCTGAACCAAAAGGCCATTTGACTTGAAACTTGGTAGGAAGCATCAGAGTGACCTGTAGATAAAACAACCCTAAGATTGGCCCGATAGGAAATCCAAGATGGCCGCTGGTGATCAGATATCAGTATAACTGTCCAAACTGGCCACACCCCAGGGGTCATTAGCTCCCATAGACTTATAATGGAAAAATTAAAAAAAAAATCTTCTTCTCTGAGACCATGAGGCCCCCAGCTTATTAGCTCACCAGAACACGAAGTGCTCATGGTGAGCTATTGTGGTCAGTCAATGTCCGTCGTCCGTCGTTCCTCGTCCGTCGTGCGGCGTCAACAATTGCTTTAAAAGCCTACTCCTCCTACACCCCTGGGCCAATTGACTAGATACTTGGTAGGAAGCATCAGGGTGACTTGTAGATCAAAAATAGCTAAAATCGTTCCGATCGGAAATCCAAGATGGCCGCCATGGCCGCCATCTTGAAAACCTATTTTTCGCTTCTTCTCCGGAACCGAAATGCCAATTGACTCCAAACTTGCTAGGAAGCATTGGGGTGACTTGTAGATCAAAAATAGCTAAAATCGTGCCGATCCGAAATCCAAGATGGCCGCCATGGCAGCCATCTTGAAAATCTATTTTTCGCTTCTTCTCCTGAACTGAAAGGCCAATTGACTCCAAACTTGCTAGGAAGCATCGGGGTGACTTGTAGATCAAAAATAGCTAAAATCGTGCTGATTGGAAATCCAAGATGGCCGCCATGGCCGCCATCTTGAAAGTCTATTTTTGGCTTCTTCTCCTGAACCGAAAGGCCAATTGACTCCAAACTTGGTAGGAAGCATCGGGGTGACTTGTAGATCAAAAATAGCTAAAATCTACTGATCAGAAATCCAAGATGGCCACCATGGCCGCCATCTTGAAAATCTATTTTTCGCTTCTTCTCCTGAACCTAAAGGCCAATTGACTCTAAACTTGGTAGGAAGCATCGGGGTGACATGTAGATCAAAAATAGCTAAAATAGTGCAGATCGGAAATCCAAGATGGCCGCCATGGCGGCCATCTTGAAAATCTATTTTTCGCTTCTTCTCCTAAACTCAAAGCCAATTGACTCCAAACATAGTAGGAAGCATAGGGGTGACATAGATCAAAAATAGCTAAAATCGTTCCGATAGGAAATCCAAGATGGCCTCCATGGCAGCCATCTTGAAACTCTATTTTTTGCTTCTTCTCCTGAACCGAAAGGCCAATTGACTCCAAACTTGGTAGGAAGCATCGGGGTGACTTGTAGATCAAAAATAGCTAAAATCGTGCCGAAACAGAAATTCAAGATGGCCGCCATGGCGGCCAGCTTGAAAATCTATTTTTCGCTTCTTCTTCTAACCCCAAATGCCAGTTGACTCGAAACTTGGTAGGAAGCATCGGGGTGACTTATAGATCAAAAATAGCTAAAATCATTCCAATTGGAAATCCAAGATGGCCGCCATGGCTGCCATCTTGAAAATCTATTTTTTGCTTCTTCTCCTGAGCCGAAAGGCTTATTGACTTTAAACTAGGTAGGAAGCATCAGGGTGACCTGTAGATCAAAAATAGCTAAAATCATCAAAAATAGCTAAAATCATCCCTATCAGAAATCTAAGATGGCAGCCATGACAGCCATCTTTAAAATCTATTTTTCCTTTCTTCTCCTGAACTGAAAGGTCATTTGACTCGAAACTTGGTAGGAAGCGTTCGGGTGACTTGCAGATCTAAAATAGCTTAAATTGTTTGGATCGGAACGTCATGGCGGCCATCTCGAAACTCTTTTTTTCGCTTATTTTCCTGAACCAAATGGCCAGTTGATTTGAAAATTGGTAGGAAGCAACGGGATGACTTGTTGATATAAAAATAGCTAAAATCATTCCGATCGGAAATCCAAGATGGTGGCCATCTTGAAAATCTATTTTTCCCTTCTTCTTCTGAACTGGAAGGCCAATTGACTCAAAACTTGGTAGGAAGCATCGGGGAGACTTGTAGATAAAAAATAGCTCAAATTGTTGCGATAGGAAATCCCAAATTGCGGCTATGGTGGCCATCTTGAAAATCTGTTTTGAACTTTTTCTCCTGAACCGAGAGGGCAATGGACTCAAAGTTCATTGGAAGTATCGAGGTGACTTGTAGATCAACAGTAGCTAAAATCATTCTGATTGGAAATCCAAAATGGCTACCATCTTGTTTATGTTTATTATATTTCCCTGCCACTGTGCTGTTTACATGTATAAAATCATGATTCTTCAAAAACCACTTAGGCAATTGCAACCAAATTTCTTATTGATCCTACTGTTGAAATGTGATTGAGAGTTTGTTCAAATGATCACGCTCCATTGACTGTCATGCCATATATAATATTCTTCTTCAAAATTAAGAACTGCATAAAAGATGATCTTTTCATTAGTTGCAATGACAGGATTGGAAAAATGTTGCATAACATCTGCATATCTGCAGTGGCTATGTCACTCAGGAGAGCGACCCGTGGCCCGTGGGCCTCTTGTATATTTAAAATGCAGCAATGTGTAGTGGTCCCCTACTTAAATCCTGCCAATCAAGCCCTTGGGATCTAAACTTGCCACATCCCAGAGGGGTCATATGTTTATATACAACTGTATAGCTAAATAACCTTCAAAAATCTTCTCTGAAACCATGAGGCCTAGAGCTAAAAGATTAAGTATGAAGCAATGTTTGGTGGTTTCCTACAGTAATCCATCCAACCATGCACCAAACTGAACATGCCCCGGGGGTCATTAGCTCCTATGGACTTATATTGGAAAAAAAAATTAAAAATCTTCTTCTCTGAAACCATGAGGCCCACAGCTTATATATTACGCCTGTAGCAATGTTTAATGGTCCCCTACATAAATCCTGCCAATCAAGCCCCTGGGGTCTTAATTGGCCATGCCCCAGGAGTCATTAGCTCCCACTGAGATAGGCTTATAATGGGAAAAAAAAAAATCTTCTTCTCTGAAACCATGAGGCCCACAAGTTATATATTTAGTATGTAGCAATGTCTAATGGTCCCCTACATAAATCCTGCCAACCATGCGCCTGGGGTCCACACCTTGGGGGTCATTAGCTCCCATAGACTTATAATGGGAAAAACTTAAAAAATCTTCTTCTCTGAAACCATGAGGTCCACAGCTTATGTATTTAGTATGAAACAATGTTTAGTGGTCCCCTACATAAATCCTGCCAATAAAGCCCCTGGGGTCCAAATTGGCCATGCCCGGGAGTCATTAGCTCCCATAGACTTATAATTGATAAAAAACTTAAAAAAAAATCTTTTTCTCTGAAACCATGAGGCCCACAGCTTATATATTTAGTATGTAGCAATGTTTAGTGGTCCCCTACATAAATCCTGCCAATCAAGCCCCTGGGGCCGAAACTGGCCATGCCCCAGGGGGTCATTTGTTTATATAGAACTATATAGCTAAAGTATCCTTAAAAACCTTTTTCTCTGAAGCCATTAGGCCCAGAGCTAACATATTTAGAATGTAGCCATGTTTAGTGGTCTCCTACATAAATCCTGCCAAGCATGCCCCTGGGGTCCAAATTGGTCATGCCCTGGGGGTCATTAGCTCCCATAGACTTATAATGGGAAAAACTTAAAAAATCTTCTTCTCTGAAACCTTGAGACACACAGCTTGTATACTGAACCGAAAAAGAAACGCGACTCCAAATTTAAATGTGAATATTTGCAGAAATATTCAATTTTGCAGAAGATCGATTTAACGACACAACTGAGTAATCATTCCTGAATGTAACCACCATAGAGAGTTTAATTTCCATCGAGACTGTGTGGCACAGAAGTCTATTTTGTCAGAAAGGTAGTCATTTCACAACTTCAAAAACACAAGCAGTTAATAGTGAGTATGCCCTCCATTAGCATTGAGTCCTGCACGCACACGCCTGGTCATGGACAGGATTAAACGAATTATCTCTGCTTGGGGAATTGCATTCCACTCCTGCATGAGTGCGAGACATAGTGTTTGAAGCGTTGTTGGCAGCTGGGGGCGGTTACGAGCACGCCTATCCAAGACAGACCACAGATGCTCTATAGGAGAGAGATCCGGACTATACGGAGGCCAGTGCATCACGTTGACATTGTTTTGTTGAAGAAACGCCATGCTGAGCCTTGCTACATGCGCCCGAGCGTTATCCTGTTGAAATGTAACGTTGTGCTGGCGTACAAATGGCACAACCACCGGTCATAAAATGACGTCAACGTAACGCTGAGCCGTCAAAGGGCCATCGATGAATACCAGGGGCGTTCTTTGACCATAAGATATGCCAGCCCACACCATTAACGCACCACCTCTAAACTGATCACGTTCAACCAAGCAATTGTCAACAATAACGCTCTCCGTTACGCCTATACACACGTTGATGGCCGTCAGCTCTGTACAACAAGTACCTGGACTCATCAGAAAACATAACGTTATGCCACTGACGAAGGGGAAACAGGTTTGGCCTGTGTTGTGTGAGCCATGCCATTCTAACCTGACGTCATCATGGTGTTAATGGCATACCAACGTATGGATGACGAGGGCGTAAGCCAAACTCTTGAAGGCAATTCCTGACAGTATCTGCACTTATTCGATTGTTGTGTGTTCCTGGTGTCACCTGAGCTGTTTCTAAGGCTGTACGGAACCGATTACGAAGATGGGATAGACACATGTATCGGTCCTGTAGACATGTCGTGACGCGCGGACGTCCACTTCTGGGCCTGTCATTTGTCATTCCCGTCTGTTGTAGATGCTGGTACAAACGAGTTATAGTCGATTTACTCACTTGGAAGTTCCTGGCGATGACAGCCTGAGACGTCCCGCGTAGCAGCATTTGGACCGCTGCTTTACGTTGATCTTGCGTCAAACGTACCATGTTCTGTAGAAAAATTTTACCGGACTTTTGAAACCCTAACTCCAGGTAACACGATATGCCAATATGACGAAGTTACTGTACACATTTAATATACTACACGGGAAAATATTGAAAACAATGAATTGCCAACTGGAGCGATTAGTTGTACAGATATCGCCCAAATGTTTTCTGCATAATAAAGTTTGAAAAGTATGAACGTAAATCACAAAATAAATTTTCTGTCAACCTTGTGTTTGCATGAAAACATTTTGGGTTAAAAAGTTGCGTTTCTTTTTCGGTTCAGTATATATTATATTTAGTATGTAGCAATGTTTAGTGGCATACATGTGATATTTTCTGGGACACAAAGTGGGAGATCTGCAATTTTTAGGAGGGAGATCCTGGTCTAAAACAGGGAGATTTTTTCGCATCTCAAAATATTCACTTTGGTAACAAGATCTTTTTTTTTTTTTTTTTTTTTTTCATACTTTAGACTACTATAAAATGTTTTACTTGTAAATGTATGGTGACTTTGATCACTAATTATGTTAGTTTCTTTGTATAACATGTTCATCCTTCAATTGACCACATATGACTGAAATACTGTTGAAAGGCTATAACCATATATAATATTCACCCTATTATGAACCATGTTCATCTTTTCATTGTCTTGATCAATTGTCCATGTATGACTGAAATACTATTGAAAGGCTATAACCATATATCATATTCAGCCTTTTATTGGTATACTTTTTGCAACTCCTGTCTTTGCTGCACCATTTTTTTTCTTTTATTTTTGATGTGGGAGACAACTATTAAACGGCCTGAGCGGACACCATTATTTCACCAACACAAGTACCTTGCCACTAATATGCCACTGACAAAAACAGTAAACGACACACCCGGGCCGACGCAATCCTCGCAGTCAAATTGAGGAACTAAGTAAGTTTTAAAACTGATTCCGAAGAGCCCAAAAACAAGTCGGAATTCTATTTTTTTTAAGCGCAGGCTGATCAAGGTTTCTGTTTTTCACACAGGTTATAAGGTACTATTTTCCTTATTGCTATCCCGTACAGGTAGTCATTAAGTGCTTCAACCAAAAAAAAAAAAGTATCTTACCGATTCTTAAAAAAGAAAAAAAAAAAAATAGTGCTGGGTGTCACTTCCGCTTATTCCGATCAGGACTTGTGCATTTACTTACAAAAGTTTGCAGGACCTAGAAACAAAGTGCCTTCACAAACACTTAACGCGCAGGCTGGTCTTGGTCATCTGTATTTTGCACAGGTTATAAGGTACAATTTTCCTTGTTGCTATCCATTAAATACTTACACCAAAAAAAGGTATCTTATCCATTCTAAAAAAAAAAGGGCCTAGAAACAGAGCATCTTTTTCAATCATTTTATGCGCAGGCTGGTCTAGGTCATCGTATCTTGCCCAAGAAAAAGTAAGTTACTTTTTTACGGATCACAAGTCTACCTGTTACTTAAATCCCATGCAGTCATAAATGACATGCCTACAGTAACTGTCCCCGACAAGTTAAAAAAAGGTACCTTATCGCAAATGAGAAAAGGGCAGATCCAGATTAGTGTGCGCATCAGCATGCACCGATAAGGTTCTATTTTATTAGCTGACCTGAGCTATGCTCAGGATGAGCTATTGTGATCACTTTTCGTCTGCCGTCCGTCCGTGCATGCATCTGTCCGTCCGTCCGTTAACATTTTCAAACGACTTCTCCTCTGAAGCCGCTGAGCCAGTTTTGCTCAAATTTCATATGGAGCCTCCTTAGGGTGGGGGAACGAAAGATTGCTAAAATGGTCACGGTCCATTGACCAAGATGGCCGCCATGCCCGTATATGATAAAAACCTTTAAAAATCTTCTTCTCCAGAACCGAGGATTCCTTGGGGCTGAATCTTTGCTTGAATCATCGGGGATGGGAGGTCTACCAAATTTGCTAAAAGAATTGTCGTACGTTGACGTTTGACCTTTTTACGGCAAGGTCAAGTTCGCTTCCCTATGCATTTGTATGAGCCCCATACAGTTGAATGGGAAAATTGTTGAGAATTTCAAACGACTTCTCCTCTGAAGTCTCTGAGCCAATTTTGCTCAAATTTCATATGGAGCCACCTTAGGGTAGGGAAACAAAAGATTGCTAAAATTGTCACGGTCCGTTGACCAAGATGGCCGCCATGCCCATATATGGTAAAAACCTTTAAAAATCTTCTTCTCCAGAACAGAGAATGCCTTGTGGCTGAATCTTTCACAAATCATCGGGGATGAGAGGTCTACCAAAGTTGCTAAAAGAATAGTCGCACATTGATATTTGATCTTTTTACGGCAAGGTCAAGTTTGCTTCCCTATGCATTTGTATGAGCCCCATACATTTGAATAGGAAAATTGTTGAGAATTTCAAAGGACTTCTCCTCTGAAGCCACTGCCAAATTTGCTCAAATTTCATATTGAGCCTTCATTGGTCAGGGAAACAAACGATTGCTAAAATGGTCGCGGTTCATCGACCAAGATGGCTGCCCTGCCCATATATGGTAAAACCCTTTAAAAATCTTCTTCTCTAGAACTGAGGATGCCTTGTGGCTGAATCTGTGCACAAATCATCAGGGACAGGAGATCTACCAAATTTGCTAAAAAGATTGTCGTACGTTGACAGTTGACCTTTTTACGGCAAGGTCAAGTTTGCTTCCCTATGCATTTGTATGAGCCCCATAACATTTGTATGGGAAAATTGTTTAGAATTTCAGACGACTTCTCCTCTGAAGCCACTGAGCCAAATTTGCTCAAATTTTTAGCTCACCTGAGCATGAAGTGCTCATGGTGAGCTGTTGTGGTCAGTCAATATCCGTCATCCATTGTGCGTCGTGCAGCGTCAACAATTGCTTTAAAAGCCTACACCTCCTACGCCCCTGGGCCAATTGACTCGATACTTGGTAGAAAGCATTGGGGTGACTTGTAGATCAAAAATTGATAAAATCGTTCCGATCGGAAATCCAAGATGGTCGCCATGGCTGCCATCTTGAAAATCTATTTTTCACTTCTTCTCCTGAACCGAAAGGCCAATTGACTCCAAACTTGCTAGGAAGCATCAGGGTGACTTGTAGATCAAAAATACCTAAAATTATGCCGATCGGAAATCCAAGATGGCCACCATGGCAGCCATCTTGAAAATCTATTTTTCGCTTCAACTCCTAAACCCAAAAGCCAATTGATTCCAAACTTGGTAGGAAGTGGGGTGACTTATAGATCAAAAAAAGCTAAAATTGTGCCGATCAGAAATCCAAGATGGCCACCATGGCTGCCATCTTGAAAATCTATTTTTCACTTCTTCTCCTGAACTGAAAGGCCAATTGACTCCAAACTTGCTAGGAAGCATCGGGATGACTTGTAGATCAAAAATAGCTAAAATCGTGCCGATCGGAAATCCAAGATAGGCGTCATGGTAGCCATCTTGAAAATCTATTTTTCACTTCTTCTCCTAAACCCAAATGCCAATTGACTCGAACTTGGTAGGAAGCATCGGGGTGACTTGTAGATCAAAAATAGCTAAAATTGTTCCAATCAGAAATCCAAGATGGCTGCCATGGCAGCCATCTTGAAAATCTATTTTTCACTTTATTTCCTGAGCCGAAAGGCCAATTGACTCCAAACTTGGTAGGAAGTATCAAGGTGACTTGTAGATCAAAAATAGCTAAAATCCTGCTGATCGAAAATCCAAGATGGCCGCCATGGTGGCCATCTTGAAAATCTTTTTTTCGCTTCTTCTCCTAAACCCAAAAACCAACTGACTTGAAATTTGGTAGGAAGCATTGGGGTGACTTGTAGATCAAAAATAGCTAAAATCGTTCCGATTGGAAATCCAAGATGGCCGCCATGGTAGCCATCTTGAAAATCTATTTTTCACTTCTTCTCCTGAACCCAAAGGCTTATTGACTTTAAACTAGGTAGGAAGCATCAGGGTGACCTATAGAACAAAAATAGCTAAAATCGTCCCTATTAGAAATCCAAGATGGCCGCCATGACAGCCATCTTGAAAATCTATTTTTCACTTCTTCTCCTGAACTGAAAGGTCATTTGACTCGAAACTTGGTAGGAAGCATTGGGGTGACTTGTAGATCTAAAATAGCTTAAATTGTTTGGATTGGAAATCCAAGATGGCCACCATGGCGGCCATCTTGAAACTCTTTTTTTCGCTTATTTTCCTGAACCAAAATTGGTAGGAAGCATCGGGATGACTTGAAGATATTAAAATACCTAAAATTGTTTCAATCGGAAATCCAAGATGGTGGCCATCTTGAAAATCTATTTTTCCCTTCTTCTTCTGAACTGAAAGGCCAATTGACTTGAAACTTGGTAGGAAGCATCGGGGTGACTTTTAGATAAAAAATAGCTCAAATTGTTGCGACAGGAAATCCCAAATTGGGGCCATGGTGTCCATCTTGAAAATCTGTTTTGAACTTTTTCTCCTGAACCGAAAGGGCAATTGACTCAGTTCATTGGAAGTATCGAGGTGACTTGTAGATCAACAGTAGCTAAAATTATTCTGATTGGAAATCTAAGATGGCTGCCATCTTGTTTATGTTTATTATATTTCCCTGCCACTGAGCTGTTTACATGTATAAAATCATGATTCTTCAGAAACCACTTAGCCATTGCCACCAAATTTCACATTGATCCTACTGTTGAAATGTGATTGAGAGTTTGTTCAAATGATCATGCTCCATTGACTGTCATGCCATATATATTCTTCTTCAAAATTAAGAACTGCTTAAATGATGATCTTTTCATTAGTTGCAATGACAGGATTGGAAAAATGTTGCATAACATCTGCATATCTGCAGTGACTATGTCACTCAGGTGAGCGACCTGTGGCCTGTGGGCCTCTTGTTTATTGTGCAGACATACAAGACCTGACATTCTTTATATACAGTATTAGTAGTTTTATTATTCTGAGTAGCATGTGCAGCCGATCGGGTGGCGAGTATTTTGTGTGAACAAAATAAGATCCATTTTTTTCACAGTTCAAATTTCTTTTTCTTTTTTTTTTTAATTCTTTTTTTTTTTTTATTCTCCCCATCACATGATGCACAGAGGGTCGGGGAGGGCCATCCCTCCATGCATCTTACAATATATTGTTTACATACATACAGTCAAACCTGTCCTAAAGGCCACCTGTATTAAGCAATCAAAGGCCACTATTTCAGATCCCTTAAAAGGCAAAAAAGAGGATTTATTCCTGTATTAAGCAAGCACCTGTCTTAAGCAACCAGTTTTTGGCATTCCCATAGGTGCTTGCTTAACACAGGTTTGACTGTACACTATACAGAACTCTGCTTAATGACATTATAATCAATCTACTATATATATTTCTAATCATCACCCCAAATACTACAATATCTCAAACACACTAATTCCTCAACAAACAGTCCTCCTCACCACTCACTGATGCACCCGAAATATGTAGGATGAGTGGCTAACACTGGAGCCAAAAAAAGATCTTGCATTCTGATGTTGGTCCATATGTCTGCCCAGGTTTGACTTTCCCAATACACTGGGGGTGATCGCAGCAGTTACTAGCTCTTCAGGTTCAAAGCTGGCCTATTAGCATATACAAAAATAAATTCTAGGAATGACGGGGAATTAATTTGTTTTTCTAAAAAAGAAAAGACAGAAAAAAACAATAAGAAACAGTTCAAATTTCTTGTTAAACCAGTTTATTTCAAAGGGATTATAAAAGTGGCGGGTTTTTGAGGTGTGTCTGCCCGAACTCAAACATTGCACAAAGACAGTAACTGTTGTTGATAGCCACTTATCTATGCTAATTACTGACCTGTTTATTCAATTAATGGATGTAAAAATACCTCAGTATTGGATTATCATAATGGTAAACCTTGAAATGGTAGGTCGAGAAAAAAACTACATAGGATTTTTTTGTTGGCGGGAGATTCTGCTTCTTTAGCGGGAGGTCGTAAAGAGAGGCGAAAAATCGGGAGTTTTACGCCAGATCGTAAAAGATCACATATATGTTTAGTGGTCTCCTACATAAATCCCACCAACCATGTCCCTGAAGTCCAAAATGGCCATGCCCTGTGGGTCATTTATTAATATAGAGCTATATAGCTACAACTTAAAGAAAGAACTTCTCTGAAACAAAAGGGCTGTAAGCAGGTGCGATCATCATGAATCTTGCTCAAAATGTTTGTCTTGATGATTTCTAGGTCAAGTTTGGACCTAGGTCACTTATGACCTATATTTCAGGGTCCAGTGACTTTCTTGAGTTTTCATTTAAGTCAGTTTCTCAGTAATTGTTATCACTTGCCGTCTGTTGTCTGTCATCGTCCGTCCGTCTGTCTGTCTGTCTGTCCATCCATCTGTCCACACATTTGAATGAATTCTCCTCTGCAACCCCTGGGCCAAATTTCTTCATGTGGAGCCTTAGGTTAAGGGGGATTGAAAATTCATACAAATGTTTACAGTCCATAAATCAAGATGGCTGCCATGCCCATATATAGCTTCCATAGACTTACAGTGGGAAAAACTTAAAAAATCTTCTTCTCTGAAACCATGAGGCCCACAGCTGATATATATAGTATGTAGCACTGTTTAGTGGTTCCCTACATAAATCCTGCCAATCAAACCCCTGGGGTCTAAATTGGCCATGCCCCAGGGGGTCATTAGCGCCCATAGACTTATAATGGGAAAAAATTAAAAATCTTCTCTGAAACCATGAGGTCCACAGCTTATATATATATAGTATGTAGCAATGTTTAGTGGTCCCCTACAAAAATCCTAACAATCAAGCCCCTGGGGTCCAAACTGGTCATATGACCCTAGTGGGTCATATGTTTATATAGAGCTATATAGCTAAAGAATCTTCAAAAATCTTCTTCTCTGAAACCTTAAGGCCCTGAGCTAACAGATTTAGTATGTATCAATGTTTAGTGGTCTCCTACAAGAATCCTGCCAACCATGCCCCTGGGGTCTAAACTGGCCATGCCCCGGGGGTCATTAGCTCCCATAGACTTATAATGGGAAAAACTTAAAAAATCTTCTTCTCTGAAATCATGAGGCCCACAGCGTATATATTTAGTATGTAAATTAAGTTACTGCCTCTATATAGCTGTTAAACAAATCTGTGTAGCAATATCTAGGGTAGATGGAGCTCTCAAGCCCTGGTTTGCAATCCATCTAGGAGTTGGCAATTCCAAACAAAAACCTGCATATCTGGATTTGCCTGTTCCAGTTATGTGAAGTCTGCTTTGGCAGCTGGGGCGGAGGAAATCATTACTATTATTCAACGGCCAAATGGCGATGCAGCAGCATGTTGTGGAGCATGGAGAGCATGACAAGGCACAACAGAAGTCATGGTCATCCACTGCATCTGGGCTTAGCTCCAGATGTCCTGACACTGTCTTGCATCTGGACCCAGCTAGGTCAGGACGAGAGAGTGAGGTTGACTCTGCGTGCCTCTCCCACACTATAATCCAATTCAAAGCACATATCATCTTAATCAGCAACACACATTCACAGCAAACACACATATGCAAGTCATACAAAAGCCCTCTGGTGATGGGTGAGCGGTGAAGCAGCAGGTGAGGAAACACTGGAAGCTGTAGTGTGGACCTACACACAGGCGGCTTGGTTCTATATGGTCGCTTTCCTTAAGAGCGAAGCAGTATGGGGAATTTGGCAGCCGAACTGAGCGACTGAGCAGACCTTTTTAGGATCACACTGCTCACCCCCTAGCATGGGGAAGGGGCTAGAAAAGGTGCCCTAAACAATTGCCTGCTTCAAAACTCCTGGCTGGTTAACCATGATCAATGGGAATCCCACTTAGCGGTCGAACAAGAAAAAGAAGATGAAGGTGATACCTTTAACTATCAGCGCTTGGAATGTGCGCCCCCTAATGGACAGTTCTGGTTCTGACAGACCTCAGTGAAGAACAGCTCTAGTTGGTAGAGAACTTGACCGATACAAAGTCGAGATTGCATCTCTGAGTGAGAATCGCCTTGCAGAGGAAGGGCTTTAAAAGAAGTTGTTGCTGGCTACACTTTCTTCTGGAGTGAAGCAGGAGTAGGATTTGCCATCAAGTCACACCTCAGCAGCAAGCTCTCAGGACTTTAAAAAGGCATAAATGACCACCTGATGATACTGAGACTTCCCTTATCTGGCAAGAGGCATGCAACAATTGTAAGTGCCTATGCACCCACAAGGACCAACCCAGATGAGGTTATTAAAGACAAGTTCTATGATGATCTTGATTCTGTGATTTCTGCAGCACCCCGGACAGACAAACTCATCTTCCTCAGGGACTTCAATGCCAGAGTGGGCACAGACCACCAAACCTGGGAAGGATTGATTGGATCTGAAGGTGTAGGGAAGTGCAACAGCAATGGACTCCTCCTTTTAAGGAAGTGTGCAGAGCATGAATTACTGATCACCAACACAGTCTTCCATCTACCAACTCACAGAAAGACATCATGGATGCACTCTCGCTCCAAACACTGGCATCTCATTGACTATGTCATAGTGCGAAGGAAGGACAGACAGGATGTCAGAGTGACAAAGACTATGTGTGGTGCAGACTGTTGGATAGATCACAGGCTTGTTGTCAGAAAACTCAACCTGCCCATTCAGCCTGTACGACAATCACAAGGCAAGACGGTGCCAAAGAAATTAGATGTCTCCAGCCAAGCTGAAACATGATAGCAAGAGGCAAGCATTTGTCAATGATCTCTGCAGCGGTTTAGATGCACTGGAACACAATTCAGAAGATGTAGATGAGAGCTGGACAGTCTTCAGAGACACCGTTCACTCTTCAGCAATGGATTCCCTAGGACCAGTATCTTGCAAACACCAAGATTGGTTTGATGAGAATGACAAAGAAATCCAGAGACTCCTTGAAGAGAAACACCAAAAACAAAAGGCTTACCTCAGAAATACCAGCTCAGTATCTAGTAAGACTGCCTATTCAAACATATGCAAGACAGTACAGACTAGACTCAGAGACATGCACGACTCCTGGTTGAGAAAAAAAGGTTGATGAAATCCAGTCCTTGGCAGACAGACAGTCCTTGGCAGACAGAATGTCCTGAAGACGTTCTTTGATGCACTCAAGAAAATATATGGTCCCCAGAGCTCAGGAACCACCCCACTTCTTAGTGCATCTATCAATGATGAAGCTAATATGAAATAAATAGGTGTTACCTATGAAACGAGCTTAAGCATTTTATGCACTTTTTTTTTTTCATCAGGTATGCAATGTCGTGGACCAGACAAAATCTGTTTAAACTTAGGTCCGAGGCAAAGTTCACAACATCAACCAATTTCTCTTTCCATGAAATTTTGTACATTAATGTGTCACCATGTATAGGTATATGATACTCTTGTACTGCCTTGTGATACAAGCCAGTCTTTATAGCGATGTGTAGAGTGTCTGCCTGTCACGCAGACAGCCTGGGTTCAGTCCCCGGTCGTGGCAAATTTTTTTTTCACCTGTTACAAGTGTATTAATAAATATTTAGTCTTATAGTAAAAAAACATTATGCATGTACCCCGAAAATTTATTTTTATAGGCTGATTTTGTCAAAAAAAACTTGATTTCTCCTTTTAGCTATACCGCGAATGATCAGCTGATCACCAGTCAACTGAAATCACCACATATCCTAATTTTATCATGTTGTCAGCGATAAATTCTTCTCCATGCATAATTCCTGTTATGTGCTGTAGGAATGTAATCCATTTTTTACGGCAAAACTTCAGTATTTACACATAATACGCGAAAATGTTGTTTAATGCGAGAGAAGTCACAAATTAAATATGGCGGCTAAAAAGCATATCAGTCACGCATTTATCCGTGTCGATGTCTTAAAAAATGTATCCTTCTATTTCATTGGCTATACGATTCATTACAGCCAATGAGATCGCTTGCAGCAGCTGACTGGCTTTCCATGTTTGCAGCGGAGTGTATCCTATCATCATATTTTTCGGAAACCAGGCTGGCAACGGACATAAATTAGGGTTGGTTTTTGGGTTCAACATTAAGCCAATAGACTCCGCCGCATGCAAATTCTTCTGCACAGTATGCGAGAGACTCACGATACCTATAGTATGAGCTTAAGCTTTGCCACCTGCTGCGCAGGTGGCAACATGCTTCACAGGTTGCTTAAGCTCGTTATCAACAGACTACCACAGGTAGAATGTAATTTGCTGCTTCATGAGCTCCCAACCGTCTCTAAAACAGTGAAAGCAATAAAACTCCTGTCATCTGGCAAGGCTCCAGGATCAGATGCAATACCTGCAGAGATCTACAAAGCAGGAGGTCCTCCAGTTGCAGAGAAACTGACAGTTATTTCACATTATATGGAGAAAAGAAGCCATCCCTCAGGAATTCAAGGATGCAACAATTATCCACCTATTCAAAAGCAAAGGGAATCCTCAAGTCTATGACAATCATCGCAGCATCTCTTTATTGTCGATTGCTGGGAAGATCCTTGCTAGGGTCCTGCTGAAGCAATTGAATGAACACCTTGAACAGTCAGGGCTTTTACCAGAAAGCCAATGTGGATTCAGGAAAGACAGAGGAACAATAGACATGATCTTTACAGCATGACAGCTTCAAGAAAAATGCCAGGAACAGAATGTGGACCTCTACATGACCTTTGTTAACCTTACCAAAGCATTTTGACACAGTCAGTCATGAGGGACTTTGGAAAATTATGGCAAACTTTGGCTGTCCTGCCAAATTCATAGCAATGGTGCGGCAGTTCAATGATGGTATGTTTGCAAGGGTCCAAAATGATGGCAAGTTTTCTGATCCATTCCCTGTGACAAATGGAGTTAAGCAAGGCTGCGTACTAGCTTCAACACTGTTCAGCATGATGTTTTCTGCCATGCTTACAGATGCTTTCCAGGATGGTGACAATGGTATACCTATTAGGTATCACTTTGATGGGTAAACTTTTCAACCTAAGAAGGTTGCAAGCTAAATCCAAGGTGCAGATGGAAGTGCTAGATGAGTTCCTCTTTGCTGATGACATGGCAAAGGGTGCTCCAACGGGAGAGAAAATGCAAAAAGGTGTGGATCAAGTATCTGATTCATGTGACAGCTATGATCTCACAATCAGCATCAAAAAAACTGAGGTAGTATATCAGCCAGCACCTGGAAAGCCTTACAAGGAGCCTACCGTCACAGTGAAAGGTCAATGACTGCAAGTGGTAGACAAGTTCACCTACCTTGGAAGCATATTGTCTAGAGTTGTGCACATTGATGAAGTCAATGCTAGAATTGCCAAAGCTAGTGCAGCATTTGGCTGGCTACGTGGAAGTATTTGGGACTGAAGTGGAATCAGACTTGACACAAAGCTGAAAGTACACAGATCGGTGGTGCTGCGAACACTATTATACGCATGCGAAACTTGGACAGTTTACCAATGGCATACCAAAAGTCAGAACCATTTCCATACAAGCTGTCTTAGAAAACATCTAAAGATCAAGTGGCAAGACAGGATTCCAGACACAGAAGTCCTGAAAGGGCAGGGATGCAGAGTGTACATACTCTTCTGAAAGTGGCACAGTTAAGATGGACAGGCCATGTTACCAGAATGCCTGATGAATGTTTGCCAAAGAAAATCCTCTATGGAGAACTACAAGTTGGAAAACCCTCCCGTGATGGTCAGAAGCAGCGATACAAGGACACCCTCAAAACCTCCCTTAAAGACTTCAACATACCAACAGAGTTGTGGGAGCAGATTGCACAGAATCAAACAAAGTGGCAAGGCCTCATAAGAAGGGGAGCTGGTGAATATGAAGCAAAAAGAATCAGCGAAGCCGAGCAGAAATGTGCACAGCGGAAAGCCAGAGCTAAGGCATCACCAACAGAGCTTTCTTCCTCAGACCTCTCTGGTTCTATCTGCAACAGGCAGTTTAGAGCTAAGATTGGTCTCATCAGCCATCTTAGAACACACAAATAATAACACATCACACAGTTGATTAGAATTGGTCATTGTCAGTAATGACAGACGGACAATATATATATTTAGTATGTAGCAATGTTTAGTGGTCTCCTACATAAATCCTGCCAACCATGCCCCTGGGGCGACATGCCAGGGGTCATATGTATATATAGAGCTATATAGCTAAAGAACCTTCAAAAATCTTCTTCTCTGAAACCATGAGGCTCAGAGCTTACAGATTTAGCATGTAGCAATGTTTAGTGATCACCTTCATAAGTCCTGCCAACCATGCCCCTGGCGTCCAAAGTGGCCACGCCGCATGACCTCTTGAATGCAGTCATCCATAATTGACCATGACCTATTACACTGTTTATTTTTGTTTTTGTTTGCTTAGGTCAATTTCTCAGTAACTGTTGGTCCTACAGCAGTGATAGTTGGCACATACATACATCTTAGCATGACCTCTTGAATGCAGTCATCTATATTTGACCTTGACTTATATTTAGCTCACCTGAGCTATGCTCAGGATGAGCTATAGTGATCACTTTTTGTCCGTCGTCCATCCGTCCGTGTGTCCGTCCATCTGTTAACATTTTCAGATGACTTCTTCTCTGAAGCCTCGAAGCCAATTTTGCTCAGATTTCATATGGAGCCTCCTTAGGTTGGGGGAACAAAAGATTGCTAAAATGGTCGTAGTCCATTGACCAAATTGGCCGCCATGCCCATATATGGTAAAAACCTTTAATGCGTTATGGCTGAATCTTTGCATAAATCATTGGGGACGGGAAGTCTACCAAAGTTGCTAAAATAATGGTCGTACATTATTTTAGCAAGGTCAAGTTTGCTTCCCTTTGCATTTGTATGGGAAAAATTTTCAGAATTTCAAATGATATCTCCTCTGCAGTCCCTGGGCCAATGTTTCTCAAATTTCATTTGGAGCCTCCCTGGGCACATGAATGAAAGATTGCTAAAATAGTTGCCGTCCATTGACCAAGATGGCAGCCATGCCCATATATGATAAACACTTTTAAAAATCTTCTTCTCCAAAACCTGAGGATGCCTTGTGGCTGAATCTTTGCATATATCATTGGGGACAGGAGGTCTACAAAAGTTGCTTAAATAATGGTCGTACATTGACATTTGACTTTTTTAGGGCTAGGTCAAGTTTGCTTCCCTATGCATTTGTCTGGGAAAAATGTTGATAATTTCAAACGACTTCTCCTCTGGAGCCTCTGGGCCAGTGTTGCTCAAATTTCATTTGGAGCCTCTCTGGGGCAGGGGAATGAAAGATTGCTAAAATGGTTGCCGTCCATTGACCAAGATGGCAGCCATGCCCATATATGGTAAAAAATTTAAAAATCATCTTCTCCAGAACCAATGATGCCTTGTGGCTGAATCTTTGCATAAATTATCAGGGACAGGAGATCTACCGAAATAGCTAAAGTAATTTTCGTACATTGACATTTGACTTTTTTATGGCTAGGTCAAGTGTGCTTCCCTATGGATTTGTATGGGAAAAAATGTTGAGAAGTTCAAATGACTTCTCCTCTGGAGCCTCTGGGCCAGTGTTGCTCAAATTTCATTTGGAGCCTCCCTGGGGCAGGGGAATGAAAGACTGCTAAAATGATTGCAGTCCATTGACCAAGGTGGCCGCCATGCCCATATATGGTAAAAACCTTTAAAAATCTTCTTCTCCAGAACCAAGGATGCCTTGTGGCTGAATCTTTGCAAAAATCATTGGGGACGGGAGGCCTACCAAAGTTTCTAAAATAATGGT
This sequence comes from Anodontia alba, assembly GCA_964016985.1. Classification (NCBI taxonomy): domain Eukaryota; kingdom Metazoa; phylum Mollusca; class Bivalvia; order Lucinida; family Lucinidae; genus Anodontia; species Anodontia alba. Next base: position 52,406,745 of record OZ024824.1, read on the forward strand.
CATACATTGACATTTGACCTTTTTACAGAGAGGTCAAGTTTGCCTCCCTATGCCTTTGTATGGGAAAAATGTTGACAATTTCAAAAGACTTCCTCTGGAGCCTCTGGGCCAGTGTTGCTCAAATTTCATTTGGAGCCTCCCTGAGGCAGGGGAATGAAAGATTGCTAAAATGGTTGTCGTCCATTGACCAAGATGGTTGCCATGGCCATATATGGTAAAAACCTTTAAAAATCTACTTCTCCAGAACTGAGGATGCCTTTTGGCTGAATCTTTGCACAAATCATCAGGGACGAGAGGTCTACCAAAGTTGCTAAAATGATGGTCGTACATTGACACTTGACCTTTTTACGGCGAGGTCAAGTTTGCTTCTGTATGCATTTGTATGGGCCCCATACATTTGTATTGTAAAAATGTTGATAATTTCAAATGACTTCTCCTCTGAAGCCTCTGGGCCAATGTTGCTCAAATTTTATGTGGAGCCTCCTTGGGGCAGGAGAACGAAAGAGTGCTAAAATGGTGTGGTTCATTGATCAAAATGGCTGCCATGCCCGTATATGGTTAAAATCTTTAAAAATCTTCTTCTCCAGAACCAAATAAGCCCTGGGCCTAATCTTTGCACAAAGTATGGGGGACAGGACCTTTTTACAGCAAGGTCAAATTTGCTTCCCCATGCATTTGTATGGGCCATATACATTTATATTGGAAATATTGAGGTAACTTGTAGATCAACAGTAGCTAAAATCGTTCTGATTGGAAATCTAAGATGGTCCCCATTTTGTTTATGTTTATTATATTTCCCTGCCACTGTGCTGTTTACATGTATAAAATCATGATTCTTCAGAAACTACTTAGCCAATGTCCACCAAATTTCACATTGATCCTACTGTTGAAATGTGATTGATAGTTTGTTCAAATGATCACGCTCCATTGACTGTCAGGCCCATATATTCTTCTTCAAACTAAGAACTGTTCAAATGATGATCTTTTCATTGGTTGCGATGATAGGATTGGAAAAATGTTGCATTATATTCTGCTTATCTGCAGTGGCTACGTCACTCTGGTGAGTGAGCCATGGCCCATGGGCCTCTTGTTTACAGTCCAATGACTTTGTTAAGTTTTTATGTTTAAGTCAGTTTCTTAGTAACTATTGGTCCTACAGCCAGTGATAATTGGCACATGCATACATCTTGGCATGACCTCTCGTGTGCAGTCATCCATATTTGACCTTGACCTACAATTCATGGTCCATCAGGCATGCTACATTGTCTTAGTTGTTTATGTAATTCATGAATCTTTGTTTATGTAATTCATGAATCTTGATCAGGATCAGACATTTAGGGTTGCAACATTTGGAACGTCATGTCCCTAATTGTCATTCATACATTATAATCATTTGTGTATGTATGGAAATGGAGCTTGCATATGAAGTTATGACATTAAGCTGATGACGTTGCCAACGGTTAGCAGGCGCTCACCGTTGACCTCGTCCATGTCATTAATAGGGATGGAGGTTGCAGATGAGTCACATCAACGTCAGTGATGGGTCTATCATGGTGTTGTATATTCAGCCGTGATGTCATTCACGGCCAAAGATGATAATTCTTGATCACCTGATTCACTTTTGAAAACGAAAAAAAAAAAAAAAAAAATAATAATAATAATAATTGTCTGAGAGTTTTGTAAGAATTATGTCCCATTTTAGCATAGTCATTTTGTAAGGTCATGTGTACAGTGTTATTCCCTAGGCTGCCAAGACGCTTGGAGGGTGACTTCCAATTTGATTAAGCTCCGGGTTGGGTGATGCTTAACTGTACCACTACACAGAAGACTCTAATAAAGTTAGAATTTTTTTTACATTTTTTTTTTTTTTTTTTTTACATACACTACCAGTATTTACAACACATATAATAATATAGACATTAACAATACAACACTTCACACACAATTAAATGCAAATCTCTTCAGGTTGGCACGGTTGGGGAACTATACTGGTATATTACTAGATTAACATGGCTTGGTTAATCAATTTAATACACTCAGTATATACCCAACCAAATGAGGATAACTCTGTGTGCCAATGGGAAGAGATTGCCTCCCTTTGCTATACTATTTCTATGGTGCCTTTATTTTTTTTTAATTTTTATTGTACTTTTAATTATTGATTGAGCTCATCTTTTAAATATTGATTGAGCTCATCTTATTTCTCATATTTATTTAGTCACGGCCTTAATAATTTTTTGTATATTGAAATCACTTGAACATTGATTGTTCACACTTCTGGCTGTTTACTGCCCCGCATTAGATTCTTGTTTGGCGGCCTCTACTCGCCTAAGACTGGAATCTAGCGTAGGTACTGCACCTCATTTTGAGATCAACTGTCCTTGGAAGGACACAACTAAAACTAAAAATAAACAAAACACAGACTAAGGACATGTTCTATGATAACCTAAGATGAAGCCTGCTATGATTCTACCCATTATTTTACAATGACATACGTCACTGTATAGAGTGAGTGACGTCATTGACATCGCGGCTGAATATATGACACCATGATAGACCCATCACTGACGTTAATGTGACTCATCCGCAACCTCCATCCCTATATCCCTGATTATAATGTATGAATGACCATTAGGGACATGACGTACCAAATGTTGCAACCCTAAATGTCACTGACATTACTAATGTCAAACACCTCCGACTTCCGGATAATAATCAGAGGGAGAGTAGTATTGGATCAACTCCAACTGTTATAAACTCGGTGCCCTGATCAGATGAAATCTGAAACTTAAAATATTACATATATTCCACAATAATTACTCCTAAATTTTTTTCCTTCATTGAAACAGAGATTGTGCAGGCGGAATAATACAAATTAATTTACGATGTTTTCTTAATATAATTAATTCAATTAACTATTAAACATAGAAAGAGAAAAAAACAACAACTTTGCATATGTATGTGGGTGTGTGCATGTCTATATGTTTGTGCGTATGTTTGCGTATTGCATATGCATGTGTAAAACCTAAATTTCTGGCCTCTGCAATTCTTAGGGTACCGCGCACTTTAGATTGACGACTCCGATCCTGCACTGTTTTTTATTTGTATTATCTAAATCACACCTTGCACCTGCTGCTTCAGAAAAACTGGTCAGTCAGCACATACCAGCGCGGGCTGCTCATAGTCCCCAATAGCAGTTACAATACTCGCAAACTGAGAAATTCCGACTGCACAACCTAGCTCAGCATTCCTGAAATAACCCAGGTGACATATGCAGAATCGGACTAGTGTGCACTGCAATATATAGCTTATAGGTTCACTATTCAGACTCGGACATTTTCCTGCTTTTGAAATTTGAACAGAAAAACCTATAAACAATTAAATAATATTAATATAAATTTACAACTCACCGAACTGTCCAATTATAATTTTACAGATCTTTTTCTTTGTCCAGTTGTCCTTCGAATTGGACTGTATCGGTGAGTTTATATATAGTAAGGCTATACTCTTGCCACGCATCAATTGCACAATATGTGCAGGATTTTGCAAACATTTTGGGATTTTCTCGCTTTCTGCGTTTCGCAACTAGTTTAGCCTTATTAAGGTTGCGTAACTTTTATATCACGCTATTATTAATAACAAATGGTCCGACTATAGGAAATGGATCCTATCTTAAATTCTTAAATATACTAAACCTGGTCAGTTTGCACTGCAGTCTGCTCTGGGTCATATATATATATATATATATATATATATATATATATATATATATATATATATATATATATATATATATATATATATATATATATATATATATATATATATATACAGATCAGAAACACCAGTTCGTCATGTGACTCATTGTCAAATGATGGTCACATGATCATGGCTGATCCACTAATAGTAAGCTTGTCTATTGGTATATCACATGTGTGAATAAAACTGGTGATAAACAAGAGAAATTATGGGTGCTCAAAAAAATGCAGCAGGATATGGGTTAATGTGGTATTGCATGACCGTCAAAGAGGCTGAGAACAAAAATTATGATCATGGTTCTGTATTAAACTAGCAGCGTTGGGGAGTTATACAGTAAATTTAATTAAAATCTATTTAGCAGTGCATAGTAGACAGAGATAGTATAACAGGCAAAAAAGAATTGGTCAGATTTGACCTTTTTACCCCTGTCCCAAGCCCAAGAAGTCAAGGCCAGAAATTGATATGGTGTTGAGGGACCCCTAGCACACATGAAAGGCATAATGACAATTCAAGTAATTGTTATTTTTATCACATGACCGTCGCGTTATTCATTGAAATAACCCATGTCATAAAAATCATATAACATCACATGTTCTAACATCTGCAAGGCTTCCCATTGGTTAGCCTAATTACCCACATTTATATTCGTATTACACCACTTATTGATAGCAACCAAGATGGTGTCCACATTCGCCAATACAACTTTCACTTTTGGAACAGATCCTGCCTTCAATTTTGAGATGATTTTGAGATGAATGATAAATGCCAGACCAATGGAGGGGAAGACACAAAACAACCACAATGTGAATACGAAACACAGCTACCAGAAATATTCATGGTGGTAAAAATTCAATGTTTTCCCGCAACGTATTTGGAGGCACTCTCAACATCTATATCATCAAACTGTCAATGAAAAAAAAAGTCACCTCCTCCAAAAATCATTGGAGGATGATATGACTCAGACAGTCAAATTAAAATCCAAACTACAGTTAAAATGTTTCATAGTTTTGAAATCTGTCGTTTACTTGAGTGTGTCAACCACCGCATAAAACTATATTGATCAAGGTCAATGACCTTTAAATATGACAGCTGACTGTGGGGGATTTCCCTACTGATTCTCAGTGACGTATTGACTCGCTGGATGACGTTGTTCAATGGAATCTTTAGTTTTGAATTGATTTATTCAAATGAAATATTTATTAGCTCAAATAAAAATCATCATTATTTTCTTCAGTTAAACGAAGTAATAAATGGCATATTTATCTTGTTTCTAGTTATTTTCGGTACTTATCAAATAATATGCAAACTATTTTTGTTGCGTAGTACTATTGAATCCTTGGTAGTGAGTTGTTCCACTAATAATAATAATAGCTATGGAAAGTCATTATCTTTAAAGTGCATTTTTTGTCATCGGAAGGGCCATGTGATAAACATAATCTTACATTCGCTAAAGCTCACAAAATACAGAAATTACCCAAACTCGTTTCATAAATTTCATATTAAATGACGACTCATGTAAGATCCTCTATATACATAATGTTTAAGTTTAAATATCTAAGACTCTAAGACTTGTTTTCCAAGCTTGCATCTGTTATTATGAGAATCTCCAGTCTGCTTGGTTGTAGATCAACCTAAATCATGTGCCTATCTGAGGATCAGTTGATCCAATCTATTGCTGCAAACAGAGGAAGTAACAGTCCACCCATGGGTGATCAACTCCTCTACATAGTCCAATTCCAATGCTGAGCTCATCTGACTCATTCTTCATTTGTTAAAGGCAAGGGTGAAGTCAGACACCCTAGACTGTAAGACCTCCAGAGGTCTGTATGCATTGTTTGTGGGGAAGTAAGAAGCTAAATCAGGTATATAGAATAAATTTTCAGTGTTTATGATCATCGCCAAATATATTTTGTGTTTATATTTGTTATGTATTTAATAAATGAAGTGAATAATTCCTCTTATTCTTTTGTTGTGTATAAACAGTAAATTTTATTGAAATCCCTGCAATTTCAGAAAAGTAGTCAAGTATGATGTTTTGATCCCTGACCCAGGCCACAAGTTTTAGGGCTATAAATAGATATGGTGTTATGTGAGCCTAGCTCAGGGTGAAAACATATGGTTGGTTAAAATTTCTGCAGCCTAGCAGGAGAAGATAATTTAGCAAATAATGTTAGCTACATACGAAAACATGCCTATTCAAATATACTGAAAATTTTACCACCAAAAAATGAAAATTTTCAGATAAAAAATCCTGATATTTTTCATACTTCTGCTCAAAACATAGATTGTGGGTACTCGTTAGAACTGCCTCGCCGAGGCAGTTCTAATGAGTACCCACAATCTATGTTTTGAGCAGAAATAAGAAAAATAATGCATACCCCTGTAAACCCAAGTTTTACTATATAAAAGTGGGGTTTGAGGGGGTCAACATTTTATAGGCATGTTTTCGTGATGAGCCTGATAGTTCATATGGCAGCAATGTAGTTTTTTAGGGCAGCACTAGCTTAAGTGAACTTCAATTTTCTAAGATACCACAATGGGTACAATGATCCAAATTTTCTGATTTTTATACCCTGCCACATGATAGTGGTGGGTTAATATGGTTTTACTTTGGTTGTCCATGTGTCCATCCATCGGTCAGTCCATGCATTTTCAGTCTGTCATCAATCCATATTTTTATTTCCAGATGACAGCTTGAGAAAATATCAATGGATTTTCACCAAACTTGGTATATTGTGGAGATTGAGATTGCTAATTAGCAAATTTCATCAATTTTTGACAGAGTTATCTGCCCACTGCATGATAGTGGTGGGGTATTATCATTTCACATTTTATAGGATTTTTTGGTCCCTCTCAGAGGGACCTTATCAAATCTCAGATCTGAGAGGGACCTTATCAAATCTGATAGGATCCTGTTCCAACCATGCCACCACTTTCTCATTGACTTATGGTGATAGGTATGCACTAAATGCCAGTATCAAATCCTTCCTGCAATGCTCACATTTTGTGCTAATCTCTTGAAGTTCAGTATAATTAGCTCACCTGGAGTGAAGCTCCAGGTCAGCTTATGCGATCGCCTGTTGTCCGTCTGTCCGTTAGCTTTTCACATTTTCAACAACTCCTCAAGATCAAAAATAGCTAAAAGCATTCCAATCGGAAATCCAAGATGGCCACCATCTTGAACACCTATTTTTTGCTTCTGCTTCTGAACCGAAAGGCCAATTGACTTGAAAATGGTAGGAAGCAGACTTGTACGTCAAAAATAGCTAAAATCGTTCTGATCTGTAATCCAACATGGCCACTATGGTGGCCATCTTGAAAATCTATTTTTCACTTTTTCTCCTGAACCAAATGGCCAGTTGACTTGAAACTTGCTTGGAAGCATCGGGGTGACTTGTAGATCAAAAATGGCTAAAATAGTTCCTATTGGCCATCTTGAAAATCTATTTTTATACGCCTGTTTGAAAAACGGGACGTATTATGTTACTGGGTATGGTGTCCGTCCGCCCGTCCGTCCCGCCCGCCCGCCCGTCCGTCCGTCCGTAAACTTTTTCGTTTCCGGCTAACTCCTCCTACAGTTTACATCCGATCAAACTGAAACTTGGTATATAGTTAGACCATGATGTGGTGCAGCGCATATTGTTTCGAGGTTACAGTCCACCAAATTTTTGCAGTGTTATGCCCCTTTGAAAATTTCTGTAAACTTTTCATTTCCGGTTAACTCCTCCTACATTTTACATCCAATCAAGCTGAAACTTCATATATAGTTAGACCATGATGTGGAGCAGCGCATATTGTTTCGAGGTTACAGTCCACCAAATATTAGCAGAGTTACGCCCCTTTGAAAATTTCAGTAGACTTTTTTCGTTTTCCGCCTAACTCCTCATACAGTTTACATCCAATCAAGCTGAAACTTGGTATATAGTTAAACCATGATGTGCCACAGCGCATATTGTTTCAAGGTTACAGTCCACCAAATGTTTGCAGAGTTATGCCCCTTTGAAAATTTCTGTAAACTTTTCATTTCCGGTTAACTCCTCCTACATTTTACATCCAATCAAGCTGAAACTTCATATATAGTTAGACCATGATGTGGAGCAGCGCATATTGTTTCGAGGTTACGGTCCACCAAATATTAGCAGAGTTATGCCCCTTTGAAAATTTCAGTAGACTTTTCGTTTCCAGCTAACTCCTCCTACAGTTTACATCCGATCAAGCTGAAACTTGATTTGTAGTTAGACCATGATGTGGAGCAGCGCATATTGTTTCAAGGTTACAGTCCACCAAATATTAGCAGAGTTATACCCCTTTGAAAATTTCTATTAATTTTTCGTTTCTGGCTAAATCCCCCTACATTTTACATCCAATCAAGCTGAAACTTCATGTGCAGTTAGACCATGATGTGGAGCAGCGCATATTGTTTCGAGGTTACAGTCCACCAAATATTAGCAGAGTTACGCCCCTTTGAAAATTTCAGTAAACTTTTCGTTTCCGGCTAAATCCTCCTACAGTTTTCATCCTATCAAGCTGAAACTTGATTTGTAGTTAGACCATGATGTGGAGCAGCGCATATTGTTTCAAGGTTACAGTCCACCAAATATTAGCAGAGTTAAACCCCTTTGTAAATTTCTATTAATTTTTTGTTTTTGGCTAAATCCTCCTACAGGTTACATCCGATCAAGCTGAAACTTCATAAATAGTGACACGATGATGTGGAGCAGCACATATTATTTCGAGATTACAATGCACCAAATATTTGCAGATTTATGCCCCTTTGAAAGTTTTTGTAAACTTTTCGCAACATATTGTTTAGAGGTTATAGTGTACAAATTTTATTATATAATAGGTATATTTTTTGCAGATAACTAAAGTTTTGGTCATATGGGCAAGATATTGATTTTTTTTTTTTTTTTTTAACATCTTCTTTTATTAGACTTGCAAGGAAAGGTTGTCATTATTAAATCTTTATAAATACATAATTCTTTTTTTTTTTTTTTTTTTTTTTTTTTTAATACTCTTCTGCTTTGGCTCCCATGAAGAACAAAAATAAAATCAGTATTAAACAAGTTAAAGGTTTACAAAACAATTTCTTGTAGCATTTTTTTTTTTTTTTGGTTGTTTATTTTTGTTTTGTTATTGTTTGATCCAATATTGAAGTATAGGAAAAACAAATCAGCTCATATGAGCTTATAATATAGCCATGCTTCTGTGGTGTGTCCTCCGTCAGAAAGCACTTCTCCCTAGAAGCAGCAAACTTCTCCCTATTTTCCCAGGAGGGAGAAGTCACTTCTCCCTTAATTTCTTGGCCAGCTTGGACCCTTAGGTTACAGTTCACTAAATATCAGCAGAGATATGCCCCAATGAAATTTTTTTAATTTTTTTTTTTTTCTTGTAATTCCACACTTATATCCGGAGCATTGAATTATGCAGGAGCCAGTTTATGTGCTACATCTTATTACCTGCCACGGGCGTATAATGCCCCGCTTGGCGGAGCTCTTGTTCACTTCTTCTCCTGAACCGAAATGCCAATTGACTTGAAACTTGGTAGGAAACATCAGAGTGACTTGTAGATCAAAAGAGGCTTAAATCATTCCGATCGGGACTCCAAGATGGCCACTATGGCAGCCATCTTGAAAATCTATTGTTTTACTTCTTCTCCTGAACCGAAAGACCAGTTGACTTGAAACTTAGTAGGAAGCATCGGGGTGACTTGTAGATCAAAAATAGTAAAAAACGTTCCAATCAGAAATCCAAGATGGCCATCTTCAAAATCTATTTTTTGCTTCTCCTCCTAAACCGAAAGGCCAGTTGACTTGAAACTTGGTAAGAAGCAAAGGGGTGACTTGTAGATCAAAAATAGCTAAAATCATTCAGATCCGAAATCCAAAATGGCCACCATAGCTGCTATCTTGAAAATCTATTTTGAACTTCTTCTCTTGAACTGAAAGGCCAACTGACTCAAAACTTGCTAGGAAATATTGGGGCTACTTGTACTGTAGATCAAAAAGAGCTAAAATCATTCAGATCCAAAATCCAAGATGGCCACCATGGCCTCAATCTTGAAAATCTATTTTGAACTTCTTTTCTAGAACCGAAAGGCCAGTTGACATGAAACTTGGTAGGAAGTATCAGGGCATTTACTTGTAGATCAGAAACAGCTGAAATCGTTCTGATTGGAAATCTAAAATGACCACCATTTTGAAAATCTATTTTGAACTTCTTCTCCTGATTGAAAGGCCAATTGACTTGAAAGTTGCTAGGAAATACCAGGATGACTTGTAGATCAAAAATAGCTAAAATTGTTACAATCAGAAATCCAAGATGGCTGCCATCTTGAAAATCTATTTTGAACTTCTTCTCCTGAACCTAAATGCCAACTGGCTCGAAACTTGGTAGGAAGTATCGGGACAACTTGTTGATCAAAAATTGCTAAAATTGTTCTGATCAGAAATCCAAGATGGCTACCACCTCTGCCATTATAAAAATCTATTTTGAACTACTTCTCCCGAACCATTTGACTCGAAACTTGGTAAGAAATATCAGGGCAACTTGTAGATAAAAGATGCAGACTCCAAAATGGCTGCCATGGCCACTGTCTTGAAAGTCTGGTTTGAACATCTTAACCAAAAGGCCAATTGACTCGAAACTTGGTAGGAAGTACCATGGCGACTTGTAGATAAAAAATTGCTAAAATTGTTCTGATCCAAAATCCAACATGGCCATCTTTTGAAAATCTGTTTTGAACTTTTTCTTCTGAATGGAAATGCCATTTGACTCAAAACATGGGAGAAAGTATCAAGGCGGCTTGTAAATCAAAAATAGCTGACATTGTTTCTATCAGAAATCGATGTTGCCATGACCGCCATCTTGAAAATCTATTATGAACTTCTACTCCGGAACTGAAAGTCCAATTGACTGGAAACTTTTAGAAGGTTGTAGATCAAAATTAGCTAAAATTGTTCAGATTGGAAATCCAAGATGGCTGCCACAGCAACCATCTTGAAAATCTATTTTTGACCTTCTTCTGAACCAAAAGGCTAATTGACAATGCTTGATAGGAAGTATCAGGGTGACTTGTAGATAAAAAATAGCTAAAAATTGTTCTGATGGGGACTTCAAGATGGCATTTGGGAAAGTTGGTCCAAGTGAGCAATTTTTGGCCCTATGGGCCTCTAGTTATAATTATGACACAGGTTATGAGTGTTTGTATGGACATTTTCTTTACAAGAATTCTTTCTTTTCAGGTAGAATGATTTGGTTGCTTAAGATAGCAATATTGTGATACTTGAAAAACACCACTGGACAAAAACTCAGAGGTAAGAATAAAAAAAAAATATTTACAGTTTTTGGCTTGCTTGCCACAACCAGGCTTGTATACTGGGTCCGTTTTCTGGCTCTTGTGTATGTAGCCTGACTAACAAAGTCCATCACACTACCAAATGTTTTCTGGATCTGTTGCAGCTACATTGTAGGCTCTGAAACACAACCAAATTAAGAGGTGTTCTTCTGATGTCTGTCAGTCTCCTGAAATGTGTATCAGAAAACAAATGCTTTTATTAGCTGACCTGAGCACAAAGTGCTCAAGTGAGCTATTGTGGTCAGTCAATGTCTGTCGTGCGTCATGCATCACTTTAAAAGCCTAAACCTCCTACACCCCTGGGCCAATGGACTCAAAACTTGGTAGGAAGCATCAGGGTAACTTGTAGAACAAAAAAAGCTAAAATCGTTCTGATCAAGAATCCAAGATGGCCATCATGGTGGCCATCTTGAAAATATATTTTTTGCTTCTCCTGAACCAAAAGGCCAATTGACTGGAAACTTGGTAGGAAGCATCAGGGTGACTTGTAGATCAAAAATAGCTAAAATCGTTCCGATCAGAAATCAAAGATGGCTGCCATGGTGGCCATCTTGAAAATCATTTTTTTTCTTCTTCTCCTGAACCGAAAGGCCAATTGACTCGAAACTTGGTAGGAAGCAACAGGTGACTTGTAGATCAGAAATAGCTAAAATCGTTCCAATCGGAAATCCAAAATGGCCGACGTGGTGGCCATCTTGAAAATCTATATTTCGCTTCTTCTTCTGAACCGAAAGGCCAATTGACTCGAAACTTAGTAGGAAGCATAGGGGTGACTTGTAGATCAAAAATAGCTAAAATCTTTCCAATCGGAATTCAAAGATGGCCACCATGATGGCCATCTTGAAAATATATTTTTCGCTTCTTCTCCTGAACCGAAAGGCCAATTGACTCGAAACTTCTTAGGAAGCATCAGGGTGACTTGTAGATCAAAAATAGGTAAAATCTTTCCAATCAGATTTCAAAATGGCCACCATGGCGGCCATCTTGAAAATATATTTTTCACTTCTTTTCCTGAAACAAAAGTCCAATTGACTCAAAACTTGTTAGGAAGAATCGGGGTGATTTATAGATCAAAAATAGCTAAAATCCTTCTGTTCCGAAATCCAAAATGGCTGCCATGGTGGCCATCTTGAAAATCTATTTTTCAATTCTTTTCCTGAACCGAAAGGCCAATTGACCAGAAACTTGGTAGGAAGCATTGGGGTGACTTGTAGATCAAATAGCTAAAATCGTTTGGATCAGAAATTCAAGCTGGCTGCAATGGCAGCCATCTTGAAAATATATTTTCACTTCTTCTCCTGAACCAAAAGGCCAATTGACTCAAAACTTAGTAGGAAGCATAGGGTTCTTCTGAAAGGAAAAGCTAATTGACTTGAAACTTGGTAGGAAGCATCAGGGTGACTTGTAGATCAAAAATACCTAAAATCTTTCCTATCCAAAATCCAAGATGGCCACCATGGCGGCCATCTTGAAAATATATTTTTCGCTTCTTCTGAACTGAAAGGTCAGTCGACTCGAAACTTGATGTTGTCCGTCATGCGTCATCCGTCGCATTAAAAACCTACTTCTCTTACACCCCTGGGCTAATGGACTGGAAACTTGGTAGAAAGCATCAGGGTAACTTGTAGATCAAAAATATCTAAAATCATCTGATCTGAAATCTAAGATGGCCCATTATGGTGGCCATCTTGAAAATATATTTTTCGCTTCTTCTCCTGAACCGAAAGGCCAATTGACTCGAAACTTCTTAGGAAGCATCAGGGTGACTTGTAGATCAAAAATAGGTAAAATCTTTCCAATCAGATTTCAAAATGGCCACCATGGCGGCCATCTTGAAAATATATTTTTCACTTCTTTTCCTGAAACAAAAGTCCAATTGACTCAAAACTTGTTAGGAAGAATCGGGGTGATTTATAGATCAAAAATAGCTAAAATCCTTCTGTTCCGAAATCCAAAATGGCTGCCATGGTGGCCATCTTGAAAATCTATTTTTCAATTCTTTTCCTGAACCGAAAGGCCAATTGACCAGAAACTTGGTAGGAAGCATTGGGGTGACTTGTAGATCAAATAGCTAAAATCGTTTGGATCAGAAATTCAAGCTGGCTGCAATGGCAGCCATCTTGAAAATATATTTTCACTTCTTCTCCTGAACCAAAAGGCCAATTGACTCAAAACTTAGTAGGAAGCATAGGGTTCTTCTGAAAGGAAAAGCTAATTGACTTGAAACTTGGTAGGAAGCATCAGGGTGACTTGTAGATCAAAAATACCTAAAATCTTTCCTATCCAAAATCCAAGATGGCCACCATGGCGGCCATCTTGAAAATATATTTTTCGCTTCTTCTGAACTGAAAGGTCAGTCGACTCGAAACTTGATGTTGTCCGTCATGCGTCATCCGTCGCATTAAAAACCTACTTCTCTTACACCCCTGGGCTAATGGACTGGAAACTTGGTAGAAAGCATCAGGGTAACTTGTAGATCAAAAATATCTAAAATCATCTGATCTGAAATCTAAGATGGCCCATTATGGTGGCCATCTTGAAAATTTGTTTTTTGCTTTTTCTCATGAACCCAAAGGCCAATTGACTCATAACTTGGTAGGAAGCATCAGCTGACTTGTAGATCAAAAATAGCTAAAATTGTTCCGATCAGATAAATCATTCCGATCGGAAATCCAAATTGGCTGCCATGGAAGCCATCTTGAAAATCTTCTTTTCGCTTCTTTTTCTGAACCATAAGGCCAATTGACTTGAAACTTGGTAGGAAGCATTAGGGTGACTTGTAAATCAAAAATAGCTAAAATCATTCCAATTGGAAATCCAAGATGAAAGGAAAGGCTAATTGACTTGAAACTTGGTAGGAAGCATTGGGGTAACTTGTAGATCAAAAATAGCCATAATCTTTCCTATTGGGAATCCAAGATGGCCACCATGGTATCTGAAAATATATATTTTTGCTTCCTGTCCTGAATCGAAAAGGTAATTGACTTGAAACTTGGTAGGAATCATCAGGGTGACTTGTAGATCAAAAATAGCTCAAATCATTCCAGTTGGAAGCTTCTTCTCCTGAACCGAAAGGCCAGTTGACTTGAAACTTGGTAGGAAGCATTGGGGTAACTTTTAGATAAAAAAAAAAAAGTAAAATGGTTCTGATCGGAAATCCAAGATGGCCACCATGACGGCCATCTTGAAAATCTATTTTCACTTCTTTTCTTGGACCAAAAGGCCAGTTGACTTGAACCTGATAGGAAGCTTTGGGGTGATTTGTAGATTAACAATAACTAAAATTGTTCTGATCAGAAATCAAAGATGGCCACCATGGCCTCCATCTTGAAAATCTAGTTATCCCTTCTTCTCCTGAACTGAAAGGCCAACTGACTCGAACCTGGGTAGGAAGCATAGAGGTGACTGGTAGATCAGAAATAGTTAAAATTGTTTGGATCGGAAATCCAAGATGGCCACTATTGAAAATCTTGAAAATCTATTTTTCGCTTCTTCTCCTGAACCGAAGGGCCAATTGATTGAAACTTGGTAAGAATCATCGAGGTGACTTGTAGATCAAAAATAGCTAAAATTGTTCCAATTGGAAATACAAGATGGCTGCCACAGCTGCCATCTTGAAAATCTATTTTGAACTTCTTCTCCTGAATAGGAAGGCCCATTGACTCGAAATTTGATAGGAAGTATTGGGGTGACTAGTAGATCAAATATAGCTAAAATCATTCTGATCTGAAATCCAAGATGGTCACCCTAGCAGCTATGTTGAAAATCTATTTTGAACTTTTTCTCCTGAACCAAAAGGGCAATTGACTCAAAGTTCATTAAAAGTATGGAGGTGACTTGTAGATCAACAGTAGCTAAAATTGTTCTGATTGGAAATCCAAGATGGCCACTATCTTGAAAATCAATATTGAACTTCTTTTGAACCGAAAAGCCAATTGACTCAAACTTGTCTGGTAATCAGGTGAGCAATACAGAGCCATCTTGGTCCTCTTGTTTCATAGACTGGTTCCATTAGACCAGCAGCATAGGAACCAAATTAAGGCAGATATCTTAATTGCCTTGCTGACTGTCTGTCTCTTAAAGTGCATGTTGGAAAACAGATGATTTTATTTCTTAGAAAAGTTAGAGTAGCTCTGTCCATTTTTAGTGCCTGTTCTAGTGATTTCCTTTCACTACTTCTATAGCACTGTGAATATCTTGATCTGGCTGTTCCTTGGTGGTCAGCTTGGCCTTCATGGGACAAACCTCAGTTTGGGAGTGGTTGGGTGCTGTGCACTTCCGCTGAAACTTTTGGAGGATTGGACTTGTCATCATCAGCTATTAGATGGAATGCCAACTATCCTGTACCAGCCTAACTGGTAGCATCATGATGCAAGTGCAGGGCCTTTTCTAATCTATTCTATTTTTTTAGCACACCTGACCTATACTCAGGATGAGCTTTAGTGATCACTTTTTGTCAGTTATCCGTCCATCTGTCCGTGGGTCTGTGCATCCATCCGATTGTCCGTCCATTAACACATTCAAACAACTTCTCCTCTGGAGCCACTGAGCCAGTTTTGCTCAAATTTTATATGGAGCCTCCTTAGGTTGGGGGAAGGAAAGATTGCTAAAATGGTTGCAGTCTGTTGACCAAGATGGCTGCCATGCCTATATATGGTAAAACCTTTAAAAACCTTCTCCAGAACCCAGGATGCCTTGGGGCTAAGTCTTTGCACAAATCATTTGGGATGGAAAGTCTACCAAAGTTGCTAAAATGATGATGGTAACTTGATGTTTGACCTTTTTATGGCAAGGTCAAGTTTGCTTCCTTACGGACTTGTATGGGCCCCATACATTTATATGGGAAAAATGTTGAGAATTTCAAAGGACCTCCTCTGAAGCCCCTGAGCCAATGTTACTCAAATTTCATGTAGAGCCTCCTCTGGGTGAGGGAATGAAAGGTTGCTAAAATGGTCACAGTCTATTGACTAAGATGGCCACCATGCCCATATATGATAAAAACCTTTAAAAATCTTCTTCTCCAGAACCCAGGATGCCTTGGGGCTAAATCTTTGCATAAGTCATAGGAGGTCTACCAAATTTGCTAAAATGATGATCGTACATTGATGTTTGACCTTTTTACGACAAGGTCAAGTTTGCTTCCCTATGCATTTGTATGGGCCCCATACATTTATATAGGAAAAAGGTTGAGAATTTCAAACAACTTCTCTGAAGCCCCTGGGCCAATTTTACTCAAATTTCATGTGGAGCCTCCTCGGGATGAGGGAACAAAAGATTGCTAAAATGGTTGCAGTCCATTGACCAAGCTGGCAGCCATGCCCATATATGGTAAAAACCTTTAAAAATCTTCTCCAGAAATCAGGATACCTTGGGGCTGAATCTTTGCACAAATTATCAGGGACAAAAGGTCTACCAAAGTTGCAAAAATGATGATCGTACATTGACGTTTAACCTTTTTATGGCAAGGTCAAGTTTGCTTCCCTATGCAGGCCAGTGTTACTCGAATTTCGGATGGAGCCTCTTTGGGACGGGGGAAAGAAAGATTTCTAAAATGGTCATGCTTCTGTTGAGCAAGATGGTCCCCACTCCCAGATATGGTAAAATCCTTTAAAAATCTTCTTCTGCAGAACCGAGAATGCCTTGGGGCTGAATCTTTGCACAAACTATGGGGGACAAAAGATCTACCAAAGTTGCAAAAATAATGATCATACGTTGATGTTTGACCTTTTTACGGCAAGGTCAAGTTTGTTTCCTTATACATTTGTATGGGCCCCATACATTTGCATAGGAATAATGTTGAGAATTTCAAACAACTTCTCTGAAGCAAATGGGCCAATGTTGCTCAAATTTTATGTGGAGCCTCATTTGGGCAGGGGAATGTAAGATTGCTAAAATGGTCACAGCCAGATGACCAAGATGGCAGCCATGCCCATATATGGTAAAAACCTTCAAAAAATCTTCTTCTCCAGAACTAAGTAAGCCTTGGGGCCTAATCTTTGCATAAATCATTGGGGACCAGAGGTTTACCAAATTGCTAAAGTAATGGTCCTATGTTGACCTTTTTATGGCAAGGTCAAATTTACTTCCCCCATACATTTGTATGAGCCCTATACATTTATATGGGAATAATGTTGAAAATTCATATTTTGGACATTTCCTCTAAAGACTATGATCCAACCGAGTTGAAATTTGATGAGGAGCATTGGGGGCGCCTAGTAGACACAAAATAGCTAAACCTGAGCTGATATAAAATCCAAGAAGACCGCCACAGCCGCCATCTTGAAAATCAATTTTCGACATCTCTTCCTCAACCTTTGGTCAGTTTGAGCTGTTACTTACACAGGATGACATCTGGATTGAATTGAGCTGAAATTGTGTCAGTGTCAATCAGAAATCCAAGATGGCCACCACAGCAGCCATCTTCAAAATCTTTTTTTGACATCTTGCAAACCACTTGGATTCGTCAAAAAACATGGCCGCCAGGGGGGCGCGGCTTATTTTCCCTATATATCTATATAGAAAAGTTTAAAAAATCTTCTTGTCCGAAACCACTGGACCGATTTCAATATAATTTTGCAAAAATGTTCCTTTGGTGATGCTCTACCAAGATTGTTCAAGCCATTTGGATTTGTCAAAAAACATGGACGCCAGGGGGCGGGGCTTATTTTCCCTATATAATCTATATAGAAAACTTTAAAAATCTTCTTGTCCAAACCACTGGACCGATTTCAATATAATTTTGCAAAAATGTTCCTTTGGTGATCCTCTACCAAGATTGTTCAAGCCATTTGGATTCGTCAAAAAATATGGCCACCAGGGGGCGGGGCTTATTTTCCCTATATATCTATATAGAAAAGTTTAAAAATCTTCTTCTCCGAAACCACTGGACCGATTTCAATATAATTTTGCAGAAATGTTCCCTTGGTGATCCTGTACCAAGATTGTTCAAGCCATTTGGATTTGTCAAAAAACATGGCCGCTAGGGGGCGGGGCTTATTTTCACTATATATCTGTATAGAAAACTTTAAAAATCTTCTTGCCCGAAACCACTGGACCGATTTCTATATGATTTTGCAGAAATGTTCCTTTGGTTATCCTGTTGCAAGATTGTTCAAGCCATTAGGATTTGTCAAAAAACATGGCCGCCAGGGGGGGCGGGGCTTATTTTCCTTTTATATCTATATAGAAAACTTTAAAAATCTTCTTGTCATAAAGCACTGGACGGATTTCAATATAATTTTACAGTAATGTTTCTTCGATGATCCTCTACCAAGATTGTTCAAGCCGCCATGATTCGTTAAAAAACATGGCCGCTAGGGGGCAGGGTTAATTTTTCATATATATCTGTATAGAAAATTTTAAAAATCTTCATGTCATAAACGACTGGACCAATTTCATTATAACTTGGCAGAAATGTTTCCTTAGTGACCCTCTATCAAGATTGTTCAAGCCGTCATGATTTGTCAAAAAACATGGCCTCTAGAGGGTGCGGGGCTTTTTTTCCATATATATCTATATAGAAAACTTGAAAAAATCTTGTCGTCAGAAACCACAGGACTGATTTCAATATAACTTCACAGAAATGTTTCCTTGGTGACCCTTTACCAAGATTGTTCAAACCGTTATGATTTGTCAAAAAACATGGCCGCTAGGGGGCGGGGCTTATTTTCCTATATATCTATATAGAAAGATTTTAATAGTCTTTTCAGAAACCACTTGACCCATTTCAATGTAACATTGCAGGAATGTTTCTTATGTAACCCTCTATCAAGATTGTTCAAGCCGTCATGATTCGTCAAAAAACATGGCCGCCAGGAGTCGGGGCTTATTTTCCTTATATATCTATAGAAAACTTTAAAACTCTTCTTGTCAGAAACCACTGAACTGATTTCATTATAACTTTGCAGAAATGTTTCCTTGATGACCTTCTACTAAGATTGTTCAAGTAATCATGATTCGTTAAAAAACATGGCTGCCGGGGGCAGGGCTTATTTTCCCTATATATCTATATATAAAACTTTAAAAATCTTCTTTTCAGAAACCAATGGACCGATTTCAATACAACTTGGCAGGAATGTTTCTTTGGTGACCCTCTACAAAGATTGTTCAAGCCATCATGATTCATCAAAAAACATAGCCGCTAGGGGACGGGGCTTATTTTCCCTATATATCTATATAGAAAACTTTAAAAATCTTCTCGTAAGAAACAGTTGGACCGAGTTCAATGTAAAGTGGCAGGTATGTTGCTTTGGTGACCTTCTACCAAGATTGTTCAAGCCTTCATGATATGTCAAAAACCATGGCCCCCAGGGGGGCGGGGCTTATTTTTTGTCTATATCTGCATAGAAAATTTTAAAATTCTTATTGTCACATACCCCATGACCGATTTCAATATTACTTGGCTGGAATGTTGCTTTGGTGAACCTCTATCAAGATTGTACAAGCAATCATGATTCGTCAAAAAACATGGCTGCCATGGGGTGGGGCTTATTTTCCCTATATATCTAAATAGAAAACTTTAAAAATCTTCTTGTCAGAAACCACTGAACAGATTTCAATATAACTTGGCAGGAATGTTCCTTTGGTGACCCTCTACCAAGTTTGTTCAAGTTTTCATGATTCGTCAAAAAACATGGCCGTTAGGGCGTAGGGCTTCATAGCTATATAAAACTTTTTAAACCACTGGACCAATTTCAATATAACTTGGCAGAAATGTTCCTTTGGTGACCCTCTTTTAAGATTCAGTTCAAGTCGTCAAGATTTGTAAAAAAACATGGCCGGGGATGTGGTGGAGGGGGGTGGGGGTGGTTAGTGCTATAAAGTTTATACAAAAATCCTACAGCAGTGAACTTGGCTGAAACTTCAACAGTAAATATGCAAATCTGTTTGGTCAGGTGAGCCATATAGGACCATCATGGTCCTCTTGTTTTTTTTGTTTTTTTTTCATTTTTTCATCTAATAAATCACCGCAATGTGAAAATTCTTATGCTGTTTTAACACTAACCACGCTATGGGCAGATTCACCAGTCGACTGATGTGCTTTTTTCTTATTTTTTTTTCCCCCATAAAATAGGATTCAATCAAGGAGACAGTTTGCTTGAAATGTCGAATTCTATTTTTTTGGGAAAAATAAGGAAAATATTTCAAAATGTTTTCTGCTGAAATATTTACCAAACATGCTAAACGTTAATACAAAAAAAAAAAAGTCTTGTAATGATGAGCTCTAATTGCATTCGAATAGCAAAGGTCAAGATCAACCTGTGCATCTGCGCAGTCTCATCTGGATCTTTTCTGGATTGTTTCTGTCCATTCATATATAATATTCTATAGTATCCATTAATTTTGTAAGTGGACAAAGGTCCTGATCAGACTGAATGATGATAAAGTGTTGAGACAACGACTAATATCTTGTTTATTGCTAAAAAATAAAAGCAAGAAGAGAGAAAAAATACCATGTTTACCCGAAACATTCTGACACCTTACCATACTTGCCTCAAAAATTTAAAAGGTCATTCAACTACCTGTTTATTTATCTAAAACTGCCAGATGAGAGACATTCAGTAACGACTAATCACTCTGCATTCTGCTCTGGGTCCACACTGTTTGCTCAGACTTAGGGTAAATACAGTAAGTGCCAATTAGCCAGGGTCCTGTCTAATGGTGTATGAACAGCAGATACAATAATGCCAATTTAGCTGTTTTTTTGTTGTTGTTTTTTTTTGTAATACGGTATGAATAAAAACATTAAAAATAAATCATTTTTAAGCCACTATTGATATAAGAATTCCAAAGTAAACTACTAAAAAAAAAAAAAAAAAAAAAACAGAGAGATTGCACGTGACAATACAACAATTTGTTCTACTCATGACAGTCATACCGGAGTGATGTATCCACTACATTATGACATCAGCTATTACAGGGTATTATTTGCCAGTCTCATGGCACTATCTCCGACCGCTTCACGGATAAGCCCTAAAATGCCTGAGATGCTATTTTAGTTTTGCTTACCTAAAAATGGATTTTGGATGAACTCATCCGACCTTTGACACAACAGTAAACATTCATCAAGTTATAATAAAACAATAGAGGTTTCAGGGCTCCAGGGAAGAGATTAAAATTGTTAAAGGTACTTAGGTTTTAAACACTTTGGAATTTTCCGAAAATTTTTGGCATGCAGATACATATTGACAATCTCAAACCAATAAAATTGTCAGATGCTCTAGATTCTCTAGTTGATAAATAATAGTCCATAACCCAAGGCATGTCCGTCCGCGGTCCGGCCATAATCAGTTTTGAAAATTGATATAGCTTTCAAACCGCTTGGAATATTTTGATAATTTATGGCCTGCAGATACAGTACATATTGACAAGTCCAAACCCAATAAAATTGTCAAATGCAGCCTGAAATAATAAATGTGTACTCCTCATAAAACAACAAAGGTTTAAGGGCTCCAGATAAAAGTTAAAGATTCTTAGGTTTTAAACCACTTGGAATAGTCTAATTTTTGGCATGCAGATACATATTGACAAGATCTAACAAATGAAATTGTCAAATGCCAGAGTATTTCTTTATAAACAGCCTTTGCCAAGGCGTACATGTCCAACTGTCTGTAATCAATTTGAGAAAATTGCTGTAACCTTTTAAACTGCTTGGAATATTATGCTAATTAATGGCAGGCAGATACATACAAGAAGAATAAAACAGTAAAGGTTCTCATGGCACCAGATAAGGGAGATAAAACAATTCTTATGACATGAAAATCGTAACAAAGGAATGAAGGCTGAATAAATTTCCCGCCTATTGAGGGATTGAACCAGCTCTGCCTGGATTAAAATCCAGTGTTCTAACTACTGAGCCAAAGAGTCAGCTCCCTGATATTGAATATATATCTACAAGCTGTGCATAATCTGCCAAGGCGGATTATCATAGGTAGTAGTGATAGGTCACTACACCCCGACCACCCTCCCCGCCCCTCTCTTCAAGAAAGTCATCATTTATGATGACAGAAAGCCATATTTGGCAAAGTAAAGTCCAATCCTGGATGAGCCCACATGAAAGTCGTAACAAAGGAATGAAGTTTCTTAGGGCTCAAGCTAAGACGAAAAACAATAAAGGTTCTAAGGGCTCCTAATAAGAGATAAACTAGAGCTGGTGTTTGTAAAACACTATGCCCCCAACTGCCTGACTCTAACACTGTTTGACTCAAACACTGCTTAGCCATGACGGTAACAACAGTACAAATATATGATTTCAGTGTTATTTTATCAAAGGGAAATAACTCTAAAATAGGAGATGACTGGGATAAGAAAAAAATACAGATCACCTATTTTTTCATGAGGAATCAAAACATGAAATTTCAAAACATTAGCATACATGGTTCTAAACTTATGCTATACACAATAAAGCAATGACATTAAATGGCCCGAAATTGCGAAGGGCCATAACTCCAACATTTCATTTAATTGGTTCAAAATTTATTCAGGTGATCTCCTCCTCAATCCCAATCAGTATACCAAATATCATGGCTCTAGCTTAAATACTTTTTGAGACATCTTGCTGAAAAAGTCAAAATGCCTAGAACTACAAAGGGCCATAACTACATCAATTTTTCATTGAATTCCCTAAAAAACAAACCAGGTAATCTCCACATCATCCCCAATCAGCATATAATATTTCAAGACCCTAGCTTAAGTGCTTTTCGAGTAATCTTGCTGACAAGGTCAAAATGAGCAGAACTGCAAAGGGCCGTAACTTTATCAATATTTTCATGGAATTCTCTCAAAATATAATCGGGTAATGTACACATCATTCCCACTCACTGTATCGAATTTCAAGAACCCAGCTTAAATACTTTTCAAGATATCTTGCTCACAAGATTTAATTCTGATTTTTTTCAAAGGGGCATAACTTTAAATAAACATGCTAGACAAGAAACAAAATATGGGTCGGCTATTTTTTCATTGGGAACCCAAATATAAAATTTCAAAACCCTAGCGTGCAGGGTTCTTAAGATATGGCATGCACAAAAAAGGCTTGATGAACGGACAAACAGTCGGATGGACAAATGAAGGCAAAATAATATGCCCCATCAATTTCATTCGAAACTGGGGGCATAATCAGGTCATCTACTCATCGCTACCAATCTATTCATCAAGTTTCAAGGCTCCAGCTTCAATAGTTTTTGAGATATTTTGTTCACAAGGGAAACATGCCCAAATTTACAAAGGGCCATTACTTATGAAATATTTTTCAGAATTTACAAAAAAATTAATCAGGTCATCTACTCATCATTACCAATCAATTCACCAAGTTTCAAGTCTCTAGCTCTAATAGTTTTTTGAGATATTTTGCTGACAAGATAAAAATGCCCAAAATAACAAAGGGGCATAACTCAAGAAGTATATTTCAAAATTTCTTCAAAAGTTAATCAGGTTGTCTACTCATCACTACCAGTCTATTCATCAAGTGTCAAGGCTCTAGTTCCAACAGTTTTTTGAGATATTTTGCTGACAAGGTAAAATTGCCCAAAATTACAAAGGGCCATAACTCATGAAGTATTTTTCAGAATTTCTTCAAAAATTAATCAGGTTATCTACTCATCACTACAAATCCATTTACTAAGTTTCAAGGCTCTAGCTTTAACAGTTTTTGAGATATTTTGCTGACAAGATAAAAATGCCTAAAATTACAAAGGGGCATAACTCAAGAAGTATATTTCAAAATTTCTTCAAAAGTTTATCAGGTTGTCTACTCATCACTACCAATCTATTCATCAAGTTTCAAGGCCTTAGCTTCAATAGTTTTTGAGATATTTTGCTGACAAGTTAAAAATGCCCTAAATTACAAAGGGCCATAACTCATGAAGTGTTTTTCAGAATTTCTTCAAAAGTTAATCAGGTCATCTACACATCACTACAAATCCATTAACTAAGTTTCAAGGCTCAAGCTCTAACAGTTTTTGAGATATTTTGCTGACAAGGTAAAAATGCCCAAAATTACAAAGGGCCATAACTCAAAAGGCATTTTTCAAAATTTCTTCAAAAGTTAATCAGGTTGTCTACTCATCACTACCAGTCTATTCATTAAGTTTCAAGGCTCTAGCTCCAACGGTTTTTGAGATAT
This sequence comes from Anodontia alba, assembly GCA_964016985.1. NCBI lineage: Eukaryota > Metazoa > Mollusca > Bivalvia > Lucinida > Lucinidae > Anodontia > Anodontia alba. Next base: position 52,430,984 of record OZ024824.1, read on the forward strand.
TTTGCTGACAAGATAAAAATGCCCAAAATTACAAAGGGCCATAACTCATGAAGTATTTTTCAGAATTTCTTCAAAAGTTAATCAGGTTGTCTACTCATCACTACCAGTCTATTCATCAAGTTTCAAGGCTCTAGCTTTAATAGTTTTTGAGATATTATGCTGACAAGATTGCATCCATATTTTTTCAAAGGGCCATAACTCAGAAAAGGGGCATAATCCTGTCAAGAAAAAAAAATACGTGTCAGCTATTTTTTCATGAGGAATCCATATATGAAATTTCAAAACAGTAGCATTCACGGTTTTAAAGTTATGCTATGCATCAAAAAGCGTGACGAACGGACGGACGGACAGACGGAAGGACGGACGGACGGACGAACAACCCAGAAGCAATATGCCCCTCCAACTTCTTTGAAGTTGGGGGCATAAATAGGGGTCCTTAGGGTGCCAGATAAGAGAGCTACAAAAATAGAGGTTTTTCTAAATTAGGGTATTAACAGTAAAGTTTCTTAGGGAGTCCTGATAAAAGAGATGACAGTAAAGGTTTTAGGGTTCCTGATAAGATAGATTAAACAAGAAAGGCTCTTAGGGCTCCAGATAAGAGATTAAACAATAAAGGTTCTTAGGGCTCCAGATAAGAGAGATAAAACAATAAAGGCTCTAAGGGCTGGTTCCAAAAGAGCTAACAATTTTCTAATGGTTCCAGATAACAGGAAAAAAATTCTTTGAGCTCCAGATAATAAGAGATAAAACAATTTTCTTTTGACTCCAGATAAGAGCTAAAGTCAATAGAGGTTATTTGGGCTCCAGATAAGAGGGAATAAACAAGAAAGGTTCTTAGGGCTCTGAGAAGAGAAATACAAAAATAGTGGTTCTTGGGGCTCCAAATTAGAGGGATAAAACAACAAAGGTTCTTAGAGCTCCAGATAAGAGTGATAAGACAATAAAGATTCTTAGGGCTCAGAAAAGAGATTGAACAAAAGAGCTTCTTAAGGCTCCTCATAAGAAAGGTAAACCAATATAAGTTCACAATAGAGGTTCTAAGTGCTCCAGAGTGAGATAAAACAGTTTTCTTTGTATTCCTAGGGCTCCAGGTAAAAGAGATAAACAATTTTCTTTTGGACTTCAGATAAGAGGTAAAACAAGTGGTTCACTGGGCTCCAATGAGAGAATAAACAATAAAGGATCCTTTTGGCTCCAGATGAGAGAGGTTATTAGGCTCCAGAAAAGTGCGATAAAACAATACAGGTCCTCATGGCTCCAAATAAGACAGCTAAAACAATAGAGGTTCTTAGGATCCAGATAAGACAGAAAAAACAATAGAGATTCTTTGGGCTCTTGATTTTAGAGATAAAACTCTTTTTTGCATACCAGATAAGTGATAAAACAATAAAACAATAAAGATTCTTATGTTCAAAGAGTTAATAAGTTCTGACAGGTTGAAGAAAAATACAAGACATTTTGGTTTTTGGGACAGATCCCGTTGGGGTCGGCATCAGCATCGGCTTAAAACTTCTCGTCCGCTCTCTAACTTGAATACCCTTTGGAATATTTTAACGATACTTGGTAGAAATGTAGAATAGGATGAGATGATGTGTTGCATACAAGAATGACAACTCTGGCTTTCTTACTTTTGAGTTATTTCCTTTAGTTTTGTTTGAAATAGATTTTGTGTTCACTCTGTAACTTGATTACCCTTCTGAATATTTTGATGGTACTTGATAGAAATGTAGAACAGGACGAGATAATGTGTTGCATACAAGAATGACAACTCTGCCTTTCTTACTTTTTTGGCGTTATCTCCCTTTGTAATATTTGATAGTGATTATGCATTGATTCTGTGTCCACTCTGTAAGTCAACTACCCTTTGGAATATTTATATGATACTTAGTAGAAATGTAGAACAGGACGACGTGTCACATACAAAAATAACAACTCTGGCTTACTTGCTTTTGGAGTTATTTCCCTTTGTTTTGTTTGAAATAGATTACGTGTCTGCTCTGTAACTCAAATACCCTTCGGAATATTTTGATGGTATTTGGTAGAAATGTAGAACAGGATGAGATTCTGCCTTTCTTGGTTTTTGCGTTGTATCCCTTTGTTGTATTTGACAGTTATTATGCATTGATTTTGTGTCCGCTCTGTAAGTCAAATACCCTTTGCAGTATTTTGATGGTACCTGGTAGAAATGTAGAACAAGATAAGACAACATGTTGCATACAAGAATGACAAGTCTGGCTTACTTACTTTTGGAGTTATTTCCCTTTGTTTTGTTTGAAATAGATTTTGTGTCCACTCTGTAACTCAAATACCCTTCGGAATATTTTGATGGTACTTGGTAGAAATGTAGAACAGGACTAGACAACATGTCATGTACAAGAATAACAACTCTGCCTTTCTTACATTTGGGGTTATCTCCCTTTGCTATATTTGACAGTGGTTATGCATTGATTTCGTGTCCACGCTGTAAGTCAAATACCCTTTGGAATATTTTGATGGTACTTGGTAGAGATGTAGAACAGGATAAGACGACGTGCCATGTACAAGAATGACAACTCTGGCTTTCTTACTTTTGCAGTTATCTCTCTTTGTTTTGTTTGAAATAGATTTCATGTCTGCTCTGTAATTCAAATACCACTTAGAATATTTTTATGATACGAGGGTGAGTCAATAAATAACCAGCCTAACTTATTTCTGTTGAGATCCACCTCTTCTTTTTCGATGTAATTGCCCTCTAGTGTGATGCACTTAGAACTGAAAAAGTCAGGGTCCTTTCCATTGACCCACTCCTCAACTGCAGTCACGACTTCTTCATCAGACTGGAAATGAAGTCTATGGATATCCTTTTTCAAGTTTGAGAATAGGAAGAAGTCGCTAGGTCAGGCGAATAGGCAGGATGTGGTATTAATTCATACCCGTTTCGCTCTACAGCATCCATTGCAACTTTGCAAGTGTGGACTCTCGCGTTGTCCTGTTGCAGCAAAACACCTTCAGAGAGTTTACCTCGGTGTTTTTCATGGATGGTGGTTCTCAGTTGGTCTAACAAGTTTGCATAGTACACTCCAGTCATTGTACTTCTCTTGGGTAAAAAGTCCAACATAATAACACCTTTTGCGTCCCAAAATACTGTGGCCATCACCTTGCCAGCAGATGGTTGCGTCTTGAACTTCTTTGGCCTCGGGGACCCAGGCCCTACCCACTGACGACTCTGAGCTTTATTCTCTGGCTCATAATAATGAACCCAAGTCTCATCTACTTTAATTGTTTGTTTTTTTTTGTCTAAAAAACATTTTCTAGTTTTAAAGGGGTTAACTATTGCCAAAAAGGAATAATTCTTGTTATTTAGGTAGCAGATACATGAAGATTAAAATACAAAGCCATAAATAAATAAAATTAATATTAGATCAGTCATATATGCATACTATGAGGGTCCAGAATATGCGGTTAAAAGGGATTCAGAACAATAGAAACAGTAGTTTCTCTTTTTAGAATGCTGTATCAGTAAAAGGCAATGTTATAATGTCATGTTTGTGTATCAAGAATGTCTATAGTTTCTTTAATCATTGTAAGTTTATTGTCATTTTGACAAAGTTCGAGAGGACAGCATTCATTTGGAGATTGGAGGGGATGCATATGAGATTAATGTAGATTCTGGTCATTGAAAAGGAAAAAAAAAAAACACTTTTGTTTGTGATTGAGTTTCACAAACCCCACTATGAAGCAAGTGATGATAATTTGGATGCATGGATATAGGTGGCACCTATTAAATTCATATTATAGAATGTATCTGATTCTGGGGATCACCTCCCTCCTAATCTGCAAATTCTAGCACATTATCTATAGGTTAATGTATTATGCAGTTAAAATGAAATTCTTATAAGTAAAGCATATTTTAACTAGCAATACTTAACCTGTAGATAAGAGAATCCCTCCTCCCTCCCTGCATACAAAGGTAGAGGACATTCAGTGGAAGTGCTGTGTCCTTGTACCATAACTCTGTCTTGCATCATTTTGCTGTTATCCCCTTTTTACACTTTAAGTCTATTTGCTATATATATGAATCAAGAACTATTTAAGGTGTTCAGTTCAAATAATATACACAGTGATAGAGGACATTAAAAGGAAATGCATCGTTCAGTCCTTCTCTCCCCATACCGCCTTCCCCTCCACACCCACACCCCACCCCAGCCAAATAATGTCTCTTTATTATTTTTATAATGTTTCAATCTTTTTACTCTTGCCACCAAGATGCAAACCAGTTTACAAGAACTGCAGTAACACTGCCTTGCATACATACAGAATTACAACACATTAGTTTTGCAGATTTGTTCTCAACTAGGCTTTGCCTTTGTACAGTTCACCTTAATTGCACTTTCATGCCTGGTTCATGTGAAAAGTATCCATCAGCAGGGGGACTGGCCATGTCCAGGCCTTGTTTTTCACACTATCCTTATGCATGCCATAACTAGGTACCCTTATGGAATATCTTGATGAAACTTTATAGCAATGTGTATGAGGTCAAGACAATGTGCCGCATGCAAAAATGCTCACTCTCTCTTTCTTACTTTCTAAGTTACTTCCCTTTGGTTAAATTTTTGACTGACCTTGTGCCCACCATAAGTAGGTTACTGTATGGAATATCATATGGATCATTATAGCAATACTTATGAGTTTAAGAGGGAGTGTTGCATACAAAAAAGATTGTTCTCCCTTTCTCAGTTTCTGAGTTACTTCCCTTCGATGAAATTTTAGACTGACCTTGTTGGTACCATATGTAGGTAACTGTATGGAATATCTTGATGAAACTTTAAAGCAATGTGTATGAGGTTAAGACCGCATGTTGCATACAAAACTGATTGCTCTCCCTTTCTTAGTTTCTGAGTTCTTCCCTTTGATTAGTTTTTTTCAGCCTATCATTGTGCATACCATAATTTGGTAACCATATGAAATATCTTGATGAAACTTTATCGCAATGTATATGAGGTCAAGATTGCATGTCGCATGCAAAAATAATTGCTCTCCCTTTCTTACTTTCTGAGTTACTTCCCTTTGATTAAATTTTTGACTGACCTAATGTGTACCATTAACAGATTACCTTTAAGAGTGTCATGATGAAACTTTATAGCAATATGTATGAGGTTAAGAGGGTGTGTTGCCTACAAAAAAGATTGCTTTCCCTTTCTCAATTTCTGAGTTACTTCCCTTTGATGAAATTTTTGACTGACCTTAAGGGTCCATAAGCAGGTAACCATATAGAATATCTTGATGAAACTTTATAGCAATGTGTATGAGGTTACAATGGTGTGTCACGTAAAAAAGAGTGGTCTCCCTTTCTTTGTTTCCAAGTTACTTCCCTTTGATTATTTTTTTTTCACACTATCCTTATGCATGCGTTAACTAGGTAACCATATGGAATATCTTGATGAAACTTTATAGCAATGTGTATGAGATTCAGACAATCGGTCACTTTCAAAAATATTGCATTCCCTTTCTCAGTTTCTCAGTTTTTTATTTACTTCCCTTTGACTATTTTTTTTTTCAGACCATCCTTCTTCACACCATAACTGGTAACAGTCCACATATTTTACGCCTTTGTCCAGCTATATAGATGGGGTACCATTGTAAAATGGTAAAAGGGTGTATATTGCCCTGCCTGGGGGTGCTCTTATTGACAATTTGTCATCCAGCTTCATTCATACTTGACCTAGAGTTTAATAAGACAAACATTTTGAATTTTTAGCTCACCTGAGCTATGCTCAGGATGAGCTATTGTGATCACTTTTCGTCCATTGTCCGTCCGTCCATCTGTCCGTCCGTCCGTGCATCCGTCCGTTAACATTTTCAAACGACTTCTCCTCTGAAGCCACAATTTTGCTCAAATTTCATATGGAGCCTCCTTAGGTTGAGGAAATGAAAGATTGCTAAAATGGTTGCAGTCTGTTTACGAAGAGAGCCGCCATGCCCATATATGGTAAAAACCTTTAAAAATCTTCTTCTCCAGAACCGAGGATGCCTTGGGGCTGAATCTTTGCTCAAATCATCGGGGATGAGAGGTCTACCAAAATTGCTAAAAAAATTGTTGTACATTGACGTTTGACCTTTTTACGGAGAGGTCAAGTTTGCTTCCCTATGCATTTGTATGGGCACCATACATATGCATGGGAAAAATGTTGAGAATTTCAAACGATTTCTCCTCTGAAGCCTCTGGGCCAATGTTGCTCAAATTTCATATGGAGCCTCCTTAGCTTGGGGGAACATAAGATTGCTAAAATGGTCATGGTCCGTTGACCGAGATGGCCGCCATGCCCATTTATGGTAAAAACCTTTAAAAATCTTCTTTTCCAGAACAGAGGATGTCTTGGGGCTGAATCTTTGCACAAATCATCAGGGACGGGAGGTCTACCAAAATTGCTAAAATGATGGTCGTACATTGAGGTTTGACCTTTTTACGGCGAGGTCAAGTTTGCTTCCCTATGCATTTGTATTGGCACTATACATTTGTATGGGAAAAATGTTGAGAATTTCAAACGACTCCTCCTCTGAAGCCTCTGGGCCAATGTTGCTCGGTGCCTCCTTAGGTTGGGGGAATGAAAGATTGCTAAAATGGTTGCAGTCCATTGACCAAGATGGCTGCCATGCCCATATATGGTAAAAACATTTAGAAATCTTCTTCTGCAGAATCAAATAAGCCCTGGGTCCTTATCTTTGCACAAATTTTCGGGGACAGGAGATCTATCAAAATTGCTAAAATGATGGTCCTATGTTGACGTTTGACCTTTTTACGGCGAGATCAAATTTGTTTCCCCATGCATTTGTATGGGCCCTATACATTTATATGGTAAAAATGTTGAGAATTCATATTTTGGACATCTCCTCTATAATCCAGTTGAATCGAAACTTGATGATGAGCATTAGGGTGCTTATGAGACACAAAATAGCTAAATGAGCCGATAGAAAATCCAAGATGGCCACCACAGCCGCCATCTTGAAAATCAATTTTCGACATCTCTTCTCAAACCTTAGATCACTTTGAGGCAAAACTTGCTCTTAAGCAACAGAATGACTTCCGGATCGAAACAAGCTAAAATTGTGTCGATCGAAAATCTAAGATGGCCACAGTGGTTCTGCTACATTGAACAAGATGGCCGCCAGAGCTAAAAAATAGAAAATCTTCAAATGACATCTCGTCCTTGGCCAATTGCCTGATTTCAAAATATTTGCACAGAAGTGTTCCACCAATGGCCCTCAACCAAAATTACTAAAATGGCTCCGCTTGGCTGAACAAAATGATGGCCAGAGCTAAAAATAGAAAAACCTTTAAAAGACATCTCCTCCGCAGCCAGTGTCCTGATTTCAAAGTAATTTCACAGAAGTGTTCCTCTTATGGCCCTTTACCAAAATTGCTAAAAAAAGTTCTGCTTGACTGAAGAAAATGGCCGCCAGAGCTTAAAATAGAAAAAAACCTTTAAACATCTCCTCCTTGCCCAGTGGCCTGATTTCAAAATGATTTCACAGAAATGTTCCTCTTATCCCCCTTTACCAAAATTGCCAGAATGGTTCTGCTCTGTCATAAGTTTCAATATTTGACAGTATTGGAAAAATGTTGCATGCCATCTGCATATCTGCAGTGGTGGTTTCACTCAGGTGAGCGAGTTGTGGCCCGTGGGCCTCTTGTTTCTTTTTATGTAGATCACTTCAAAATTATTTCCCCTAAAGTGATCACAGAGGTTTTTCCCAGATTTTGACCCATGTGACCCTGTTTTGAAAATGACCCAGATTTTATTGAGAAAAACATTCTGAACATTTGTTTTGAAGATAATACTATATGTATACAAGCTTTCTCTAAGGTTTAATCTAGTTTTTGACCTTGTATGATCCAGTTTTTATTGAGATAAAAACGCTGAGCATCTGGTGAAAAATGCAAGTTGTATCATATTAACAAGAAACATTTTGCCCAGCAAGTTTAATGATGATCTGATGAAAAATGCAACTTCATGTTAATGAGCAAAATGTTAACAACACAAGACAGACAATGGATGACTGACAAAGGATGCCAGATATCAAGTTTTCCAGGAAAAATAAGAAACGTATCATCAGTTTGTCATCTGCTGAATTTGCCCATAGCATGGTAAGTGTAAAAATTATTTCACTTGCTGTTGCAAGATGGTCTGAATGAAAACTGTACTTTTAGAGAAAAATAGAAGAAAAAAATCATATTCACCAGGTAATGAATGAGTAATCTGAGAGAGAGCATTTTTGCTATCAGTAAACTCAATAAATATCTTTAGAATCATTTTCATCACATCAGTCTGCCATCAGAAGTTATTTTAATTGGAAAACAATTCCCCAAAGCACTTAATGTTGGTTACAGATACTGAAGTTTTATAAATTTTTTACTAGCTCTTTGTTGATGAATAGACAAATGAATTATCACCAGCCAGCTATTCAGAGCCAGACATCTGTTCAGAACCAAGGGAACATTGTCCAATCTTAAGAGAAGACTTTTTTTCCCAGATGAATTACCATACTGGACCTAATTACCACACATACTTCTATAAGAATACAGTCATGCTATTTCTGTTCTCAGATAATAGCCATGTACTTTGATCAAGTTTTCAATAAAACCACATGATGTGGGAACTCATCCGAATTGCCTAAATGAGATTGATGTGATTCTATTTAGTACCCACAAATATAGGTTTTTATTCAGCAGTCAGGAAAATAGACTCAGAAAAACAATTGAAGGATATTAAAATTCTACACATTTTTTGTTGATTGATAAAATATTTGCCTGGTTCAATATGCATGCATTTAATAGTATAGTACTCGAAGGATAACTTGACAGTGACGTCACGGCAGCTACCACTCTACCTGGGTAAAGCAGGTTTTGCATGAATAATTGGGAAAACATTACAAATAATTTTATGTAGTATACAATCTTATTGCAAAAAGTAAGTTTTAGTTTAGTATGTTGCAATAGCGCAGGTGGTAGGGCGGAGAGCTCTGGATGAATGATCAGATGATTGTTTTGTGCATGAGTCCTAGCAGTACCACAGTTTTTTGTTTTTTGTTTTTTTTATCTCACCTGAGCAGTACCACAGTTTTTTTGTTTTTTTAGCTCACCTGAGCTGAAGGCTCAGGATGAGCTATTGTGATCACTCCATCATCCGTCCATCTGTCCTTTGGGGTTGGTCAGGTGTGGCGAAGGTGTCATGTATCTTACGTCACCGGGGCATTCAACTGATATTGGCTTACAGTTGGGCAAGGCCTGCTATCCTTGTAGCAGATAAGGATAGAGGGGGAATGTTTTTATTTCTTCCATTTCTTCACTTTCATTCCTGTTCCTCTTTCTTTCCTGTCCCTCTCTTTCAACTCCTCTACTATCTCTATCTCTTTTCTCCCTTCCTCTGGGAGACAACATAAAATGACCCACAAGGGTTGATGTGTTGTTAAAGCCCAACACAATAAAAAAAAGTCTGTCCCTCTGTCCGTCTGTTCACTCCTCTGAAATCCCTGGGCCAAATTTCTTCAAATTTCATGTGGAGCCTTGTGTTAAAGGGGGACAGAAAATTTGTACAAATGGTCAATGGTCCGTAAATCAAGATGGCTGCCATGCCCATATAAAGCTCCCATACTTATAATGGGAAAAACTTAAAAAATCTTCTTCTCTGAAACCATGAGACCCACAGCTTATATATTTAGTATGTAGCATCGTTTAGTAGTCCCCTACATAAATTCTGCCAATCAAGCCCCTTGGGTCCAAACTGGCCACATACCAGAATCTTGTCCTTGACCAATGACCCGATTTCAATATATTTGCACAAAAGTCTTCCTCCGATGGCCCTCTACCAAAATTGCTAAAATGATTCCCGCTTTGCTGAACAAAATGGCAGCCAGAGCTAAAAATAGAAAAACCTTTAAAAGACATCTCCCCGCCAGCCAGTGTCCCGAGTTCAAAGTAATTTCACAGAAGTGTTCCTCTTATGGCACTTTTCCAAAATTGCTAAAATAGTTCTGCTCAGCTGAACAAAATGGCCACCAGAGCTAAAAATAGAAAAAAAAACTTTAAACGACATCTCCTCCTTGGCCAGTGGCCTGATTTCAAAATGATTTCACAGAAATGTTCCTCTTATCCCTCTTTACTAAAATTGCCAAAATGGTTCTGCTCTGCTCATTTTGATCACCAGAGCTTAAAGTAGAAAAACCCTTAAACAACATGTACGTGGCCAGTGGCTGGATTTCAAAATAATTTCACATCAGTGTTCCTCTTATGTCCCTTTACCAAAATTACTAAAATGGTTCTGCTCTGCTGAACAAAATGGTTGCCAGAGCTTAAAATAGGAAAAAAAATCCTTTAAAGGACAGGATAAGTAGATGAACCAATTAACTTCTGAAAAAAAATCTGATTTTTTTTTTTTTACGTATGGCCCTTTGAAAATTTCAGCATTTTAACCTTGTCAGCAAGATATCTCAAAAACTGTTTAAGCCATTGTCTTGAAACTTGACAGGCTGATAGGGAATGATGAGTAAATGACCTGATTAACTTACAGCAGTTAACTCAGGTGAGCGTTGTGGCCCATGGGCCTCTTGTTTCACAGTTTGGAGCCCAGACATCACTTTTGATGTGAAAATGTCAATTTTTAATTTTAGGGTAAAAAGTAATGTTTTTTACAAATTTTAAAATGAAAATTTTGATTTCAAAATTTTTTGTTTGAAACACTCCTTTAGGGCTTCCTTTTAAAGAAACATTCAACCATATTTTGATATCTTCTGTGGTTTTGCCCATACACCTGGCCAAAGTTTGTATATATGTAAATTTGCACTATGTGGCCCTAAAATTATTTTGTTGAGTATATATTTAGTATGTAGCAATGTTTAGTGGTCTCCTACATAAATCCTGCCAATCATGCCCCTAAGGTTGAAATTGGCCATTAGCTCTCATAGACTTATAAGGGGAAAAATCTTCTTCTCTGAAACCATGAGGCCCGCAGCTTATATATTTAGTATGTAGCAATACTTAGTAGTCGACCCCTACATAAATCCTGCCAGTCAAACCCATTGGGGTCCAAAGTGGCCACACCCAGGGTTCATATGTTTATATAGAGCTATATAGCTGAAGAATCTTCAAAAAATATTCTTCTCTGAAACTATAAGGCCCAGAGCTAACAGATTTAGTATGTAGCAATGTTTAGTGGTCTCCTACATTAATCCTGCCAACCAGAACCCTGGGGTCTATATTGGCCATGCTGCAGGGGCCATTAGCTCCCATAGACTTATAATAGGAAAAACTTAAAAATTGGAAAATTTGTAATCAAGTTACAATTTTAAGAACGAGTCATACTTACCTGTTCACAATGTTACAAGTGTATTCGTCCCCCGACTTAACGTTGACCAACCTGCAGCGCTTGAGCGATCCAGATCAAAAACCTTTGAATAACCCTGATTAAGCGCATGCGTACTTCAGTTTATATACGCTGGAAACTGAATCCTTGCCCTACCTATAGTTAATTAAATTTCCCTTGGGGTGGATGGTGGGAGATATGACAGATAAGTATGACTTGTTCTTAAAATTGTAACTTGATTACAAATTTTCCAATTTTACTTCACTTCGTCATACTTACCTGTTCACAACATTACAAGTGTATTTTTAGCTCACCTGAGCACGAAGTGCTCATGGTGAGCTATTGTGGTCAGTCAATGTCCGTCGTCCGTCGTGCGTCGTCCGTCGTGCGGCGTCAACAATTGCTTTAAAAGCCTACTCCTCCTACACCCCTGGGCCAATTGACTTGATACTTGGTAGGAAGCATCGGGGTGACTTGTAGATCAAAAATAGCTAAAATCGTTCCGATCGGAAATCCAAGATGGCCGCCATGGCCGCCATCTTGAAAATCTATTTTTCGCTTCTTCTCCTGAACCGAAAGGCCAATTGACTCCAAACTTGCTAGGAACCATCAGGGTGACTTGTAGATCAAAAATAGCTAAAATCGTGCCGATCGGAAATCCAAGATGGCCGCCATGGCCGCCATCTTGAAAATCTATTTTTCGCTTCTTCTCCTGAACCGAAAGGCCAATTGACTCCAAACTTGCTAGGAAGCATCAGGGTGACTTGTAGATCAAAAATAGCTAAAATCGTGCCGATCGGAAATCCAAGATGGCCGCCATGGCCGCCATCTTGAAAATCTATTTTTCGCTTCTTCTCCTGAACCGAAAGGCCAGTTGACTCCAAACTTGCTAGGAAGCATCAGGGTGACTTGTAGATCAAAAATAGCTAAAATCGTGCCGATCGGAAATCCAAGATGGCCGCCATGGCCGCCATCTTGAAAATCTATTTTTCGCTTCTTCTCCTGAACCGAAAGGCCAATTGACTCCAAACTTGCTAGGAAGCATCAGGATGACTTGTAGATAAAAAAAAGCTAAAATCGTGCCGATCGGAAATCCAAGATGGCCGCCATGGCCGCCATCTTGAAAATCTATTTTTCGCTTCTTCTCCTGAACCGAAAGGCCAATTGACTCCAAACTTGCTAGGAAGCATCAGGGTGACTTGTAGATCAAAAATAGCTAAAATGGTGCCGATCAGAAATCCAAGATGGCCGCCATGGCTGCCATCTTGAAAATCTATTTTTCGCTTCTTCTCCTGAACCGAAAGGCCAATTGACTCCAAATTTGCTAGGAAGCATCAGGGTGACTTGTAGATCAAAAGTAGCTTAAGTCGTGCCGATCGGAAATCCAAGATGGCCGCCATCTTGAAAATCTATTTTTCGCTTCTTCTCCTGAACCGAAAGGCCAATTGACTCCAAATTTGCTAGGAAGCATCAGTGTGACTTGTAGATCAAAAGTAGCTAAAGTCGTGCCGATTGGAAATCCAAGATGGCCGCCATGGCCGCCATCTTGAAAATCTATTTTTCGCTTCTTCTCCTAAACCCAAAAGCCAATTGACTCCAAATTTGGTAGGAGGCATTGAGGTGACTTATAGATCAAAAATAGCTAAAATCGTGCCTATTGGAAATCCAAGATGGCGGCCATGGCAGCCATCTTGAAAATCTATTTTTCGCTTCTTCTCCTGAACCGAAAGGCCAATTGACTCCAAACTTGGTAGGAAGCATCGGGGTGACTTGTAGATCAAAAATAGATAAAATCATGCCGATCGTAAAACCAGGATGGGCGCCATGGCCGCCATCTTGAAAATCTATTTTTCGCTTCTTCTCCTGAACCGAAAGGCCAGTTGACTCGAAACTTGGTAAGAAGCATTTGGGTGACTTGTAGATCAAAAATAGCTAAAATCATGCCGATCGTAAATCCAACATGGCCGCCATGGCAGCTATCTTGAAAATCTATTTTTCGCTTCTTCTCCTAAACCCAAAAGTCACTTGACTCGAAACTTAGTAGGAAGCATCAGAGTGACTTGTAGATCAAATATAGCTAAAATCGTTCTGATCAGAAATCCCAGATGGCCACCATGGCCGCCATCTTGAAAATCTATATTTAGCTTCTTCTCCTGCACCGAAAGGCCAATTGACTCCAAACTTAGTAGGAGACATTGGGGTGACTTGTAGATCAAAAATAGCTAAAATCATGCCAATCGGATATCCAAGATGGCCGCCATGGCAGCCATCTTGAAAATCTATTTTTCGCCTCTTCTCCTGAACTGAAAGGCCAGTTGACTCGAAACTTGGTAGGAAGTATTGGGGTGACTCGTAGATCAAAAACAGCTAAAATCGTGCCGATTGTAAATCGAAGCTGGCTGCCATTTAGAGTTTGTTCAAATGATCATGCTGAATTGACTGGCATGCCATATATCTTCTTCTTCAAAATAAAGAACTGCTTAAATGATGATCTTTTCATTAGTTGCGATGACAGGATTGGAAAAATGTTGCATAACATCTGCATATCTGCAGTGGCTATGTCACTCAGGTGAGCGACCCGTGGCCCGTGGGCCTCTTGTTTAAGATTCCCAAAGCAATCCCACTGATGAGGGCGGTGTAAAGGAATTTTCCTCTCCTTTCTGTCCATATAACAATATCTCTTCTTGCCACTCACTTATATACAACCTTTTCCTTCTTTAGACATTTCTTATGTCAAAGCATCATCTTGTCATGTCCCTATTTACAGATACAATATCTCCAAAATAAACATGTTTCATGGTTAAAAACAAAGGTTTCCTTTAATGGCAACCTGCCGGAATGATAACTCCCTTTACTGTTTTAAAACCTTAGTGTCAACATTTCTCAGGTAAAATTTCACAAAAGTTGACTCTGTGCTCCAATCACCTGCTTCCAAAATAGACTTCATGGATGCACCATTATAAAGAGCCCAAGATGGACCCATTGCTCTTGTAGAGTGTGCTTTAACGTTTACTTTTTTTCCCTCATATGCCATTTTAATTGTCTGAACTATCCAGTTTGAAATAATCTGTGAAGATACTGGTTGATGAGGTTTGTTGAGCGCTAGTAAAATTTTCTTCTCCCTAGTTCCATCTGCTTTGACTCTTAAAAACTCTGTTTTCTTTAGATAAAAATATAAAGCTCATTTGGGGTCTAAACAGCTGTTCTCTGAAAAGGCCGGAACAAATATTTTGGAACCATAATGACTTTCTCTGTCTTGTTTCGCTAAACTATGACCATAAACCCTTTTTCTGAACACAAACTGATCCTTCACCAAGTTGTAAGGACTGTAAATCTCCACATCTCCTGAAAGTGGAAATGGCCATGAGGAAAATAGCTTTGAAAGTCAAAGTCATAAATTTTAATGAAGCTTTCCCCATTGGCTCAAAAGGATGTTTTTGTATCATGTCAAGGACTAACTGTAGATCCCATTCTGGTAAAATTCTGACAGTAGGAGGTCTGGAATTGAAAACCCCTTTTAGTAACCTAATGATGTATGGATGTTGTCCCACTGGAACATTCCCTATTGGTTGCAAAACCGCAGATAGCATAGACCTGTAGCCAGCTATTGTTCTGTACTGCAAACCTGCATGAAATAGGTGTGTTAAAAAATCTGCTACTTGTACTAAAGAAGCCGAATAGGGATCAATTTTCCCTGCACCAGCTACAGAATCTGTTAAATTTACTGGAGTAATCTTTCTGCGTGCCTGACCTCCAAGAGGCTGATAGGAGTTTTCTAGACTTGCTAGAAAAGCCTTTCTCTTGGAAGCTTTTGTCGATAGAAGCCAGGCATGCAGACTGAAAACTTCTGGATTTGGATGATTTATCGCAGTGTTGGGCTGATGAAGTAGGTTTGGCAAGGGAGGTAACTTTCTCGGACAATCCATCAGAAGTTGTAGCAGATCTGTATACCAATGTCTGCGTGGCCATTTGGATGCAATTAGTATTATCTGACAATGAAACTGTGACATGTGTTGCAGAACTTTTGGGATCAGGCAGATGGGAGGATATGCATAAGCAAACATTCCCTCCCAAGAAATTGTTAGAGCATCTAGTGCTAAGGCTTGTGGATGTGGAATCCAAGAACAGAAAATCTGTGCCTGGCGATTCTGAATAGATGCATAGAGGTCTATGGGAGGATGACCTCAGAGATAAAAATCTGACCCACTATTGATTTGTGTAATGTCCATTCTGTTGCAACTTTTCTGTTTCTCGACAACTGATCCGCTAACTTGTTTTTTATGCCTAAAGTATGTGCTGCTTTGATCTGAATGTTGTTTTCTATGGCAAAATTCCATAGATCCCACGTTCTGAAACACAGATGTGGTGATTTTGTTCCCCCTTGTTTGTTTATATACTGAACCACTGTTGTATTGTCGCATCTGACTAAGACATTGTGGTTTTTCAATACCGGAAGAAAGTGTTTTAGAGTAAGGAAAACTGCCTCCAACTCCAGGTAGTTTATATGTTGTTTCTGTTGGGATTCTGACCATGTGCCCTGAAAGAAATGCTTGCCTACATGACCCCCATAGCCGATTTTTGAAGCATCAGTCGTTATGGTTATATTTGTTTGCTGCTGATGTAAAGATCTGCCCCTCATGGTGTTTACTGAATTTAACCACCACTGAAGATGTGATTTTAGATGTTGAATAACTGGAATGTGTATTTCTAGATTTAGTGATGATGGTTTCCAGAAACAAAGAAGATGTAGTTGGATGGGCCTCATAAAAAGGCGAGCATTTGGAATTAATTCCAAACATGATGCTATTATGCCCAGAAGGTGAAGAAAGTCTTTTGCGTGATTGTGACCTTGATAAATATTCTTCACTCTGATACTAATTTCCTTAGTCTGTCTGGAGGTGGAGTGACTATTGCTTGGTCGAAAAGAAATAACCCCCCTATGTATGTGATTTGTTGTTATGGAATTAGCTCTGACTTATGAAGCCTAGTGACATCAAAAGATTTAGACATTTTTCTCTGTCTTGAAGAAGTCACCTGCATATCTGGTTTACTGCTAGCCAGTCATCCAGGTATGAAGCCAGATGGATATTCTGAGCCCGTAAATGTGCAGCTACTACCACTACAATTTTTGTGAAGACTCGAGGAGCTGAAGTGGGCCCGAAGCAAAGGCATTTCCACTGAAAACACTGGCCTGCTATGCAGAAACGAAGATACTTCCTGTGTTTTGGAAACAATGGGATATGCAGATAAGCCTCGGTTAAGTCTAGAGAAATTGCCCAATCTTTTGGTTTCACAAGGTTTAGGACTTTTGACATAGTATCCATTTTGAAATGATTTTTCTGCAGATACCTGTTGAGAGGTCTCAGATTTAATACCGGTCGCACTTTCCCATTCTTTTTTGGCACCAGGAAAAAGGTGCTGTAGAAACCGGCTTGAATTTGGTTCATTGGAACCGTCTCTATAGCATCTTTTCTTAATAATTGACTCCTCCATCAGAAGGCTATAACCACGCCCATGCGTAAATCCTTAGACAAACAATATTGTGATACCTGTATTTGTCAATGAAAACTGCATTCATACCTGTATTTATCAATGAAAAAGTACATAGGTAATATTGTTTGTCTAAGCAATAACATTAACAGTTAACTGGTAAGCTAGTTTGGTTGGTCAGATTTTGGTGTCATTTACTGGTCAGGTGATTTCACGGAGGACTCAATTCTTCCACCTCTGCATTTAATATACTTAAACTGTTTTTCGGGACTGAAGTTTCTTTTACTCCTATTTTAGGTGGTTCTCTCATAAATTCCAGTTTGTAGCCTTCTGCTATGACCGATAAGACCCACTGATCATTGGTTATTTCTTTCCAACTGTTCAGAAAAAATCTGAGATGACCCCCAACAGGAATCTGCGGACACTGCTGTAAAAACTTTACCTGTGAGTCAATTCTCTTATTTGAGAACTGAAAGGAGCTATTTGTGTCTTTGGAACTCTTCCCTTTGGAATCATAACAGTTGAATTTCTTGTAGTCACTGTAATTTGACTGAAAAGAGCCAATGTACCTTGGCTTAAAAGATGACTTTGATGAATCATAACATGGCTTGCTGTTCCATGAGTTTCTATTATCAACAGATGCTTTTCTCTTTCTTGAACTGTCTGTTTTAGGATGAAAAAAATCTGGAACCAAGTCAGATAACTGTTCCTTTTGTTCTTTACGCTTCTTTAGACATTCTTCTAAGTCTTTGCCAAATACCCCGTCACCAGATAATGGCAAGTACATAACTTTGGCTTGCACCTCTTTCAAGTTATTTAACCCTGTATCAGAAGCTGCAGCTTTCCTTTGTATTATATGATGAAAAGCACCAGACCGTCCCATTTGATCAAGTGCCTTAGTAGACATGGCAAAAATATCCCGTACTGACTGAACTGTACTGTCAATGTTCAATTTTTCTGACTGTAAATTATTCAGTAGATTTCTTAAGGCCTGTTGCATGGAAGCCACAGAAATTAAACCATATCTAGCAGAAAGCTGACCTTGATATGCTACAGCTTCAATAGACTTTAACGGTTGAGAAGCTAACTGACGATTCTTACCCCAGCTTTTTACCGTTTTACTACCATGTCTTTTGCACAACATAGGTTCCAGCAAATCATCTAAAGATGGAATCTGTAATATAGCTTCAGATGATTCATGAACAGGAAAACAACTTCTGTACTCATCTTTGTATGCAGATAACTTTTCAGGATTTTCACAAGGCCATGATTTAGATAAAACATCAAGTTGTGACTGATCAAGACAAATGCCATTGTCATATAATTTCTTAGCTCCTGCATCATCACCAAATAACTCTGTGAGAATAGCCTGTGTTTTTACTGATGGTTTATCTGACAAATACTGACAAAAATGTGATTTCTTATTATCTATATCTGTGTTTACAGAATTAGAACTCTTTGAAGACTTTTCATCCCCGTCCTCTGATAATAACCCTAAAGAGTCTTTCTCTCTCTGTCTTGGGGTTAATGATAACAAATCATGTTGAATGTCTAAAGATGGAATTCCATATTCTCTATTTACTTCATTTTCCAGAGAAATGAGAGGTCTCCGCATCCTCGAGGGACCGCATACCTCACTAACAGGTCCACACACCCCTAAAGGGTGGTCATCCTGTGAATGTGAAACAGGTATCTGACCAGCCAAGCCTTCAGTGTCCTGTTGCTTCTGTGACTTCAAAGACTGCACAATTTGTAAAATTTTTCATCTAATCTTTTTTCCAAAGAATCCATATGCTTGTCCACTGATTCTTTCCTAGGTTTACTTGATACAGAATGAGATTTACTCGAAGAAGTCTACTTCGAAGATTTTTTGTCTTGCGCCGACGCATCCATTTGATTTTCCACGTGTACACTTGCCACATCATCATCACTACACAGCAAGTCAATATCATGCTGAAAATCAGCTGGAGAAACACTTTTCAGAATTCTCCGCCATGGATAAATACCGCAAACTTAAAACCTTATCTTTCACAAACGAAAAACTAAAATGAAACAAAACAAAATAAAATACAAGTCTTCTGATCCGCAACAAATTCATATGTGTCAGCATTTCAGTTTCACGCCGGAAGATAAACTGAAATACGCATGCGCTTAATCGGGGTTATTCAGAGGTTTTTGATCTGGATCGCTCAAGCGCTGCGAGTTGGTCAATGTTAAGTCGGGGGATGAATACACTTGTAACGTTGTGAACAGGTAAGTAAGAGGAAGTGAAGTAAAATTCTTCTTCTCTGAAACTATGAGGCCCACAGCTTATATATTTAGTATGTAGCAATGATTAGTGGTCCCCTACGTAAATCCTGCCAATCAAGCCCCTGGGGTCAAATGGCCATGCCCAGGAGGTCATTTGTTTATATAAAACTATACAGCTAAAGAATTTTCTAAAATCTTCTTCTCTGAAGCCATGAGGCCCAGAGCTAACATATTTAGTATGTAGCAATGTTTAGTGGTCTCCTGCATAAATCCTGCCAACCATGCCCCTTGGGTCCAAACTGGCCACACCCCACGGGTCATTAGCTCTGACAGACTTATAATGGGAAAAAAAAAATCTTCTTCTTTGAAACCATGAGGCTCACAGCTTATGTATTTAGTATGTAGCAATGTTTAGTAGTCCCCTACATAAATCCTGTCAATCAAGCCCCTTGGGTCCAAACTGGCCACATTCCAGGGGTGGGTGGGTGGGGGGGTCGTATGTTTATATAGAGCTATATAGCTAAAGAATCTTCAAAAATATTCTTCTCTGAAACCATATGGCCAGTATGTAGCAGTGTTTAGTGGTCTCCTACATAAATCCTGCCAACCCTGCCCCTGGGGTCTATATTGGCCACACCACAGGGGTCATTAGCTCCCATAGACTTGTAATGGGAAAAACTTAAAAAATCTTCTTCTCTGAAACCATGAGGCCCACAGCTTACAGATTTAGTATGTAGCAATGTTTAGTGGTCCCCTACATAAGTTCTGCCAATCAAGCCCCTGGGGTCCAAACAGGCCACACCCCAGGGGGTCATATGTATATATAGAGCTATATAGCTAAAGAATCTTCAAAAATCTTCTTCTCTGAAACCATGAGACTCAGAGCTTACAGATTTAGTATGTAGCAATGTTTAGTATCCTTCATAAATCCTGTCAACTATGCCCCTGGGGTCCAAATTGGCCATGCCCCGGGGGTCATTAGCTCCCATAGACTTATAATGGGAAAAACTTAAAAAATCTTCTTCTCTGAAACCATGAGGCCCACAGCTTACAGATTTAGTATGTAGCAATGTTTAGTGGTCCCCTACATAAGTTCTGCCAATCAAGCCCCTGGGGTCTAAATTGGCCATGTCTCAGGGGTCATTAGCTCCCATAGACTTATTATGGGGAAAAACCTAAAACAAATTATTCTCTGAAACCGTGAGGCCCACAGCTTATATATTTAGTATGTAGCAGTGTTTAGTGGTACCATACATAAATCCTACCAATCAAGCCCCTGGGGCCCAAACTGGCCACGCTTCAGTGGGGTTATTTGTTTATAAGGCCCAGTTAATGTATTTAATATGTAGCAATGTTTAGTGGTCTCCTGCATAAATCCTGCCAATCATGCCCCTGGGGTCCAAATTGACCATGTCCCGTGGTCCTACAGCAGTGATACTTGGCACTTGCAGATATCTTAGCATGGCCTCTCAAATGCAGTCATCTATATTTGACCTTGACCTATATTTCACAATCCACTGACTTTGTTGTTTTTGCATTTAGGTCAGTTTCTCAGTAATTTTTGGTCCTACAGCCGAAATTATTGGTCCTATAGCCAATGATACTTAGCACATGCATACATCTTAGCATTGACCTTGATCTATATTTCATGGTCCATTAGGCATGCTACATTGTCTTATTTCTTAATATAATCATCATGAATCTCAGTCAGAATGGTTGCCTTGATCATTTATGGGTCAGGTTCTCTAAGTGCTATGATACTCTGGTAAGTGTTACAGGGTCATCATGGCCTTCTTGTTTTATTATTATTATTATTATTATTACTTTCACTTGGCTTATGGTCCTTGTATGTTACATATATTATTTTAAATATATATCATGGGACATTATTATGGCATTGTTAACAATTTTACACAAAGGACATGCTTCTCGTCTCCATATATATATATGCAGGGATTGTCAGCATGTGGAAATCACTCAAACTAAAATTTTAACTAGACTAACCAATTTACATCTTGTCTTTTGTTTTAACTATTTTAAATCTGTTCCATAATCGATTATCACAAAATACATGATGGTCTTTCTTAACATATTTTCCTTTATATCTAATTCTTAAAAAAGTATGTAATAAAAGAAATAAAACACTAGTATTCAAATCCATAATGTCCAGATTTGTAGTCTAGGAAAACTGGGCTATTGCGGATTTAGGGTTACCGCTGCTTACAATGTTTACTGAAGGTAGCTATTTGGATGGCGTTTACCTATTTATTAAAATGGACTTGGTCTAGCATTATAAACAATCAGTGATGTCACTGTCAGCTTATCCTCCGAGGATAGTACATTGTATGTGTAATTGTTACGAATATTACATTAAATTCATGCTTAACTTGTTACAGTACAGTATCTCTCCAAATGTCCTGACCCTCTACTACAAAAGTTAACAAGCAATTAAAAATCATGTCAAAACACACTTTTCTTGCTTACATGCACAGATTGTATCATCATTTCAAGGTTTTTTTTTTCAATATTCTGACACTCACTTTTCTGCTGCTTGTAAAGGATTGGCTATGAATTATACAGGGCAGTTAGTAGGGATTGTCCTTTGTGTACACGTCTGCAAAGTGGGTTGATACATTTATTGTGCTACTAGCAGCAGTTTCAGCACTTGAGTGCTGAACTATGGTAATATTTTCAGCTCCTTAAAAGCAGTCTTTATAACAATATCATGTTTGGTGCAACTAGCTTCAGCCATTAAACTGATTTAAATGTTGTTTTGCCTGATAAAATGCAATAGATGTGGATCATAGGAGTGACCCAGAAATCAAACACTGTGACAAGATGTTGAGAAGGTATGTCACCTACAAGAAACACAACTCTAGGTGCCAAGGTGTTTTAGTTATCTCCTCCAACAGAATTGATAATAGAAACATTGTGATCACCATAACTCCAACAACCTTTAATTGAGATATATTGATGATACTGATGATACTGGTAGGACAAAAGGTTGAGAAGGCATGTCATGTACAAAAAAAACACAAATGTGGGTGCTGCAGTTTTTGAGTTATCTCTCCTGACTGTATTTGGTAATAGAAACATTGTGATCATGATAACTCCAACACCCTTAGAGATACTTAGTAGGATTGTACACGAGGTTGAGAAGGTGTGTCACATACCAAAGCCTTAACTCTGGGTACCCTGGTTTTTGAGTTATCTCCCCTGACAGTATTGTGATCACTATAACTCCAGCATCCTTTGAGATATATTGATGATACTTGGTAAGGTTGTACAAGAGGTCTAGAATGTGTGATGTGTACAAGAACCACAGCTCTTGGTGCTGTGGTTTGTGGTTTTTGAGTTATTTCCCCTGACAGTATTGGGTAATAGAAAGCTTTCGATTGCCATAACTCTGACACCTTTTGAGATATATTAACCCTTGTCATGCTGGATAAATTAATAGGCCATGCCTGCTTCTAAATTTCAGCCAATCAGTTTCTCTGATTCATATTGCTGACATAAATTCATATCCTGAATGGCAAACAGTGCAGATCCAGATCAGTTGGCTTCTTCAGAAGCCAACTGATCTGGATCTACACAGTTTGCAAAGGCAGAGTATATTCGGGTTCAGCAGGACAAGGGTTAATAATGAGCTTAAGCGACCTGCAAAGCAGGTCGCCACCTGCACAGCAGGTGGTATCGTGAGTCTCTCATATACTATGCAGAAGAATTTGCATGCAGTGGCTGACTGGTTTCCCAAATCTACAGTGGAGTGTATCGGCTTAATGTTGAACCCGAAAACCAACACTAATATATGTCCGTTGCCATCGGCCTGGTTTCCAAAAAATATGATGATTTAATGTTGAACCCAAAAACCAATGCAAATATATGTCCTTTGCCGTCAGCCTGGTTTCTGAAAAATATGATGATCAGATACGCTCTGCTGCAAACATGGAAAGCCAGTCAGCTGCCTCAAGCAATCTCATTAGCTGTAGCCAATTAAATAGAAGGATACATTTTTTATGTCATTGACACGGATGAATGCGAGACTGATCTGCGTTTTAGCCGCCATATTTAATCTGTAACTTCTCTCGCATTAAACAACATTTTCGCGTATTTAAGTGTAAATACTGAAGTTTTGCCGTAAAAAATGGATTACATTCCTACAGCACATAACAGGAATTATGCATGGAGAAGAATTTATCGCTGACAACATGATAAAGGTAGGATATGCAGTGATTTCAGTTGACTGGCGATCAGCTGATTGTTCGTGGTATAACTAAAAGGAGAAATCAACTTGATTTCGCGAAATCAAGTTTTTTTGTTTTTTTTTGTCGAAATCAGCTTATAAAAATAAATTTTCAGGGCACATGCATTTTTCTTTTTACTATAAGACTGAATATATATTTATACACTAATATGCAAAATTTCAGTTTTAGGGTTGATCTATAAGCAAAATGTCGAATTTTTGCCAAGTCCGTATACCACGAAATCAATTTCTTTGAAGAAATCAGCCTCTGGACACCTGCATAATTTCTTTTTACTATATTACTCAGTATGTATTTATATACTACTGAGCAAAATTTCATGAAAAAATATTGTATTTAGGGGTTGATTTTTTAAGCAAAATGTCGACAGCTTTACCACTACACCACCGAAGCACCCTTTCCGAATATTTCATACTGTTAAATATCTAATAAAAGGGCTGCAGACATTGCATCATGCCCCGCCACTGCACTTACATCAAGCAAGTACCATAACTCTGTTAAATTATAAAATTTCAAGAAAGTTAGTTTTCAAGTTAATACAGAGCGGACACAAATATATTACAGAAATCACTAAAATAGTTTTGGTGTTTAAAGGGCCATAACTCCAAAAGTAGGCTCCCTTGGCAAAGTATATGAAAGAAAAGAAGGGCAGTTTTCAGTTTCTGCTGAAATGATTAACAGCTTATGTATAAGCCTGCCCCGAAAAAAGTGTGCGGGCTGGACAAGACCGAAATAGTGTTGACTGGGCTGTTTAACTCCAGTTCAAACCAAAATTACGTTAGTACAAAGTTCTCATGCCTGAAGTATGATTTACAATTGTACGTACATGGAACCTGACAAAACCTACAATACTACAATATATGTGCGACCAGCAAAGACTCCGGTCAGTCTGTGCATCAACCCACTATATAAAGCAAGCTTCTTGCATACTGTACGATCAGCGAAGGGTCTGATCAGAATGTGCTGTTGCAGTCGCACTGTTTATCCCGCTTTGGACAGCCTGGCTATCGAAGGTATATACAATCAGCGAATGCTCTTATCAGAATGTGCAGTTGTGCAGACTGACCCGAATCTTCGCTCGTTAAACCCAGAGATTATTGGAGGTAAATACGATTAGCAAAGGCTCTGATCAGGCTAGAGATGTGCAGGTTCAGAGTGTGCAGGCTGATCCGTCTCTTCGTACAAGTTTTGTTATAGGTTTTGCCATGCACAGACTCATGCCTGATCTGTTTGTGCAGACCTTAACGCTTAGCACTCTGGGTAAAATTTTCAACAGACATTTTGGAATATTTTTCTCATTCTTCCAAGAAAACAGGATTTGACATTTAATGCAAATTGTCTCTGAACATTGCATGAAATGTCAAATCCCATTTTCTATTGCATGAAATGTCAAATCCCATTTTCTATTGCATGAAATGTCAAATCCTGTTTTCTTGGTAATAAAAAAAAAAAAATATTGAATTTGCCGTCTGCTGAATTAGCCCAGAGAGTGGTAATCCAAAAGCTGCATTTTCAATACTCGCGAGCACCAAGTGTTGTGTCATTGAGCAAGCCACTTTATCCTAATAACTTAGTATTGGTTTCTACCAAGGAAAGACTCTGCCTAGAATGTCCGCGAGGGCATATGACAATATAGACAAAATAAATATCGTTTTGAAGATGCTTTCCCATCGATGCCAGGTTTATACATGCATCTCTTTTACTCGTTAAATAAATTACGGTCTTAGTTTTGCACATCGACTGTTGATCACACAAAACCAAAGAACACTTTACATGGAAACAAAAGTTCTGAAGATTGCTATGTAAAGCCAATAAATATAATGTTATTAATGTTTAAATCCACCTTCACAACTAAGGCAGCAACACCATCCAGATTCAATGTCGCCTATGAATCTGCTAGGAGTTGCCTGCTCAAACAACTTACACATCTGCCTTTAACATTGGTATGCAAGGAAAACACATAACTAGTTCTTGGAAATTTGAAACCATATAATTGAAAATTTTTAAACATACAAAATCATATAACGTGATTATATGAGAACACTAAAACACACGGTTCATGAAATGTAAAGGAAACAAAGTTCCTTTACTGCTTAGAAAATTTTCAATAATATACCTCCTTTCACGGAAACATTGCTCCCATAAGGGAGTCCATTGCGTTTTGTATATCACTGAGGTATAGGAATTGCACCATGAAGAAATTTCTTATTCAGTCACTGAAGTCATCAAGGAAAGCAGTTCATGCTAACCCATCTCTTCGAGAGAGTCCAAGAGAGAGCACTATCTCCAACCTTAGGGAGTCTATTTCTCATGATAACACTGTTATATCCAGCTCGAATAAGGAGTCCATTAAGGCACTATAGTCTATATCCAATATTATGATGTCTATGGCACATTAAAACACTAATATCATTAAGGCACTTGTGAATGTTTGGATATAACAAATAATCACTGTAAATCACTGAGAGTATATAGGTGCAGGCATTGAAAGACACAAGGCATCTCTAAAACAAGAGTTCATGCACATTTACTGGTAAGCATTTAATAGAAAGCACTGAAAAGGGAAAAATTTAAGCATAAAAATCCAATATATGGTTTCTGACTAAACTACATTTCCTACAAACTACTATATACATAGGGAATGGGCGGGCGGGTAAAATTTCGATAATGGCGACTGCACTCAATGAAAAATTTTTTGAAAGTGATGCGCACTCTGGAATGACTGTCTGCGCGTGGGTATACTGTAACCTCATTGGTTGACCAAAAGATAAACAAGAATCTGATTGGTTCTGCATACCAATATCTGTTATTCCAAATTCATAAACAAACTATGGCTCGTTGATTGGATGGCCAAGTCACGCGACATAATCTTGCCAAATGCGAGAAAAAGAATTTATATTTATTATACCTACATCTTGATTAATTACAAAATCCTTTATGTAAAAAATATCTGCTGCATAAAATGCAACTTCTGTGTCAGTGAGTTACGATCAATGGTAATCGGAAAGAAAGTATCAGGAAAAAAAGTATCGGAAAAAAAGTATCACTTTTGAGTAGGAAAAAAAGTATCCGGAAAAAAAGTATCAGTTTTAACCAGATTCGCCTCTGATGTTACAATGAGATGATGATTAGGATCCTTTTGTATGTTTACTAGTACTTTTCAGTTTAATAATAAATTTTGCAACCTATCTCTGTAATCCTTACCTTATAAAAGGGCTTGAGATGTCATTTCATCTCAATGTTTCGTAAAAGACTCACAAGTTAGAAGCAACTATCCAAAATGACCTATATAGTGTAGACAGGGATGTAAAAAGAGAAATTCCTCATTTGAGCTAAGTGTGCAAGTCGGATCTCCATGCTCATGAACCCTATTTGGGTTTCATTGGGTGGCAGGGCTTGGGATGTCATTTCATATCAATGTTGGGTAAAAGTCCCACAAGCTGGAAGCAACTCTCCAAAAGAACCTATATAGTGTAGACAGGGATGTTAGACCTCCAATTAAACAAGCTAAAGTCCATGCTCATGAACCCTATTTGGGTTTCATTGGGCGGCAGGGCTTGAGATGATATTTCATCTCAATGTCGGGTAACAGTCCCACAAATTAGTAGCAACGTCTCCGAAATGACCTATATAGTGTAGACAGGGATGTTAAACCTCCAATTAACGTAATGATGTAATAAAGACATGTGTGAACAATGTGTTTTTAATTGCAATATATCAATACAACATTATCATAGATTTGATGCTGAAGTCTACTTTTCTGGTTTAGTAAAAAGAGAAATTCCTCATTTTGAGCTATCTCTCTTTTCACCATTCACCACAATACCTTACTAACCTAAGCATTTTGTGCCTCCATGCAAATGAAAGTGACCGCACAAAGTATTTGTCCAAAATGACCTAAATAGTGTTGAGAGGGCCTTTAAACCTCATGATTGGAAAACACGCCTATATTAGTTTGACCCCCTTGAACCCCACTTTTATATAGTAAAACTGGGGTTTACAGGGGTATACTTTATGTTTTTTTTATTTCTGCTCTAAAATATAGATTGTGGGTACTCGTTAGAAACGCCTCAATGAGGTGGTTCTAATAAGTATCCTCAATCTATATTTTCGTTTTTTCGACGATCAAGTTTACAATGTATTTGTATAGTCATGTTTTCGTAATGTGTTCAAAGTGTTCAAATGAGCACTAGATTTTTATTGTATTCTTGCACTTATTCACTCATTGATTTCATAGTGTTTGTTAATGCGTATGTTGTGTCCCACTCCTTCAAGGAATTCTGGAAGAGTTTTATTGCCGCTATTGTACTGCTCACAAAGAGTTCTTAGACGATGCTGCAAGCGTTCAAGTCCTTTTTTAACACGCCTTTTGGGAGGATTTCCAACAGCATCCTGTTGGATCACTGTCCTGACGGTAGCATTTTCCTTTTGGAACCACTGGATTAGTTTCCAAACTGATGGATGGTAGTGTCCAACAAGATTAAGAAATTTATTATTCCATCCTTCACACACATTATTTGTCCTTGGACTGTCGTTCAGTGTAGCCTCATGGACACTCCAGACTACAGGTGGGTAGAGCGGTTGAACATGTCGCACACGAATAATATTGTTGTCACCTGGAAGTAACCTGAATGTACCACTAACATATGTTTTGTCGAAGTATGCCACAAGGTCTGTAGCTTCAGCCGGAGCAAATGTCTTTAAATACTCTATTCCTTGTTGAACATCAGCATGTGGCAGAAAAGCTAATCCATCAAGCATGCCACAAAACTGTCTGAAATCTTCATTGGACTTATAATGTTGAGCTAGTCCAAGGCTTTGAATCTTTCTCCAGGTACTTTGTGTTAAATGGTAGAAGCACCCCTTGCTGTTAACATCGCGACCAAACACACCTGCTACAGCACGCAGTACAGCTTCCTCAAAGTCTGTGATAATTGTCTGAACGTTCATGACTAATCCAATGGCTTCACATTTATCAACTATTGCCTGTAACAACTCATCATAGGCAGCGCGAGTTTTGTGTTGTAAGAGCGCATAAACACATGTCACAGACGTTTCTCCGAAAGGAACTCGAAGAACATAAAGTTGGGAGAATAGTTTAGGTGCCATGGCAAAGTTTCCGTCCATGAAAACAGTATCAGCTGCAGATAGTCGGCGTAGGTCAGCCTCTGTAGCAAAGGCTATAACTCGGGAATTGCTGTCAGGACCATTGTCATACAGAAGGATGGGTTCTTGGTTGACACCGGCAGTTGTTGTCCATTCGTCTGGAATGACAAATTCTGACAGATTCTGTGGAACAGGAGGTGTACGACGCTGGTAACGTAAACTACGTTTCACGTTTTCCTCAGTTGGTAAGAATGATAGAACCTCAGGCGGCATCTGGGAAACTGTTTGGGCAAAGATCTGGGATGGTTTGTCTAAGGAAGAAGCAGCTTGGTCACGCATGTTTTTTCTATGTTTAACATATACCACATCTGTCTCATCCGCTTGATGGTTGTGTGGCTGCCCAGGAACTGGATTTGTGTGGTCTTGTGCAGTACTCAAAGTAGCACGGCACCCTAAGCTAGTTTTCTTGGAACACTTCCACCACACTTTTGTCTTTCTAGTATAGGCCTTGGTATACATAAAACCCTCAAAACATAACTTAAGTCCACCTTTAGAAGTTGTAATTAACTCCATTTTTTCTTATATAGATAAGCACATATGAAAAAATTGCACACAATATACTGATAGAAAATTAACTTTTTCAGCTTATATACATGTATTAACAATTTACATATGTTAATTTCTACCAATGGGATTATACTTTATCCAAAATTTACAAATTGTGATTTTTGTGATAAACATGCAAATTATCAATCAAAAATAAAAATCAGAAATAAAATCATTTTAACAAAATATGAATGTTTGCACTTACTTGATCAAAGGGTACTTTAAAGACCATTTAAGATTATGTCTGCATATAATTGTTTTGTTTAGCAATGATAATTTCAAACAAACTCATTAAAGTCAATAATAAATTAACAAAACAATCAACAAACAGTAAACAATTTAATTACCATTGACCTTTACCATCAATCAGGATTAACATGATTATGATTGGTACCAAAGTTTGGTACTGAATTATCAAAGTGCAATTAAAAACCTTACCATCAGTCAGGATTAACACTGAATTTTGGTACTGAATGATCAAAATGCAATTAAAGATTAATTAGGATGACATTACATAGCCTTTTATCTATCCTTTGTACATGAAACTGAGACTTATTTTTTTTCCTGATACTTTTTTTCCGGATTCTTTTTTTCCGATACTTTTTTTCCGGATACTTTTTTTCCTGATACTTTCTTTCCTACATTCACGATCAATTCCCAAATGTAAGCTATATGCAAAACAAAAGTAGCTCCAAAATGTACGCACTGCCCATTCGATTGGACAGTCAGGTCATGTGAAATCATGTAAGAAAACAATAATAAATAAACGCAAACAAGCACCATTTTTTACTGCAAGTTTCAAATGGTAGATGCTCCCGCAATGACCAGATACTTTAGAAAATTATCGTTTAACTTTTTAACAAAAGAATGCTAGCTGGAAACCAGCTGGAAACTGACTTCCAGTTGATCACCCCTTGTGGTGGGGTGATGAAAACAGATGCTTGTTCGGTGGATTTAAAAACAGATTAACAGGTAATCTGTATAATACTGTAAGAGAATAACATAACATAATATTTATTTGTACCCTAGCTGATAAATGCTGGTCAATGTGTTTTACTGTTTTAAGGGAGCTAACTGCAATTGACTATTTAAAGGGAGTTAACAGCAATTGCTCATGCGAAATGGGATGGGGCACAGCATTTTTTATGAATCCTTCTAATAAAGAGGCCGCATGCTTTAATAATAAACGGTTGACCAGTACACTGAGCACCCTTCTGCCAGAAACTTGTAACTGCCAATCTTGAAGTAGTGGAAGGAGTGAATGACTATAGCAAGTACATGTATTTCATGATAAATTGCTACAATCTGTGGGGATAGAATACGTGATCAGGTTTTGCATTCGATTCTGGCCGATGCATTAACATTCTTTCCAATAAAGTCAGTGCCAACAACTTATAGCTCGAGACATATCATATTTGCATGAGGGTAAAAAAAAAAAAAGAGCATTCCAGAGAGAGAGAGAGAGTTTGCAAAACTTATAAGATTCTGGTTCATCCATTTTAGGTACATCCGGCTATGAGATTTAGATAATTCTAGAGAAAAATGGCTAAACTGTTTTTGCAAACAGTGAAGACCCTGATCAGATGCTGCGTTCTGTCATCTCGATATGACTGACTTTGTCATCAGCAGAACTTGTTCAGTTTTGATCGGATCTTCCTGAAACTTGAAGATACGGGGAGCATGGATGAAATCTTGGATGAGTTCAAAAACTGTCCAGATCGGAATTTTAATCTTAGAGTTACATCCCCTTGATTACTAAAAAGTCTCTGTTTAATTGTCATCAGCATACACTGTCTCATTCAGTTTTGATCAGATCTTCCTGAAGCTTGCAGATAAGGTGAACATAGGCAGAATCTCAAACAAGTTCGAAACCTGGCCAGATCTCATCATTTGTCTAAGAGTTACGTCCCCTTGATTGTTGAAAAAAGCTTATACATGTATTTGACTTTTTCATCAGCATATCTCATTCAGTTTTGATTTGATCATCCTGGAACTTGCAGATAAGGTGGACATGGATGAAGTCTTGGACAAATTCGAAAATTGTCCAGATCAGGGTATTTATTTTATAGTTATGACCCCTTGATTCCTGAATATGCCTATTTTCTACCTTGTTTTCAATATAACTCTTTCAGTTTTTATCAGGTCTTCCTGAATCTTACACATAAGATTGGGTTGAAACTTTAGTGGACAGTTAGTAGACCATGAGGTGATAAAGTGCATATTGTTTAGAGGTCAAAGTACACAAAAAATTAGAGTTATCACTACATGTATTTATATCACTGCATGAATTTATTAAAGATTTTTCAGACATGAATTTGTTTCCAGATAACTCCTCCTACAGTTTTCGTCGGATTGTGTTGAAGCTTGGTGGATAGTTAGACCATAGGATGATACAGGGCTTATTATTTTAAGGCTACAGTACACCAAGTTTTGAAAGAGTTAACACAATTTTTTAAAAGATTTTACAGACATGGCTTGGTTTCCGGATAACTTTTCCTACAGTTTTCATTTTAGTGGACAGAAAGTCTAAGAGATAGCACAGCACATATTGTTTTTAGGTTACAGTATACCAAGTTTTAGAAGTCATTTATACTCTTTACAGATTGTTCAGATATGACTTTATTTCCAGCTAATTCCTCCTATAGTTTATATCTGATTATTTCGAGGTTACAGTACACCAAATTTTGATAGAATTATTATTCTTTAAATACATGTAGTTTACACACGACTTCATTTTCAGCCAAATTCCTTCTACAGTTTTCATCTATCAAGCTTAAGGGGGTGTATTAAGAG
Organism: Anodontia alba; assembly: GCA_964016985.1. Lineage (NCBI taxonomy): Eukaryota > Metazoa > Mollusca > Bivalvia > Lucinida > Lucinidae > Anodontia > Anodontia alba. The sequence goes on from OZ024824.1 coordinate 52,462,830, forward strand.
TTAAATCCTCCAGATTAATGAATGTTGTAGTCATTGAGTGACCTTGACCTACTTTCAGCACAGGTGAGCATTAGAGACCATCCTGGTCCTCTTGTTACAATACATGTTTGTGATGTTTCACAAAGGGGTCTAGTTGTGTCTGCCCCAATTCGGTTCAGGTCTGTCAACAAATATGGCTGCCATCGGCCATCTTGCATTTTTCCTGTCATTGTATACAGTCGAAGAATTTTGTCAAAACTTCGCTTATGGATTCTTCTCATCCCCTTGATGGGTTTCCCAAGAAACAATTCCAGTCTGTCAGCTGATATGGCCCCCAAACATTCATCTTAGAAATTGCGACTTCCCCTTTACTTTGCACTATATCAATATCACACCCTACCACTACCACTACCAAACCCTACCCCTACTGCTATCCGAATTCTTACCCTACCCTTCCCTTCTGTCCTGGCCTATATCCTGGCTTGGACTGATAGGTAGAGGTAGCAGAAGGGAGGGTAGGGTAGGCTAGAAGGGGGCATACATCACAGGGAAGAGCAAGTCATCTCAAAATATAGCTATATCAAAATCAACCTCTTTTCACTTGCCTCACTTTTCAAATATGTAAAAGAAAAATACAGTAGAGTGATGTTTCCTAGGAAACTCTGGTTAAACTGATGTTAGCATAATGTTCGATGTTGTGCACTTTGCCTCGGACCTGTTTAAACAGGTTTTGTCTGGTCCGCAGCTTTGCATACCTGATGAAAAAAAAAAATGCATAAAATGCTTAAGGTCGTTTCATAGGTAACACCTATTTATTTCATATTACCCTTTGAGATATATTGAAGATAATTGGTAGTATAGTATTAATGATCTATGATAGAAATGTCCATTGTGTTGAGAAGGGGTCCTAAATCGTATTTGACTAAATACCATATATACAGTATTCTTGCATATATCTGGCTGATATACGAGTATTTGCAGAATGTACTTGAGGATTAGAGGGTGTGTTGTATTTCTAGTGATATTTCTGTGCATGTATAATCTTCTGAAGGCCATCATTGGCTTTAGGTTGGAGGGATCTGCCATTTCTTCTGATGGCTCTTTTTGTAAATTGTATTAAAGATTAATGGGACAAACATGATCTAAGTAACAAAACAGTTGCAGCAGATTAGGTATAAGATACACTTCTACTTTTTGTTGGTCTGTCATTACTGACAATGACCAATCCTAATCAACTGTGTGATGTGTTATTATTTGTGTGTTCTAAGATGGCTGATGAGACCAATTTTAGCTCTAAACTGCCTGTTGCAGATAGAACAAGAGAGGTCTGAGGAAGAAAGCTCTGTTGGTGATGCCTTAGCTCTGGCTTTCTGCAGTGCACGTTTCTGCTCGGCTTCGCTTATTCTTTTTGCTTCGTATTCACCAGCTCCCCTTTTTATGAGGCCTCGCCACTTTGTATGATCCTGTGCAATCTGTTCCCATGACTCTGTTGGTGTGTTGAAGTCTTTAAGGTAGGCTTTGAGGGTGTCTTTGTATCGCTTCTTCTGACCACCATGGGAGCGTTTTCCTATTTGAAGTTCTCCATAGAGGATTTTCTTTGGCAAACGTTCATCAGGCATTCTGGTAACATGGCCTGTCCACCTTAACTGTGCCAGTTTCAGAAGAGTATGTACACTCTGCATCCCTGCCCTTTTCAGGACTTCTGTGTCTGGAATCCTATCTTGCCACTTGATCTTTAGAAGTTTTCTAAGACAGCTTGTATGGAAGTGGTTCAGTCTTTTGGCATGCTGTTGGTAAACTGTCCAAGTTTCACATGCGTATAATAGTGTTGGCAGCACTACCGATCTATATACTTTCAGCTTTGTGTCAAGTCTGATTCCACTTCGGTCCCAAACACTTCCACGTAGCCGGCCAAATGCTGCACTAGCTTTGGCAATTCTAGCATTGACTTCATCATCAATGTGCACAACTCTAGACAATGTGCTTCCAAGGTAGGTGAACTTGTCTACCACTTGCAGTTGTTGACCTTTCACTGTGATGGTAGGCTCCTTGTAAGGCTTTCCAGGTGCTGGCTGATATACTACCTCAGTCTTTTTGATGCTGATTGTGAGATCATAGCTGTCACATGAATCAGATACTTGATCCACACCTTTTTGCATTTTTATACGCCCGTTTGAAAAACGGGACGTATTATGTTACGGGGTATGGCGTCCGTCCGTCCGTCTGTCCATCCGTCCGTAAACTTATTCGTTTCCGGCTAACTCCTCCTACAGTTTACATCCGATCAAGCTGAAACTTGGTATATAGTTAGACCATGATGTGGTGCAGCGCATATTATTTGGGGGTTACAGTCTACCAAATGTTTGCAGAGATATGCCCCTTAGAAAATTTCTGTAAACTTTTCATTTCCGATTAACTCCTCCTACATTTTACATCCGATCAAGCTGAAACTTCATATATAGTTAAACCATGATGTGGAGCAGCGCATATTATTTCAAGGTTACAGTCCACCAAATATTAGCAGAGTTATGCCCCTTTGAAAATTTCAATAGACTTTTCGTTTCCGGCTAACTCCTCCTACAGTTTACATCCGATCAAGCTGAAACTTGGTGTATAGTTAGACCATGATGTGGTGCAGTGCATATTGTTTCGGGGTTACAGTCCACCAAATGCTTGCAGAGTTATGCCCCTTAGAAAATTTCTGTAAACTTTTCATTTCCGGTTAACTCCTCCTACATTTTACATCCGATCAAGCTGAAACTTCATGTATAGTTAGACCATGATGTGGAGCAGCGCATATTATTTCGAGGTTACAGTCCACCAAATATTAGCAGAGTTATGCCTCTTTGAAAATTTCAGTAGAATTTTCGTTTCCGGCTAACTCCTCCTACAGTTTACATCCAATCAAGCTGAAACTTCATGTATAGTTAGACCATGATGTGGAGCAGCGCATATTATTTCGAGGTTACAGTCCACCAAATATTAGCAGAGTTATACCCCTTTGAAAATTTCGATTGATTTTTAGTTTATGGCTAAATCCTCCTACAGTTTACATCCAATCAAGCTGAAACTTCATGTACAGTTAGACCATGATGTGGAGCAGCGCGTAATGTTTCGAGGTTACAGTCCACCAAATATTAGCAGAGTTAAACCCCTTCGAAAATGTCTATTAATTTTTTTGTTCCGGCTAAATCCTCCTACAGTTTATATCCAATCAGGCTGAAACTTGATTTGTAGTAAGACCATGATGTGGAGCAGCGCATATTGTTTCAAGGTTGCAGTCCACCAAATATTAGCAGAGTTAAACCCCTTTGAAAATTTCTATTAATTTTTTGTTTCCGGCTAAATCCTCCTACAGTTTACATCCGATCAAGCTGAAACTTCATAAATACTTACACGATGATGTGGAGCAGCACATATTATTTTTAGGTTACAGTGCACCAAATATATGCAGATTTATGCCCCTTTGAAAGTTTTTGTAAACTTTTCACAGCATATTGTTTAGAGGTAATAGTGTGCCAAAGGCTCATATGAGCTTATAATATAGCCATATGCTTCTGTGGTTTGTCCTCCGTCAGAAAGCACTTCTCCCTAGAAGCAGCAAACCTCCCTTAATTTCTTGGCCAGCTTGGACCCTTAGGTTACAGTTCACCAAATATCAGCAGAGATTATGCCCCAGTGAATTTTAAAAAAAAATTTTTTTTTTTTTGTAATTCCACTTACAGTTTATATCCGGAGCACTGAATTATACAGGAGCCAGTTAATGTACTGCATCTTATTACTTGCCACGGGCGTATAATGCCCCGCTTGGCGGAGCTCTTGTCTCTTCTGTTGGAGCACCCTTTGCCATGTCATCAGCAGAGAGGAACTCGTCTAGCACCTCTGTCTGCACCTTAGATTTAACTTGCAACCTTCTTAGGTTGAAAAGTTTCCCATCAAAGCGATACCTAATAGGTATACCATTGTCACCATCCTGGAAAGCATCTGTAAGCATGGCAGAAAACATCATGCTGAACAGTGTTGAAGCTAGTACATACCCTTGCTTAACTCCATTTGTCACAGGAAATGGATCAGAAAACTCGCCATCATTTTGGACCCTTGCAAGCATACCATCATGGAACTGCCGCACCATTGCTATGAATTTGGCAGGACAACCAAACTTTGCCATAATTTTCCAAAGTCCCTCATGACTGACTGTGTCAAATGCTTTGGTAAGGTCGACAAAGGTCATGTAGAGGTCCACATTCTGTTCCTGGCATTTTTCTTGAAGCTGTCGTGCTGTAAAGATCATGTCTATTGTTCCTCTGTTTTTCCTGAATCCACACTGGCTTTCTAGTAGAAGCCCTGACCGTTCAATCGGTTCAGTAGGACCCTAGCAAGGATCTTTCCAGCAATTGACAATAAAGAGATGCCTCGATGATTGTCACAGACTTGAGGATTCCCTTTCCTTTTGAATAGGTGGATAATTGTTGCATCCTTGAATTCTTGAGGGATGGCTTCTTTTCTCCACATAATGTGAAATAACTCTGTCAGTTTCTCTGCAACTGGAGGACCTCCTGCTTTGTAGATCTCTGCAGGTATTGCATCTGATCCTGGAGCCTTGCCAGATGACAGGAGTTTTATTGCTTTCACTGTTTCAGAGAAGGTTGGGAGCTCATCTAGCAGCGGATTACATTCCACCTGTGGTAGTCTGTTGATGGCTTCATCATTGATAGATGATGGCCGATTAAGGACACCATCAAAGTGTTCAGCCCATTTTTTCAAGATAGCTTCTTTGTCAGTCAGAAGACTAGTTCCATCTGCACTAAGGAGTGGGGTGGTTCCTGAGCTCTGGGGACCATATACTGTCTTGAGTGCATCAAAGAACTTTTTCATGTCCTTTCTGTCTGCAAAGGACTGGATTTCATCAGCCTTTTTTCTCAGCCAGGAGTCTTGCATGTCTCTGAACCTCATCTGAACTGTCTTGCATATGTTTGAATAGGCAGTCTTGCTAGATACTGAGCTGGTATTTCTAAGGTAAGCCTTGTGTTTTTGGTGTTTCTCTTCAAGGAGTCCCTGAATTTCTTTGTCATTCTCATCAAACCAATCTTGGTGTTTGTGAGATACTGGTCCTAGGGAATCCATTCCTGAAGAGTGAACGGTGTCTCTGAAGACTGTCCAGCTCTCATCTATATCTTCTGAACTGTGTTCCAGTGCATCTAAACGGATGCAGAGATTATTGACAAATGCTTGCCTCTTGCTGTCTTGTTTCAGCTTGGAGACATCTAATTTCTTTGGCATCTTCTTGCCTTGTGGTCGTCATACAGGCTGAATGCGCAGGTTGAGTTTGCTGACAACAAGCCTGTGATCTGTCCAACAGTCTGCACCACACATAGTTTTAGTCACTCTGACATCCTGTCTGTCCTTCCTTCACACTATGACATAGTCAATGAGATGCCAGTGTTTGGAGCGAGGGTGCATCCATGTTGTCTTTCTGTGAGTTGGTAGATGGAAGACTGTTGGTGATCAGTAATTCATGCTCTGCACACTTCCTTAAAAGGAGGAGTCCATTGCTGTTGCACTTCCCTACACCTTCAGATCCAATCACTCCTTCCCAGGTCTGGTAGTCTGTGCCCACTCTGGCATTGGTCCCCGAGGAGGATGAGTTTGTCTGTCCGGGGTGCTGCAGAAATCACAGAATCCAAATCATCATAGAACTTGTCTTTAACTTCATCTGGGTTGGTCATTGTGGGTGCATAGGCACTTACAATTGTTGCATGCCTCTTGCCAGATAAGGGAGGTCTCAGCATCATCAGGCGGTCAGTTATGCCTTTGGGAAGTCCTGAGGGCTTGCTGACTTGATGGCGAATCCTACTCCTGCTTCACGCCGCTCTTCTTTCTTGCGTCCACTCCAGAAGAAAGTGTAGCTAGCACCAACTTCTTTTAAAAGCCCTTCTTCTGCAAGGCGAGTCTCACTCAGAGCTGCAGTCTCGACTTTGTATCGGTCAAGTTCTCTACCAACTAGAGCTGTTAAAACTTGGTACACACTTGGACAGTGGTAGGAAATCATTACTAAAATCATGATGCTGCTCCTTACTTGTTCCTTTATTTCAGTATCTCCGATGTCTAGAGAGTTGAAACTTGGTACACACTTGGACTGTGGGTGGACGTATCCTGTATACGGAAATCATTATGCTGCCCCTTATTTATTCCTTTATTTCCCCAATTTTCTTTCTCTCTAATATTCACACTTCAGATGACAATTTTTGTTATACTTTTCTCAGAAACTGTGAAGCCTAGAGAGTTGAAACTTAGTACACATTTGGACAGTGGGTGAATGTACCGGTATTGTATCATGTATACTGAAACCATGATGCTGCTGCTTGTTTGTTGCTTTATTTCTCCATTTTTCTCTCTTCAATTTTCAAACATTTAAAATTTCCATCACACTTTTGTCAGGACCTGTGGGAACTTGGTGCACATGTGAACAGTGGGTTTGTGTATACCAGAATCTGGCTGTTGTTCCTTATTCATTCCTTTATAGCTTCATTAGCTCACCTGAGCCAAAGGCTCAGGATGAGCTATTGTGATAACTCCCCATATGTTGTCTGTCATCCATCCATCTCTCTGTCCACACCTTTGAACAACTCCTCTGCAACATCTAGGCCAATTTTCTTCAAACTTCATGTGGAGTCTTCCGTTTAAGGGGTATTGAAAGTTAGCACAAATGGTCATGTTCTGTTAAATAAGATGGCCGCTATGCCCATATATGAGAAAAACACTTAAAAATCTTCTCCAGAACCAAGAAAGTTTTGAGGCTGAATCTTGGTATGGGGACTCAAGGTCTGACAAGTTTGTTCAAATGATGACCCAAGGTTGACCATTGACCTTTTTACGGCACGGTCAAATTTGCATCCCTATGCATTTGTATGGGGAAAATATTGAAAAATCATTTTCTCAAAATGTATTAAAGACTAATGGCTGAACCTTACAATGAATGATCAAAGTTGCAAACCTTTTAGATACAATCAAAATTTTGTCCCCCAGGGTTATTTGCCCTTGCTCCTGGGTTATATACATGTATAAAATTGCATTATCTTTAAAAGTTTTCTTCTCCGAGACAGCTGGACCAATTTTCTTCAAACTTCGTGTGGAACCTTCTGTTTAAGGGGGATTGAAAATTTTTATACCATTGGTCACGGACCATTAAGTAAGATGGTCACTATCAAAACACTTTAAAATCTTCTTCTCCAGAAACAAGAAAACTTTGAGGCTGAATCTTGGTATATAGTATTGGGGACTCAACGTCTACTAAGTTTGTTCAAATGATGATCCTAGGATGACCTTTGAACTTTTTACAGCAAGGTCAAATTTGTGTTCCCATACTTTTGTTATGGGGAAAATGTTGAAAAATCATTTTCTCAAAATGTATTAGACTAATGGCTGAAATTTACAATGTATGATTAAAGTAGCAAAACATTTTAGTTACAATCAAAATCTTGTTCTCCACAAGTTATCTGCCCTTGCCCCTGGGCACCATTAAACGAGATGGCCGCCATGCCCATATATGGTAAAAAAAACAAAAACACTTAAAAAATCTTCAATCCAGAACCAAGAAAGCTTTGAGGCTGAATCTTTGTATATAGCATTGGGGACTCAAAGTCTACCAAGTTTGTTCAAAAGAAGATCCTAGGATGATCTTTGACCTTTCTATGGCCAGGTCAGATTTGGGTCTCCTTACAAATTTTTGAAAAGTCATTTTCTCAAAATGTATTAAAGACTAATGGCTGAAATTTACAATGTATGACTAAAGTAGTAAAACTTTTTAGTTACAATCAAAATTTTGTTCCCCTTGAGTTATCTGCCCTTGCCCCTGGGCTATATACAGGTATAAAATTGTGTAAATTTTAAATGTCTTCTCTGAAACAGCTTGACAAATTTTCACCAGATTTCACATAGGGCCTTCTGTCAAAAGGATCAAGTAGTAAAATTAAATTTTTAAAAATGTAAAATTGATTTTAATGAGCATAAAAAGGTAAGAGAAAAGTCCAGGGAGTGCCACAATCACAAATTGCAGCCCTTCCCAGACACCAAGAGGAAGAGAAAACAGACAAAACCAAACAAGCGCAAATCGAACAAATGAATGAAAAGCACCAAGATTAGCTCTCTCTTCCCCAAGTGAGGTAATCGCAATGCTAAAAGGACTGAAAAACACAAGAACAAAATGACACAAGGTAAGACATAAAACAAATCCCCTCGTAGAATAAACCACAAAGCAACAAAGGGTAAGACTAACACCGGGACCACCACCTTAGAACGGTCAGTAGAATAAACCATCAGGGGATTTAAAGCACTTTTACAGCTAGCTAACTTCACCCTGGGTCCCGATGCTACTCTTAATACAGAAATACATAAAAATTTGGTTTGCATAAAGGCTCCCAACTCATTCAATATATTTACCTACCATATATTCTACTTATTGCTAATTCCTGTCAGCTCCTGATAGAAATTAGGTGTGATCAGAGGTTCTCTTCTCTATTGGAAGAACATAGAAATGATCTTCATGCAAATAGTGATAGCTTAGATCACTTACGGTCACGTAAATTACCCAGTTTTTTCCCTTATATATATTATATATATATAGGAATGCAGGGAGGGAGGATGGGAACCTCCCAGTAGAATATATGGTAAGTATACTCATTAAAAGCAATTTTACATTTTTAAAAATTTAATTTTAATGGTTTGCATACCAACCATATATTCTACTTATTGCTAGAATCATCAACATGGAGGGAGGATTCTTCCAACTCTGATCATACCCATTGTAGACTTCCAGGAATAAATAAAGATCACAGAAGGTTCATAATATATAATATTTGGTGAAGATCTCGTGTATGGAAGAGATACTAGATTATAGAGTTTGACTCTCCTAATATCTTCTAGTTCCTTCCTGGAAGTATTGTCCATATATTAAACATCTAATTACCTTTAGAGATCAGGTTGTAGGTATTAAATAGTTCTTGTTCAGTTGCTAGTTTTCATCTTGTTATGGAGCCAGATTCTCGGCTTCCACCCCCTCACCCCCCCCCCCCCCCCCTACCAACAACTTTTTGGGCCACAACAGGGCCCAAGAGATGAAGATTTGCCTTTTTATTCTGAAAATTTCTTAGACTCTAGCAAAGGTTAAAGTACTGGACCAGACAGCTGCCTTAATTACTTCATCCAGAGGTATGAAGTTAAAGTAAGCCCAAGAGGAAGAGAGAGCTCTTAACTCGTGTGCTCTGGTTTTAAGATGAGGCAGTTGTCTCTTAGAAATGGACTGATAAGCCATTTTAATGGCAAATTTTACCCAATTAGAAATTGTAGACATCTTAATGTCATGATTTCCTTTAGTGGGTATGAAATCTAGTTGTGGAACCCCTTATAGATTTTATCCTTTTGAGATAGATTTTGATAGCTCTAACTGGACAAAGAAGGCAGTTAAATTCTTGTCTCTAACATATATTTAAAATTGTAATAGATTCAGGAGCTTTATCAGGAAGTTGGTTCTTCACTAAAAAGCCTACTTGAGTTCTAAGAATCAGAGAACCATCAACAGAACTAAATCTGAAATGTTCCTCATCAATAGCAAAAGCATGAATTTCACTGACACGTCTGGCTGTAGCCATAGTAAGTAGGAAAGATGTCTTTAAAGATAAGTGAAACAGAGATGACTTGTTCATAGGTTTGAATGGATCTTTGCATAAGTATGTGAGAACAAAAGCTAGATCCCATTTTGGGGCAAGTGATAGGTCTTTGCATTTGAAATGACTTTATAAGTTCTGAAATGATAGGATGTTTTCCTATATTCATTTTGGACCTGATCATAGATCTGTAACCTTTGATTGTGCTAACTTGACAGTTTTTATCTCTAAAAAGATATATCAAGAAGTCAGCAATTACATTTGGAGAGGCCTTGATAGGATCAATTTTCCTCTGATTTGCCCAACTGGTAAACACTTTCCACTTTGCCTCATAGACCTTTCTCATGGAAGCTCTTCTAGCTTCAGAGACATGGTCTGCAACTTCCTTTGAAAACTTTCTATTTCTGATGGATTGTTTGATAATATCCATGTGTGAAGAGATAGAAGTTGGGGATTTTGATGCAGAAATCTTCCTTGTAATTGCTCCAGACAGTTTGGTATTACTGGAAGAGTTATAGGTGGAGATATTAACAGATTTAGCAGTTCTAGGAACTATGATCTGTTTGGCTATAGAGGTGTTATAAGTACTACTTTGCACTGTGATTGGTGATTTTTTTGAAGTATTGTGTGTTATCTTGATGTGGTGGTGAAGCGGAAGAATAGGAGGTCTCCATTGTGCTAGAAGAGACATTTGTAATGGTCTGAGATGAAGTCTCCCTAGAAAATGAATTTCTGAGATGGAATCAGGTCTGACTTCTCTTGATCGATTATCAGTTCCAGATTTACAATCAATTGAATGATTAAATGTCTGTGTTCCAATAGATGGTTTTGGTTTCTTGTTAACCAGTCGTCTAGGTAAGGAAAGAGAGTGATAGCTTTTCTGTGACGATGAGATGCTATTATTTTCACGCGATGAGTGAACACGTATGGGCTCATTGACAGACCAAATGGTAGAGCTCTGAATTGGATGATTTTGTCCTTCAGAGCAAAATAGAGATATTTGCGAGATGAAGGATGTAGTGGGACATGCAAATAAGCATCTGTCAGATCTAATGAAAATGTCCAATCTTTGGGGTGAATCAAATGTCTGACTTTTTTCTGAGTTTCCATTCTGAAGCTTTGTATTAGAAAAAAAATTGTTTTGAGTGGAAAGATCTATTATGAGCCTCATTTTTCCATTCTTTTTTGGGACAAGAAATATTCTTGAATATCCTGGAGATTCCGGAAGAATTTCATCCGCTGCCCTCTTTTTTAGGAGACTGTTCACCTCTTCTTCCAATTCTGGCCTTTTGGTTTAATGGAAGAAAATGGAGTCTTTTGAAAGAGGAGGTATTTCCTTGAACGGGATCTTGTATCCTCTTTCCACAATAGAGAAGGCCCATTTGTCGTTTGTGATTTCGTGCCAATTTGGAGCAAAGTGGGCAAACTGTCCTTCTACCAGAATCTGAGGTTGAGGACAGGGCAGTGGAGGTAGCGTATCAAAATTCCTTTTGAGAGGTTGAACCTCTTCTAGAGGGGCCATCCCTGTCTCTTCTGTCAGAATCCCTAGAGAAACCGCCTCTTGAGGGACCGTAGGTTTTCTTGGGATAAGAAGATTATGGTTTTTATCCTGAATTCTAGGATTCCGAGGTCTTGGATTAGGTTTCTTGAATTCAGGTTTTACACTTTTAGATGTAGATGCTTGAGGTTTATCATGAGAAGAAGAAGTGACTGTTTTGGAAATCAAATCGTTCTTCAGAGCTTCTGCATTCTCTTTGTAAATTTCATCTATTTGACCTCCAAAGAGTGAGTCTGAGATGAAAGGTGTTGACCTTATTTCATCTTAGCTATATCTGATAAAAACTTAGGAGGAGAATGAAAGGCAGCAAATCTTCTTGCTTGTTGCATCTATAACCTAACTCCCTCAGATCCAGAGAACATTCAACTCCTGAAAAAAGAAGTGGAATCCTTGCTGGAGAAACAAGCCATAGAACCAGTCTCTTCATTGCATCGGAAGAAAGGCTATTACAGCCGTCTTTTTCTGGTTTGCAAGAAGTCGGGAGGATGGAGACAAGTGATCGACCACTCCCGACTGAATTGCCATTTATCACTCTTCACTTCAAAATGGAACATTTGGACTCAGTGGGCCATTTCCCCTGGACTTGACCTATGTGTACTTTCACATCCTTATTCATTGCAAGTCAAGGAAATATTTGTGTTTCCATTTCATGGGGAAAACATATCAGTTTCGAGCTCTACCGTTCAGGCTTTTCCTGGCTCCTTTGGGGGGTGGTCGGGTGGTGCGAAGGTGCTGTGTATCTTACATCACTGGGGCGTCCAACTGATATTGGCTTACAGTTGGGCAAGGCCTGCTATCCTTGTAGTGGGTAAGGGTAGAGGGGGAATGTTTTTATTTCTTCTGTTTCTTCACTTTCATTCCTGTTCCTCTTTCTTCCCTGTCCCTCTCTTTCATCTCCTCTACTCTCTCTTCTATCTCTTTTCTCCCTTTCTCTGGGAGACGACACAAAATGACCCTCAAGGGTTGACATGTCGTTAAACCCCAACACAATCAATCCTGGCTCCTTACGCATTTTCCAGAGTAGTGAAAGCAGTGGTGAAATATTGCCACCTTATTGGGATGCGTCTACATGCCTATCTTGATGACTGGCTCCAACCATCTCGGTCTCAGTTCATTTCTCTGACTCACAGAGAACAATTACTACGAACGGTTTTGGCCCTGGGATTTGTTTCAGATTGGGACAAATTGGAGCTGGTTCCCAGTCAGATAATTTCCTTTCTGGGAGCTCATTTCAATTTAGAGAAGGGACTGATAGGCCCATCTTTAGACAGGATCACGAGATTGCAAACATTGATTCTGAAAATGTCAGCAACTCAGTCAGCATTTGCTCGACAAATCCATTCCCTTCTTGGACAAATGGAGTCTGTGGCTCAACTCTTACCAGATGGCAGAGCTCACAAATGTTTGCTACAACAGTGGTATGTCAAGGACTGTTAGTGTCAAATGGACCAGTCATGGGATCATCTTATTTCCCTGGGTCCTTGGTTCAGCCAAGCTGTCTCCCACTGGTTGAAAAAGGACTTCCTATATGGAATTGTGCCACTGACTCATCCTCCGCTAGACTTCTTTCTGTTCACGGATGCGAGTCTGGTGGGCTGGGGTGCTCATCTGGGCAATCTCTCAGCTTCTGGCCAATGGTCTGTCCATTGAAAGGATCATCACATCAATGTTTTAGAGCTCAGAGTAGTCTGGTTGGCTCTGAAATCCTTTCGCCAGGTAATTCAAGGCAGTCAGGTATTGCTGTCTACAGACAATACGACAGTGGCTGCCTTCCTGAACAAAGGAGGGGGGCTCATTCATTGATTCTGAAAATGTCAGCAACTCAGCATCTGCTCGACAGACCCATTCCCTTCTTGGACAAATGGAGTCTGTGGCTCAACTCTTACCAGATGGCAGAGCTCACAAGTGTTTGCTACAACAGTGGTATGTCAAGGACCGTTAGTGTCAAATGGACCAGTCATGGGATCATCTTATTTCCCTGGGTCCTTGGTTCAGCCAAGCTGTCTCCCACTGGTTGAAAAAAAACTTCCTATATGCAATTGTGCCACTGACTCATCCTCCACTAGACTTCTTTCTGTTCATGGATGTGAGTCTGGTGGGCTGGGGTGCTCATCTGGGCGATCTCTCAGCTTCTGGCCAATGGTCTGTCCATTGAAAGGATCATCACATCAATGTTTTAGAGCTCAGAGTAGTCTGGTTGGCTCTGAAATCCTTTCGCCAGGTAATTCAAGGCAGTCAGGTATTGCTGTCTACAGACAATACGACAGTGGCTGCCTTCCTGAACAAAGGAGGGGGGCCCGTTCATGAACTCTGTCATTCATGGCAACCAGTCTGTGAGCTTGGTGCGCAAAATGACACGTGTCTCTAACAGCCAAGTTCGTACAAGGAAGCTGAATTTTCTGGCTGATTTGCTCTCAAGAAAAGGGCAGATAATTCATACAGGCTCTCCACAAGGGCACTCTGTCCCAGATATTTCATTTCTAGGAAGTTCCTCATATAGATCTATTGGCCACGAGGCTCAACAATCGACTTCCAGTTTTCATATCTCCTTTTCAAGACCCATTGGCATGGGCAGTGGATGCGATGTCCCTGTCATGGGAGGGAATGATAGCATTATGCATTTCCTCCCATTCCTCTTTTAATGAAGAATGGAGAAAGAGACTTGTCTGGTCATCCTGGTAGCTCCTCGCTGGGAGAGTCATCCATTCTTCTGGTGATTGCACCAGCAGTCAGGCTTCCTATTCAGAAGGATCTTTTGATCCAGCCTCATTCTAGTCTTCCTCATCTGAAGTCAGAAATTTACAACCTGCACACTTGGCTGTGCTGCAGGGAGGCCTAGAGAATGCAGGATTTTCTAACAAGAGTTGTCAGAAGACGAGTTGTCAGAAGACAATGCAGCTCGCCAAAAAGGGCTGATCGGAGAAGAAAACAATCTTTAAATAGTAAAGATTAAATGCAGAGCTCAAACATAGCTGTAAATGACAGAGTATGACCTGACTTTGATGTCTGAAGAATGTCAAACTGAGGGATGGGGTATATGCCATTGAAACATCTTCCCTTAGGTTGGTGAGGACAAAATATGAAAACTATATCTTACATGTTGAATCCCTTAGGTTGGTGTGGACGAAATATAAAAGCTATATCTTACATACTTCAGCAGTCATGTACACTTTTCAAAACTTTAACACAGCTGTAAATGACAAAGTATGATCTGACCTTGACCTAGGCAGAAAGTCAAACTGAGGAAGGGGTGTGTACTATTGAAAGGTCTTACCCTAAGGTAGGTGTGGGCCAAATATTAAAGAGGCATCTTGAATACTTTAGCAGTTATGAACACTTTTCAAAACTTAAATGCAGAACTCCAACATGGGTTTAAATGACAAAGTATGACCTGACCTTGACCTAGGCAGAATGTCAAACTGAGGAAAGGGTGTGTGCTATTGAAAGGTCTTAAACTAATGTTGGTGTGGGCCAAATATTTCTCAAACATGGGTTCAAATGACAAAGTTTGACCTGACCTTGACCTAGGCAGAAGGTCAAACTGAAGAAGGGGTGTGTGCTATTGAAAGGTCTAACCCTAAAGCTGGTGTGGGCCAAATATTAAAGCTCTATCTTGAATACTACAGCAGTCATATACATTTTTCAAAACTTAAACGCAAAACTTAAACATGGGTGTAAATGACAAAGTAAGAACTGACCTTGACCTACTTAAAAGGGTCTAATTTGGGGATGGGGGTGTATGCTATGTCTTACCCTGGGGAAGGTGTAGGCCAAATATGAAAGCAGTACCTTGAACAGTTAAAAAACTATGCACACCTTTGAAAACTTAAACATTGTGCTAACGCTGACGCGGACGCCAAGACAACGATGCCAATGTCTGGATGACAACATAAGCTCTCCAGGGACATAGTCCCGGCAAGCTAAAAAATCTGTCGAGAGAGTCTGTGCCAGTATCGGCCTAATCCTCCTACAACAAACACCTTGGGGTGAACTGATAACAGATAATAATTCCAACGGTAGCAGTATGCATACTTAATCCCAATACCTGTTGTTAATGCGTGCATGCCAGTAACAATTCCCTCTAAACTACACTTTTATATAGTTGCAGACATTTTGAATTTTTTTTCTTTCCTCAAAAAAAGGGATTTGACATTTCATGCAAACTGTCTTATGAGACAATTTGCATGAAATGTCATATTCTATTTTCAGGGAAAAATAGGAAAAAGCATCCTCAATTTGTATATATGCAAGCAGTGCAGACCCAGATCAGACTCCGCTTAGCCTATAGCACAGCATCTCAGTTTTAAATGCCACATCCTATTTTCATATTATTCACGCTAAACATGTTGGGTGGAAAAGTCAGCAGACGACATTTTGAAATATTTTCTTACTTTTCGCAGAAAAAGGGATTTGACATTTCATGCAAACTGTCTCCTCACCAAAGCCTTCAATGTTAGCACACATAGTAGAGAACTAGACGTAAAATAGGGAAAAACATCATCACTTTGTACATATGCAAACAATGCAGACGAGTACACACACCATACAATTTCATGATAAAATAAGAAAATTTCACTAATTATTTGTGTTCTTGAGGCATCGGAAGAATTTCATAGTGACTCAAAAGCGAGCTTGAATTAGACATGGTAAACGAGCCATTGGTGTTCGAGCTATTGAGGTTCGACTTTAGATCGATGGTGCTTAAGTTTCCTTTTCAAAATGTGAGGAAGGCTTGCATACGCCGCGAATCCCTTTATTGGGTAGCCTCTTTCACAGAGGTGGCAATGCATGGCTGTAGCATTCGATTAGGAAAGAATCAGGATACAATAATAATTTTTCATGAATGGCACGTCAGAATGGTATAGATATATTCATAGTTCTACCCAGGTTCCATCCAGCATTGCTGCTTTTGACCACTTTTAGAGGGATTATCAGCAGATGACATATTGAACTATTTTTCATATTGTTTCCAGACTACAGGTTTTGACATTTCATGTAAATTGTCTCCAATGAATACAGTTTGCATGAAATGTCAAATCCTGTTTTCTTGGAAAAATAAAATATCATTAGTTTGTAGTCTGCTGAATTTGCCTGGAGAGTAGTGAAAGATAAATTACCATACTTAAACTAAATATTCAGACAGACAGGCCTGAGCAAACAATGTAGGTTCAGATAAAACCACACACCACTGGACTCATTCAAATTTGATAGGGATTAATCCTTTATGCCACATTTTTGCCAATCATATTGACAACCCCATGCAATTTATACCCCCCCCCCCCCCAACCCCACTTTTATATAACATACCCATCCTCTCTACACCCCAGCCCCACCTCGAAACAATACCATGTAGTTATTTCTCTAGTACTCACGACAATGTAACTTATGCTACCCGCCATTCCCCAAGAAGCGCCGACTACGATTTCAGCCGTGTAAGCCCACCGCAACATTTATTCCGCATTTGTCACCCAGTGACTGAAATCATTAACCGTGAAATCACAGACTTCATGCCAACAAACCTGTTAAATTTCCTCTTTGCTCGGCACTTTTACATGCGATAGGATATGTTGGATAATTTATCCAGGGTATTTCCTAGTCTCGAGCAGCCCATTTTCCCTCAGGTGTGCTTCCAAATTATTTTTGTTTATACTTATTATTATTGCCGTGTTGTTTTCTCTATTTTCTGTTTTATTTCAGAATTTGGAGTTCATTTTAAGATGTTGAATAGATGTTCAGGTAAGCAAGGAAGGGGTTGTTCTTGCTTCCTCGCTGAGTGGGACAATCAGCTTATTTGTCATTCATGCAGGGATTGTTCTCAGGATAATCCCTGCGATGTTTGCTCCAACTGGTCAACTTTAACATAGTCTAAATCTATTAAGGCAATTTCTAAGTTGTCCAGGCGGACTAACTTAGACAAGACTGGGGATAAGGTGCAGAAGAAGGGTGCTTCTAGGGAGTCCTTCGACCCTTGCAAGAGGGTAATGAGGCTCCTGTTGTCACTGAACAAATGGTTAGTGATGTGGAAGTTCCCTCCTTCCTTGATTTGACTTCTAGTTCAAACCTTGGGGCTCCTCTTCCTGAGTGTTCCACAGTGGGAAACAGTACTGGAAACTCTTCCCAGTCTACGTGTTGAAGGGAATCTGAAGGTGATTGGGGTAACCAGCAGCCTAGACCTTCTCAATCACCGTTGAGATGTGAGGCTGTTCGACACGATAATAGGGTCCATGGCTCCCATTCTCGTTAAAGGCAGTCCCATCGTTCCCCCTCTGGAAGTACTTACCGGCTTCCAAGAGCCTACCGCTCTCAAAGCCGTGGTAAGAGCCACTCGGCTATTCGTTCCTGTAGCCTCGGTCATTACGGCTCAATTAGTACTACCAAGAACCATCATTCTAGATCTTGCTGTCAGAGTTTTTCAAGATTAAGCTCTGGTTCTTTCAGCAGCCATGGCTCGCGACCCAGGCATGGCCATAGCTGTCGCTCTGGGCGTAGCCATAGCCGCTGCTTCAGACGTGGCCACAGGCCTCACCGAGGCCACCATTCACGCTCTAAAATGACCAGCCAGAGATCTCATCACAGAAGTAGATACTCCCGTTTACATGGTGGTAGGCATATAACCCATTCACCTTCAGTGTCAAGCGGTTCAAGCCATCCATTTCTGGAACCAAAGAGAAGGTTTAGGTTCCAGAATGAAAGTAATCACCCGTCGTTGGTTTCTACAAACACAGCGAGTGGTTTTTCGGGATTTTCAGCCGTTTCTGCCACGGCCTCTCAATCCAGTATTCGTGATAGTAATGTTGTTCACGGTGTACAACCGGATATGTGGAATTTCTAGTAAAATTTTGAGATCCACCACTGCCAGTCGGAAATGGTCTTGTCAAATTTTGAGATCCACCACTGCCAGTCGGAAACAATCTTGATCCCTTTCTTCATCAGAAGATCCTGATAGAAGAGTTAGGAGAAATTTTCCATCTCTTTCTAATCCTTCAAATGTGGATAAAACCTCTCAGTCAACTTGTAACACGGATAGTACTGAGGTTGGGGATAGGGGCCCAAGGGCTAAATCCCCAGTGGTTACAGAGTCCACTGATAATATTTTCTCTGTTATTCAGGAACCGGAAATATTGCTCAGACTTTCTTATCTGAACATTTTCAGTTTTTGGAGATGAAAAGTTCTATATATTTGAATAGGCATTTTTTCCTAATGGTGTGTGTGTGTGTATATATATATATATATATATATATATATATATATATATATATATATATATATATATATATATATATATATGTGTGTGTGTGTGTGTGTGTGTGTGTGTGTGTGTGTGTGTGTGTGTGTGCGTGTGTGTGTGTGTGTGTGTGTGTGTGTGATATTTAAAGAAAATACCACTGACCCTAAAATTGCGGTCATGTAACAAGGGTAATTGTCCTATAATTTGAACTCTCTAATTTAGATGTCCAAAAGATGCAGCTGAATTAGTAGACAGGGCAGACTATGATTAGACTCAGGTGTAGCCTGATCTACGTCTGAGCTGTCTGCCAAGACAACCTGTCCAAAACTTTGGGATCAGTTTAGTTCAGAGAAATTATATGTTAAACCTTGAAGAAAATAAAAATTATTTGGAAACTGATTGGCTATTACTATAACAACCCAGTAATCAATATCAGAGACAGTTTGAGCCGATGCTGGGAAGGCCATTTGGGCATTCTTGTCAATTTCTTACTGCATATGCCTGACTTCTTAGAGACATTGATCCATTCTGTGGCTGAGGTTCCCTCTTGGCCTGCTTTGTGTAAGCAAGCAGCAGAGGCTCAGACAGGACTGCCAATGTGCATGCCTGTCTGGACCTCTGATGTTTGCATGCCAAATATGGTGTTTTGCTTTATATGCATGTGACATGGATCTTGTCTTTGATAAGGAATTTGTATGGAGAAAGAGTTGAAGAAACATGAAAAACAAACTTGAAACTGTTTATAGTATTTGCTATTACATAAAACTAATAATGTAACATAACATAAAACTAATAATGTAACATCTTGTATTACAATTACTCTATGGTTTTCTGATAGGATGGTAAAAATTCTAGTACAATTCTCCACTCTTTTCCACCTATATCTATATTTTCGAAAAATTCATTGTGAGATAATTGAAAGATGAGTAAACTATAAGTGTAAACCCATCCAAGATATTTGTTAACTCAAATGTGTTCAAACATGTTTGTTTATTTGTTATACTTTATTTTTCTATTATCTATCTTTCTTCCTTGCTATCATGAGTCATTCAGGACGGTCAGTTTTCTTTATGGTATACACTTTTTCCTTTTAAATGGCTGAACTAAAAATACTTTCATTTAATACACAAGGACTGGGTGGTATAAAAAAAACAAAAGGATGTTTTTCACTATTTGAAAAATAAGGAATTTGATATTTACTTCTGCAAGACACGCATTTTACAGAAAGTCAGGAAAGGTATATTAGAAATAGATGGGAAGGAAATTGTTACTTTAGCCCTGCTCAACAGTCAAATGCTAGAGGAGTCACAATTTTTTTTTCACAAAAACCAGATTATAAGATACACAGCCAAAAAACTGATGTAGATGGTAACTTTTACTGCTAGATATGACAGTTTATAATAAAATATTGTCTTTGATCACAATTTATGGTCCAAATAAGGATGACTCTAGTTTTTACATCAACTTATTTAAAAATATCAATGAAACTGGAAATGACACATATATAATTTGTGGAGATTTTAATATATCACTTGATCCACTATGGACTGCTACAACTATAAACACATAAACAATCCAAAGGCCCGTAAGTATGTTTTAGATATGATTAATGAAAATAACCTATTTGATACATTTAGGGAACTTCATCCACATTTGAAGCGATATACATGGAGGCGTAAAAACCCTTTGAAACAATCAAGGCTAGACTTATTTCTAGTAACAGAAAACATGATTAACTCAGTTATAACTTCTAAAATTGAAACTGGTTACAAATCAGATCATTCAATGGTGACATTATCATTAGCAATGGATAATTTTGAACATGGCAGATCATTATGGAAACATAACAACTCTCTTTTGACAGATGGGAATTATCTTCAGATAATAAATTCAAAAATATTAGAAGTTAAAAAACAGTATTGTTTGCCAATGTATAATTTAGATAATATTGATAAAATTCCAGATAATGAGTTATTCTTAGAGACACTTATGATGGAAATAAGAGGGAAATCTATCTCCTATGCTACACATAAAAAGAAATTAAAAGATAAAGAAGAAAAAGAATTGATAAAAAGCATTCAAAAATTAGAAGACAATTTAGTTGAAGAAAATATCCCAGAGGTAGAAAAATTAAAACAGGATTTATGCAACATAAGGGAAGAAAAAATGCAAGGATTTTGGTTCGCTTGAGGGCAAATATTATTGAAAATGGAGAAAAGCCTTCACAATATTTCTGCAGTTTAAGCAGCAGGGGTGTGATTGGAGTAGCTATATCGAAGTGGGGCCAGGACTGGGCCCACATACATAAACAATTGGTAATTGTGTGTGTACGTGAAGACGGCCCGACCTACATAAATAATTGGCAACGGAGCAGGGGATTGGGCCGCGGAGGCTCCCACATACATAAACAATTGGTAATTGTGTGTGTGTACGTCTCGAGTGTGTACGTCTCGATCCCGAGAACGCAAGGGCGTTCACCAGGCACCCCCAACGAGCATAGCAACGCTTGCCATTTTTTACTTCATAATATCGGCAGGTATAATCCCCTGTTTAATTAGCATGTCCTTCGTCGTCGCCGGCGGGGGGACCAAATGATTCCTTGGCTCCCCGAAGCTGTTCGAGCAGTCTTTCTTGCTTGGCCTTCCGGGCGGCAGCGCCGGCACTCCCGGCTGCCAGTTTTTTTGGATCCTTAACTTTCTCCGTAAATCTTTCCACTGGACTCTGTGCTGGCTCCTCCGCCGTCTCTTGGTTCTCCTGCTTCGTCTCCGCCATCGCTTATTCTAACAGGGCATTGATGTCCAAATTGGCAGTGCTTCAAGGTGGTCAGCGCAGTGGTTAAAGGTGCTAAGTACAAGCCATAGCGAAGATAGAGTTCGCAGGTAGCGCTGCTAAGCGCGTGTCCGACAAACAAGTCACCTTCGAGGTCGGCAATAAGCCCTGGCTGGTTTTCGGCAGGGATCGGGAGAAACATGGATGCCACCCCTGCATAAAGCTGGAGCGCTGTAGACCCCAGCGTCTTCGTCATTGCAGCCCCTAGCCTGGCTTCATAGCGGGCATACAGCTTCTCGATTTCGGTACTGTCCAGAGCATCAATCTGATTAGCGGTGAATGTTTTCCCGCGGACCACCAGACCATACTGCCTGGCTTGGCCCCCCGCCGCGATGGCCGCGAGCCTCGACGGTGTCTTTGCACCCGTTCTTCCTCCCAGCCCTCCGGCGTGTCTGGCGTCGCGGCCGTTCCTCATGCCGGGGCGGCTGCCTGTGGAGCCCCCTTGGCTAGACCAGCACCAGCCCCCTGCCGCTGCTCTGCAACTGACATCAGCTTGTCAATCAGTTCGTCGCAGTCCATTGCTATTACAAGCTGAGGGAGGCATCTCATATAATATAGGAGGCACTGGCTGAAGCGTGCGAATTGCCAAGCAATGAAAAACAGCAGTACCAAATGCGCGCCAAGCATGGTGATGAGCAGTCCTTCAGTTACTTCATACATGTGAGCACCATATAAGCAGCTGGCTGATCAGTCTTCAACAGAAGCTTAGCATGCTTTGTCTCGGCTAGCTGCTGCCGCACAGACGCCCGCTGTTCCCTTGTCGCTATCACGTCATTTTCACGGAGGCAGTCCTCAAAGCTGTCGCGATCTTTGCAGTGAAACAAACAGACCCACCGCGTCTGCTCGCGGAGGTCTTTGAGGACTGCGTTGTACTTCTGGGTGAGGACCCAGACGCTCTGGTCGGCGTGGCGGCCTGAGAAAGCTAACTCTGACAGCGCGTCCTTTTTCTGCCTCAGAGCCTTCTTGGCCGAGCAGTCGTCAATTATAAAAAGTGTTGGCTCGCCCTTAAACACCAGGTAGAAGGCCCGTAGGTAGTCCTCGAGGCGCTCTCCAGGGTCTAGCACAAAGGGAGGCCATGATGAGAGTGAGGGAAGAGCTCGCTAACAACCTTGCGAAGCTAAGAGCCACAGACGACTGGAAATCCGAAGTTGAAAAGCACTTGGCCAGGGACCGCCGAAAACTGACCGAAACGGACGACACCGAAATTCAACAAGATATTCGAGACCGAATGGAGAAGCTTAAAGGCGAGCTCTCCGACATCGAGCTTGAAAGGCAGGCGAGGCTCGAAGCCCTCTCCACGAACAAAGCAGCTCTCCGGTCTCAGATCAACAGAATTCGTGAGACCATCAGGCGGCTCCTCCATGAAGACAAGACGCTGGCTGAGCGAATTCGAACTCTCTTCCGCGAACAGGGGATAACGATCGTGAGCATCCTTACAGCAATCGGCATGGTGATAAGCACTCTCGTCCTTGCTCTCACTGGCGACAGAGCGGGGGGCACCCCATCGCCGGCTCCCAAGCCATCCGACAAGGGTGGGGTCAAGGAGTGGATAAAAAAGCACCTACAGGCCCTTGAGCATGCCCTGGCCAATTTGGCCGGCAAGGCCGCTGCGGCCCTGCCCGGCATCATAGGCTCAATCGTCTCTTGGCTCCTGAGCACGTTAGGGAAGGCCGCGACTTGGCTCGCTGACAACTTGTGGTCATCGGCGTGGGGGCGCTTCTCCACGTGGCCACAAGGGACTGGCTAGCGAGACCCCAACCAAAGCGCCACTAGGCCAACCCCGACCCCTGCAGCTATGAGAGCTGTTTTTTCTTCTTCGTGGCTTGTCGCGGCTGCGCGACCAGACGCGTGTTGTTGCTGGCCCGCAGGGTCAGCAACAGCGGCTGCAGGTCTGCCACTCGGTGGCCCCTTGTGATCAGTCCAGGCTGGTGCTGCGATTTTTCCTTCGAAGGACTTATCGCCTGTCCCGCTTATCTGCTCCGACTCGTTGATTCCCGGGTTGTGGCCGATGGCTGCTTCAGATCCAGCGATCACGATTTCGTTGTTGTAGCCCTGGACATTGGCCAGGTGGACGGCCATGTCGCTTGGGGCGAGGTACAGCCCTATCCCGAAGACGTAATCAAGCGGTGTGGAGGCATACTGGAGCGTCTTTTGATATCGAGCGATGCTGCTGGGAATGTTGACGGGCGAGATGATGGCGTCTTCGATATTCGCCATAAATTGCTTTTGAGCGTCGAACCCCGTCCCGGCCTTGAGAATGTTCGAGCGCATCTGGGCTTGCGCTCCCAGGATTGCCCACACATACATCCGTAAACTGTCGTTGAGGCGCTCCACACCCGCTTGCGTGAAGCCATCTGATTTGTCGAGAGAATGTTGTCCAGGCTCTCGAAATGTCGCGGTTGTGTCTGATTGAGTCCTTGGGGTGGAAGAAGGGGCCATTGGAGTAGTGCACATGCCGGTAGGCGCCTGACGGCTCTATATACGTGCTCCAAGATCCGAGGCCTTGGCACCCGTGGTCTAGCTTTTGTCTCCAGTCAGTGCTAGGTGCCATTCCGAACTCCGTGCAGAGCTGCCTGTAGGCCCTGGCATCGTAGGCGTTCTCAAACCAGGAACAGGACTTGTCCCCTGGGAGTGCGACTCGCAGCTCCACAAGCAGATGCCTCGTCGTATAATAGACATGGAAGCGATACAGACCTGCGAGAAAGGGTCTTTAGCTTGGAGATGGTCCTCAACCGAGATGCCACATCTGGCGGTGGCACACCAGAGAGCACTGCCACCAGGTCATCGGAGCGTGTTGCCAGTTGTCCCACGCCTTGTTTGCCATTGTAACGTCTCCAGTGAGCGGGGGGTTTTGATAGTCGGCGAAGATTTCCGGGAATTTGGCAAGGAAGTGACTTCCCTTGTCATCAACCTTTATCTGCTGATCGGTGAGAGAGAGCGCCTGCTTCTCTTTGAAATGGACCCCCGCCCGATATGTTGCAGATTTGAACGAGTAGGCCCCCTTGTCCATGCTTTGGGTCACTATGTACGTCACACTCACCGGCATTCAAAATGGGGAACCGGTCTATCTTGCATCTGTTCCCGGCACTGCATGTGGGGGGCTGGAGATCGCCCTCTGTGAGCTCACGTATTACCACCGTTGGCTAAATATCGGCGCCGCGCTAGGGAATAACCAAGTTTCAACCGGACAGTCCACACTGAAGATACCCGATGGGTACTTCAACGCCTGTGAGCTAGATGATGTGCTCCAGCCTTTGGGCACCGAACTTCGTCTGCATGCCCCAACCGGCCAGTTGGAGCTGTCGGCGGAGAGACGTCTGGTCATAAATCACAGGTTAGCCGACCTCCTTGGGTTTTCTCGAAACACATTCGAGCCCGGCAAAACTCTCACCGCAGACAAGCCACACCAGCTTGCTGTCCACAGGGAGGTTTGCGTGCACCTCGCTGAGGTCAGCACTTCGGAAAATCTGCACAACGCTCGCCCCTCCACACTGCTGAGATCCATCCCCGTTGAGAACGAGAGGTGTAGGGGCAGTCGGACGGAGACATTCCCCGCATTGCAGTACAAACAGCTTGCATCTGGGACTGTTTCTCAACTGACCCTCACGGTATTAGACATAGACGACAAAAGGTTAGATTTCGACCACTTAAGTGCTGTCCTACACATAAGAAATGTCTGACGTGGGTGGCCCTGGGAGCACCAGAAAATGCCCCGGGCTGGCTTTAGCCGATCTGGGGGATACTGAAGGATTCGAGAAGGATGGGGAAGAGGGACAGCTGTATGGCCTCAAGCTGTCCGACGGGGTGTACAAACGAAAAAAGGTCGTCACCCAAGAGGGAGGTGGGGTGCAGAAGCTCTCCCAGCTGAGCAATGTAGATAGTTCATATGCCGCCCCCAGGCGGCTCCACACGCTGGCATTTACTGGGAGAAAGTGGGTTGCCTTCGCAGACCCCGTCCAAGAAACGGGGTGGCTTGTGGATGTGAAAGTTTCGGCACCATACGTGGTGACGGGGCAGCATCACAAGGTTCGGAAGGTGACAAATGCCGGTACCCGGCTGTGTTCCTACGTTCCTGAGACCAAAAACGTGGTCATTTCTGAGCAGTACATGCTGAAAACAAGCAATAGCCGGCTGGCCATTCTCAAAATGGTTTCTGAGTTTGCCCTGGCTGGGATCATCGGCGTGGGGCTACCCACATCAACGATCCTACTAGAATTATTCCTCGGAGACCGGCCCGACGACTTTGTTGATGTCTTACCGGGCTTCACGCTCAAGTGGACCCAGAGGTGGGGGTCTATATTAGAGTCCGGGAGCCTCCTCAAGTGCGTTTCACACTCCAGGGCATTGGGTACCAGGCAGACTACTGCTTGCTGGATATAAGCAAGATCCATGTTGGTCCCGCAGTCCAGTTTTCACGGTTGAGATTTACGCCCCTTGATCTCTCGTCAGATCAAAGCTCCATGATGCTTGGTCATTTGAACCTATCTGACAGCAGTGATAATGTCAGACCTTAAGAACGATGGGCCTCTACCCACCACTTGAGAAGACCGGGGACAATCACCAACTTCAACATCTGGCCAAGGTCAGATCCCACCTAGAGAAAGAGCAGGACTTCAGGGCCTCGCTCTACAAGAAATACAGGTGCTCCGTCAATGTCGTGGATGGACCGCGCTTTCAGTGGCCAGCGCGGGCTTGGCTGCATCTGGTGTCGGAGTATTGACGACGATAATCGAGGCGCCAGTCGCCGTTGGCCTTCAAGCTGGGGCGATTGCTTGTGGGTTGCTGGGAGCTGGCGGGAGATTCATTTGTCGGAGGCTTGAAGCCAAAGCTAGGAAACATGACCAAATCCGTGTCTTAGCTGAGTCAAAGCTAAACACAATCGCAGACAGGATCTTGACCGCGCTGACCGACGATAAGATCTCTGAGGAGGAGTTTCGCCTGATTCTCTCTGAGGTCGACAAGTACTGTTATATAACAGGGTGTTCAATTGTTTTAAACAACATGTTTACTATGTTTCCATAAATAGCTTTATTTACTATGTTTCCAAAAATAACTTTCTAGAATGTTCAACATGTTTACAATAACATGATGTTTACGGCCTTGATTCTGGACTGAGTTGTTTTTGGAATGTCATGGAAGATTTAGAAGTTTCTTGATTGGAACTAGAAAATAAGAGATGCTTGTAGTAAATTCTTTTTCTAGAACCTTCTTTGATATTATATAAGGAGAAAAGATTTTCATCTGGGCATCTTTGTATACTTTCACTTGAAATTATTCTATACTGGATTACTTTAATATTTTATTCATTCTGGACTTAAATTCTGAATTCAGGAACTTTAAATTGTGGGATCAGAAACTGATATTCAAAGGATTTGTTTTATAAATTCTCCTGGATTATTTCAGAGGGACTTAGTGACATAAACTTGAAAGGTACTGTTTACTTACATTCTTTTGTTTTGAATCTTGTTTTATTTTTTGTGGAATAAATATTGTTAACAATTTAAAGCTTGTTGCTGGTTTCACTTTCATTTCTTTCTCGTTACGCCTGGCTCGTAACAGTACGACCAAATGAAGGCTGAGATTCGTCGTGGGCGTCAGAAAGAGGGCGGTCTGTCCAAGGGCGAAAAAAAGCAGCTGTTGCGCCTCATGAGAGACGAGGTGATGCTAACTGCCCGTACCAAGCTGTTGGAAGAGCTCCAAGCTGGAAATAGTGGCACCTCTCGATAAGCATCTGGCGAGCTTAAAAGAGCGCAGGCTGGTTAGGACCCCAATGAGCTGATCCAATCGCAAACCCGCCTTTTGAGCCCAGGATCAGTTTTGGAGATCTGAGCAAGGGTTCTGCGGTAAAAATTTTTTTTACTCTCAAAGGCCTCTATTTAACCATATATTTATGCTGGTTGTATGTGTATTTCCTAGAGAGGTGCTGTGTGGTTAGGATCTATGGTTTTATTTATGGGCACCACACAAAAAAAGTGCAAAAGCCGCGTCTGGTCCACAGTACTTTAAACCCCAGTCCTGGGTAGAATTCTTTACACGCACATCCCAGTCCTGGGGTGAAACACCAGTCTTTTCTTAAGCCACCGCAACATGTTGGCTCGTGGCCGCCCCGGAAGAGTCACCTTGAACCCCATAGACTCCATCTACGTCCATAGTAGACAGAAGTCGAGGTAAGGCAAGTCAGAGCGATTGGTTACAGACCCACAGGGAGAATTCTATTGTGCGCGCGACCCGTGTGTCTTTCGCCAATCACCCCCAGTAGCCACTACCATTAAACAGCTGCAGCAGGCGTCATACTCAGACAGATGAGACATACCATGCACCAGTCACAACCCGATAGATAACAAGTTGATCTGTACTTATATACTGTCTCTCTTCCCATTTGAAATGTAAATGGGTTTGTAAATTTGCATGTTGGCTTTCTAAAATAGTGATCAAGCAGAACGTATGTAAAACGTTTAAATCGGTTAGTCAAAGCCTGACCAACCTTTCGCGTTGACACGATATGGCTTACAGGTAAGTGCCTCCTTTTTGCGTTCAGAGCTTCGGGCCGGCGAGGGTGGGGGGCCATCCCCAGGGGCTCAGGCACGATAGCGGAGTGGGCTGGAGGCTAGCCAGGGGCCTGAATAATGGGCTCGACTAGGGAGGTCTGTGCGATGGAGAAGGCCGCTGTTCATTCAGTGCACATAATCCTATACGTAATTTCCCACTACACATTCGCCAAGCAGAACGGATGTGAACCAGATAAATCGGATAGTTGCATGTACAGGTAAGTGGTTTGTCATTCCTTTTTGCGTTCAGAGCACCAAGGCCGGCGAGGGTGGGGGGCCGTCCTCAGGGGCTCGGGCGCGATGCCTCCTTTTTTGCGTTCAGAGCCCCGGGCCATCAGGGGTGGCGCCATCCCCAGGGGTGCAGGCTGGCTGACCCTACCAGCTCTGCTGCCGCTCGGGCTGACCGTTGCCAATTATTTGTGTACGTCGGGCCGCCTTCACGTACACACACAATTGGCAATTATTTATGTGTACGTCGAGACATACACACACACAATTGGCAATTGTTTATGTACGTGGGACCCTCTGCGGCTCGATCTAGTTGGTCCATTCCCCCCCCCCCCCTGCCGTCAGAGCCCCGGGCCGGCAAGGATGGGGGGCTGTCCCCAGGGGCTCAGGCCAATTATTTGTGTGGGTCGGGCCGTCTTCACGTACACACACAATTGCCAATTATTTGTGTGTACGTCGAGACGTACACACACAATTACCAATTGTTTATGTACGTGGGACCCTCTGCGGCCCAATCCCCTGCTCCGTTGCCAATTATTTATGTAGGTCGGGCCGTCTTCACGTACACACACAATTACCAATTGTTTATGTACGTGGGCCCAGTCCTGGCCCCACTTCGATATAGCTACTCCAGTCACCCCCCCTGCTGCTGTTTAGAAATCTCACAATTATACAAGCAAAATAATACATGTCATAGAAACCGAAAGAGGACAAATAATTACAAATCAGAAAGAAATTTTTTATGGGAAACAAGCAATTATTATGAAACCTTATACTCAAGTAAAGAAAATAATTTAAATGATACAGATCTAAACAGTTACATGCAAAACACTAGTATGCCCACATTAAAGGAAGAGGAATCTTTAAAATTAGAAGGTATGTTGACATTGAAAGAAGCAGGTCAGACAGGTTGAAAGATATGAAAAATAATAAGTCTCCTGGTACAAGTGTTTTTCAGCAGACTTTTACAAAACATTCTGGAAACAATTAGGTAATTTTGTGGTAAGAGAAATTAACTATGGATTTTTACAAGGAGAACTTTCTATTACACAACAGCAAGGTTTAATAGTATGTATTCCAAAGGAAAACAAATGCAAGAAATTCCTTAAAAACTGGAGGCCTATTACTTTATTAAATACCATCTATAAAATTGCATCTGGTTCAATAGCAAACAGAATAAAGCAGGTCTTAAAAATTTGATAAGTACAGATCAAACAGGGTTTATTGAAGGCAGGTTTATTGGAGAAAACACTCGTCTTGTGTATGATATTTTGCATTATACTGAAGAAAAAATATCCCTGGATTACTACTCCTTATTGACTTTGAAAAGGCTTTTGATTCTTTATCTTGGTCCTTTATAAATAAAGTCCTAAAACTGTTCAACTTTGGCCCTTCCATTTGAAATTGGATAACTGTTTTGTATAAAAATTCTCGTTCAGCTGTCACACAATGTGGCTGCTTATCAGATTTTTTTAAGCTGGGAAAAGGTTGTCGACAAGGGGATCCCATCTCACCTTATTTGTTTATTTTGTGTGCAGAAATAATAATAATATAAAAGGGATCAAAATTGATAATATGGAATTCAAGTTCTCACAATATGCTGATGATGCTACAGCTTTTTTAGATGGTTCTAGAACTTCTCTAGAACAGACACTGCAAGAACTCGAAACTTTTGCAGACATATCAGGTCTAAAAACCAATTTTGATAAAACCCAAGTAGTATGGATAGGAGCAAAGAAATATAGCACTGATGCCATCAAAACAAGATGGAAACTTTCATGGGGTACCATCCAATTTAGATTATTGGGGATAACTTTTAATGTTGATCTCAGTAAGATTATAGAGGTAAATTATAATGACAAAATAATACCAATGAAAACGTCTTTAAAACTTTGTCGTAGAAGGTTCCTTACCCCACTTGGAAAAATCACGGTAATTAAATCACTTATACTGCCTAAAATTACTCATCTTTTAATGGCTTTACCTGACCCTGAACAAAATATTTTAAATAATATTAATGCAATGTTTTTTGACTTTCTATGGAATGGGAGGTCCAAGATAAAACAATCAGTGGTGGTGAAACAATATTGTGAAGAACGCTTAAAAATGATAAATTTAAAAGCTTTTGCTCTAGCTTTAAAAATTACATGGTTACGAAGGATTTTTCAGAAAGAAAGCAAATGGCAGTTTTTGATAAAAAAAGATGTTGATACTGAAAAGATTGTTCTCTGTGGTTCTGAATATATGAACTCAGTACTAACAATAATTAAAAATGAATTCTGGAAAGATGTCTTAAAAGCTTTATTAAAGTTTCAGTTGCTTTTAAACATAGATTGGGATAGTAGTACTATTTATCAGACACCTATATTTTATAATAAAAATCTAACTGTTGGGGGCAAAAATTTCTTTTATAAATCATAGTTTGATAGTGGCATTTGTTATATTAGAGATTTATTAGATGATCAAGGCAATTTCTATGAATATAATGTTTTTATTCAAAAGAGATCTATACATACAAACTTTCTCCAATATCATGGAGTAATTGAAAGTATTAAAAGATTTTTGAGGAAAAAACAGGCAAATATTAACAATAATATGATTGGTCCCTGTCACGTGAACGGACGAGCATTGGGCCGGTGACGATGGACTAGACGCAATCGCAAGCAATCAGAGGATAAACACAACACCTTGTAAATAAAAACAAGCATGTATTTAGAAAGTTCAGCAAAAAAAAAAAAAAACTATAAGTAATTTGCAGAGTTCCAAACTATAAGTAATTTGTAGAGTTCCATAATTTCTGAAATTGAGGATTCCATAATCTGAAAGTCTGAATTACTAAAATACTGGCATCTTCTAATTAAATATTCTATAAAATTTATATGGAATACTACATATCTTTAAAAAATCACTAATGAAGTCCTCGGATGTATCCTTCATGATAGTTTCCGGTACCATTGGTTCTTGATTACACTGAATTTCCCGGAAAACTGGTTATGGTCAATCATGGCAACGATGTCAATAGGACACATAGTGACGAAACAGATACATATACGGAAACGGAACCTGAAAATAAGTATCATGTCCTAGAACTCTCGATATCAAACATTACAAGATATTGCCTTATTAATTTCCACTAGATATACAGAGTGTGTACGCCAAATGTTATAAATGCAACGTCCGTTGCAATTGATTATTATATAGCAAAATCAGATCCTAAAACCACATGGACGCTGTTAATGACATATAATATTGTACAAAAATCCAACACAGGCAGACACACAGTCAGAATATATCTGACAACCAAATTAAATAATCGGAGGAATGGCATCTCGACGATTACACATTCTTACAGGAAGAACCCATGCGCCTTCCACTGTAAGAATCCTTTTAGAACGCTAAAGGCTAAAATAAATTATAACTGCCATTATACCACAATGATTACACGATCACACATCATCCCCACGTAATCATTGGGTACAATATCAACATGCCATCATCATAGCCTCAAACATGACTCCTTGCTGCTTGAGCCATTTCATAATATAAAACTCTAGTGAACAGACTTGTGATTAAAATAAAAAGGACCTCTGTATATGTGTTTAAGGTAAATATGATATGTGTCATTTGTGTAAATCGCACTAACTACTGAATATGTATGCAGTTAACATAATGCCTAATGGTATTGTACATTCACGCGTATATGTCTGGTGTGTGCAGTTAACATAACGCCTAACTGTGTCGTACATTCAAGCACCTATGTCTGGTATGTGCAGTCAACATAACGCCTAACTGTGTCGTACATTTAAGCGTATATGTCTGGTAATCATAAAGAAAAAACATAATGTACATGTCAGATTAGAATATGTTATATTAAAATATGGTAGTGCTATCATTGTGCCGATCCATCTATCTCTCTACTGAAGTAAGAATATTAATGTTTGTATTCTGATCAGGGTCTACAGAACCTATCAGACTCACCAGACTGACCAGGATCCATAGAATCTATCAAACTTAATCTCTATATCCGGTTATAGTTTACACATCCGACATGGCTTATTCGTCTGATCAGGGTCTACACATATAACCAAAGTGTACACATCTGATCAGGGTCTTTCTACTTATCATGCCGGGTTTGTAAGTACAAATGATACATAAAATCACATCGTAGTAAAGCAATAAATTTACCTACTCGAATTTTAGCTGCGGTAAAGACAAGCAAGAATATTGCAAGAATAAAATTAAATAAATTATTGACTTACCATGGTCAGATCCCCCAGATACAGCACAACATCGTAATATGAGAAAAAGGAAGACAAGGATCAGTCTTCAATGAAAGAAATATTGTAGTGTGTATCGTTCTATTTAACCAGGGAACTTTTATAGTAATGTGGCACGTTTTGAAACATGTGTCCACAAGAAACCCGTGAAATTCAAGATCTAAAAATGATATTCACAAGAATACTGTGATAGTCAAGATTTAAAATAACCTGTTCGATTGTCAGAACGGTGCAAAATTTCACACAGCGACTTCTCAAACTATGAAGTAAAAAACATTTTTCTCTCAGAATGCTACAAAACTGCAAAATTACGACAGAAAATTGTCCCCCCTTTCAAAAGATAGCCTTGAGACAAAAATCAATCCCAGAACAGTGAAGATATTGATCACCGTACCTAGGTTCACTCGGAATATATAGTGTTCTGGTAACCGCTCAAGTATATAGACGTAAATAATCAAATACAGCCTCAGCATAACTATCTCGTGATTACCGTAATACCGTAACTTGAAAGCTGAAGTGTACCTACTCGCTTTAAAAGTAAAACAGTCATCATAATCAGCACTCCAGTTACAAATGCAATAATCTAACCTGGTTAATAAAAATCGATACAAACTTCTTTTTATACTATGTACATATAAAAATATATTCAAGATAAAACAGGGACGTGACAGTCCCATAATAGCAAAAGTAGTGTACATTATCCTCAAACAAAAGAAAGGATCTCAAAACATTTACACTATTTTAAATCAAAATAAAGATGAACCAACAGGAAAATGTAAATGGAATGAAATATATACAATTGATGAAAAGTCCTGGGAGTATATATTCCAAGCCCCTTTCATGATCACAAAATGCACCAAACTTAGATGGTTTCAGACAACCATTAATCATAGAATATTAAAAACAATTAAACTCCTTTTCCAAATGAATTTGATAGACAGCCCCAAATGTTCTTTTTATGGTAATGATGATTAAACTATTGATCATTTACTGTGGAAATGCTCCAAAACACAATTATTTATACAAGAAATGGTCAGAAGATTTCAGGATATGTCTATAACATTAAACCTAGATGAGAAAACTTTTATTTTAGGCGGTTTTCCAAAAACATCATTTGTTATTCAGTTTTTAATGCTAGTTGCAAAATACTACATTAATATGAACAGAAGTGCACATAAGCATTTAAATTTCTTGAAATATAAAATTAATGTCCATTCACTTTTTCTAAGTCACAGAGAAACTGCATTAAAGATCAATAAGTTGCAGGAATTTTTACAAGCCTGGATGCCAGTTAAGGAAATACTGGACAATATTATATAGAAATAGTTTAACTAGAGGTCTTGCTTTGGGTTTATGTTTTATATTATATGTAGAATTTAAGGGATTCTGGAATCTGGGGACTTTATTTCTAAACAGCATTGTGTACAATAAATAACATTGGTCCAGATTCCTTAATCACTTAGATAAATATATTAGCAAGGCCTCTGTTGACACAAAAGTACATAAAAGTATCTTCTGTGCTCATATCTAATGCTCGTGTATGGACCTGTTAAAACAAAAAAGAATAACTTAGTACAACAAATCACCCTTTCTAATAGTGACTTTAGTAACAATATATCTGATAAATGCTATTAAGGAAAATTAATCTGTCCTGGATGACTGATGATAGAAGCTACCTTCTGTTTTCCTCAGACCTCAATGTGGAAAAAAACTCTATTTGAATTTTGAAGTATAATGAAGTTTTATAAAAACAAAAAAAAAATCTAAAACCAGAAGGTACAAATGCGGGCAGTAATAATTATGCCACCATAAGGTTGGCTGTTTCTCTGAGTTAACCCAAAATTGCTAGATAAGAACGTTGAGGTCTGCCTATCTCTGTCCTCTAATAGACTTTTTTTCCTATAACTATCCTAAACAGAAGGGTGTAAGGGATAATTTGCAAATATAAGAATAAAAAAATTTAAACCTATATTTATTGTATTGCCATACTAATAAAATGTGAGAGTTCTGGTATGAGTGGCTCAACATAATTATATATCTATATATGTCAGCCCTGATAGTTTCCCCGGGGCTTCAGGGTAAATTGTAACGGGGTTAAAAATGAATAAAATTTTCCCTTCAAAAAAAAAAAAAAAAAAAAATATTGCTCAGACTGGAACCTTGAGAGAAAATTGATGATTCTAGTGATGAATCGGGTGATCAAGAGAATGAGGTGTCTGACAATTTGGTACAACCTTCATTAGCTTCTCAGTTGTCATATGTTGAGGCCTTGGTCTCTCAACGCAGCAGGCTAGGTCCTCAACTATGCCCTGAATTGACTCAACCTGAAACCCAATCAGATGGGTCTGCCTTGGACTTTTTGAGCAAGAAATCAACGGAAACTGTCCAGCCGGTCCTTCCTCAGTCATTTAATTTTGAGCAAATTTCCAAAATTAATTCTAAGATCCAAGGGTCCAATCCTGTTCAAGGATCACCATTAAACAGTTATCCTAAGGGCATGGGGAACAATAGGTTTCCCAGTTTAATGATGAAACCTAAGGTTTTGGTCA
This sequence comes from Anodontia alba, assembly GCA_964016985.1. Lineage (NCBI taxonomy): Eukaryota > Metazoa > Mollusca > Bivalvia > Lucinida > Lucinidae > Anodontia > Anodontia alba. The sequence goes on from OZ024824.1 coordinate 52,497,689, forward strand.
GGATTCTTATAGAATTGCTGATCCTACGTTACAAGTGAATCCCCCTCCAATAGATCCATCTTTCAGAGAGGTTCTTAGGCAAGGGGCTTCATTTCCTACTTCTCACAATATCCAGCTGTCACACCTGGAAATTTGGAAGAAACTGGCAAGAGCAGGTATCCATATTACCTCCCATGCAGATATGTTTCTGTATGGCATTCTTTCAGCATTGAAGAGCCCAACGCCTTCTCAGTCAGATCTAGCGGAAAGGAGGTATTTGAAAGTACTAGCACAGTCACATATGCATCTGTTTGATGTATTGATTAGACTTGCTAGTGGTCCATTGCTGGCCAGACGTGATGTGTATCTGGGAAGTGTGCCTTAGATTCTTCAATGAAAGCCTCACTAAGAATTCAGCCTTTGGAGTCTTCAACGCTTTTTGGCTCTAAGATTCCAGAAGTGGTGAAATGTTATAAGGAGGACCTGACAAGGAGAAGTCTGCAGCAACGGCACCTCAGCCTCTCCCTAAGAAGAAGAAAAGACTGGAGCTAAGTCTGAAGCTATCAAACTAGTTGTTAACTCTTCAGAGAGTGGACTGCGTCAGGTTATTTCCAAACCGGCTACTTCCACTCAAGCTCCACAGCAAGGTTCTCATCCCAACAGGTTTAGAAAACCTAAAGGGAAGAAGAACAAGAATCAAAAATAGGGGTGCCCGCTTCTGCCAGGCCTGCCCAGACTCTTTGGAGTGATCGGGCTCAATCAAGTACAGTTTGCCAAAACCGGACATACCCACCAGTGGCAGACTGTATCACTTTTGTCAGGCCTGGCAAAAGATCACCACAGACCAGTGGACACAGTTTGTGATAAGAAGCGAGTTTCGTATTCAATTTCGTGTCCATCCCAAATTGGCCAGAGTAGTTCCTCAGTTTTTGAGGAAACCTCCAGCAGATCCAGAGAAGATTCGACTCTTTCAAGAGGAGACAGAATCTATGCTGGAAAAGCGTACCATAGAACCAGTTTCTTCACATCATTCGAAGTGAGGTTATTACAGCTGATTACTTCTGGTTCAGAAAAAGTCCGGAGGATGGAGACCAGTGATCAATCTTTCCAGATTGAACTGGTACATCCTTACTCCTCATTTCAAAATGAAACTATAGACTCAGTTTGTCTTGCATTACGGAAGAACGACTGGGCCATATCAGTAGACTTAAAGGATGCATACTTCCACATTCTCATCCACCACAAGTCCAGGTGGTATCTCCACTTCCATTTTATGGGGAGAACTTACCAGTTTTGAGCACTAGCATTTGGGCTCTCCCCAGCTCCCTATATTTTCACCAGAGTAGTGAAAATGGTAGTGAAGCACTGTCGTCGCCAGGGAATGCGTTTGCATGCATACCTGGACGATTGGCTCCAACCTTCAACCTCCCAGTCCCTGTCCATTCAACACTGGGATCAGTTACTGCAGACAGTTTTGAGCCTGGAATTTATCCCGAATTAGGACAAATCAGAGCTAATTCCCAGTCAAATGTTCTGTTTCCTGGGTGCTCGATTTGATCTGGAGAAGGATATGATCGTACCTTCTCTGGACAGGATAGTGAGATTGCAAACGATAATACAGAAGATGTTGGCATCTCATTCAGCATCTGCTCGGGAAGTTCATTCATTACTCTGACAGATGGAATCTGTGGCCCATCTCACAAGCATTTACTACAATGGCATGTGAAAGACCGGTGGTCTCGGGCAACTCAGTCTTGAGACTACCATATTTTGCTGGGTCCTTTGTTCAGACAAGCAGTAGAAGAGCAATGGCTGAACAAGGATTTTCTTCATGCTATGGTTCTGCTGGTTCATCCACAACCAGACTTCTGTCTGTTCACGGATGCGAGTCTGGTGGGCAGGGGCACCCATCTGGGCAATCTCTCAGTTTCAGGCCAGTGGTTTATTCAATGGAGCAAAGAACATAAATGTTTTGGAACTCCGAGCAGTTTGTTCAGCTCTGAAGTCCTTTTGTCATGTAATTTCAGGCTGCCAGGTGTTGCTGTCAACAGACAACACAACTGTGGTGGCTTTATCTGAACAAAGGAGTGGGGGGGGGTGGGGGGGGCCAGGTCTCGAACCTTGTCGTTCATGGCAACCAAGCTGCTAGCATGGTGTACTCGAAGAGTCACTCTCGAGGAAATGGTAGATCATTCATACAGAGTGGACTCTCCACAGGGGTACTCTGTCTCAGACTTTTCACTTCTGGGGGGGAAGTCCCACACATAGATCTGTTTGCCACAAGACTAAACAATTAACTACTGACCTTTGTGTCTCAATTTCACGACCCCTTAGCTTGGGCAGTGGATGCAATGTTCCTGTCCTGGGAGGGAATGTTAGCGTATGCATTTCCTCCCATCCCCCTTCTTTTGAAGGTGCTATTGAAAATGGAGAAAGAGACTTGCTTGGTCATTCTGATAGCTCCATGCTGGGAAAGATACCTGTGCTTTCCAGTGCTGTTGTCTCTGCTGGTTGCTCCAGCGATCAAACTTCCTTGTCGGCGGGACCTTCTGATCCAACCTCATTCTTGTCTTACTCATCCGAAACTGGAAATATTCAACCTGCACGTTTGTTTGTATGCTGCAGAGAGGTCTCAAGAAGGCAGGATTTTTTAAAAGATCTGCCGAGAGAGTGTGCCACTAAAAGAGCTTCCACACAGTCTCTCTACAATTACCATTGAAATACTTGGATGGATTGGTGTCTCAAACGGGAGATGGATCTCATCAATCCATCTGTAATGGCTTTGTCAGACTTCCTTATCTTCCTGTTTGAAGAGAAGAAGCTGGCTCCTGTTTCTGTTAAAGGATATAGGTCAGCCATTTCATCCATGCTGAAGCATTTATCTTCAGTGGATTTTTCTTCTGATCCTGTACTCTCTGATATCATAAAGAGTATGGAATTGGAAAAAACAGTGGTCAGCAAGGTTGTTCCTCATTGGGATCTTTCCCTTGTTTTAGACTGCCTTAAGGAGTCTGCCTTTGAGCCAATGTCTTCTTGTTCACTCAAACGCTTGACCCGGAAAACAGTTTTTCTGATCACACTTGCTTCAGATCGGAGGCGTAGTGAAATTCATGCACTATCTGCCTCTTCCAGCTCTGTCAATTTTTCAGCAGACAAAAGCTCGGTTAAAATGCATTTTTTTTTCCTGGATTTTTTAGCTAAAAATCAGGTTCCTTCAGTAGCAGGTATTCCTCTTGAAATTCCATCTCTTTCTAGTGATAAAGGTCACACTGGCACACTTCTGTGTCCAGTTCGTGCTTTACGTTTTTATATGAGAAGGACTAGAAGCTTTCGGAGGAAAAGAAAAAGACTCTTTATTTCCTGTGTTAAGAATTATGACAAGGAAATAAGTCCTTCTACAATATCCAGGTGGACTGTGGATACTGTTCGCTTTGCTTATGATCAACAATGCAGTTCCACATCTAACAAGATTTGTGCTTATGAACTAAGGGCTTTGAGTGCAAGTTTTGCTTGGCTAAATGGGGTCCCCTTGGATGCTGTTCTCAGAGCTGGTTTTAGGTTTTATCTAAGAAATACAGCAGGAATCAATGGGAAGCTCTGGGTCCTGTTGTGGCTTCACAGACTGTAATTTCCTCTTCTGTTTAATTCATTTCCCGGTGATCATGGGGTTGAACACTGTGTTATAGATTTTTATTCCCGCCTTTTGTGATGTCATAATTATGCACATGGCGGATTAATACATTGTGGTCAAAAGTGAAAGTAAAGTTTATTTTGACCACTTTTGAGCATTTTTTCGCTTATTTTGTTTCGAGGTTTCGTTTTATTTATCACTCCTTTATTAGAGGAGTGCATATGCAACGCAGCTTTGGGTGTGGATTTATGGGGAAAACAACACATATGTTTTTTTGCTAAAGTCATATTTGTAAGTGTCGAATTCGACATGTCCAGGTTATTCGGGCAAATTGCTCAGTTACCAGCCTGGATTCTACTTATATACATATGATCCACTTTCGTCCCAATCAGACCACCTCAAGTTGCATAGCACAACATTACCACCTGAAAAATTGTTAAGTTCCTTTATTCTTGTTTTTATTGTGTGAATTTATCAAATTTCCCCACCATCCATGTGAGATTAAATCTAATTAGCATAAGTACACTGTCGTGAGTACTAGAGAAACAAATTTTATATGTTGTTTTAACATAAATATTTGTGATCTATACTCGTGACAATGTAACAACAAGGCCCGTTTTTAGCTCACCAGAGCAAAAGCTAAGGGTGAGCTATTGTGATCACCCTCTGTCTGTCGTCATCCATCGTCCGTCGTCCGTTGTCAACAATTAGTTTGTTAACACTCTAGAGGTCACAGTTTTGACCCAGTCTTGATGAAACTTGCTCAGAATGTTTGCCTCTATGAAATATAGGTCAAGATCGATACTGGGTCACTTGGGGTTAAAAACTAGGTCACCAGGTCAAATCAAAGATAAAACTTGTTAACACTCTAGAGGTCGCATTTTTGAAGTAATCATCATGAATATTGTTCAAAATGTTTGTCTTGATGATTTCTAGGTCAAGTTTGAAACTGGGCACTTGGGTTTAAAAACTAGGTCACCAGGCCAAATCGAAGGAAAACCTTGTTAACACTCTAGCAGTCACATTTTTGAAGCAACCATCATGAATATTGCTCAAAATGTTTGTCTTGATGATTTTTAGGTCAAGTTCAAAACTGGGTCACTTCGGGTCAAAAATTAGGTCACCAGGCCATATCAAAAGAAAACCTTGTTAACACTCTAGCAGTCTAATTTTTGAAGGAAACATCATGACTCTTGCTTAATATGTTTGTCTTGATGATTTCTAGGTCAAATTTGAAACTGGGTCACTTGGGGTCAAAACTAGGTCACCAGGCCAAATCAACAGAAAACCTTGTTAACACTTTAGCTTTCACATTTTTGAAGCAATCATCATGAATCTTGTTTAATATGTTTGTCTTGATGATTTCTAGGTCAAGTTTGAAACTGGGTCACTTGGGTTCAAAAACTAGGTCACCAGGCCAAATCAAAGGAAATCCTTGTTAACACTTTAGCAGTCACATTTTTGAAGCAATCATCATGAATCTTGCTTAATATGTTTGTCTTGATGATTTCTAGGTCAAGTTCGAAACTGGTCACTGTGGGTCTAAAACTAGGTCATCAGGCCAAATCAAAAGAAAATCTTGTTAACCATCTAACTGTCACATTATTATAGTAATCATTATGAATATTACTTAAAATGTTTGTCAAACTAGGTCACCAGGCCAAATCAAAAGAAAATCTTGTTAACCATCTAACTGTCACATTATTATAGTAATCATTATGAATATTACTTAAAATGTTTGTCTTGATGATTTCTAGGTCAAGTTTGAAACTGGGCCACTTTGAGTCAAGAATTAGGTCACCGGGCCAAATCAAATGAAAACCTTGTTTACACTCTAGCAGTCACATTTTTGAAGCAATCATCATGAATCTTGCTCAAAATGTTTGTCCTGATGATTTCTAGGTCAGGTTTAAAACTGGGTCACTATGGGTCAAAAACTAGGTCACTGTGCCATATCAAAGGAAGACCTTGCTAGCACTCTAGCAGTCACATCTCTGAAGCAATCATCATGAATCTTGCTCAAAATATTTGTCTTGATGATTTCTAGGTCAAAAACTAAGTCACCGGGCCAAATCAAAGGATAACCTTGTCAACACTCTAGCTGTCACATTTTTAAAGGAATCATCACGTATAATGCTCAAAATGTTTGTCTTGATGATTTCTAGGTCAGGTTCAAAACTGGGTCACTTGGGGTCAAAAACTAGGTCATGGGGCCAAATCAAAGGAAAACCTTGTTAACATTCTAGAGGTCACATTTTTTAAGCTTTCATCATGAATCTTGCTCAAAATGTTTGTCTTGATGACTTCTAGGTCAAGTTCAAAACTGGGTCACTTGGGGTATAAAACTAGGTCACCAGGACAAATCAAAGGAAACCTTGTTAACACTATAGAGGTCACATTTTTTAAGCAGTCATCATGAATCTTGCTCAAAATGTTTGTCTTAATGATTTTAGGTGATGTTTGGAACTGTGTCACTTATGACCTATATTTCATGGTCCAGTGACTTTCTTAAGTTTTTCCATTTAGGTCAGTTTCTCAGTAACTATTGGTCCTACAGAGTGATATTTGGCACTTGTGAAGTGTTTGTGTTTAGGTTAGTTTCTCAGTAACTATTGCTCCTACAGCCAAGTGATACTTAGCTCATACATCTTAGCATTGCCTCTTGAGTGCAGTCATCTATATTTGACCTTCACCTCTGTTTCACAATCCATTAGACATGCTACATTGTCTTACTTGTTAATATAATCATCATGTGTTTGCCTTGCAATAAAAGTTTGAAAAAGCTTTACAGAGTTTATGATACCGATAGCCTTGTGTAAGGAGTTTAGTAGACAGGACTTTATTCATTAAAGTCAGTTACATGGAAGGAAACTCATTCATATCAAATAAATTGAGGTATGTATACTCCATATGAGGGAATCAAAATTTGAATTTAGCTGTAACCTTACCCATGTGTATGGGTTCCCAGCTTTTAAGTGTTACTGTTGTGACATCTGGAGAGACTGACACATGAAGCATGGAATATGTGTGCCCCCATTCACAAATCAAATTAACATCAATGCAGTAATAAAGCTTTCTTTTGTTTCAATCAGGACAGTTTCTTAGTTTCTTCCCCAGGGAATGATTTCCAGCAAATTTTCGGTAGTGCAATCCTGTGTTTGGAGTTGATCAAAGTTAAGTTATGATGGCCAAGCAAAGAAAATCAATTATGACAGGAGAAAACTTGGTGCTATGACATCTCCTTCTATAATGGAAATGAAGATTATATTTGTTAGAACATAATCATAGTGATGACACCATGCATCACAAATATATTAGAAAAAGATTGCATTACAGTCAGACAGAAAATAGTCTATTTTAAATAACTTGGCTGATGAGGGTTCGAAGATGAATGGAAATTCTGTTTCTCATCTCTTCTGTCCCAGTAATTATTCTGAAGAGTGGTTGAGTATCATTGTGGATGTGTTGTTAATGCTCAGTTATCTTCAAGTTGTCTGATACACCCATAGCTGGTGATTAATTTACCTCATTTTTAGCTAACCAGTGCCAAAGGCTCCGGGGGAGCTTATAGGATAGACAGTTGTCCGTCATCATTGTTTGCATTGTTAACATTTTCAAACGGCATCTCCACTGAAACTGCTAGGTTGATTGAAACCATTTGCTTATATGGTCTGGGTCACACGACCAAGATTGCCGCCACACTAATATATAGTAAAAACATTTGAAAATCTTCTTCTCAGGAACCAAATAGCCAATGACCTTGGAACTTTGTATGCAGCATTGGTGGCTCAAGCCCGATCAAATTTCTACAAATGATGACCTTGGTTGATCTTCACCTTTTTACAGCAAGGTCAAATTCGGTCACTTAGGTTTTTGTATGGGAAAAAAGTGAAACAATGGATTTTTCTGATTCTTTTGTAGCTTATGACATCAATGTTGATTTATGCAATCAGTTTTGCTTGTGTACACTCTTGAGGGCACAGTTTTCATTCCATCTTCATGATACTTGGTCAGAATGTTTATCTTTATAAAAACTAGGCCAAGTTTGAAACTGGGTCATGTCAGATCTAAAACTAGGTCACTAGGTCAAATCTTAGAAAAACCTTGTGTATACAATTGTGGCTTCATTTTCCATTGAATCTTTGTGAAACTTTGTCAGAATGTTTGTTTGAACAATACTGAGGTTAAGTTCAAATATGGGTCATGTTAGTCAAAACCTAGGTCATTAGATCAGCTCATTGCTAAACCTTGTGTACACAAGTGAGCTTTATTTTTAATGAATGTTTGTAAAACTTTGTCAGAATGTTTGTTTTGATAATGTCTAAGCCAAGATCAAATATGGGCTACATTGGGTATAAAACTAGGTCTGTAGGTCAAATCTTAGAAAACCTTGTGTACACAATAGAGGCTTTATTTTCCAATGAACCTTTGTGAAACTTTGTTTATACGCCAGTTTTGAAAAAACAGATGTATTATATTATGGCCTTATTTGTCCCTCCATCCATCTGTCCATCCATCGTAAACTTTTCTAGTGCATGCCATAATTAGGTAACCTTATGGAATATCTTAATGAAACTTTATAGTTATGTGTATGACGTCAAGACAGTATGTCGCGTACAAAAATGATTGCTCTCCCTTTCTAAATTTTTAGTTACTTCCCTTTGATTAGTTTTTTAGCTCATCTGAGCAGAAGGCTCAGGATGAGCTATTGTGATCACTTGCCGTCCGTTGTCCGTTGTCTGTCCATCTGTCCGTCATCGACACCTTTGAACATCTTCTCCTCTGAAGCCCCTGGGCCAAGTTTCTTCAAACTTCTTATGAAGCCTTCTGTTAAAGAGGGATTTTAAATTTGTACAAATGGTCATGGTCCATTGATCAAGATGGCCACCATGCCCATATATGGTAAAAACTTTTAAAAATCCTCTTCTCCAGAACCATGAAAGCTTTAGGGCAGATTCTTGGTATGTAGCATCGAGGACTCAAAATTTACCAAGTTTATTCAAATGATGACCAAAGGTTGACCTTTGACCTTTTTAAAGGGGAACGCAATATAAGTTGTAAGTATATCTTGGAGTAAAGTGCTTAACAAGCCATTTATTTTGATGCAAGAGTTTTCAAAATCGGCCTAGGAATAAGGAAGTTATGGTGGTTTGAATGTATTTAAAGTGGCTGTCATGAATGCCGCCATATTTTAGGCTTTGTAACGGCACAAAGCCCAAATGCTCTATAGCTCAGCTGAGCACATCATGTTGAAAGAGAGCTTTTGCAGTAGGCCAGTTTTCACGCATCTGCCGTCCTTCATCATTTGGCATTGTCCATTTGTAGTAGACCTCACTGGTATGGTAGGTTTGATGGTTGTGGATCATACAGTTAATCAAAATTAGAGCTAAATGCTTGATGCAAAAAAAAAAAAATGACTTTGACTGCAGAAATGATGCTACAGTGTTTGAGTCCATGAAAGTGAGAGAGCACAGACCAATGTTAGATGATTGTAGATGTTATAGTTTATCAGAAATAGAGCTGAATGCTAGGGTTGATATAAAAATGACAAAGTTGTTAGACTATGACAAATAGGCCATGATCATAAAGTGATGCTCCATTGTTTGAGTCTTTGTTGAGGAGAAAGTGTATGCCAAGTAAGATAAATGTAGGCATAACAGTTATTCAGAAATAGACTTGGAACACTAGGGTGGTTGTATATGTTGATGGAAAGACAAATGAAAAGACATGAAAAAATGCATGCCCGTGTTGCATCTGCTTAAGTAAGCAGGTGTGACAAAAAGCTGACTGTTCCATTGGTTGATGTGAATAAAATATAGGCCGAACATTTGCTGTTACATTTAATGCCAGTACTCCACAGTATATGGAATTTAATAGACAAATGCTTGATTGAGATAAGATAAAAGTCTTAACCTTGAGCACTCATTGGATCCAGTCATGGAAAAGGAATAAAATAACACAGGCAAAATTTGGCAGATTTTCAAATGATTCAGCAAATATTCAACAAAAAAATATCAGTTTCTTTAGGCAGCAAGCAAACTATACCATTCCTGTAAGTTCCAGTTGTTGTGTTCTGCAGCATCTAATCTGGGTCAATACTGTTTGCTCAAGCCTGTCTGTCTGAATACATTGGGTAAATCTGGTACTAAAGCATAAATTTATATAATGTTTGTTTGTTACTTTATGGTTTGAAACATATACTCATATAAACAGTCAATAAGACAGATAAAAATGGCATGTCTTTGGAAGTTTTATCTTAATGTGACATATAAAAGAAGATTAAGAATTGTTTTTCCATCAGACAAGATACATTCCCACTCAAAAGAGGCCTTTCCTAGTATTAGTAAAGTGCCCAATAGTGTTATTGAAGTCAGCTCAGGAAAGATTGATTGGAATTGTCACAGTGTTAAGAGGATAGAACCTTTAGAAATAAACTGGTTCTTGTCATTAGCAAAGAAAATTCTATCCTAAGAACATTATGAATGTCCTATTCATTGCCTGCAAAACAACAAAAGTGAAAAAAATACACACACACACACACACAGAAGTACCACACGTCAGAGGTCAGGTTATTTATTTCTGTCATTACAACAATGCTGATTTTTCATTTGATCTGGGTCTTTTGAGGGGATGCCCTTACCTCAGCAGCCATAATTTTCATACTGTTTTTTAGCTCAACTGAGCATGAAGTGCTCAAGGTGAGCTATTGTGGTCAGTCAATGTCTGTCATATGTCGTGCATCCTCTGTCGTCCGTCATCCATTGTGTGGCATCAACAATTGCTTTAAAAGCTACCCCTAGGCCAATTAACTCAAAACTTGGTAGGAAGCATCAGGGTGACTTGTAGATCAAAAATAGCTAAAATTGTTTTGATCTGAAATTCAAGATGGCTGCCATCTTGAAAATCTATTTTTCACTTCTTTTTCTGAACCAAAAGGCCGAACTCGAAACTTGGTAGGAAGCATCGGGGTGACTTATAGGTCAAAAATAACTAAAATCATTCTGATCAGAAATCCAAGATGGCCGCTATGGTGGCCATCTTGAAAATCCATTTTTCACTTCTTCTCCTGAACTGAAAGACCAATTGACTCGAAACTTAGTAGGAAGCATTTGGGGTACTTGTAGATCAAAAATAGCTAAAATCGTTCCTATATATATGATTCCAAAAAGGCCACCATTGCGACCATCTTGAAAATCTATGTTTTGCTTCTTCTCGGGAACCGAAAGGACAAATGTCTCGAAACCTGGTAGGAAGCATTGGGGTGACTTGCAGATCAAAAACAGTCAGAATCATTCAGATCAGACATCCAAGATGGCCGCCATAGTGGCCATCTTGAAAATCTATTTTTCACTTCTTCTCCTGATCCGAATTGACTGGAAACTGGGTAGAAAGCATTGGGGTGACTGGTAGATCAAAAATACCTAAAATTGTTCTGATCAGAAATCCAAGATGGCCACCATGGTGGTCATCTTGGACATCTATTTTTCGCTTCTTCTGAACCGAAAGGCCAATTGACTTGAACCTTGGTAGGAAGCATAGGTGACGTAGAAAAAAAATAGCCAAAATTGTTCTGACCAGAAATCCAAGATGGCCACTTGGAAATCTATTTTTCACTTCTTCTCCGGAACTATAAGGCCAACTGACTTGAAACTTTGTAGGAAGCATCGGGGTCGCTTGTAGATCAAAAATAGCAAAAATTGTTCTGATCGGAAATCCAAGATGGATGTTTAAAATCTATTTTTGGCTTCTTTTCTGGAACTGTAAGGCCAATTGACTTGAAATTTGGTAGGAAGCATCAGGGTGACTTGTAAATTAAAAATAGCTATAAAAGTTTACGATCCGAAATCCAAAATGTCTGCTATGGCCACCATCTTGACAATCAATTTTTAGCTTCTTCTCCAGAACGGAAAGGCCATTTGACTTGAAACTTGGTAGGAAGCATATAGGTGACTTATAGATCAAAAATAGATATAATTGTTCCGAACAGAAATCCAAGATGGCCTACATGGCCTATTTTTCACATCTTCGCCTGAACTGAAAGGCCAATTGACTTGAAACTTGGTAGGAAGATCTGGGTGATTTGGAGATCAAATATAGCTAAAATCATCTGATAAGATATCCTAGATGGCTGCCATGGCTTCAAGTTGAAACTTGGTAGGAAGCGTCAGGATTAAAAAAAAATAAAATTGTTCCGATCTGAAATCCAAGATTGCCTCCATGGCCTCTATCTTGGAAATCTGTTTTGGGCTTCTTCTCATGAACCAAAAGGCCAACTGACTCAAAACTCAGTAGAAAGCATCAGGGTGACTTGTAGATCATAAATAGCTAATATCGTTCCGATCTGAAATCCAAGGTGGCCACCATGGCCTTATTTTTCACATCTTCTCCTGAACTGAAAGGCCAATGGACTTGAAACTTGGTAGGAAGCATCTGGGTGAATTGGAGATCAAATATAGCTAAAATTATTTGATCGGATATCCTAGATGGCTGTCATGGCTGCTGTCATGAAAATCTATTTTTTGCTTCTTCTCCTGAACCAAAAGGCTAATTGACTTGAAACTTGGTAGGAAGCGTCAGGATGACTTGTAGATAAAAAAAAATTAAAATCGTTCCGATCTGAAATCCAAGATTGCCTCCATGGCCTCTATCTTGGAAATCTGTTTTGGGCTTCTTCTCATGAACCAAAAGGCCAATTGACTCAAAACTCAGTAGAAAGCATCAGGGTGACTTGTAGATCAGAAAAAGCTAATATCGTTCCGATCTGAAATACAAGATGGCCACCACAGTTGCTATCTTGAAAATCTATTTTGAAGTTCTACACCTGAATAGAAAGTCCCATTGAATCAAAACTTGATAGGAAGTATTGGGGTGACTTGTAGATCAAAAATAGCTAAAATCATTCTGATTGGAAATCCAAGATGGACGCCCTAGCAGCCATGTTGTAAATCTGTTTTAACTTTTTCTCCTGAACCAAAGGGCAATTGACTCAAACTTCATTGGAAGTATGGAGGTGACTTGTAGATCAAAAGTAGTGAAAATCGCTCTGATTGGAAATCCAAGATGGCCGCCATCTTAGTCAATATTGAACTTCTTCTCTTGAACCTAAAGGCGGATTGACTCAAATTTGTCAGGTAATCAGGTGAGCGATACAGGGCCATCTTGGCCCTCTTGTTAGTGATTTTACTCTGACTTTCACAAGTGGTGGCTCAATAAACAAGGTGCCATATTTGCAGAACTGCAGTGATCACATGACCTCCACATGATAGTGATCATGTACGTGATAAACCGTTGTCTGGTGTTGACACTTAAGGTAGCTGACGGAGATAATATCTATATAACCTTATTTTTTGTTGTCTAAAAATACAATTTCCAAACAAAATTAAACTACCCCTAGTTTGTTATAAATGCTTCTAAGGACTATGCAATAAAGAATTATAGGAGAAAATATCGCCTAAATATGTACTTTCTAACTAGGCTACGTAGCCAAGCTAGGTTAAGGGAGGTAATAATTTTATAAAATAGTGATTATACTCTAGTTACTTTACAAGTTTTTAGGAGTATGTGTATTTTTATGTGTTTTTATGATGAGAAAGTATATTTCTTTCACAATGAGTGTGCAGATTCTTCAAAACCTCACTGAGAGCTTAAATTATTTTCGTGAAACTTAGTATACCAGAACACTTATTCTATTTAATTTTACGAACATTATAAATATCAAAACAACAGTCTGGAAAGCTCAGAAACAAAAGTGGGGCTTCTGTGATATTTGTCATATCAGTCAGCAACCTTTAAAAGAATTGAACTTGAAGAGATTAGCACAAATTGTTGGCAATGCATGCAGGATTTGAATTTCTAATCTGGACACATTACAGAGAGCGCAAGACTAGATTTGACATTAAATATTTGTTAAAGAAAATACCAAAGAATGGCGTACCCTTGACTTGCTGAATAAATTAAGATGCCATGCCCGTTTCTAATTGTCAGCCAATCAGATTCCTTGATCCAGATTGTTGATAAAAATTCACGTTTAATGCCAAACAGTGTAGATCCAGATCAGTTGGTTACTGAAGAAGCCAACTGATCCAGTTTCAAAGCCAACTGATCTGGTTCTACACTATTTGCAAAGCTAGGGCATATACAGGTTCAGCAGGACCAGGGTTAAAGTTCTTGAAACATATATATAACATGGGTCCGAAAAGAGCATAATATTTTATTCGTAAATTTTACATTTTTATGTTATTTTTTAAAATAGAAAACCTCTGAAGAAGGCAAAAGCCGAAAGGCCTCAGGTAAATAAATCATTTGCACTGTTAATGATTAACTCTCAATATATTAACAGTGCAAATGATTTGTTTACCTGAGGCCTTTTGGCTTTCGCCTTCTTCAGAGGTTTTCTATTTTAAAAAATAACATAAAAATGTAAAATTTACGAATAAAATATGCAGTTTTTGGGCCCATGTTATATATATGTTTCAAGAACTTTAACCCTGATCCTGCTGAACTGTTATTTGTCGGGTAATCAGCTGAGCGATATATATATATATATATATATATATATATATATATATATATATATATATATATATATATATATATATATATATATATATACAAGGGTAGTTCAATAAGTTCGTAGAACTCGGTATTTTTCTATACAATTCAAGATTTCATTTTTCATTTTTGTGCCGTGTAAACCTTTGTCAGTTGAATGATACAGCCATTCAGTCAACATGTACATTTTTTGCTCTTACTTTTTGTTTGAAAACCTCTACCCATAGGCAAAAATGGAAAGTCAGAATATTGAGTTCAGAGCAGTCATAAAGTTCCTCACTAAGGAGGGTGCAAAGGCCAAAGAAATCCATTGGCGCATGGCTGATGTGTATGGTGATAGTAGCCCAAAGTATTCCACAGTGGCAAATTGGTCAGCAGAATTTAAACGTGGGCGAGACTCCTTAGAAGATGACCCAAGGCCAGGTCGCCCTGCTGATGTCATCAGCCAGGAGATGATCGACCGTGTTGAGAGACTTGTGCTAAACAATCGCCGAATCAAAGTTGCCGAACTTGCTTCAGAATGTGGTATTTCTAATGGAAGTGTTTACACTATAATCCATGAACATTTAGGCATGTCAAAAGTATCTGCCAGGTGGGTACCCAGAAACCTGAACATGCAAGATCGTCAGCAAAGGGTCGAGTCAAGTCAAGAACTTCTGGAAGTGTACAATGCCAATCCAGAAGACTTTCACACTCATCTTGTAACAGGAGATGAAACTTGGCTTCACCACTGGGACCCAGATACTAAAAAAGAGTCCATGCAATGGAAGCACCCTGGCTCACCCCCACCTAAGAAATTTCGTACCCAACCATCAGCCAGCAAGGTAATAGCCACGGTGTTTTGGGACTCCAAATGGATTATATTGATAGATTACAAGCCTGCTGGTACTTCAATTACAGGAGAATACTATGCCAATGTCATCAAACAATTAAGGGTTGCTATTAAAGAAAAAGGAAGGGGAAAGCTAGCTACTGGTGTCCTTCTTTTGCATGATAATGCCCCTGTGCACAAGTCCAGAGTTGCACAAGCGGCTATTAGTGAGTGCAAGTTTGAGCAGTTAAATCACCTGCCATACAGTCCAGACCTGGCCCCAAGTGATTATTATCTGTTTTGAAATTTGAAGTCCCACTTGAGTGGAACGAGATTTCGGGACGATGATGAGCTCAAGGCTGCTACAAACGCTTGGTTTGAGGACCAAATAGACGACTTTTATTTCAAAGGCATAGACTGCTTAAAAGAAAAGTGGGCCAAATGCATTGAAGTAAAGGGGGATTATATTGAAAAATAATGTTGAAACCATCTTCCAATCTGTGAGTTAAACCCCGAGTTCTACGAACTTATTGAACTCCCCTCGTATATATATATATATATTACTTCTGAACACAGAATTAATAACAGCTGGTTAGACATGTTTTTAGCTCACCTGAGCACAATGTCCTTCATGTGTCATCCATCTTGCATCTTCCGTCATGGGACATCAACAATTTGCTTTAAAATCCTGCTCCCCCTACACCCTTGTGCCAGTTGACTCAAAACTTGGTAGGAAGCTAAAATCATTCTGATTGGAAATATAACATAGCTGCCATAGTGGCCATCTTGAAAATCTATTTTGCCCTTCATCTCCTGAACCAAAAGGCCATTTGACTCTAAACTTGGTAGGAAATATGTGGCCAGCTTTGTAGATCAAAAACAGTTAAAATCGTTCCAAATGTGGCCCTCTTGAAAAGGTTGGAGTAGGATAGGGTAAGGTAGAGTAAGACTCAAGTCATGACAGAAACAACTTGCCTAACAAAGCCAAAACAACCCAACCCTAGTATTAGGCCAGAACTACACAAGCAAAACTACCCAGGGCCAAAGCAGCTTCTCACTTTTTTCTGATCCTTATATAAAGCCTATATATATTCAGTTTTAATCCTTAAGCTATTTGCAGATGAATAGGATAGGCTTAAAATGAGTAAGATGATATTGGAGGACTGATTTGGAAAAAAAAAAAAAATACATGACCTGGGCTGATACTGACTGTTAATAGCTCACCTGGAGCTTTGCTCCAGTCAGCTTATGCTTTGGTCTGTTGTCCGTCGTCCGTCGGTCCATCCGTTGTCTGTCCGTCCGTCATCTGTTGTTAGCTTTTCACATTTTTGACATTTCCTCCAGAACCATAAGTTGGATTGAACTGAAACTCAGTGGGAGACATTGTGGCAACATGGAGATTCCAAATTGCTAAAATTGTTCCATTTCAATATCCAAGATGGTGGCCATCTTGAAATTCTTCAAACGACATCTCCTCCCAAACTGGAAGTCCGATTGAGCTGAAAATTGATGGGAGGCATCGCAGTGACACAGAGATTCAGAATTGCTAAAATCATTCCATTCCCATTTTGAAATTCTTCAAACGACATCTCCTCCCAAACCATAAAATCAGATTGAGCCGAAACTTGATGGGAGTCATCAGAGTGGCAAAGAGATTTAGAATTGCTAAAATTGTTCCATTCCGATATCCAAGATGGCTGCTACAGGGGCCATCTTGAAATTCTTCAAACGACATCTCCTCCCAAACCATAAGTCAGATTGAGTCGAAACTTGATGGGAGGCATTGGAGTGTTATAGAAATTCAGAATTGCTTAAATCGTTCTGTTCCAATATCTGAGATGGCATCTCCTCCCAAACGGTAGGTCGAATTAGGGTGACACTAAACACTACAAACCACCACAAAACACCACAAACCACCACAAAACACCACAAAACACACCACAAACCACCACAAAACACCATAAACCACCAGAGACCACAATAGGCTACCACAAAACACATAAAGACAACCTTTAAACAATCATCTGGAGCCATTATTCGACCAAGAAGAACATATACAGCAATACCTGAAAATATCAATTTCCACTGATTCAAGACCGGCAATCCATTTCTGACGAAAATATGCACTGAAATTACTGGTTTCTTACCCTGGAAAAGTGTTGTTAGGTAAACCGACCATCCTGACAGGACTTTTGCTGTTTAGAGGGATGTAAAACATAAACTCAAAGAAAATTTCAGTGTTCACCCTGTGTTTACCACAAAGCTGATGGAGAATATATGTGGTGCTGTTGTTGTTTTTTTTATTTTTTTATTGTTTTTTTTGTTAATATATCTAGAAACACATATTTGGGAGTTATGTTTTAACATGATTCAAAAATATATCAAGCCAAACAAGGAAGTCCTGCTATCAAAAACCTTTTCCAGTCAAGGCAGCAAGAAGAAGAAAAACATACAAAGATAAAGGAACTTGTACAATCAGAGCTCAATATACCGCTCCTGAACATCAGAAGGGTGAAGAAGTATACATACTTAAAATGATCCTGATGACCTCAGTATCACAGCAAGTTGTCACCTTTGCATTTTATTTAGGATAAAATTGCCAGATTAGGCTGCTCCTGAAGTCTGATCTAGGTATTCACTGTTAGCGATGCTATTTACAAGTTAGACACATTTATTTAATGTGGTATCACTCTATTCAACTTCCTTCCTTCCTTCCTTCCTTCATTTTGAGCCCTGCCCAAGGAGTTTAAAATAGAGGAATATACAAACAGAGGAATGTGTTAGGTTACTATGGGGGTATATTTTAATGCCATCAGACAGTACTTGCAATAAAGGTGATAATCAAGCATTTCTGCAAGGTTCTTTTCCAAATGCCTGTCAAACAGCATTTTTGGCCGAATGATGGATCCAGATGATTGTTTAAAGGTTGTCTTTATGTGTTTTGTGGTAGCCGATTGTGGTTTGTGGTGTTTTGTGGTGTGTTTTATAGTGTTTTGTGGTGGTTTGTAGTGTCACCCGTCAAATTAAGCCAAAACTTGATGGGAGGCATGGGAGCGATATAGAGATTCAGAATTGCTAAAATTATTCTGTTCGGATATCCAAGATGGCAGCCATGGTGGCCATCTTGAAATTCTTCAAATGACATCTCCTCCCAAACCATAAATTGGATTGAGCCAAAACTTGATGGGAAGCATTGGAGCGACATAGAGATTCAGAATTGCTTAAATTGTTCCGTTTGGCTATCCAAGCTTGGCGGCCATCTTGAAAATCTTGAAATCACATCTGCTCCCAAAGCCTAAGTCAGAAAGAGCCCAAACTTGGTGGAAGGCATTGGGGCCACATGGAGATTTAGAATTGCTAAAATTATTCCGTTCTGATATCCAAGATGGCCACCATGTCAGCCATCTTGAAAATCTTCAACTAAACATCTCCTCCGGCCATCTTGAAAGTCTTCAATTGTTACCTACTCCCGAACAGTGTCGGATGGAGTGGAAACTTGGTGGAAGGCATGGGGGCAGCATGGAAATTCAGAATTGTTAAAATGGTTCCGTTCTGATATCCCAGATGGCCACCATGGCAGCCATCTTGAAAAATCTTCAAATCACATGTGCTACCGAACGGTAAGTCTGATTGGGCTTAAACATGATGGGAGGCATTGGGGTGTTATCGAAATTCAGGATTGCTAAAATTGTTTTGTTTCAATGTCCAAGATGGCCGCTATCTTGAAATTCTTGGTTTAAACAATAGTTTATTAAATATAATGTGTACAACACAAACATACAAAAATGACATGGAGGATCAGATAACAAGCTAATTAAAGCTTATGTGAAATCTTCTCCTAAAGATTAAAGCTAATTAAAGCTTATGTGAAATCTTCTCCTAATTGAAATTCTTCATACCACATCTCCTCCCAAAAGTAAGTCAGGTTGAGCTGAAACTTGATGGGTGACATGGAGATTCAGAATTGCTGCCAAGATGGCGGCCATAGTGGCAATCTTGAAACTCTTCAAACAGCATCAGATTCTGAATTGCTAAAGGCAATCTGATCTATAGCCAAGATGGCCACCATGGCACAATGTAACATATGATGATCAGCCTTGTCCAGGTGAGTGATTTCTGGCCCACTTGGGCCTCTAGTATAAACTAACATCTGCCAATGTTGATATTCTTTTAAACTAGCAATGTTGTTTTTGGCCATGAGGTCAATAGCTGATTATGTTTGTTAGCAGGGATAATTTAAAAAAAATCTGACCTAATTCTCTGTGACATGTGCCTGTATACAGCAATATTTCAGTAAATAGCCTTGTCATATTTCTTGACAAATTTAGACAAAGGTTACGGGAAACGGATTTGAATAAGTCTGTTGACTTGTTTCCGAATCCCAATTTGTAAACTCTGTTATGTAAAATTGTACGTTTCTATGTAAATTGTATTATGAGTTTATGAAATAAAATATGTTTAAACTAAATTTAGCTTCTGAGACAAGTTTTACACCACGGTGGCCATCTTGAAAATCTTCAATTGTTATTTGCTCCTGAACGGTAAGTCAGATTGAGCCGAAGCTTGGTGGAAGGCATTGGGGCAACATGGGGATTTAGTTTTGCTAAAGTCATTCCCTTCAGATATCCAAGATGGTGTCCATCTTGAAAATCTTCAAACCACATCTGCTCCAGAAACGTAGGTCGGATTGAGCTGAAAGTTGGTGGGAGGCATTGGGGTGACATGGAGATTAAGAATTGCTAATATCCTACAATTCCAATATCTAAGATGGGTGCCATGGCAACCATCTTGAAATTCTTCAAACAACATCTGTCAACCCATAAGTGGGATTGAGCTGAAACTTGATGGTAGGCCTTGGGGTGTTATGGAGATTCAGAATTGCTAAAATCGTTCTGTTCCGATGTCCAAGATGACCATTGGCGACCATCTTGAAATTCTTCAAACCACATCTCCTCCCAAACCTTAGGTTGGATTGAGCCAAAACTTGATGGGAAGTATCCAGTTGACATGGAGATTCAGAATTGCTAAAATTGTTCAGTGCCAATATCCAAGATGGCGGCCATCTTTAAAGTATTTTAAACCACATCTGCTCCTGACAGTAAGTCAAATTCAGCAGAAACTTAGTGGGAGGCATTGGGGCAACGTGGAGATTTACAATTGCTAAAATCGTTCCATTCTACTGTCCAAGATGGCCACCATGGCAGCCATCTTGAAACTCTTCAAACAACATCAGATTCAGAATTGCTAAAGGCAATCTGATCTGATAGCCAAAGATGGCCACCATGGCACAATGTAACATCATGAGCAACCTAATAGGCTAGTGGTTAAAATTTTAAATTTTGACCCAGGTAAGTCAGAATGCTAATGAAAGGCACCACAGCTAGTATTGATCAGTCACCCCTACCTATCAACTTCAGGGGCGGTACCACCTGATATGACCTTCCGTTGTGTCTGTACAAGGTCAAAGGTCACTAAGTGCATTTGTCCTCTAAATGACAGAGGGTAGCCTATTATACACCAGTCTAAAGCTATTTAAAACATCTTTTAACTCAACGAAAACACCTACATCATTATAGTGTAGTCATAAAATTTAGTGTCAGCCCAATAAGATTTTCAAAATTTCAAGATGGCTGCCAAGATGGCAGCCAAAATCGTTAAAATAGCCATAATTAAACATAATGCTATAAAGTATCATGCATGTTTAGTGGTCCCCTACTTAAATCCTGCCAATCAAGTCCCTGGGGTTCAAACTGACCACACCCCAGGGGTCATATGTTTATATAAAGCTATATAGTTGAAGAACCTTCAAAAATCTTCTTCACTGAAACCATCAGGCCCAGAGCTAACAGTATGTAGCAATGTTTAGTGGTTTCCTACATAAATCCTGCCATCCATGCCCCTGTGGTCCAAATTGGCCATGCCCCGGTGGTCATTAGCTCCAACTGACTTAAAATGGGAAAAACTTAAAAAGATCTTCTTCTCTGAAATCATTAGGCCCACAGCTTATTAGCTCACCTGAGCCAAAGGCTCAAGGGAGCTATTTATAGGTATGCCAATCGTCTGTCATCCATCGTCGTCCGTTGTCGTCTGTCCACAATTTCAAATAATTATATCTCTTATACCAGATGGACAATCTTGATCAAATTTCATCTGAAGCATTATCAGCTGAGGGTCAGGGGACGGGGGAAAGGCTGCATAAGATTTTGGGGCTGATCGGATTGGAATGGGTTCCATGGCAACATAGCTCCCATAAACTTATAATGGGAAAAACTTAAAAATCTTCTTCTCTGAAATCCTGAGGCCCAGAGCTTAGATATTTAGTATGTAGGAACGTTAAGTGGTCACCTACATAAATCCTGCCAACCATGCCCCTGGGGACCAAATTGGCCATGCCCTTGTGCTCATTAGCTCCCATAGACTTATAATGGGAAAAACAAAAAATCTTCTTTTCTGAAACCATAAGGCCCAGAGCCTAGATATTTAGTATGTAGCACATTTAGTGGTCACCTACATAAATCCTGCCAATCATGCCCCTGGGGTCCAAATTGGCCACGCCCCAGAGCTCATTAGCTCCCATAGACTTATAATGGGAAAAAAATCAAAAATCTTCTTCTCTGAAATCATAAGGCCCAGAGCATAGATATTTAGAATGTAGCAATGTTAAGTGGTCACCTACATAAATCCTCCCAACCATGCCCCTAGGGTCCAAATTGGCCACGCCCCAGGGCTTATTAGCTCCCATAGACTTATGATGGAAAGAAAAACTTCAAAAATCTTCTTCTCTGAAACCATAAGGCCCAGAGCTTAGATAATCAGTATGTAGCAATGTTAAGTGGTCACCTACATAAATCCTGCAAATCATGCCCCTGGGGTCCAAATTGGCCACGCTCCTGAGCTCATTAGCTCCCATAGACTTATAATTGAAAAAACTTCAAAAATCTTCTCCTCTGAAACCATAAGACCCAGAGCTTAGATATTTAGTTTGTAGCAACGTTAAATAGTCACCTACATAAATTCTGCCAACCATGCCCCTAGGGTCCAAATTGGCTATGCCTCGGGGCTCATTAGCTCCCATAGCCTTATAATGGGAAAAACTTAAAAAAATCTTCTTCTCTGAAACCATAAGGCCCAGAGCTTAGATATTTAGTATGTAGCAACATTAAGTGTTCACCTACATAAATCCTGCCAAACATGCCCCTAGGGTCGAAATTGACCATGCCCCGGGACTCATTATCTTCCATAGACTTATAGTGGAAAAACTTAAAAAAAAAATCTTCTTCTCTGAAACCATAAGGCACAGAGCTTAGATATTTAGTATGAAGCAATGTTAAGTGGTTTCCTACTTAAATTCTGCCAACCATACCCCTAAGGTCCAAATTTGCCACACCCCGGAGTTCATTAGCTCCCATAGACTTAAAATGGGAAAAACTCTGAAACCATGAGGTCCACGACTTACATATTTAGTATGTAGTAATGTTTTGTGGTCCCCTACATAAATCCTGCCGTCCAAGACCCTGGGGTCCAAACCGGTCTTTTTCTCTGAAACGATGAGGCCCAGAGGTAAGATATTTAGTATGTAGCTATGTTTAGTGGTTTCATACACAAATCCTGTCAACCTTGCCCCTAGGGTCCAAACTGGCCACGTCCCTGGGCTTATTAGCTCCCATAGACTTATAAGGGGAAAAACTTCAAAATCTTCTCCTCTGAAATCATGAGGCCCATGGCTTACATATTTACTATAAAGCAATGTTAAGTGGTCTCCTACATAATTCCTGCCAATCAAGCCCCTAGGATCCAAACTGGCCACACCCCATGGGGGCCATTTGTTTATATAGAGCCATATAGCCAATGAACCTTTAAAAATCTTCTTCTCTGAAACCATGAGGCCCAGAGCTAACATATTTAACATATAGCAATGTTTATTGGTCCCCTACATAAATCCTACCAATCAAGCCCTTGGAGTCCAAACTGACCACACCCCAGGGGGTCATTTGTTTATATAGAGCTACATAGCTAAAGACCCTTCAAAAATCTTCTTCTCTGAAACCATGAGGCACAGAGGTAACATACTTAGTATGTAGCAATGTTTAGTGGTCTCCTACATAAATCCTGTCAACCATGCCCCTGGGGTCCAAATTGGCCATGCCCTTGTGCTCATTAGCTCCCATAGACATATAATGGGAAAAACTTAAAAAATCTTCTTTTCTGAAACCATAAGGCCCAGAGCCTAGATATTTAGTATGTAGCACGTTTAGTGGTCACCTACATAAATCCTGCCAGTCATGCCCCTGGGGTCCAAATTGGCCATGCCCCAGGGCTCATTAGCTCCCATAGACTTATAACGGGAAAAAAATAAAAAGTCTTCTTCTCTGAAACCGTAAGGCCCAGAGCTTAGATATTTAGTATGTAGCAATGTTAAGTGGTCACCTACATAAATCCTCCCAACCATGCCCCTAGGGTCCAAATTGGCCATGCCCCGGGGCTTATTAGCTCCCATAGACTTATGATGGAAAGAAAAACTTCAAAAATCTTCTTCTCTGAAACCATAAGGCCCAGAGCGTAGATATTCAGTATGTAGCAATGTTAAGTGGTCACCTACATAAATCCTGCAAATCATGCCCCTGGGGTCCAAATTGGCCACGCTCCTGAGCTCATTAGCTCCCATAGACTTATAATGGAAAAAAACTTCAAAAATCTTCTCCTCTGAAACCATAAGACCCAGAGCTTAGATATTTAGTTTGTAGCAATGTTAAATGGTCACCTACATAAATTCTTCCAACCATGCCCCTAGGGTCCAAATTGGCTATGCCTCAGGGCTCATTAGCTCCCATAGCCTTATAATGGGAAAAACTTAAAAAGATCTTCTTCTCTGAAACCTTAAGGCCCAGAGCTTAGATATTTAGTATGTAGCAACATTAAGTGGTCTCCTACATAAATCCTGCCAATCATGCCACTGGGGTCCAAACTGGCCACACCTCGATGCTCATTATCTCCCATAGACTTATAATGGGAAAAACTTCAAAAATCTTCTCTGAAGCCATTAGATCTTAGATATTTAATATGTAGCAACATTAAGTGTTCACCTACATAAATCCTGCCAACCATGCCCCTAGGGTTGAAATTGACCATGCCCTGGGACTCATTAGCTTCCATAGACTTATAGTGGAAAAACTTTAAAAAAATCTTCTTCTCTGAAACCATAAGGCGCAGAGCTTAGATATTTAGTATGAAGCAATGTTAAGTGGTTTCCTACTTAAATTCTGCCAACCATACCCCTAGAGTCCAAATTTGCCACATCCTGGGGTTCATTAGCTCTCATAGACTTATAATGGGAAAAACTCTGAAACCATGAGGCCCACAACTTACATATTTAGTATGTGGTAATGTTTAGTGGTCCCCTACATAAATCCTGCCGTCCAAGACCCTGGGGTCCAAACCGGTCTTTTTCTCTGAAACGATGAGGCCCAGAGGTAAGATATTTAGTATGTAGCTATGTTTAGGGGTTTCATACACAAATCCTGTCAACCATGCCCCTAGGGTCCAAATTGGCCACGTCCCTGGGCTTATTAGCTCCCATAGACTTATAAAGGGAAAAACTTCAAAATCTTCTCCTCTGAAACCATGAGGCCCACAGCTTACATATTTACTATAAAGCAATGTTAAGTGGTCTCCTACATAATTCCTGCCAATCAAGCCCCTAGGGTCCAAACTGGCCACACCCCATGGGGGCCATTTGTTTATATAGAGCTATATAGCCAATGAACCTTTAAAAATCTTCTTCTCTGAAACCATGAGGCCCAGAGCTAACATATTTAGCATATAGCAATGTTTATTGGTCCCCTACATAAATCCTACCAATCAAGCCCTTGGAGTCCAAACTGACCACACCCCAGGGGGTCGTTTATATAGAGCTACATAGCTAAAGACCCTTCAAAAATCTTCTTCTCTGAAACCATGAGGCCCAGAGGTAACATACTTAGTATGTAGCAATGTTTAGTGGTCTCCTACATAAATCCTGTCAATCATGTCCCTGGCGTCCAAATTGGCCATGCCCGGGGTGGGTGGAGGGGGAGGAGGGGGTAAAGCAGGATCATACTCCACCCCTTCACTTCATAAAGACCTATCTTGGAAATCATTCTGATCCCACCCGTAAACCATATATATTCTTGTTCCATATGATAAGACACATCCATTGACACCAACCTGTGGTCTCCTGACACTATGCCCCACCTCTCCAGTTCATGTAAGGCTTAATATCTCAGAAACCGTTCAGAACCCCACCACTAAACCATATATAATAATGTTCCTTATGATAAAATGCATTCAATTACACAAACTTTATGCTCCCAAAGAATATGCCCCACCCCTTCACTTCATAAATGGCTTTATATCTCAGAAAGCATTCAGATCCCCACCCCTAAACCATACATATTTTTGTTCTTTATGTTAAGACACATCCAGTTGAAAAAGGGAGATATTAGTAAGTTGAATTACCTTGGTGGGTAGCATTAATTATCAGGTGCAATTAAAGGATTCCATTAGCACGTTTAGTAGTCAAGTCTGTGAGTTGTTAAAACTTAAGTTTCTCACGTGAGCGGTTTAGGCTTATTGAGCTGCTTGTTAATTTGAGTAACCAGTATGTTAAAGTTAAAGTCCTTTAATCTGCTGCGAAGACACCACACATGCAATATATTTTGCATAGTCCCAATAGTGGGGTACTGAAATCATACTGGCCAAGGTTTCACTGATTGCGCAAGGATTGGAGCGTCCTGCCTTTGTTTCAAACTTGGTGTTCGGCTCGGGGAGGCTAAAACTATAGAACATTTATAGTGTATTAAGCAGTGTGCCATGCAACAGATAAGATTGAAATAAAATTTACTGCAAGTCATTAGCAATTGCAGCTTTTGATGTATATGTTTTCTTCTTCTTCTTTTTTCTTCTTCTTTTTTCTTCTTCTTCTTCTCCTTCTTTTTCTGCTTCTTCTTCTTCTTCTTCACCTTCTTTTTCTGCTTCTTCTTCTTCTTTTTTGGTGATACAAAGGGCATTTCTCGAGTATTGTTTTGTTTTAAACGTTACATTCGCGTAAGTTACAAAAGCATTGTCGAGCAAAGCTGGACTTTGACATCAGCTACCCACAGCTGTAATTGCCGGGTACCTCTTTAATTCCTAAACTACATGTTATATTCCGCAAAAATACATGCAAATGTCTTATACTACACTATATAGTATATTCGTTTTATCATTTCACCTCAAAGTTTTAGCTTTTAACTTGAACTTACACATAAACAAAAAAAAAAGATAAAAATAATAATAATTATAGGGTGCTTACTACTAAATATTTTCCATAGGCGACAGTAGTAACATTTCCAACCTTTCCTGATAAACCACACATACAATGTTTACAAAAGCTCTCTTTTTTGAGACGTCTACTGCAGCACATTAGTTTTCAAAATTAAAAACAATGTCAAGCCCACCTCCGAAAGCCATGATATTTTCATGAACTTGTTTACATACAGTTCCGCAGAAAATGAGTAAGCATTTTTTCCCCCGAGGGGAGGCACAATAAAACAATGATACATTTTTTCAGCTGATGATTTATAAGGCTGAAACACACATGATTTTTATTTATATGAATTGGCCTTTCCTCACCATGTCTTAAATTCAAGGCCCATGACCAATGGCAGCCGCCATTTATATTTTCCTCTGCACCAAAACTTCTCCCCATAAAG
Source organism: Anodontia alba (assembly GCA_964016985.1). Classification (NCBI taxonomy): domain Eukaryota; kingdom Metazoa; phylum Mollusca; class Bivalvia; order Lucinida; family Lucinidae; genus Anodontia; species Anodontia alba. The sequence goes on from OZ024824.1 coordinate 52,524,390, forward strand.
GGCGGGGCCACTGCTCATGAATATTTAGTAGCGTGCTACCTATAGGGTGCTTACCACTAAATATTTTCCATAGGCAACAGTAGTAACATTTCCAACCTTTCCTAACAAACCACACATACAATGTTTACAAAAGCTCTCTTATTTGAGACGTCTACTGCAGCACACTAGTTTTCAAAATTAAAAACAATGTCAAGCCCACCTCCGAAAGCCATGATATTTTCATGAACTTGTTTACATACAGTTCCGCAGAAAATGAGTAAGCATTTTTTTCCCCGAGGGGAGGCACAATAAAACAATGATACATTTTTTCAGCTGATGATTTATAAGGCTGAAACACACGATTTTTATTTATATGAATTGGCCTTTCCTCACCATGTCTTAAATTCAAGGCCCATGACCAATGGCAGCCGCCATTTATATTTTCCTCTGCACCAAAACTTCTCCCCATAAAGGGCGGGGCCACTGCTCATGAATATTTAGTAACCTGCTACCAATAATAAACACATGCTAATGTATTTTTAATATACCCCACCCACTTTTTTGTTGTGTTCTGTCCCCTTTTAGAACCCATATAAGGATATTTAACAATTTTATTTTTTTTTCTAGTTTTGCACTTCATTTGATATAAGAAAAATGGAAAAAAATATATACTGAACAAAAAAAGAAACTTTCGCAAAGTAGGTCTTAAACTTATAAGGTTAAATACAACATGTAGAAAAATGTTAACTTTTTTCACTGCAAATTATTGCACTTGACGACTACAGTCATAAAAATACCTAAACACTTTTATATCGATACAATTTGGGCAAAATTTTGATGCCTTGAATTGCGAAACATTTAAGAGAGAGAGCTGTTGGGATGCTGGAGGCAGGAGCTTCAACGGAAGATGTTGCTGCACAAGTTGGATCATCTGTGCAGGCAGTTAGAAGTCTGAGACGGCGGTTTGTGCAGACCGGAAGCACGGAAGATCTTCCACGTAGCAGTAGACCACGTGTGACCACGCCCGCACAAGACCGCTATATTTTGAACCAACATTTACGAAATCGTTTTTTAACTGCGACAGCTACAGCGTCTGTCAGGTACTCATAACCCCAGGATTTCCACTCAAACCGTACGAAATCGTTTGGCTGAGAACAATTTACGTGCACTTCGTCCCTACGTCAGAACAGTATTAACGGATCATCATCACCGTGACAGGCTTCAATGGGCTGATAGACACATCAACTGGACAAGGCAAGACTGGCAGACGATTCTTTTTTCAGATGAATCCAGGTTTGCATTGTCCAATAGTGATGGCCAGATCAGGGTCTACCGACTTAGGAATGAACGTTACGCTGTTGCTTTCTTCAGCAGGATCGTTTTGGTGGCGGGGGTTCCGTGATGGTCTCGGCCGGAATAAGTTATGGGTATCGTACCCAATTAGTGGTCATTGATGGCAATTTGAACACTCAAAAGTATAGAGACCATGTCCTTGCCCCACACGTTGTTCCTCTCTTACAAAATCACGGCGTTATTTCTGTGTTTCAGCAAGGCAACGCCAGACCTCATGTCGCCCGTGACAATATCCAGTTCTTGCGAAACAACAATATTGATTTCATAGACGACTGGCCCTCAAAAAGCCCGGATCTAAATCCCATCGAGCACCTTTGGGATAATCTTGACACACGTGTACGGCAACGTCAAAATCTGCCTGGTAACATCAATGAGCTCCGTGACGCTTTGCTAGAAGAGTGGAATAATACACCCCAGACTCAAATTAATAATCTCATCCGCTCAATGCATTGTCGCTGCCAAGCTGTCAGCAAAACTCGCGGTGGGCATACTCGTTACTAAAGCCAAAAAAAATTGAATCGACACCTACCTCAAATGAAATTGAAAAATCCAATGAAATTGATAATTTTCAGACTGTAAATGAACTTTGATGAATTGATTTTAAATTATTGTGCAATAACAAATATGAATAAAAACTGTTAATATACACATATGTGGAAACAATCCCATTGAAGTCTCGCGAAAGTTTCTTTTTTGGTTCAGTATATTAAAACACTATAGTAAACGCCTTTTTGTGTGCAGTGTCAGATATTACCGAGTTTATGCACTTTTTCGCATGTATGCCCCAAAAGGCCCACTAAAAAGCCCAAAATAAAAAAAATTAGGTGGCACCACCCTAAGTTCATCAAAGTAATGTCTAAAGAAGCTCTTCAGCATCGGTGCCTTTCATTAACACAAATGTCTACCTAAAGTGATTTCTAGCCCTGTTTTTCGATTTTGCCAATTGCCTATAATCCAGGTGAGCGATTTCTGGCCCACTTGGGCCTCTAGTTTTTAAATGTCTTCTTCTCTGAAACCGCTTGAGCAATTTTTTCCAGATTTCACCTGGGGCATTCTGTCAAGAGAGTTTTGACAATTTATTCAAATAGTTCTGCGCTATCTTACAAGATGGCCTTCATGCCCATATATGGTAAAAACACTTCAAAATCTTCCTCTCCAGAACTAAGAAAGCTTTGAGGCTGAATCTTGGTATATAACAACGGGAACTCAAGGTCTACCAAGTGTGTTCAAATGATGACCATAGGTTGACCTTTGATCTTTTTACAGCAAGGTCAAATTTATGTATGGGGAAAATGTTGAAAAGTCACCTTGTAAAATTGTATTAAAGACTACTGGCTGAAACTTACAATGTATGATTAAAGTAGTAAACCTTTTTAGTTATAATCAAAATTTTGTCCTCTGGGGGTTATCTGCTCTTGCCCGTGGGCTATATACACATATAAAATTGTGTAATTTTTAAATGTCTTCTTCTCTGAAACCACTTGTGAAATTTTCACCAGATTTCACATGGGGCCTTCTGTCGAAAGGGTATTGCCAATTTGTTCAAATGGTTCCATGCCCTTGAACCAGATAGCCACCATGCCCATATATGGTAAAACACCTAAAAATCTTCTTCTCAAGAACCTAGAAAGCTTTAAGGCTGAAACTTGGTATATAACATTGGGGACTCAAGATCTACCATTTGTTCAAATGATGACCATAGGTTGACTTTTTACCTTTTTATGGCAAGGTCAAATTTGCTGCCCCATACATTTGTATGGGGAAAATGTTGAAAAATCATTTTCTCAATATGTATTAAAGACTAATGGTTGAAACTTACAATGTATGATTTAAATAGTAAAACTTTTTAGTTACAATCAAAATTTTGCCCCCTGGAGGTTATCTGCCATTGCTCCTGGGCTATACACAGGTATAAAAATCGTGTAATCTTTAAATGTCTTCTCTAAAACCGCTTACCAATTTTCACCAGACTACACGAACAACTAGTTTTGAAGGGATATTGACAATTTGTTCAAACGGTTTTGCACCATTGAACTATATGGCCGCCATGCCTATATATGGTATAAAACACTGAAAAATCTATTTCTCCAGAACCAAGAAAGCTTTAAATTATGGCTGAATCTTGGTATATACCATTGAGGACTCAAGGTCTACCAAGTTTGTTCAAATGAGGATCCTAGGATTACCTTTTATCGCTTTACGGCAAGGTCAAGTTTGCATCCCAATATATTTGTATGGGTAAAAAGTTGAAAAAACGTTTTCTCAAAATATATTAAGGACTAATGGCTGAAACTTACAATGTATGATTAAAGTAATAAAACTATTTAGTTACCATCCAAATTTTGGGGGTTATCTGCCTTTACCAATGGGCTATAAACATGTATAAAATTGTGAAATCTTTAAACGCCTTCTTTCTGGTGTCTGTGGCAATACGGGAAGAATGTTGCATGGCATTTGCAGATATGCCACAGCTGTTTTTATCAGGTGAGCGAATCATGGCTCATGGGCTTCTTGTTATTGCTTAGGTCCCTGATTGGATCAAGTTTGTTTTCATCCTCAGATATACGGTCATTACACCAGCTGCATCTGTTTGATTCAGGGCATTTCCATAGTTGAAATTTTCCTCTGCTTGGCTGATACGAGTCTCAGTGACAGTCTGATAAGACATTGTGTCACTAGCTTGTTTACTTCTGTGGTCAGTTTCGATACCTGCCCCTGTAAGGTTTGAATCATATCTATCAGAGTTGAGATGTTCCTTAGGATTGGAGAATCAGATGCCATTGTAGTCTCCAGTATTCCCAACCTCTGGGGAAGTGCATTGTCTATGTGGTCATTGTAGCTGATTGTGTCACTCTTTCTAGATTGAAGCATCATGCACAACTGTCTGTTTTAGAGCTTGTTTGTCCCACAATTTTTTGTACTTATTCATAGCCATCTTTCTGAAGTTGTTTTCCTTCCAACATACTTGTCCTGGGCCTGTAGCAATGAGAGTAAGGTCACTTCTGTATACATGAATGTTCCAGTCAACATGAGTTTTCAGTTGAAATTTACTAACATCTTCTCCAGGTCCAGAACTGAGATTATAGTATTAAACAATGGCTTTGCATAGAAATAAATATTTGTGTTGAGTTCTCAGAAGGAATAATTCGGTAGAATATATTGATTGATAAATGGATCTGTAACTTCTGCACTATAATTGTCTCCTGAGGACACAATATTAGAGAATCCTGAGATTTCAAAAGAACTTTCATCTCTAGTGAATACCATTTGATTGATGTTTCCTACTTTCAGTTTTTCAACCTGCTGTAAATGAGACTGAGAATTTTCATGCAGTTCACTTCTGTTCAATAATCTGAATTCACTTTCTTTGGGGGCTACTCACCCAATGATCATAAACACTGAATGTTTAACTGTTTACCAGATTCATCTTCTTACTTCCCCTAAAAACAAAACATACAGACCTTTGGAGGTCTTAAGTCTAGGGTGTCTGACTCCACCCTTGCATTTCTGAAATGAAGACTGAGCCCGATGAGCTCAGCTTTGGAACTGGACCAAGAAGAGGATTTGATCAGACAGATTCCTCTGTTTGCAGCAATAGATTGGATCAACTGATATTCAAAAAAGGCAAATAATTTAGGTTGATCTACAACCAAGCAGATTGGAGATTCTCATAATAACAGGTCTGGGGTGTCTGATTCCACCCTTGCATTTCAGAAATGAAGACTGAGTCTGATGAGCTCAGCTTTGAAATTGGACCAAGTAGAGGATTTGATCAGCCAGATTCCTCTGTTTGCAGCAATAGATTGGATCAACTGATCCTCAGAAAGGAAATAATTTAGATTGATCTACAACCAAGCAGACTGGAGATTTTCATAATAACAGATGTAAGCTTGGTAAACAATGCAGACCAAGTGAATACAGTTTTTTGGGGGACTTAAGAAGGCCACCATGAAGGCAGATCAAGTGATTAGCCCCTTGAGTGTACACATGTATAACAGAAGCAGACAATTCTTAAATAGTGTCAAAAGGACATAATTCCAACTGTTGCACAATAAAGAAAAACAGGTTGCTGAACTGTTAATATTTGCAGTAATTCCGATTAAGTTGTGATTGTGGCTTTAAATAATGCACAGTTTGTACATATATAATATATATTTCTTTTTACTACAGAAACATATTACAATTATAAGCATTTATTGGATATACTTTTACCTACATATTTATGGTACACAACTTGACTGATTAAATTGACAACCAACAGCAATGACCATCTACTTCGTTTATGTTTTAATATGGTATAACCTAAGATGGTGTTGATGGGGATGGCTGGTTGGTTAGGATCCTGATTATTGCCCAAGCACTTCTACAAAAGCGCAAAAACTGAATTGACCCACTTCAGGCAGCTGTATATTGTGTTATCTGATTGTCCAGTATCTGACCTTTCTTCAAGACAATCATCAAGCAATAGAGCTATTGTAATGAATAGTAATAAATGATACCTTCTGAGTGCCACTTATACAGTTCTACTACAGAAATAAAAGTCATTAACTGCATAAAGACAGGTTAAGGTCTTATATCTTAGATATTTAAACATATAATGTGTATAAATTACAACTATTTAAATTGTCATTTTATACACAACAAAAGAAAAGAAGGAATTATTCACTTCATTAAATACATGACAAACATAAACACAATACATATTTGGCTCTTTCTTTGGGGGCTACTCACCCGATGATCATAAACACTGAATGTTTAACTGTTTACCTGATTTATCCTCTTACTTCCCCTGAAAATAAAACATACAGACCTTTGGAGGTCTTAAGTAAAGGGTGTCTGACTCCACCCTTGCATTTCAGAAATGAAGACTGAGCCCGATGAGCTCAGCTTTGAAATTGGACCAAGTAGAGGATTTGATCAGCCAGATTCCTCAGTTTGCAGCAATAGATTGGATCAAATGATACTCAAAAAAGGCAAATGATTTAGGTTGTTCAACAACCATGCAGACTGAAGATTCTCATAATAACAGACATAAGCTTGGTAAACAATGCAGACCAAGTGAATACAGTTTTTGGGGGATCTAAGAAGGCCAAATGAATTTGATAGAATCAAATGAGGCCCCCAAAAACTGTGAGACAGGGGTAATCTCCTTAGTGTCATCTTTTGTTTTTAGCTCACCTGAATAAAAGCACAGGGTGAGCTATTGTCATCACCCTCTGTTCATCGTCCGGTGTCCGTCGTTCGTCGTCAAGAATTAGTTTGTTAACACTCTAGAGGTCACAGTTTTGAACCAATCTTGATGAAACTTGCTCAGAATGTTTGCCTCTATGAAATCTAGGTCAAGTTCGATACTGGGTTAGTTAGGGTCAAAAACTAGGTCACCAGGTCAAATCAAAGGAAAAACTTGTTAACACTCTAGAGGTTACAGTTTTGATCCAATCTTGATGAAACTTGCTCAGAATGTTTGCCTCTATGAAATCTAGGTCAAGTTTGATACTGGGTTACTTGGGGTCAAAAACTAGGTCACCAGGTCAAATCAAAGGAAAAACTTAACACTCTAGAGGTCACAGTTTTGACCCAATCTAGATGAAACTTGCTCAAAATGTTTGCCTCTTTTAAATCTAGGTCAAGTTCGAAACTGGGTCACTTGGGGTCAAAAACTAGGTCACAGGGCCAGTTCAGCAGAAAACCTTGTTAACACTCTAGCGGTCAAAATTTTGAAGCAATCATCATGAATCTTGCTCAATGTGTTTGTCTTGATGAGTTCTAGGTCAAGTTCGAAACTGGGTCACTTGGGGTCAAAAACTAGGTCACCGGGCCAAATCAGCTGAAAACCTTGTTAACACTCTAGCAGTCACATTTTTGAAGCAATGATCATGAATCTTGCTCAAAATGTTTGTCTTGATGATTTCAAGGTCAAGTTTAAAACTGGGTCACTTGGAGTCAAAAGCTAGGTCACTGGGCCAAATCAGCAGAAAACCTTGTTAACACTCTAGCGGTCATATTTTTCAAGCAATCATCATGAATTTTGCTCAACATGTTTATCTTGTTGATTTCTAGGTCAAGTTTGAAACTGGGTCACATGGGGCCAAAAACTAGGTCACCAGGCCAAACCAGCAGAAAACCTTTTTAACACTCTAGCGGTCACATTTTTCAAGCAATCATCATGAATCTTGCTCAAAATCTTTGTCTTGATGAGTTCTAGGATATGTTTGAAACTGGGTCACGTGGGGTCAAAAACTAGGTCACTGGGCCAAATCAGCAGAAAACCTTGTTAACACTCTAGCGGTCAAATTTTTAAAGCAATCATCATGAATCTTGCTCAAAATGTTTGTCTTGATGATTTCTAGGTCAAGTTCGAAACTGGGTCACCTGGGGTCAAAAACTAGGTCACCTGGCCAAATCTGCGGAAAATCTTATCACTCTAGCGGTCACATTTTCCAAGCAATTATCATAACTCTTGCTCAAAATGTTTGTCTTTATGATTTTGAGGTCAAGTTCAAAAGTGGGTCAGTTGGGGTCAAAAACTAGGTCACCAGGCCAAACCACCAGAAAACCTTGTTAACACTCTAGCGGTCACATTTTTGAAGCATTCATCATGAATCTTGCTCAAAATGTTTGTCTTGATGATTTTTAGGTCAGGTTTGAAACTGGGTCACCTGGGGTCAAAAACTAGGTCACCTGGCCAGATCAGCAGAAAACCTTGTTAACACTCAAGTGGTCACATTTTTCAAGCAATGATCATGAATCTTGCTCAACATGTTTGTCTTGGTGATTTCTAGGTCAAGTTTGAAACTAGGTCACTTGGGGTCAAAAACTAGGTCACCTGGCCAAATCAGCAGAAAACCTTGTTAACACTCTAGCGGTCACATTTTTGAAGCAATCATCATGAATCTTGCTCAAAATGTTTGTCTTGATGATTTCTAGGTCAAGTTCGAAACTGGTCACATGGGGTCAAAAACTAGGTCACCAGGCCAAATCAGCAGAAAACTATTTACACTCCAGAGGTCACATTTTTGAAATAATCATCATAAATATTGCTCAAAATGTTTGTCTTGATGATTTCTAAGTCTAGTTTAAAGCTGGGTCACTTGATATCAGAAACTAGGTCACCTGGCCAAATCAAAGGAAAACCTTGTTGATGCCTTAGAGGTCACATTTTTTAAGTGATCATCATGAATCTTGCTCAAAATGTTTGTCTTGATGATTTCAAGGTGATGTATATTTTTCTGTCCAGTGACTTTCTTAAGTTTTTCTGTTTAGGTCAGTTTCTCAGTAATCATTGGTCCTACAGAGTGGTATTTGGTACTTGTGAAGTGTTTGTGTTTAGGTCAGTTTCTCAGTAACTATTGCTCCTACAGCCAGTGATACTTAGTACATGCATACATCTTAGCATGGCCTCTTGAGTGCTGTCATCCATATTTGACCTTGACCTTTATTTCACAGTCTATTAGACATGCTACATTGTCTTACCTGTTAATATAATCATTTTGACTTTGATCAGAATGTTTTCCTTGATCAGTTCTAGATCAGGTTCTCAAAGTGCTATGTTGCTCAGGTGAGTGTTACAGGGCCATCATGGCCCTCTTGTTTATATTCCCTTGGGCTGTCCATCCCATCCTTGTGAAATAATTAATTTAAGCTGGAGTGCTATATCTCAATCCTTACCACTCCCCTCAACCACAGGCTCTGCAAATGCTTCTTTTGACAATTATAGAGGTATGAACAGGTCACTGAATAACAGATAGATCTGTGCCAACCCCCATGATGCTACACATAGAATCTGCCTGGCTAATAACTGTGCCAGAGAAATGGACCTGGGATGCTCCCAAGGTCAGGGTAGGATCTCCCCTCAGACGGATCGGTAAATAACGGATAGATATGGGCTGATTCCCATGACGTCACCTGTAGATTCTGGCTGGCTGATAGTTGTGCCAGAGAAAAGGACCTGGAATGCTCCCAAGGTCAGGGTAGGATCTACCCTCAGACAGATCGGTGAATAATGAATAGATATGGGCTGACTCCCATGATACCACCCTTAGATTCTAACTGGCTGATAGTGCCAGAGAAAAGGACCTGGAATGTTACCGAGGTCAGGGTAGGATCTACCCTCGAATGGATCGATGAATAATTACAGATAGATCTGGGCTGATTCCCATGCTGCCACTCGTAGAATTGACTGGCTGATAGTTGTGCCAGAGAAAAGGACCTGGAATGCTCCCGAGGTCAGGGTAGGATCTACCCTCAGACGGTTTAGTGAATAATGGATAAACCTGGGTTATCCCTGAGTACCATCTATTGATTCTAATAAGGCTGGCTGTAACCGGCCAGAATCCATGCTGGGCCAGAGGTCAGTGCAGGTTATCCTGATTCACACAAGTCAGCAGCAATTCACAGATATAATCTACTTGATATTGCTAAATAAAAGATACACTCCCCAGCTGTGCAAAACTAAACGGCACATGAATCATGCATAATAAGTATTGTTCTTTTGAGGGGAGAAGAGTTGCAGGGAATGAAGAGTGACCTGCCTCATGCATGTAAATAAAGCAGGATTGGTACACATATATAATAGTTAATATAACTTGCATATTTAAGAAATCAAGACTGCCAAAGAATGAACCACACATTACCACCACTGTCACATGTATCCCTAGCATTGTGATGGATCAAACTGTGACAACAGTATATACCCAGATGAGACATTTCTATTGTTAGGACCTGATCCAAGCTTCTTCCTCTGACATGTCCAAGCACCAGGTCCAGATTAGATAAAAATATGGTAAAGTGAGAAGATGTTTCAACCTGAAGAATTTATATGATAAATGCTGTACTTGGTTAAATAAAATGATCAATACTATGCAAATGCTAACAGAATTATAAAGGAGGAGATAGGATGGCGTTAGTAGGTCATGATTCTGAGCCCAGATTAGCTTCCATCCTATCTCCAAGACAGAATGATGAGTATAGCATCCATCCACCAAGATGACTCCTCCCCCAAACTGTCAAGACCAAAACACCATGTAACCAGTCATAAACAAGAATGGAAGAGCTTCTTTTATTTGGAGCCCACACAGTCTCCTGCAGGTGGCCTGCAGATGGCCTATAGGGCACAGAGAACCAGTTGTGACAGGACTGCTGATTGGTGCAAAAAAGTGTAGGGTAGTTATTTTGTGTAAGGCAACTTGAGATTGGCTAATAATAAAGATGAATTTAAACTCATCATTCTAATTTGAAGAAAAAAATGTTTGTGTGTAATTTCCTGATTGTTTCAAAGAAATAAATGTTTCTCTGTGTGTTTGTTGGAGCCAAAGGAAGAAGTGGTGAAATTGCAAAGTTTCAATTTTTGATACCTGCCAGTTGAGGGGTTGCTACATTCAGCCTCCAAAAAGTCACAGAAAGTTCTGGTGACAGTGGTGTTTGTCCTTATTTATTTTGCTGTGCTAAGCCTTGTCTTTGAATTAAAACAAAATTTGGAAGCCCAGCCATACCCTGAAATGAACTCTTAACCACCAAAAAGGGTGGAATTACTATGGAGCTCTGTGGGAAAAATAATTTGTTCACTGTATCCTACATTTAATGGTTCAAATACATAGAAACTTCCCAGGTTAGCTATTGCTGTTCTTACCATATTTACTAGTATAGTAAACTGCTATTCTTACCATATTTACCAGTATAGTGACTGTTATTCTTACCATATTTACCAGTATACCGAATGATGTTCTTACCATATTTACCAGTATAGTGAATGATGTTCTTCCATATTGACTGTTATTTTTACCATATTTACCAGTATAGTGAATGATATCCTTACCATATTTACCAATTTGTTGACTATTATTTTTACCATATTTGCCAGTATAGTGAATGATGTTATTACCATATTTACCTGTATGGTGAATTGCTGTTCTTACCATATTTACCAGTGTAGTGAATGATGTTCTTACCATATTTAAAAGTATGGTGAAATGCTGCTCTTGCCATATTTACCCATATGGCAAATTTCTGTTCTTACCATATTTACCAGTATGGTGAATTGCTGTTCTTACCATATTTACCAGTATGGTGAATTGCTGTTCTTACCATATTTACCAGTATGGTGAATTGCTGTTCTTACCATATTTACCAGAATGATGAATTGCTGTTTTACCATATTTACTAGATTGGTGAATTGCTGTTCTTACTGTATTTCCCCGTATGGTGTACTGCTATTCTACCATATTACCAGTATGGTGAACTGCTGTCTTTGCCATGTTGTGTAGTGAAATGTTGCTTTAACCATATTTACCCATTAAGTGAAATGCTCTATACATGCTATAACTGACAATGAAAAGTTTTGAATGGATCACTGAATAACTGATAGATATGGGCTGACTCCCATGATGCCACCTGTAGAATCTGGTTGATAATTGTGCCAGAGTAGTGGACCGGACTGATCTGCTGATTTGTGTGTTTTATGGAAATGCTAAGCATTAATGGGCAAAAAATACTATTGTATGTATACACATATATATAAATATATAAGTAGTACAATATCCAACATTTAGTTGGTTAACATAGTCAGCACTTTCAAACCAGCTAGGGCTTTCCTGTCAGTTTATAAGATTGACATTTTCCTGAAGTCACTGATAAAATTTCCAGTAGTTTGTTACCACAACTTCTGTGTTAGATCCTATTTGAAGGTTCCTAAATTGTCCTTGTGGTGACTCTTAAACTCTTATTACTCATCAAACTCCCTGTCCCTATCTTTGATACCGACACTGTTGACATTTAGGCAGAAAAATTATTAATGTCCCGTGGTATTCATTCTGTGACAAAGTTTCTGTTTGTATGTGTCTGCCTTTAATTTCTTGTATTATTCTGATATATTTCCCTGTCTATCATTATAAAATAAATGCTTCTTGAAGTGACAAAGGTTATCCCAGCTTCAGTTGTTTGAGGTTTACAGCCCAATCAACCCATTAGGATCATGTAGAGAACTGTCAGTCAATGCAGCTTGAATTTGTGAACAACTGAAAATCAAGACTGGAAAGCAGATGCCTGTGTCCTCTTAAGGAGCCTGGCATTTACACTGAAGTATATCCTGTCACAGATAAATACTATCGTGAAACTCCACTTATGGTATTTACTTCTGAGATAAAGTATGGTCAGTTCATATACCAGTCAGTGTGCATGTCTCTGTAACCACCACAACCGATATTTATGATTTCTTGTGTTGAATCAGTTTAGTCGAATAAATTCCATGAAAGTAAGTGCAGTGGTGAAGGTATAATATCCCAGTCAAGTCTTTATTCTATATGTGTATCCAGTGGTGAAATTAACATTTCAAGGCATTTTTCATTTTATGTATCCTGAGGAGAACAGAAAGTATCCCCTTCAACTTTTGTATGTGTATCCAAAGGTGGAAATAATGTAAACTATATAGACACAGCTTTATTATGTGAGTCCAGTGGTGAATGTGTTTCCAATAATGAAAGTAAATTATCCACAGGGTTGTCATATAGAGAAAGTATATAGTTATCCCCTCTAACAATTATTTTCTGTGTCAGATATTTATAGAAAAAAGAAAGGAACCAGGCAGAAGACAAGTTCTCAGGATATTCAATAATCAGGAGCCCTAGAATGTTATAAAACAAATATGGATACCCATTGTCAAAATAATTATGGTATTGCATACAGTAATAATAATAATAATAATAATAATAATAATAATAATATAAAAATAAATAATAATAAGTATTAGGCTCCTGATTATTGCCCAAGCACTTTCTTCTACAAAAGCAAAAACTGAACTGACCCACTAGAGGCAGCTGAATATTGCCCATCTATTATGATCTAATTGTCCAGTATCTGACCTTTCTTCAATTAAAGACACACATCAAGCAGTTTGTTTGTGTTGAGGTTTTACGGCCCAGTCAACCCAATGGGGTCATGTCGAGCGGGGTCAGTTTACCTAACCACACGTTTACTGGGCAGTCTTAGTCCTCTAAGTGGTTATAACCAGTATTGTGCACATTCTTTCGCCAGAAACTGACAACGGCCCTTCTTGAGTCAGCGGAAGGGAGAGAATGACCGTAGAAAATATTTCATGATCAATCTCCATGAAAGAATGTTGCCAACCTCGGCGGGGGTTGAACCCGCGACCTCCTGGTCTCCAGTTGGACGGCGCATCCACCTGAGCCACCGAGGCTGGCCACATCAAGCAGTAGAGCTTGTGTAATAAATAGTGGCATTATGGATGGGTTTATCAGAAAGGCTAAAGGTAAAATTGCCGGACGACGCCCGCCTGGATCTTTGAAAACCCGTCCAATAAAAAGGTTTCAGATTTCTTTAAAAAAATGTAGTACTACAAATTCAGTTATAAAATGCTTACAGATGTTTATATTTTGTGTTATGAAGTTCCACTCGATGTTTTGAAGTTTCAAAAGAAATACTTTATCTCAAAATGTTTACATTTTAAAAATCATATAAGTAAATAAAATGGCCAAAATTGATAGTTTGAAAAGAAATATGTTAAGTCAAAAGGAGTAATTTTGCAGATTTATGCAATAGTGAATTATATTGGATGATAAACGTAAGTGCAGTTTCTGTAATTTGTGCAGTATCAAATGAAGCTCCAATTTTATGAATTTTTGAGATAACTAACAGGAAAGATATGAATAGTAATCGCAAATAGTTTGCCATTTTGTTTCCGGCATTTTCCTCTCTTATCAGTTTTGCATACATGCAGCCAGGGCTCCAGAAACTGAAATTAGCCAATTGGTCCAGCCATTTTTGGCCATATTTAAGGAGTTTGCCAAGTAATTTTCACCCACATTTACGGTGTTTGCCAAGTGCAGGTTTCATTTTTTTCCCAGTAATCATTGTTAAAGAATTTCCGCATTGCAATTTCCAAATGCACATTCTGGATTATATTTATCATAAGATTGACATGCAAACATTGCTTAAACTTGCTGAACTTACATGCGCATAAGTATCACGATTACAAACAGAAATAAAATTTTATCAGACATACAAGACTTAAGACTACTTCCCATAACTTACGAAATAGCATTCATCCTCTGCTTTAGAAAAGGATGTAAACCAGTCTAAAACTGACAAGGACACTTCTATTATCTGACCATCGCTGGGCTGTGTACAATAAGTTAGCCTGAATAAGCTGAAATGAACCCAACACAGATAATAAGTATTAGCTTTTGCAAATAGCTTGGAGTATATTAAGCCATTTTAAGCTTTTCAAAAACCTTTCCAATCAGCATTTACAGATGTGCTACAAATCCACACCTCTGATAGGGGGAGTTACCTCTGATAGGGGGAGTTAAGTAAGTAATTTGAACAGTTGTCAGAGAGTTTGCTACCTTGCAGTATGGTGACTGGAAGTTTTGCTGCTCGGTAGTTTTCACTCCTTTTTCATGGTGGAGATTTCGCAAGTTCTGGCTCGATGTGTATTTTTTGGTTGATCTTTATCATAAAGCATGTCTTACCAAAATTACCATAAATAATTGAACAAAAAGGTCTGAACAAACGTTAGACCCTGCTCCAGATAAGAATGCTTTCTATAAAATTTTAAGGAATGATAACACTGACATTGCAGATCAGATCAAAAGCACTAACTACCATAAACAATCGTACTAACATGCCTGAGCAAACAGTATGTGCCCAGATTAGACCAAACTCATCACTCATTGACTTTTCAGACCCCTGCTGCTTACAGATAAGGTATCAAAAATAGATTTTCAAGATGGCCACTATGTTGTAGGCAGCCTTGCCATTAGTAGAACTAGAATTACTGAAGTGATTCTGATTATATATCCATGATAGTAATCACACTGGCAAACAGGATAATCCATTTTCAAATTGCCACACAAACAGTAAGTTTGTTGATTATAGTCTCATCCAGGTGAGAAGTGTAAAGCATGCATGAATTACAGTCAAAACGGCCCCAAGTCAAAACCGCCCCCATTTGGTCAAAACGGCCCCATAAATTGGTCAAAACGGCCCACATCCCAAAAATGAAGGTCAAAACGGCCCCAAGTCAAAACGGTCCCATTTTTTTTTTTTTTTTTTTTTTTTTTGTAAATGCATAGACAAACAGACGGACAACTTAGTGTTTAGGAGTAGGAAATACTTGTAATGGCAAAATTATGTATATACTTGTAAACAACAATGAAACAGGTGAGTATTTAGTTATGTAAGCAATGAAATGTAATAAAATAAATGATACCGAAAACAATGTTTGTGTTTTGTTTTCTTTTGTTATAAACAAAAAGTTAATTGCAAATAAATACCATTTTATTATTATTATATACTCATATCATATCATATCATAATCGGATTTTTGATTAACATGCAAGGGCAACATCCACATCAGTGGGCCCCCTTCCAGATAGCTAGCTTGCTGCACGCATGGCAGATCTCACACCAGATATCCAGGTTCGTCTATCATGAGGGTTGATATCCGAGAGCTTCCACTCTCTGCAATCTCTCCCTGTCAGCTGCTTCCATGTCATCTTGGGCCTCCCAGGTCCACGCTTTCCATCAACCTGTATGTCAAAGGCTGTCTTGACTGCACCACTGGAGCATTCCACATGTCCATACCATCGTTTTTCTCCTTCAGAATGCAGTCCAGATCCTCAATGCTAAGTTGCACAAGTAGCTCATTGGATCTGGTGGTGACAGTTTCTTGGGGCCTGGCATTGCAGATCTGTCTGATCATTGCCCTGTCATTTCGCTGCAGACGCTGGAGGTTTGGCTTTGTCAATGTCTAAGTCTCACTGGCATGGAGCATAGCGATCCGCACACAAGAGCTGTACACACGGCCACGTGTTTTGAAAGAGAGGTGATGTGAAGAGAGAACTGGTAGCAGATCCTTGAACTTCTTCCAGGCGGTTTTCACACGTGTTGTTGTTGAAAGTTCACAGCCACCTGCTGCTGACAGCTATCTCCTAGGTAGCAAAAGGAAGCTACCACCTCAAGCTTGTCATGTCCGACCTGGACCTCCTGTGGTCTGCCATCCAAGGGGCATGCAGTTCCCTGGCACCGTGTACATCTGTAGTCAGGGTCTTTTTTTCAAGCGCTTGAGCCCACTGCATTTCTTGTGCACCCAGTGCTTGCAGCCATTGCAGAAGATGCTGTTGCTGCCCACTCCAGTGCAACAGATGGCCTATGGAAACTCGCCTGAACTCTGTGGGGCATACACAGACAAAAAGGGGTAACCACACTTTGACCGTCTATGAGTTTCACTAAAATGATTCTGTCGGAGACTCTCTGAACCTAAAAAACTTTCTCTGTTCACTCTTCTGCGACAAATATTCCTACACCAGCAGTGCCATTGTCATTTCCTGACCAGTAGAGCTTGTACCTGGTGTCCTTGCCCTTGATTGTGCGACAGTTGCCACCACGGTATCTGGTCTCCTGAATGCAGCAGACATCCACTTTCTAGCGGGATAGTGTTTCCATTACCTCGCAAACTCTTCTTCTCAGGGTGTTCACATTGAGTGTTCCCACCCTGAATTTCCTCAGGTGCTTGCTTGATTCGCTACAATGGCACGACCCTGCCTCCCACACCTGACAGGAGGCCAAGCTGGAGACGTTACCAACAGAACGCCTAACTGTGTACCTTTTCTTCTGCTTGCCATGTAAGATTTTGGAACAACTGTTTTTACGGGATCGCCTGTCCTAGCTGACATCCCAACTCAGTTCTTTTACGGCATCTGAGCATGCACGCCCTTCCCGCACTCGGGCAGTGTGCTTTGCCATTGTCCTTATAAAGAAAGGATCATCCGCCAAATCACAATAGCTAGAACACCAAGCCATCGGTCTGTAAATGATTGCTGCCTAGCTCTGCCACCCAGGTTGTGGCAGCCTCGTAACCCTGAAGGTAGGGAGGCAACTGTGATAGAGGGCAGCCTCACATTCCCACACTCATATTGAGTGTCACAGATGGATACAGTTTTATGTCATACCCAGGACTGTACTAGTCTATAACAATAATCACAGAAGTGTGAAACGGGACCAAATTGAAGATATTTTCAACTTCCTTGTTATTACCAAGCTTTCTTTGCTTTTTAATGCGAAATAAGCAATATCTATATTTTTAATTAGTGACATTTGCTTAGCCATCATATCTCATAATCAAGTCTGGATACTGGAATACTCGCATACTGCAACTCTATAGTGTTAAACAAAAACGGAATCTTGTTATTTATATTATTTATGTTATTTATGTTACTGAAATTTGAATAGTGAATAATAAAATGTGATTTGTGCATTTTTTTATTTGCCTTAACAGTGATTATGAATCAATCCGCGTCAGAAAGGATCAGCGGCCAAAAATGACCCCGTCTTCGACTATTTTCCCTACAAAAAAAGTTAATATAGACAATTCAGTTGAAATTGATTAGCGCTGAAAAATGCATTTACATACATTACTTTTTACTTAAATCCTGAGTCGAATTTGAGGCCATTTTTGGGGCCGTTTTTTGGGGCCGTTTTGACCAATTTGCAACTGCAGTTGGGGCCGTTTTGACCAATTTGGGGCCGTTTTGACTTGGGGCCGTTTTGACCTGATACCAGCATGCATACCCATAGACAAGTCTGATAAAAACCTGTCAGTTTTATTTATATTTCTATTTCAGATTCGCATTTTAAATTTTTGCATTCAAGGCAGAATAAATGATTTCTCCATGAAAGTTAATTCTTATATTTCTTCCAAAAGGGAACAGCTTATATCCTTTCGACGGCCTCAACGTATTAAAACGGTTGAAAAAAATGGGTGATAAATAGCACGCATCTTTTACAGCTAAATAGCGGTAACGTGATAATTCGGTTGAAAAAAAAGGGTGATAAATAGCACGATAGTTCTGTCGTAGAACGGCCAGGAATTTTGAAATAAGATGCCAACTTTAGAAAATATTTTCAATCAAATGACGAACAAATATATAATTTTTAAGTAAAATTTTTATTTATTATAGCCGAGACTATTATTATGCATCGTCACACTTGTCATATCATAATTACGTAATTAATGATTAAAAGCTAAAAATAGCGAAATGTCACATTTCAAAAAATATTAAAAAGTGTTACGTCATTAAAAAATATTTATTAAGAGATGGGCAAACGACTAAGAAGTAAGTAGCCTTGGATTTGATAGTAAGAAGACTGAACTTTATATTTTCAAGAAAAAACGGTATATTGAATCATCATTATTTTACAATTACGTAACATTACATCTTGATTAGAATTCCGTTTTGATACGCTTTGGCCGTTGCGTTCACATTAAGTTTCGTTTTGAGTACGTTATGGTGTTGACTGTCCTTAAACTTTTAGCGTACTAATACGTATAAAATAGATTTCTGAACCTTTTGAAAACGTTATGGTCATTCGTATCCATATCGCTGAAATTCACAAAAACAAAAAAAGAACAGTCACAACGTTCTTCTGCGTTTCAGTTTTCCCATTTACAAGATCCCAAAATAAAATTTCAAACGAATGCCAATGCGTTTATATGCGGAGTAAGTTTATGTTTTTTAATTAAACATAAAGGAAAAAACGAGAAATCATTACGCATATTACACAATGGCTATAGAAACGGCATTTCTACCTACCGTTTTAATACACTATGGTCGTTAGACTCCAGAACATACGTGCTATTTGACACCCCATTTTTTCAACCGGATTTTTACGCAACGGATGTTTGGTTCCAGAACATGCCGGACGTCGAAAGGATATAAAAAAAATGTGACTTTCTGTATAGTATACATTTAGTCAAGAAAGATCACTTTTTATCCCCCGATCGATAGGTTCTGGCGGGGGGATATAGCGATCAACTTGGCAACTGTAGATGTGTCACAGGGTTGGAATGGGGTCTACTTTGGGGGCCCAGGTGTTTTGGGGTCACTGGTGAGTGCACTCACTCGGCAAAGTTTGGGGAATTGAGCTCAAGCTGTGTCGGTAGCACCCAAGACCCCTTGAGCCCTATATTGTAAGAGGTGGCCCTGGTGACAGGTTTAAAGTTTGTAAGTATCGGCGCTGTTATCTGATAGGCACTAAATGTACAATAACAACTTCAAGGAAGGGTTTTGTTTTCTCAATTTTGAATTTATTTAAAAGTTTCTAAAATGAATAAACGCGGTGGATGCAGACTATTTTTGTAATTTTCTGAGTCCTAAATTGTCACTAAAACACTTTTCTCTTCACTTTTCACTGAGTCCTACTTTGTCACTTACATACTTTTCACTGGAATTCACTGAATTTTCCCTGAAGTCCCAAACACTAAAATCACAAGTCCTGAATTGTCCTTTTGTTGTAACGCGAAGTTCTGGCACTTTATTTCATGTAATTGTCCTAAATTTATGTCACCAGCTCCTATATAAGTTTCTAAAATTAAAGTTCATCAGCAGCACCCAAGTTTCAAGAAGATCAAATATAAATTTCTCAATTTTCACTTTTAACCCCTAAATTCCTGTTGTTACTTAAATTCTATTAATTTATACTTCTGTCCTTATTTTCAATTCTATGCCCACTAATTTTTACAAAGATTAGTAAGTCTCTACACAGAACCCAAATTTAATGTCAAACGGTCTATGCAGGGTCTACATTGTAATATTTTCATGTGTACAGTTCGTCGGCTAGTGTAAGACTCTCAGTTTCCTCCCAAGTTCAAATGTCCCAAAAGTTTCCCTTTTCCCAATTCAGCCAATAATTGAATTCGATAGAAACGGCCAACTATTTAGTTTCTGCAGGTCCAATCAAACTTTCTGTTACAAGAGCTGCTCAGAGGGGCCAAAGTGCTGTAAGCCAAACTGCTAAAATCACAAGCTATCACAAGTTATCTCAAATATCAAAGGGTTTCCTCTTTCTGAGTGACAACAATTTCCTAATTAAACAGTTTAATTGTCTATCAAACCAAGCTGCAAGCCAAAATTGACAGGAGTTACCTAAGTTTATGGTTATGCTGATAGGTGCTAAGAGTGTCCAAGCTGATACAGGTGATAAACTTCCAAGTCTATAAAACTTGTTCAATTAGCCTGTCTAAACACACTAAAAACTGTGAAAAAGGACCTTTCAAACTTGATGAACAATACTTTTAAAAACCTAATTTCTGAATTATGAACCTTAAATTGCCCAAAATACTACATTAAAAATCTTAATTTTCCCAAATTATGAAATAGTGCTCTCTTTCCCATCCATCTCACTTTCTCACTATATGAAATAAAAATATAAAACACAATTTCCCTCCTTTCTGACTATTTGACATTAAAAAAAATATAAAAAACCTTTCTCACTTCTTTCACTCCATTTCTTGGTGATTATACAATTATTACATTTATTTTTATTTATTAACATTATTTATTACATTTATTCTGAAGCAAAATGTACCTAAATTGTGGCTGGTGACAGATGCATCCTTGTGCACTGTATAACTTTGATACCCTTTGAGATAATTTGATAATATTTGGTAGGGATGTATAGGAGGACCAGTAGGCATGTCACATGCAAGAAAAACACTCACCTTATGACAATTTTAAATCAACTATCAGTGTAATTAGAGATTGTCGCATTAGCTTGATTACCTCAAGCCTTTAAACACATTACCACACATGCAAAAAGCCAGTTATCAAATGAAATATATAGCTAAAAATGTAAGAAATTTTCTGCAGTAACTTAACACTTGTACTTTAGAAGTGGTTGCAAATGATGTCATTAAATTTGCTGTGCAAACCTGCTATTTAAAACAAGATGCTGACCTTTCATTGGGTTCTTTTTAAAGAAGCCAACTTGTTGTCTACTTTCACTTTCAGAATCGAGCATTCAATAAAGGGAAATAACCAGAGTATCTTGAGTAGTTGGCATTGCGCTGAAGATGGCAATATAGATTTTCAACACCTTTTTTTTTTCAGACAATTATGGTTACACTTTAAACCCAAGCATCCTTTTATTAAAATGCCGCAGCTAAGATATTTTAATGTAAAGCAAATCAACAACAGTGAGAAAAAACATCTTGTAATGCTTGAACAACAGATCATAAAGCCCTGTCCCTTTAATTTGACAGGTATTGAATTTTTTACATACATCAATCAAATAGGCAATTGATCTGTGTAAAATTTTTAGCATACCACATTTTGGAATATTTTTTTTCTTATTTTCCCCAGGAGACAGCATTTGATATTTCGTGCAAACTGATTCTTCTCTTGAGACAATTTGCATGAAATGTCAAATTATGTTTTACGGGAAAAATATCTGCTGAATTTATCCAGGTTAATTTTTGATACATGGGTCATGATGCAGCGCTTGTTCTACTAATAGCTAACCACAAATTGCGCAGATCAACCATTACGCAGATCAACCATTGCGCAGATCAACCTCACAGCCTATCTTACACACTGAGCTAATATCGAAGAAAACACTTTGCAGCGTGATTATGAGCACAGCCTTTTTTTTTTTTTTTTTTATTATCAAGCATAAAAATTCTTCAGAATCTATATTAAATTTGGACAGTAATAACTGATTAGACAGTGTTTATATTAGTGGTAACAGTAGCCTACGGACTAGTTTCTTGCGCCACGTCTTTAGTCCAGCACAGGCGTATTGATATACAAGTGTGTTGATATGTTAAACCTTAAACTGCATATTACGACTGTAGCAGATGTCAATTTCATTTTTTTTCTCATATTTTATCAGAATTTTATGCGATTTATCCACTGGCAGATGATTCATATGAAATGCTTAGTCTGGTTTTCTCTGTAAAATAAGGGAAAATTCTGAATGTCGTCTGCTTAAAAAATTGGCATGGCGCTATAAAGATATTGATACCTTTATTTGTTTATAGCATACTTGTTCAGCTTCATGGATATTCATTTTGCATCTTTTAAAAAGGCACATGTCATCTGACATTCATGGAAGTTTTACATGAATACAAACATGCATGAGAAAATGTTAAAAAAATATCAAATACATAATTTGAGTGAAAATGCATCCAAAACTGAAAGTAGGCCGGACTACATTTATGTGCAGACACATATTTCAATATTCAGTATGGTAGTGTAAGCCGGAAGCAGCTTGAAAGCGTCTGTGCCAGTTAGAAATGACAGATAGAATCTGTCATTAAACATCAGTAACTGCAAAAAGGCAGGCTAAGGTCTTATGTCTTAGATATTTAAACATATATTCTGTAGAAATTACAATTATTTAAAGTGTCATAACTCTGACTGTGCTCATCTGCCATTGTAGAATTCCTGTTTAAATTTCCAGTTCACTATTTTTTTTGATTCCAGATTAAACTTTCCAAAAGAAGTGAATTAGCTTCTAGAGGAAATTTGAAACTTTAGATATTTTTTGTATGTACACAATATATTTCACTTTATATTTCACTTTTATTAAGATACTCCATTCAAAATTAAGAATTTAAACACTAATTTCAGCAGTACAATATATTACAAGACAAGAATTCAACCTATACGAAATTTTAAAGGCGTAAATAGAGGCTGAAAATGGAGGAATTTTACACCCATAATTTCAGTTCACCTAGAATTATTTCATAAAGGGAAATACAGTAAATTACAAATGTACATTAAATTTACAGGCATATAACAGATGTAAAATACATTTAAAACAGGTGGGATTCAGACACGTAATATGTAAATTAGACAGAGGCGGAATTCCCAAATATGGCTTTACAGGTATAATTATGTTTACAGGTGTAAATAGACCGGATTTACACGAGTGATTTTTTAGCTCACCTGAGCAAAAGCTCAGGGTGAGCTATTGTGATCACCCTCTGTCTGTCGTCCGTCGTCGTCCGTCATCCATCGTCCGTCGTCAACAATTAGTTTGTTAACACAAACTAGGTCACAGTTTTGACCCAATCTTGATGAAACTTGCTCAGAATGCTTGCCTCTATGAAATCTAGGTCAAATTTGAAACTGGGTCAGTTTGGGACAAAAACTAGTCACCAGGCCAAATCAAAGGAAAAACTTGTTAACACGCGAGAGGTCACATTTTTGAAGTAATCCTTATGAATATTGCTCAAAGTGTTTGTCTTGAGAGTTTCTAGGTCAAGTTCAAAACTGGATCACTTGGGGTCAAAAACTAGGTCACCGGGCCAAATCAAAGGAAAACCTTAACACTCTATAGGTAACATTTTTGAAGTAATTCTTATAAATATTGCTCAAAATGTTTGTCTTGATGATTTCTAGGTCAAGTTCAAAACTGGGCCACATGAGTGTGGGAATGTGAGGCTGCCCTCTATCACAGTTGCCTCCCCACCTTCAGGGTAATGAGGCTGCCACAACCTGGGTGGCAGAGCTAGGCAGCAATCATCTACAGACTGATGGCTTGGTGTTCTAGCTGTTGTGGTTTGGCGGACGATCCTTTCTTTATAAGGACAACGGCAAAAAGCACACTGCCCGAGTGCGGGAACGGCGCACATACTCAGATGCCATAAAAGAACTGAGTTGGGATGTCAGCTAGGACAGGCGATCCCGTAAAAAACAATTGTTCCAAAATCTTACATGGCAAGCAGAAAAATAGGTTCAGAGTTAGGCGGTGCCAACAGACATCAAAGTTCTGTTGGTAATGTCTCCGGCTTGGCCTCCTGTCAGGTGTGGGAGGTAGGGTCGGGCCATTGTGGCGAATCCAGCAAGCACCTTAGGAAATTCAGGGTGCGAACACTCAATGTGAACACCCTGAGAGGAAGAGTTTGCGAGGTAGTGGAAACACTGTCTCGCAGGAAAGTGGCTGTCTGCTGCATTCAGGAGACCAGATACCGTGGTGGCAGCTGCCGCACAATCAAGGGCAAGGACACCAGGTACAAGCTCTACTGGTCAGGAATCGACAAAGACACTGCTGGTGTAGGAGTGTTTGTGGCAGAAGAGTGGATAGAGAGTTTTTGAGGTTCAGAGAGTCTCCGACAGAATGATTGTAGTGAAACTCATAGTCAGCCAGAGTGTGGTTACCTTTCTGTCTGTGTATGCCCCACAGAGTGGTCTAAGTGATGAGGTTAAGGACCTGTTCTTTGATCAGCTGCGTGCTGTGACTGCCAGGATCCCAGCATCAGAATATCTGATCCCATGTGGAGATTGGAACGGCAGGCACTGGATACAGGGAAGTGCATGGTGGGATGGGGTATGGCAGGCCGAAACCAGATGTTGAGAGTGAGAGAATCCTAGAGTACGCCCTAGCATTTGACCTGCTTCTTGGGAACACATGTTTCAAGAAACATGACAGCCATCTCATCACATACAAGTCTGGAAACATAGCCATGAATATAGACTTCATCCTTTTCCGTAGGACCATGCGCAAACTTGTCACAGATGTAAAAGTGACCCCTGGTGAGGAAGTAGCTCTGCAACATCAGCTTCTTCTATGTGACATGAGGATTGATGTGCCTCCAAAATCCAAATGCAAGTTCACCCCTTGCCTCAAAATTTGGAAGCTAAAAGACCCTCAGACAAGCAATCATTTCCAGGAGGTCTTCAACATGCATGTGAGCACATCTGCATGTGTAGCTGATGGGGCCACTGAGGATATCTGGAACAACATCAAGACTGGACGGCTCAAGACAACTGAGGAGGTATGTGGCACAACTCGGCCACATCGTTGGCGTCGTGAAACCTGGTTGTGGAATGAACATGTGGAAAAGGCCATTGCTGCCAAGCGGACAGCTTTCAAGGCCTGGAAGGCTGGTAAAGGCACTAGGGCATCATATGATGCAGCCAAACGAAATGCCAGACATGCAGTGCACCATGCTCGTCAAGAAGCCGACAAGAAGGTCTACGAGAATATTGACCCCAAGTCTTCAGAAGTCTACCGCCTTGCTAACCAGTTTAGAAGAGAGAACACTGATGTTGTTGGTGACAAACCTGTGAAGAATGATGCAGGAGAGATGTCAATGAGCGAGGACTCAAAGCAGAAGGCCTGGCTAGAGCACTACCAAAGGCTTCTCAACGTTGAGTTTGACTGGGACCCAGACCACCTGTCAGATCAACCACCAGTGGAAGGCCCGCCCATCCCAATCACCATTGATATGGTTAAGAAGGCTATCTCACAGATGAAGGCTGGCAAAGCACCGGGCCCATCAGGCATAGTAGTGGAGATGATACGAGCCGCTTGTAACATGGGAGCCTCAATGATCCGTGACCTCATAGTTGCAATCATTCATGATGGCAAGGTACCCTCTGACTGGGAGCAGAGTTTCATTGTCTGCCTCTACAAGGGAAAAGGGGACGCATTGGAAAGGGGCAACTACCGTGGTCTCAAGCTGACAGAGCAGGTTATGAAAATCCTGGAGAGGATTATGGACGGCCTCATCAGACAGTTGGTGTCAATTGACGACTCCCAGTTTGGCTTCGTCCCAGGCAGAAGCACTACAGATGCAATCTTTGTTGTCAGGCAGCTGCAAGAGAAGTATCTAGCTGCCAATAAGAGACTCTACATGGCTTTCGTAGACCTGGAGAAGGCTTTTGATCAAGTACCTCGGAAGGTCATCTGGTGGGCGCTGAGAAAACTTGGTGTGGAGGAGTAGATTGTGCGACTGGTGCAGGGGATGTATGCAAATGCATGGAGCCATGTCCGTGTTGGTGAGGGGTACAGTGAAGAGTTTGAAGTGAAGATTGGTGTTCACCAAGGATCAGTACTCAGCCCGCTGCTCTTCATCATTGTGCTTGAAGCCTTATCACGAGAGTTCCGCTCTGGGGTCCCCTGGGAGGACCTCTATGCTGATGACCTTGTTATCATTGCTGAATCGCTTGAGGAATGTGTCAGGAGGCTCTTGACTTGGAAAGAAGCAATGGAGAAGAAAGGACAGAGAGTAAATGCAGGAAAGACAAAGATCATGATCTGCGGTATGGGACTGGACCTCCTGCAGAGTTCAGGCGAGTTCCCATGCACCGTCTGTCGCATTGGAGTGGGCAGCAACAGCATCTTCTGCAATGGCTGCAAGCACTGGGTGCACAAGAAATGCAGTGGGCTCAAGCGCTTGAAAAAGGACCCTGACTACAGATGTACACGGTGCCAGGGAACTGCACGCCCCTTGGATGGCAGACCACAGAAGGAAGTCCAGGTCGGACCTGACAAGCTTGGGGTGGTAGCTTCCTTTTGCTACCTAGGAGACATGCTCTCAGCAGCAGGTGGCTGTGAACTTTCAACCACAACACGTGTGAAAACCGCCTGGAAGAAGTTCAAGGATCTGCTACCAGTCCTCTCTTCATGCCACCTCTCTTTCAAAACATGTGGCCATGTGTACAGCTCTTGTGTGTGGAGTGCAATGCTCCATGCCAGCGAGACTTGGCCATTGACAAAGCCGAACCTCCAGCGTCTGCAGCAAAATGACAGGGCAATGATCAGACAGATCTGCAATGTCAGGCCGACAGACATTGTCACCACCAGGTCCAATGAGCTACTTGTGCGGCTTGGCATTCAGGATCTGGACCTCATTCTGAAGGAGAGAAGACTCCGATGGTATGGACATGTGGAACGCACCAATGGTGCAGTCAAGACAGCCTTTGACATACAGGTTGATGGAAAGCGTGGGCCTGGGAGGCCCAAAATGACATGGACGCAGCTGACAGAGAGGGATTGTAGAGAGTGGAAGCTCTTGGCTATCAACCCTCATGATAGACATACCTGGAGATCTGGTGTGAGATCTGCCATGCATGCAGCAAGCCAGCTATCTGGAAGGGGGCCCACTGATGTTGACGTTGCCCCTGTACCTGCATGTTAATCAAAAATCCAATTATGATTATGATGATGATGATTGGGGTCAAAAACTAGGCCACCAGGCCAAACCAAAGGAAAGCTTTGTTAACACTCTAGCGGTCATATTTTTGAAGCAATCATCATGAATTTTGCTCAAAATGTTTGTTTTGATGATTTCTAGGTCAAGATCAAAACTGGGTTACTTGGGGTCAGAAACTAGGTCAACGAGCCAAATGAAAGGAAAACCTTGTTAACACACTAGAGGTCACATTTTCAAAGCAATCATCATGCTCAAAATGTTTGTCTTGATCATTTCTAGGTCATGTTTGAAACTGGGTCACTTTGGGTCAAAAACTAGGTCACCAGGCCAAATCAAAGGAAAACCTTGTTAACACTCTAGCGGTCACATTTTTGAAGTAATCATCATGAGTATTGCTCAAAATGTTTGTCTTTATGATTTCTAGGTGAAGTTTGAAACTGGGCCACTTGGGGTAAAAAATTAGGTCACCGGGCCAAATCAAAGGAAAACTTTGTTCACCAGGCCAAATCAAAGGAAAACCTTGTTAACACTAGCGGTCACATTTTTGAAGTAATCATCATGAATCATGCTCAAAATGTTTGTTTTGATGATTTCTAGGTCAAGTTCGACACTGGGTCACTTGGGGTGAGAAACTAGGTCACCGGGCCAACACAACACTCTAGTGGTCACATTTTTGAAGCAATTATCATGAATATTGCTCAAAATGTTTGTCTTGATGCTTTCTAGGTTAAGTTTGAAACTGGGTCACTTGGGGTCAAAAACTAGGTCATCGGGCCAAATCAAAGGAAAACCTTGTTAACTCTAGGAGTCACATTTTTGAAGTGATCATAAAGAATCTTGCTCAAAATGTTTGTGTTGATGATTTCTAGGTGAAGTTTGGAACTGGGTCAATATGACCTATATTTCAGGGTCCAGTGACTTTCTTATATTTTTCCATTTAGGTCAGTTTCTCAGTACTTATTGGTCCTACAGTCCTACAGAGTGATATTTGGCACTTGTGAAGTGTTTGTGTTTAGGTTAGTTTCTCAGTAACTATTGCTTCTACAGCCAGTGATACTCTGCACATGCATACATCTTAGCATAGCCTCTTGAGTGCAGTCATCCCTATTTGACCTTGACCTCTATTTCATAGTCCATTAGACATGCTACAGTGTCTTACTTGTTAGTATAATCATCATGAATTTTGGTCAGAATGTTTGTCTTGATCAGTTCTTGGTCAGGTTCTCTATGTGCTATGATACTCAGGTGAGCAATACAGAGCCATCATGGCCCTCTTGTTTAGAGTAACAGGCATAATCAAAATAAAATCACAGGCGTAACTCAAAATGTGGCATCCCAGAAAACTGCGTTCCTTTTATGCCCTATATATATCATTGAATAGTACCACTGCCATATAAAACAAAAAAAACAAAACAAAAAGAAACATAAAAATAAATAAACAAAAATAAAATAAAAATTCAAAAACAAAAAAAAAAAAAAAAATAATAATAATATAACTAAACAATAGAAAAAAAAAGAAAGAAAAAATGCATACAAACAGTATCTCTAATAACAAAGTAATATACGCTAACTTCTACTTGTTAAATTTTACATCATGTCTTTTACAAGTCAAAATTAATACACGTATTTTTACATGTCACTTTCTGTGCATCAAATTCTAGATGTAAAAATCCATTCTGGAATTTCTCTGAATTTACGCATGCAAAATTCTTAGGGTAATATATTTTCCTGAATTTACACATAAAATATTACACATAAAATTCTTCATGTAATGAAGATGCCTAGGAAAAGACATAATCAGATATTTCTGCCATACACAATATGCCAGGAAAATTAAAAAAAAGGTGCTGATTTTGGTTGCATGTAAAATACAGTTTCAAAATATCCTTGAAGGGGTGTAAACCTGCAATCCCAGCCAAAAAGGATCAAAATATATATTAAAAAAAAATGAAATCTGAATGTTGTCAAATAGATTTATCTAATCTAAATTAATCTAAGCATAAGCAATACTAAAAAGACTACATGTTTGTAGTATATTACAGTGGAACAACTAAGGATGTTATTTGATGTTAATTTTGGACAGTCCTCCATAAAAACAAATGTTATGGGTACTCATTAGAACTGAGATGATTCTAATGATAACCCCACAAAGTGTGCCAGCCTCGATGGTTCAGTTGGATGCGCATCCAAACTGGTGATCAGGAGGTTGTGGATTCGACCCCCACCGGATCGGGAACATTCTTTCATGGAAATTTGATCATGAAATTTTTTCTACTGTCATTCTCTCCCTTCAGCTGATTCAAGAAGGGCAGTTGTCAGTTTCTGACAAAAGAATGTGCAGAATACTGGTTCACCGCTTAGAGGACTGTCTGGGTATGAGGTAAAACTGCATCCAGCTGTGACACTCAATATGAGTGTGGGAATGTGAGGCTGCCCTCTAACACAGTTGCCTCCCCACCTTCAGGGTTACGAGGCTGCCACAATCTGGTAGGCAGACCTAGGTGGCAATCATCTACAGATCAATGGCTTGGTGTTCTAGCTATTGTGGTTTGGCAGATGATCCTTCCTTTATAAGGCCAGTGGCAAAGCACACTGCCCGAGTGCGGGAATGGTGTGCATGCCCAGATGCCATTAAAGAACTGAGTTGGGATGTCAGCTAGGACAGGCGATCGTGTAAAACAAATGTTCCAAAATCTTTATGGCAATCACAACAATTAAATCTGAGTTAGGTGGTGCCAACAAACATCAAAGTTCTGTTGGTAACATCTCCGGCTTGGCCTCCTGTCAGGTGTGGGAGGCAGGGTCGGGTTATTGTGGCGAATCAAGCAAGCACCTGAGGAAATTCAGGGTGGAAACACTCAGTGTGAATACTCTGAGAAGAAGAGTTTGTGAGGTAGTGGAAACACTATCCCACAGGAAAGTGGATGTCTGCTGTGTCCAGGAGACCAGATACCGTGGTGGCAACTGCCGCACAATCAAGGGCAAGGACACCAGGTACAAGCTCTACTGGTCCGGAAATGACAAAGGCACTGCTGGTGTAGGGTAGTTTGTGGCAGAAGAGTGGACAGAGAAAGTTTTTGAGGTGCAGAGAGTCTCCAACAGAATCATCTTAGTGAAGCTTATAGTAGGCCAGCGTGTGGTTAACTTTCTGTCTGTGTATGCCCCACAGAGTGGTCTAAGTGATGCTGTGACTGCCAAGATCCCAGGATCAGAATTTCTGATCCCTTGTTGAGATTGGAATGGCCATGTAGGCCGTGCAGGCACTGGATACAGGGAAGTGCATGGTGGGATGGGGTATGGCAGGCCGAAACCTGATGTTGAGGGTGAGAGAACCCTGGAGTATGCCCTAGCATTCAACCTGCTTCTTGGGAACACATGTTTCAAGAAACGTGACAGCCATCTCATCACATACAAGTCAGGAAACATAGCCATGAATATAGACTTCATCCTTTTCTGTAGGACCATACACAACTTGTCACAGATGTAAAAGTAATCCCTGGCGAGGAAGTAGCTCTGCAACATCAGCTTCTTGTATGCGACATGAGGATTGATGTGCCACCAAAATGAAATTTTTAAAAGTAAAACACATTTTAACTAGCAATACTTAACCTATAGATAATGTGCTATTCTATTCTGTATTTCACCCCTTCCACAGAAAAAACAACAGTTCAGTCGTCTTAAGGAGTCTTAATCCAGAAGGTCCCTTTGGCAGTCTTCCCGCTTTAATGATCACGTGTCAGTGTCTTTGATGGATAAAAACAATAGAAACAATTAGAACAGAGCTGCGCAGGAGGAAGGAGGAACTCTCTTATCTAAAGCTTAAGTATTGCTAGTTAAAATATGTTTTACTTTTAAAAACTTCATTTTAACTGCACAATACATTAACCTATAGATAATGTGCTAGAATTTGCAGATTATGAGGGAGGAGCTGTCCTAGTTCTAAC
The DNA here is from genome assembly GCA_964016985.1 of Anodontia alba. NCBI lineage: Eukaryota > Metazoa > Mollusca > Bivalvia > Lucinida > Lucinidae > Anodontia > Anodontia alba. The sequence continues at coordinate 52,555,401 of OZ024824.1, forward strand.
ACAGATAATATATAGAATCCCTATACATCTAGATTAAGACTCTGGAAACTCTAAGGAGTCAGATACATTCTATTTCTGTATGTAATAGTTAGAATGATCTAGATTCACTATAATATATCTTTAAGGTGTTAATACCTTATATGTTAATAATAGACTCTAGAGGCTGTTAGTTTCTCAAGCCTCAGAGGCCTAATTACTGCCCTCCACCCACTTCTTTTTTGGGTAAGAACAGTTGGCCCAAAAAAGAATCAATGAGTCATTGAGACATAACCTCAATATTGCACTTTAAATGCAATCTAAAGAGTATTGTTTGATAATACGTTTGAACCAAACTGGTCAAAAAGATGTCAAGATAAATAGTTGTCTATCTTGAGAGGCGCATTATTCGAAAAGGAAAAGTCTTCTTGGACGAGTTTCCTATAGATTACCTATTTTCTTGAGATTTTCATACAAATCCTAAACATGTAAAGATTATCAATTAGTAAATAGTCTAAACTATTTATAAATGTAATCTAATTAGAATCTGATTAATTGGACCAATTTGACTGTTTCCAATAACCAGTTCATAATACTTAAATAACCATAAGGCTTTATAATTATTCCCTTTTGCATTTCAACTTAAAGAGGAGTGATAATAATTTGGGTAAATCGACTAATCCTTGCTGAATACCCAGTTTATCCATCAATGATTACGAACATTTGATTGATAATTTTATCTGTTGCTAGGCTGATTATAATAACGTATCTTAGTCCCAGCAATGATATTAGAAAGAGATTGTCTACTTCTGTGGATGAAGAATGACAACCTTAATAATTTTAATAAAACGCTTCTATCGTAGGAGATTTAGGGAATGTTTCGTATCCGTAACAAATTTAACAAAAGGAAAGACTGCTAAATTCATCACGTAGAATTTGGCAGACATAATATTTTTTAATAAGAAGAAAAGGCTGATAACATAGCGTACTGTAAAGCAGCTTCCTATTTAAGAATGGAGAGCTTACAATATGTATCAAGATCTAATTAACTTAGAAAGAACTGGCTAGAATCATTTCTATTACCAGATCTAAGAATTACATACCATAGATCTAATTCCTAAATAATTCTTATCAATATTATTATTCAAATTCTGGCAGTATATTAATAATTTGACTATGATAGAATAAGAAATAATATCGATACGACTTCCTTCTATGAGATAGTATAATATAGGAAATTCTTGCTCCATAATGCTTCAAACTTCCCTATTATGACAAGAATAGGGGAGTTTATTATGCAAACTTCAACTCATCATAGTATAACTTAAAAGTATATGGCAAGTCAAAATAATACTAATTTTAGCATCCCTGATAACGTAAACCGTAGAGGTTCAGAGACATAATTAACTATTCTGCACGAATATAACTGGAATAGTGAGATTAAATTATCTTATCATCAATAATATATATATATATATAATAATAATAATAATAGGATATTCCTGTTATGAATAAATCGTTAAACATAACTAATTTATTCAAGTAGAAAAATAATTTAGATTATAATAATCTATAAAATGTTCCATTTTATGGATAAATCATTCATCGTGATGGTTAGATTATCCAAATAAACCAGATATAATATAGTATAATATAACTCTAAGGATTGTATATAATGATAAACAATCCATTTGTTATATATAATTTAGTCTTGAACATTTAAATTGTTTAAGACAAATTTCCTAATAGTTGAAACCTCCTGAAATATCACGATTTTCTACACTTGTATCAGATTTCAGGAAGGAAGGAGGGACTCTCAAGATCTATGTGTAGATCGAGAGAGTAATTACATCACAATTGTGTTAGAGACAATTCTTAACACAAGAGTGAAAGATGTATTGTATAGTTTTTAATTCATTAAAATTCTATGTAATATTAGTTGAAGATAGATGTAAATTCATCTTCAATCAGAAATGTAAAGAATAGAAACTCATTATTTCTCTGTTCGAAAATAGAAAATGAGTTCTATATCAATAATGATTGTAGCGATGAAATAAGACAGTAATTGGAACCTAATGGATGTATTCTCCCTAAACTGAGTAATAGGAGTGTATCCATGATATAAACTGAAAGCTTGTCAGTAGCTTGACTTAGCAAGCACAGTAGCAAATAAAGGCTCCTGAGTAATCAGACATAGTTGTTAAAACTGAAGTCTGAGTAATTGTTTGTTTAAGAATGTATCAATAAGATTTTAAACCTATAAAATGAACTGTAATAGGTCAGATTAATCTAACTATTAAAACAAGTTTAACTTATTATAATTAATGACAATATGAAGATATATATATCTCGAATCGTATATAATATCTCCAATTATTATCAAAATAATTGTTTAGTGACCTATTAATGTAAATTCATAATGGTAACATCCATTTACAGTACATGTATGTATAAATGTACAACTTAAGGTACATTCCTAATTGTTTAACAAAAAACTAGGAAGATCTGACAGAAAACGTAAGTGTGGAACTTCCTAATATGGAAAACTTAATTGTATAAGAAATCCATTATAATTTATTTAGAGAGTCCAGTCTTATGACGATATCGATACATCCTGATTTGATTGTAATTTTGATTGTCAATTAGAAATATCCATCATCAGATATTGCAATGTTATATTTAGGGGACAAGATGTCCAGGAGAGATCGGGATTTTCCAGATTTGTACCTTTTCCATTACTCGTTAACGGAACGTTGTATTCTTTATAACGAGAAGAAAAACTGGTTCCTATTATCAGAATGGACAATATATGAGGAATATAATTGTGGTTCCTATTATCGGAACGGACAAAAGATGAGGAATTTAATTGTGGTTCCTATTATCAGAATGAACAATAGATGAGGAATGTAATTGTATTTGGTCCTAAAATATTATAGAATAATGTAAAGGACTTTATTTCCTCACTGTTTCGTAAATATACGAAGCGTCTCACATTGTCATAACTTTGACATACGAAGATAGACAATGGAATAAATGATTTATGACTTATAATTGCCATTGATGTTTAGAGGAGGTAAACTACTCATTACGTTAATTCTCCTGTTAGGAATGTCCTTTGTATCATACTTTAAGGAATAAATATTAGACCTATACCGTGTCTGTTTCGGTCTGAAATAATTATTGGCTGTATAGGTTTCTAAACAGTCTCATAGCCCAATATTTTATATTTCATAAGAAGCCAAACTCTATATTTCAGAATTAGACTTGTAACTTCTTGAACTAAACTAACACATTAAGGCAATAATAATAACTTACTGAATTTAGTAATGCCTTTACTGGTTATTTACCTACTCCAAGAGTCTGAACAAGACCTGATTGACATGGACTCTTGTTATAGGTGTAAGTAATAGAGGAATTAGAACTACTCATAGCAAAATACTCCTCATAGAGATTTGCTTTTATGTTAGACTTAAGGATTATGATTAATATAGACCTATACTATACGTTTGATTGAGTCTGACTGTTTGTCAGCTGTATGGTTTTCTAACGTTACCAAAGCCAATATGCTAATTTAGTATTCTCAGAAGAAGTAATTTTTAGTGTTGTCAGTTCTTAATCTGAGAATTGAATTAACTGGAACATTTCTCATGTAAACTAAAATGATCCAGAAATTTAAGTAAGGCAAAATAAAACAACTTATCAAATTAAATATGCCTTAATATATACTTGGGGAAAAAAGAAACGCAAGTTCAAATTTTTAAATACTGAAAGTTTGTTTGTGAACAAACTGATCTAGTTTTCTGTATTTGGTGACATTAGTGTATTTCCCTGTGTATGGATGAATAAAATCACTGTGTCCAAGGACAGTCAGAAATCGCTTGCGAGAGTTCGATTTACTCCACGCCGTCCTTACGTGGGCCCGAACCTTACGCCCAGGCGACGTCAATGCCGCATGCAATGGCTGCGTGCCCATGCACTAAATCGGTTTCGACTGGCTGACTGGTGGCGTGTAATGTTCAGCGATGAGTCAAGATTTTCGCTTCAGCGGTCAGATAGGCGACAATGAGTGTATCGACGTCTTGGTGAGCGATATTCTGACGCTTGCGTACGAGAAGTCGACAGATTTGGGGGAGGGGTGTCCGTAATGGTTTGGGGTGGGAATTCTCATGGGGTGAAAACGCCCCTAGTGGTTATTCAGGGTAATCTTACAGCCGTACGCTATCGGGATCAGGTGCTTATGCCTCACGTCCTCCCGCTTGTCAATGCTCATAATCTCACGTTTCAGCATGTTGCCCGGGTTTGTCGCGACTTCCTCAACCAGAATAATGTCCAAGTGCTCGATTGGCCCCCATACAGTCCAGATTTAAACCCAATCGAGCACCTTTGGGATGCGTTGGACAGGAGGGTCAGGAAGCGCGTCAACGTACCGAACAACGTTGCACAGCTCCAGCTAGCTCTTATTCAAGAGTGGAATAATATCCCTCAAAGGACCATTGTCAACTTATCGGGTCTATGGTTAAAAGAGTGAGAGCCGCGACAGCAGCCCGTGGTGGACACACGCGCTATTGATACCCATTATTCAATAACGTTGGGTGTCTGGTTTAACGCTATTTATTGCAAACGTCGTCTGCTATACGACACTAAACCAATATTATTTAACAGAAAATGAAATAAAGAATTAAAAAAATTAAACAATCAAATGAAATCCACAATTTTCTTTAAAAATACAACCCCAGAATTAATACTTGCATTTCTTTTTTCCGCTAGTATATATATATAAATATCTTATTAATGATTTACTTTTTAAGATATTTATAATTGTGGAGGCATAAACTAATATGGGTCTTATAACCTAAATTACTGGCTGTTTCCCATATTCTATGAAATAGAATATCTACCTCTACTAGACTTTCTATGCTCATTGTTAGAATCTAGAGAGGGCATTTGATTAAATTAACTTATTATATAATACATACTCAAGTCAAATTTAAAGCAACTGATGAGTATGTTTAACCAAGTCTATCCCATATAACTCTGGATATACTTGGAATTATTTCTGTCTATTATATAGGAAATAATTAATAAGGAAATTAGCGCGACCGTAATAGTTCAATTCCTGATAGAATAAATAGAAAGCATGATCTTCCGAAAATTTCTTAGAAACATGCTCGGAATTTAATAAAATTTCATAGTCCAATTATCGAAGGATCAGCTATCTAATTCGTAGACTGTCCTTTGTTTAGATCTATGATACCTTTCATGGTAATAAATTTTTAAAAAAAAGAAGAAAGGATCAGATACTTTTTCTTATACCTATACTGATTTCTTTGTCTCTGTTCTGTTGCTTACAGAGAACAAAGAAAAATGAAGAAGAAGAAGAAATAGGTAAAAGTCCAGTTATATTTCCCTTCTTCATATAATATAAAACAAATTTATGGAGCTCACCCCTTACAGTAAGGCCTAATGGGGTGAGGATCCATAAAGAGTAAACGTATTAAGAGGAACATACAGTCAAACCTGTCTTAAGCAGCCACTCATGGGAAGCTTAAAATGTGGCTGCTGAAGGCAGGTGGCTGCTTAATACAGTTCAAATATATAAATCTATGAATTTTCGGGCAACTTTCCTCTGGCTGCTTAATACAAGTTGGCTGCTTAATAGAGGTGACTACTAACACAGGTTTGACTGTATTTATATATTTTAAGTATTGTTTGATATTCATTGACAATACTAAATATTGACAACATTAACCCTCTATATATTATTAATCATTGAATTCAGAAATTCGTTCATAACTGATAATTCTCATTCAATTTTTATAAAAAATATCAAGGATTCTGAGTCTAATTCGATAATGACTGGACAGAATTCCTTGATATAAATAGCTACCGGTATTCTAACCAAATGTTGTCATTTGATGATCTGTACCCATTAATTTGACTCATCTCTGACACTCTGTGAGTATAAACTAGTTGTCAGAGACTAGTGACTATTATCCAGTCACTAGTATTCCTGCATAATGATTGGTACCTCCATGACCGGTGATTGGTAACCGGTGCCTAGTGATTAGATGCCCGGTGATTTTGCCTGGTGATTTTGACCGGTTATTGGATGACCGATGACTGGTGATTAGATGACCGGTGATTTTACCCGGAACCTGGATGACCGGTGACTGTTGACTGGTGACTGTCATAAGATGACTGGTGATTTTACCCTGTGCCTGGATTACCGGTAACTGGATGACCAGTAACCGGTCATTGAATTACCAGTGATTTTACACAGTGCCTGGATGACCGGTGACTGGATGACCAGTCACCGGTGACCATTCATTAAATGACCGGTGATTTTACCCAGTGCCTGGATGACCGGTGCCTGGTGAAGCTGGTGAGGAATGACCGGTGACTGGTTGATCGGTGACTGGTTGACCAATGACTGGTGACTGGTGCCTGGTGGACTTAGACTTTATTGAGTACTTATAGCACCCATAAAGATGCCACCCAGATGGGTCCTACCCCTGGCAGTATAGCCCTGTGGGATGGTGTCCCACCAGTAAAGAATTGTCATATAACTCAAAAGGGTTGACAAGATCTTCAGCCAAATCGTCGTTGTCTGTAAGATACCATTACTAATCCAGTTATTACAGATCACATCAATAAATAACCTGGAACAAGTAAAATATTTGAATTATTATGCATGACTTCCAAAATGAACACGAGAGATGTGCCGATGAATACGAGAGTTGCGAAAACATATAACGCAAATCGACAATCAACAATAACAAGATATTGAAAATCGATTTAATGAGAGTAATAAAATTGTCCGTGAAAGGAATGAGAAAGGAACATAAGAAAACAGAAACTAAGAAAATAGACTGGAGAAAAGAAAGAAATTTAGATTTTTTTTATCACCCGGTAAAAAATCCTGTTTATTTTCTCTGTTCCACAGAAAAGAAACTGACACGTGATCATTAAAGCAGGAAGAGTTACATCACACAGGTAACTGCCTAAGGGCACTTCTGGATTAAGACTCCATAACATGGCCGGCCTCAGTGGCTCAGTTGGATGCGCCATCCGACTGGAGACCAGGAGGTCACCGGTTCAACCCCCGCCGAGGTTGGCAACATTCTTTCATGGAGATTGATCATGAAATATTTTCTACGGTCATTCTCTCCCTTCCGCTGATTCAAGAAGGGCAGTTGTCAGTTTCTGGCAAAAGAATGTGCACAATACCGGTTAACCGCTTAGAGGAATAAGCCTGCCCAGTAAACGTGTGGTTAGGTAAACTGACCACGCTCGACATGACCCCATTGGGTTGACTGGGCCGTAAAACCTCAACACAAACAAACAAACTCCATAACATGACTGAACTGTCATTTTTTCTGTGGAAGGGGTGAAATACAGAATAGAATAGCACATTATCTATAGGTTAATGTATTGTGCAGTTAAAATCCAAGCACAAGTTTACCCCTCGCCTTAAAGTTTGGAAGCTTAAAGACCTTCAGACGAGCAATCATTTCCAGGAGGTCTTCAACTCGCATGTGAGTGTGTCTGCAGGTGTAGCTGATGCTGACATTGAGGATATCTGGAACAACATCAAGACTGGCCTGCTCAAGACAAATAAGAAGGTGTGTGGCACAAATGGCCCCAATGTTGGCGTCGTGAAACCTGGTGGTGGAATGAGCACATGGAAAAAAACATTGCTGCCAAGCGGAAAGCTTTCAAGGCCTGAAAGACTGGTAAACATACGATGCAGCCAAACGCATTGCCAGACATGTAGTGCACCATGCTTGTCAAGAAGCTGTCAAGAAGGTCTATGAGAATATTGACCCCAAGTCTTTAGAAGTCTACCGCCTTGCTAACCAGTTTAGAAGAGAGAACACTGATGTTGTTGGTGACAAACTGGTGAAGAATGATGCAGGGGAGGTATCAATGAGAGAAAACTCAAAGCAGAAGGCCTGGTTAGAGCACTACCAAAGGCTTCTCAACATTGACTGGGACCCAGACCACCGGTCGAACCACCAGTGGAAGGCTCTCCCATCCCAATCACCATTGATATGGTTAAGAAGGCTATCTCTCAGATGAAGGCAGGCAAAGCACTGGGCCCATCAGACATAGTGGTGGAGATGATACGAGCAGCAGGTAACATGGATGCCTCCATGATCCATGACCTCGCAGCTGCAATCATTCACGATGGCAAGGTACCCTCTGACTGGGAGCAGAGTTTCATTGTCTGCCATCAACAAGTCTTAACAAGGGAAAGCGGGGTGCATTGGAAAGGGGAAACTACCACGGTCTCAAGTTGACAGAGCAGGTCATAAAAGTCATGGAGAGTATTGTGGACAGCCTCATCAGACAGTTGGTATCAATCGACGATTCCCAGTTTGGCTTCATCCCAGGCAGAAGCACAACAGATGCAATCTTTGTTGTCAGGCAGCTGCAAGAAAAGTATCTAGCTGCCAACAAGAGACTCTACATGGCTTTTGTAGACCTGGAGAAGGCATTTGATTGAGTGCCTTGGAAGGTCATCTGGTGGGCACTGAGAAAACTTGGTGTGGAGGAGTGGATTGTGCGACTGGTGCAGGGGATGTATGCCAATGCACAGAGCCATGTCCATGCTGGTGAGGGGTACAGTGAAGAGTTTGAAGTGAAGGTCGGTCACCAAGGCTTGGGATTCAGCACGCTGCTCTTCATCATGATGCTTGAAGCCTTGTCATGTGAGTTCCGCTCTGGGATCCCCTGGGAGGACCTTTATGCAGATGACCTTGTTATCATCATTGAATCACTCCAGGAATGTGTCAGGAGGCTCTTGACTTGGAAAGAAGCAATGGAGGAGAAAGGACTGAGAGTAAATGCAGGAAAGACAAAGATCATGATCTGTGTTACAGGCCTGAACCTCCTGCAGATTTCAGGCAAGTTTCCATGCGCTGTCTGTCACACTGGAGTGGACAGCAACAGCATCTTCTGTAATGGTTACAAGCACTGGGTGCACAAGAAATGCAGTGGGCTCAAGCTCTTGACAAAGGACCCTGATTACAGATGTACACTGTGCCAGGGAACTGCACGCCCCTTGGATGGCAGACAACAGAGGGAAGTCCAAGATGGACCTGACAAGCTGGAGGTGGTCGCTTCCTTTTGCTACCTAGGAGACATGGTCTCAGCAGCCGGTGGCTGTGAAATTCCAACCATAACACATGTGAAAACTTCCCGACACCTCTCTTTCAAGACATATGGCCGCGTGTACAGCTCGTGTGTGCGGAACGCAGTGCTCCATGCCAGCGAGACTTGGCCTTTGACAAAGCCAAACCTCACACATCTGCAGCGAAATGACAGGGCAATGATCAGACAGATCTGCAATGTCAAGCTGCAAGATATTGTCACCACCAGATCCAATGAGCTACTTGCGCGACTTGGCATTGCAGATCTGGACCTCATTCTGAAGGAGAGAAGACTCCGCTGGTATGGACATGTGGAACACTCCAATGGTGCAGTCAAGACAGCCTTTGGCCTACAGGTTGATGGAAAGTATGGGCCTGAGAAGCCTAAGATTACATGGAAGCAGCTGACAAAGAGGGATCACAGAGAGTGGAAGCTCTCGGCTGTCAGCCCTAATGATAGACATACCTGGAGATCTGGTATGAGATCTGCCATGCGTGCAGGAAGCCAGCTACCTGGAAAGGGGCCCACTGATGTGGATGTTGCCCCTGTACCTGCACGTTAATAAAACATCCGATGATAATGATGACGAGGACTAAGTCTGCCCAGTAAAAGAATGGTTAGGTAAACTGACAACCCTCAACTGGATTTACTGGGCCATAAAACCTCAACAGAAACAAACAAACCCACAACGTGTTTTAGTTCTCCATAACACATGTCGGTACTCATTAGAATTTTCTCTCTAATGAGCACCCACAACATTTTTTATGTCAAGGCAATTCTTATGAGTAACCACAACATACCGGAAACAACAGAAAATTATCCCTAAAATATTCTCAAAGACCCTTCTTATCTGTTTCACTGAATTATTAGTCTTTTCTTTGATCATTAGTATGGATGCCAACATAGTTCTTGATAAGATGCTTTTTTCAGTTCAAAACTATTGATAATTTTCTTATTTCTTTATGAAAACATTTACTGTGGATACTCATTAGAAGTGCCTCAGCCCAGACTGATCAGATTCTTCACTGTCTGCATGAGGAAACCTTGGGTCCAGTCTCGAAGGGATAGGGAGGTTATCAAAATTAGTGCTACCAAAAAAAATGCACAGTTTCTACAAAACATAAGAATATGACTGTTCCATGTTTATTATATAACATAAAAAATTATACAAATATTTGGCTCTTAGGCTCTTTTCCTGGGGGCTACTCACTTGACCTTCATGAAGGCTCTTTTCCTGGGGACTATTCAGACAGTGTGAATCCAGTTTTGTGCAAGGAGTCAAGAAGGCCATTTGGGCAAACTTGTCTCAGTGAACAACCTCAGTGTAATAAGACTACTTACATATTATACTATTTACATATATATGAACAGAATAAATACATTATATTAACATTTGCTACAACAGCATTAAGTAAATAATCTGGTGCTGAAGGGGATGGTGGGTGGGATGAGCTCTCAAGTATTGCACTAATATGTTGGCTTCTCCTTATCCAAAGAAATTGGCTGGGCTGCACCAACAGGCTCCCTATGTATTGACCACATGATTAACCGTGTGCCATGACCATTCAATGCCAGTCCAGCCACCATAAGAATATGACATTTCCATATTTATTATATAACATAAAAAATTTATACAAATATTTGGCTCTTTTCCTTGGTGCTGCTCACTTGACCTTTGTGAATGATTAAGTAATGTCAGGTTTAAGTAATGTCAGGCTGCTCGACTTCCTAACTCCCCAACAATATGGCACCAGTCCTGGGGGCTGCTCACTTGACCTTTGTGAATGATTAAGTAATGTCAGGTTTAAGTAATGTCAGGCTGCTCGACTTCCTAACTCCCCAACAATATGGCACCAGTCCCTACTCACTTGACCTTTGAGTAATGTCAGGTTGCTCGACTTCCTAACTCCCCAACAATATGGCACCAGTCCCTACTCACTTGACCTTTGTGAATGATTAAGTAATGTCAGGTTTAAGTAATGTCAGGCTGCTCGACTTCCGAACTCCCCAACAATATGGCACCAGTCCTGGGGTCTACTCACTTGACCTTTGTGAATGATTAAGTAATGTCAGGTTTAAGTAATGTCAGGCTGCTTGACTTCCTAACTCCCCAATAATATGGCACCAGTCCTGGGGACTGCTCACTTAACCTTTGTGAATGATTAAGTAATGTCAGGTTTATGTCAGGTTGCTCGACTTCCAAACTCCCCAACAATATGACACACGGATATTGATAACAGACAGCAGTCCTGCAAGGTGGTCTGATCCCACACATGAAGTTAACTGAGAGATAGATGCCAAAATTGTGTTCCACATTTCAGACGGTGTGAGTCCAGTTTTTGCGGGCCATACGAATTTGATAGTATCAAATGAGGCCCCAAAAAAACAGAGCCTGGAGTAATTGTTGATTACATAACATTAAACTAAAAAGTTTGTTCACTGACCTATATAAACAGCACGAATACAACAATTTGCCTGATATGTGAGAACTGAGAAACTTACTGCACTTCAATACCCTCATACCAAACTACACACAAATCTAGAAAATTTTATATTAATTTTCATATTTGTGAGTTATACCTACGATACATCTAAATATTGCTCTCCGGGGAATCACCCGACTACCGCAGAAAAAACAAGAACCTGAACTTTTGTACCGGCATTTAGAAGTACCCAGCACCGGTTGTTTGGGTTTCCGAACGACCAGTACCCATAATTCAATTTACCGATGCAAAAAACTGATAACTGAGGGGAGGTGGAGGGAGAATGATTTAGATGTATCGTAGGTATAACTCACAAATATGAAAATTAATATAAAATTTTCTAGATTTGTTTCGTTAAACCTACGATACATCTAAATATTGCTGATTACAACATTAATGGATGGTGGGTCCAGTAAGAATAACCTACCAAGCTGAGTACAAAAGTTCGCTTCGCCGTTAGGACATCGACCATGGCAAATGGGTCGCTAGTCTCACACCGCGAACAACCCTCAAATAGGGCATAATTTGAACTTTCTGTATTTTTTTTTTTTTTTTTTTAAAAACCAGATTTAAATCCCAAGTATATACATATATGTACAAAACTCTGGATCTCTCTATATCTATAGAACAGAAGTAACAGGCACAACCACCGCTTGTGCTGCTACTACGGGGCCTAGGCTGGCCAGGCTACTTGCCAAAATGGAAACATCTCTCAAATAAAACTTAATAAAAGAGTTCTCTGAAGACCAAAACCCAGCCTTCACAATATCATCAAGAGGAACCTTATTAGACCAAGCCCACGATGAAGCTAGAGCCCTAACTTCATGAGCATTTACTGAGACTTGGTTCAACTTCCTAGTTCCATAAGCCAACTTGATGGTCTGAACAATCCACCTCGAAATAGTATCACATGAAATCTCTTTGTCATAAGAATCCAGGTGAGAAATAAATAACCTTTTACGACCTTTTCTCCTAGATAAAACCCTTTCCAGGTAAATCTTAAGAGCTCTAACAGGACATAGTAAAGAATCCTGACCTGAGAGAGAAGGCAAAGAAATAGGTGAAGACAAAACTGAGGGCAGCTGATTCTTTGCCAGAAACCCAGGAAAGGTTGACAAACTGACTGACTGATCTGAAAACTGAACATCAGAACAGGACAAGGCATGAATTTCACTACGCCTGCGACCAGAGGCCAGAGCAGTAAGAAACACAGTCTTGAAAGTGAGCTCCTTAAAACCGCATGAATCTAGAGGTTCAAAAGGCGAAGAATTCAAAGCCGAAAGGACTACCGCAAGATCCCATTTTGGAAAATGAGGCCTTGTCCTAGGACGTTCCAGCTCAAAACTTCTAACCACATCAGATAAGACAGACTGACTGGAGAAGTCGATACTTGAAATCTGCTTCAAAGTTGTGGAAATAGCTGAACGATAGCCCTTAACTGTGGCTGGAGAAAAGTTCTTATCATGCAAAGAGATTAAAAATTCTCCAAACATATTCACAGAAGGATTGAAGGGATCCATTTTCCTTCCGATGCACCAATCCACCCAAGATTTCCACCTGTAATCATACAGATTGTTTGTGGAAGGTCTTTTCGCGGAATAAATTCGACTGGCAACTGGCTCAGAAATGCCTGTCGCCTGCAAGTGTCGTTGCATAGCAACCAAGCGTGAAGATGGAACACCTGAGGGGTGGGATGCAACATTCTGGAAATGGGTTGATACAGCAGATCCTTCTTCAAAGGAAGGCGAACTGCAGGAGCTACCAGAAGTGACAGAAGTAGAGGGAACCATGCTTGTCCCTCCCAAAGAGGAGCAATAAGGCACACTAAACATTCCTCCTCCTGAATTTTCTTGAGACAAGGAAGAATCAGAGGAAATGGAGGAAATGCGTATGCCCACATTCCCCGCCAGCTCAGACTCAGTGCATCTGTTGCATATGCTTCTGGATCCAGGACAGGAGACACAAACAGCGGTAGCTTCCTGTTCAGACGAGTTGCAAATAAATCTAGATGAGGCTTGCCCCAGATGTGAAATATCTGAGATGCTACTCTTGGACTGAGAGACCATTCGGTTTGAACAATATTCCCTTTCCTGGACAAGCAATCCGCTAGAGCGTTGAGTCTCCCAGGTAAATATCTGGCCTTGATGTGAACTTTGTTCTGAGTGCACCATAACGCAATCTCTACTGCCAGGTTGCACAAGGTTTGGGAATGAGTCCCCCCCTGTTTGTTCACATAGGCCGCCACTGTTGTGTTGTCCGTAGCTAGCAACACCGAATGACCCCTGACATGAACCGCAAAAGCTTTGAGAGCCAACAAGACTGCTTCCATCTCGAGGACATTGATGTGCTGTTGTTTGAAAGACGGGGACCAAAGACCCGATGCCATGTGACTGTCCATGTGAGCCCCCCAACCCTCCAGACTCGAATCTGTGAAAAGATGGAGCTGGGGAGAAGGATGATGAAGAGGAGACATGGCCATTATAACCTCCATGTCCATCCAAGGACTCACTGCTTTGCAAAACCATGGCCCTAAAGGGATCTTGTCGTCCCACAAAGCCAGTCCTTGACACCACCTCTCCTTGAATTCCCACTGGAGGGGTCTTTTGAAAGCTTTCCCTAGTGGAAGGAGGCTGGCCATAGACTCCATCTGACCTAGAATGGAGTATAACTGGCGAGCTGAAGCTTCTTTCGCTCCCAACAACTTGGTCAAGGCTTGTTGAAGAGAAACAATGTTGTCCTGAGAGGGGCCGATTAATGCTTGTTTGAGCTTGAATCGAGCACCTAGGAAAGTGAATTCCTGAACTGGAACTAGTTCTGACTTCCCCCAGTTGGGAATAAAGCCTAGATCTAGAATAATCCTGAGGAGCCTTTTGCTGTGAAGCCATGATAGGGCCTCTGACACTGAAGGTTGTAACCAGTCGTCCAGGTATGCATGTACTCGAATACCTTGGCGACGAACATGACTTAAAACTGATTTCAAGACTCGAGTGAACACATATGGACTTACAGAGAGGCCAAATGGCAGAACTCGAAACTGGTACATTTTCCCTTCGAAAATGAACCGAAGATAACGTCGTGATCGATGATGGACGCAGATGTGAAAATATGCATCCTTCAAATCGAGGGAAGTAACCCAGTCGCCTTTCTGAAGTGCTTGTCTGATTGAATTCAATGTCTCCATTTTGAAATGAGGACAAAGAACAAATTGGTTCAGACGAGAAAGATCTATTACTGGACGCCAACCCCCTGACCGTTTCTGAACCAGAAATATACGACTGAAAAACCCTCTCCTGGGATGATCCTTCGTTACTTCTTCGATTGCTCGCTTCTGAAGCAATGATTTCACTTCGTCTCTCAAGATTTCCAGTTTTACAGGGTCTTGTGGCATACGAGTACACCATCTTGGTGGAGAAAGAAACAGACGAGGAAGGACACGTAATTGAATTCGATACCCACTTCGGACGACAGAGCGTGTCCAAACATCCGAAGTTATTTTTTCCCAGGCCTTTAGGAAGAAAGAAATTCTTCCTCCTGTTGGCAGGTCTGATCTTGGTACCTGCTCTGGGTATGAGACACAAGGTTTCATGCCTTGGCAAGCCTGGGAACCGAAGTGGGCACCCCTAAGGGGCATTGGGCTTAGGTCCTTTACCCTTCTTAGGACCCTTATTCTGCCCTGGATTCACAGGATTTCTCCTAGGATTTCTCTGAAACGGTCTACCTTGACCCTGTGTGACATTAGCAGTTCTAGAAGCATTGGGCCCTACAGAAACGCTTAACTCACCATATGTAGACTTAGTTGAGGATTCTGAAACTTTGGGACCCTTTTTCTTGAAACCAGAAGACTGCTGTTTACTTGCACCGACAACAGCCATCTGCAGAGACTTATGGGTAAGTCCATCTTTGTACTGCTTCACAATTTCAGGAAATTTCTCACCAAAAATTGTTGAAGATTCCATGGGCTGAACTCGTAAAGATTGTTTGACCTCTGAATCCAAATCTGACACTGCCAAACAAGCATCTCTACGAGCCAAAAGAGGCCCTGAAGCAAGTCTTGATAAAATTTCAATTAAGTGAGACTGAGACACGGCCACAGCTTGAAGATAGCGTGACACTTCCAACATGTCATCCTTGGACAAAGTGTCCTGCTGCATAGTTTTGAGTGTTCCACAAAGAAACATCTCTGAATGAGAAGCTACTTGCATACCAGTTCTGGCCAATTTCTCCCAATTTTCAAGAGTGGAAAATTGAACAGCTTGAGAAGAAGGAACCGAAGAACCTTGCTTCATAATATCCTTTAAACCTGGATTAACAGAGGGAGGATCCATGCTAATCAAAGGATTTAAAGACTCGTAAGAAGAAGCCTGAAATATCTTAGGTTTACTTTTCAGGGAAACAAATGAGCCTATTTTAAAACCTTTAGGATATGAGGGAAGAGGAGTCATTGGAACCTCATCCTCTCCCTTCAAACGTTTGTTCATTTTAGAAAGTGAAACAGAAACGCTATTCGATTGAGGTAATGCTAGAGAGGTTTCTTCCGACCGTTCTTGATCCTTGAAGAAATCTAAAGCGGATGCCCCAACTGCTTTACTTTTCGCCTCAGGAATGGGGCAGACACTTGGCCCAAGCCTGTTGCGAAGTTTTATAATGGCTTCTTTGTAAGAGAGAGACTCTTTGGGAGTCTCTTCCCCTTTTTCTTCATAGTGATCAGAATCGGAATCCCCAATCCTTTCACTATCTCCAACACGAACCTGAAAACGATCTGGGTCCGACTCCTCATTTTCAGAGTTGTATACGTCCACCACATTTTCAGCTCCTAAAGGGGTGACAGTAACTTTATCGGCTGACACCTGAGGAGTTGGTGTAGAAAGATTATCAAATCGACTTGACAGTTCTTTCAACATCTGACCTTGTTGTTCTACCAACTTTGTCAGTGCAGAAACAGCAGGGTCTACTTTAGACTTTGAAACAGAACGAGACCTAGAATATCTAACTTGCCTAGGACTCGCATGTCTATACCTGTCTGACCTAGGAGACTTAGACCTAAGTGGCCTAGATCGATGTGACCTGGGCCTGTATGATCTAGACCTGTGATACCTGGATCTAGGTGACCTGGACCTAGGTGACCTAGACCTATGGTATCTGGTATACCGAGAATCTCTCCGTTTAGAATGAGACAGCCTAGACTTATGCCTAGACCTACTGTCCCTATACTTGGAATGTCTGGCTCTTCCTTCCGAAGAACTAGACCTACCAGACGAGACTGACTTCGACTTTCGCCTTCGTCTTTTGTCTGTGTGTATGCTCCTGCTACGTGATCTGGCTGACCTAGCAGAAGCGTACTGCCTTGGAAGAGATTTATTCCGTGGGAATGCCATATCCATAGGCGTGACCGACTTAGAATGGCTTTTCCCACTGTGCCTTTCAGGAGAAGAACTTTTCCTGGAGGGACTGCTAATGATATCAACTGGAACCTGAGATGAGGGAGCCTTTGTTCCTTCTGACTCAGGATTCCTATTGTGATCACCAGGAGCTTGGTGGACTAAATCGCTTTCAAGCTCGCGGCAACTGGAATTTTCTGTCGTCCTTGTGGTAATGGCAGCCGGTGCTGGACAACTACCACTAGGAAGACAAAACGAACCAGGACCTTTAGCAGGAGCCTGGGATTCATCAGAAGAAGCAGGACCTTTAGCAGGAGCCTGCGAAGAAGAAACCTTAGGCTTAACAGATTTAGCCTGAGAGGCTCTATGTAAACATTTAGAAAGTTTCTTCCACAGTTCCTCAGTCCACTCTGAACAAACCTCACAAGGAGTAGAAGGGGAACAGGAATAGCCCCTACAGGCTCTACAAATTTTATGGTTATCCCAGTAAGGCATAATCTTTGAGCACTTACCATATATTCCAGGACATCTTTTGTTCTGTGCAGACATTCTATAGCTGAAATGCTGAACAAACGAAAAAGAAAAAGGAATTCAGAAGGATAACCAGAAAAACTA
This sequence comes from Anodontia alba, assembly GCA_964016985.1. Lineage (NCBI taxonomy): Eukaryota > Metazoa > Mollusca > Bivalvia > Lucinida > Lucinidae > Anodontia > Anodontia alba. The sequence continues at coordinate 52,573,006 of OZ024824.1, forward strand.
AAAAACGGAAGAATAATCCGAACTAAGGAGCGTATCGAAATTACGTTCAACGATATCGCTAAACGCAACTTGACACACAAAAGAAACTAAACAAAATAAAGCAAAACGAAAGAAGGAATAAATAAAATGAATGAAAATAATAGTCTGCGAGCGGGTGAAACCAGCGGAATACCCCACAAACGGCTACAAAATCGTCGAAGAATTCTCTCAGCTGATAAGCATGTTTCCTCCGGAAGCCGCAGAAGGTAAATTGAATTATGGGTACTGGTCGTTCGGAAACCCGAACAACCGGTGCTGGGTACTTCTAAATGCCGGTACAAAAGTTCAGGTTCTTGTTTTTTCTGCGGTAGTCGGGTGATTCCCTGGAGAGCAATATTTAGATGTATCGTAGGTTTAACGAAACAAATCTACATAATTGTAGGCAGTGAATGTGCAAGGACAGAGCATAGAATAATTATGACATGAGTATCATATAATTAAATAAGAACATACATACATCCAAGTTTCTATCACAATATTTATATTTACAACAACATGTTAGATATATTTGTATCCTATTTGTCTGCTTATTAATGCTTCAGAAATGTATATTCCACCATTTTTAGGTCACCTGAGTTGAAGGCTCAGTATGAACTATTCTGATCACTCTTGGTCGGTCCGTTTATCTGTAGTCGGTCCACACCTTTGAACAACTTCTCCTCTGAAACCCCAGGGCCAATTTTCTTCAAATTTCTCCTGGAGCCTTCTGTTAATGGGAGAATGAAAATTTATACAAATGGTCTCGGTCTGTTAAGCAAGATGGCCGCCATGCCCATATATGGTAAAAACACTTAAAAATCTTCTCCAGAACCAAGAAATCTTCAAGGCACAATATTGGTATGTAGCATCAGGGACTCAAGAGCTACCAGGTTTGTTCAAATGATGATCCTAGATGCATTTGTATGCAGAAAATATTGAAAGTTCAGTTTCTTTTTTTTTGTTGAGGTTTTAAGGCCCAGTCAACCCAATGGGGTCATGTTGAGCGCGGTCAGTTTACGTAACCACACGTTTACTGGGCAGGCTTAGTCCTCTAAGCGGTTAACCAGTATTGTGCACATTCTTTCGCCAGAAACTGACAACTGCCCTTCTTGAATCAGCGGAAGGGAGAGAATGACCGTAGAAAATATTTCATGATCAATCTTCACGAAAGAATGTTGCCGACCTCGGCGGGGGTTGAACCCGGACGGCGCATCCAACTGAGCCACCGAGGTCAGTTTCTCAAAATGTATTAAAGACCAATGGCTGAAACTTACAATGTATGATCAAAGTAGTTAACCCTTTCAGTTACAATCAAAATTTTGTCCCCCAGGGTTATCTGCCCTTGCCCCTTGGCTATATACATGTATAAAATTTTATATAATCCAGATCAGAAACTTCTGCATTGTAATTACTATAAATAAGGATAAACCAGGATGCTTTCCCTATAAACTTGCATGACACTTCATGGATGACATTCTATGATCTGTCGGTTGTGAAAAAATTAGAAGAATGGTGGCTCATTGTCTCGATGAGAATACTGGCCTAAGATGGATGTTCATGGTCTCACAATTTTACCTGTTTATATACATCTTATGACTTGAAGAGCACCTTTGGGGGGATAAAAATGGCCATTAACAGGAGGCGACCGCTCATCAGAGGTGACCGTTAGTGGAGGTACTGTATATGGTGTTGTCTTAGTTGTTGATGGGCAGCTGTGTAACTTGAGTATTGGCTGTATTATACTGGTCAAAGCAGCAGGTGGCTGGACTGGCACTGATTGATCTGAACTCAGTCAATTATAGGAATAAAATAGTTCAATCTGTCTATAATGAAGCAGTATTATAGAATAAAAGTTTTGCATAAACTACAATTACAAAATTGTCATCTTTTGGGATGCCTTTTCATAGATTAAAAAAATAGATTTAGTAAGGGTATGTGAATCATAATTAGAGACACAGTCACATGCAGCAAGCACACACACTCATGTAGGTGCAGAAAGATCTAGGATCCATACATATGATACAAGCACGTGTATATGCACGGCCACATGTTGGTTTGAAGCTCATGTTAACTGAAATATAGACATATTAGCGTTGTAAAATAGCCATAAAACTTATAAAGCATCTTGGAAACAGCCAGTTATGTGGAAACAAGCATATATAATCTATATATCGAAATATCGCATAAAATATTCCCTAAAATATCATTTTTAAAGCCCTGAAATATATCTCAATGTAATGAAGCCCTGAAAAATCTGCTTCAATGTAATGCAACAATACCAGGACCACCACCTTCATAGTGTCAGGGGCAAAAGGCCACTAATGGGTTAACATTGAGTTTTCTGGGGATCCAACTTTCAGTGTCTGTTCTCGTATTGTTCAAACGTACATACAATTGATTGTTGTGTGTAGCAACTTTCTAACTCAGCCATCCTGTCATCACAGACAACATTACAATACACATATATCCTTTCTGCCCATACTGTATGTCAGTTTTAACATTAGTGTGCACCTGTCACCATTACCTTAATAAATCTATGTAAAATATTGGTATTGTTCAAGGCTAAACAAATGATATTTCTCCTTGCACCAACATAATGGCAAGGGGATATAGCCCCTACATTTATTAATGGATTTTAGAATAACCACACAAATGTTAGTGCGTACATTTATTGATGGATTTTAATATACATTGTAACTTCACACAAATGTTGGGTATGATAATATCTCGAGCAAGTTCAACTTTCAGGGTCCTTGGCTCAAGATCAAGGTCACTGTGGCTATTTTTAGAAAAAAAACTTTGTCATCGCTCTAGCGCCTACATTTATTGATAGATTTTAATATAACATCACTCAAATGTTTGGTATTATAACAGCTAGAGCAGTTGAACACTTTCAGGTTGCTGTGGCTTTTGTTAGAAAAAAATTGTCATCGCTCTAGCCCCAGCATTTATTAATAGATTTTGATATATCTTCACTCAATTGTTGGGCTAGCAACACCTCCAGTCAGTTTCTTAAACAGAAGCTGTGTCATTAAAACAAGTTCATATGAAAGAACTCTTAAAACGCTGCACAGAACAATTTAAATTTTGAAGATATCTTAAAGGGAAACAAACCTTAAAAGGTATTGTGCTTTAAAGTAAAGAATTTTACAAACAATGAATTTTGACACAAATTTGATCAAAATCGGTGGAAAATTAAATAAATTATAGACAATTGAATATTTTAACATTAGTGGGATGGGCGCTGCCATTTTGAATATTTAATGAGGTTTCATAAAAAAAAAAATTCCTTTCATAAAGGTAGTTATTCTCATAAAGTTGGTTTATTTTGGGGGAAATGATTGCTTGTCACTAGAGTTAAAAGATTATAAAAAATCTGTAGCAAAATTATTTTTAAAAACCCGTTATAATTTGGTTTTGCATATTTAATTGGGGTTGTCTGACGTCACAAAGCCTACAATATGGCGGCATCCATGACATCCATTTTAAATATATTCAAAGCACCATAACTTCCTTATCTCTAGGCTGATTTTGAAAACTCTTGCATCAAAATAAATGGCTTGTTAAGCACTGTACTTCAAGATATACTTACAGCTTATATTGCATTCCCCTTTAATTAGAACCAAAGTTACAGCATTTTGAAGGTGCGAAAAAAATGGTCAGTTTCTGGAATTTTTTTTTATTATGTAAGATGTCTGTTTTTGTCATGCAACGACGGAACTAAATCGCATGGAAAATTTATTAAAAATGCTGTAACTTTTTTTATTAGCTCACCTGAGCTCTGCTCAGGATGAGCTATTGTGATCACTTTTCGCTGTCGTCCTTCCGTCCGTCTGTCCGTCCGTGCGTCCGTCCGTTAACATTTTCAAACAACTTCTCCTCTGAAGTCGCTGTGCCAATTTTGCTCAAATTCCATATGGAGCCTCCTTAGGGTGGGGGAACGAAAAATTGCTAAAATGGTCGCCGTCCGTTGACCAAGATGGCCGCCACGCCCATATATGGTAAAAACCTTTAAAAATCTTCTTCTCCTGAACCGAGAATGCCTTCGGGCTGAACCTTTATTATGTAAGATGTCTGTTTTTGTCATGCAACGACGGAACTAAATCGCATGGAAAATTTATTAAAAATGCTGTAACTTTTTTTATTAGCTCACCTGAGCTCTGCTCAGGATGAGCTATTGTGATCACTTTTTGTCTGTCGTCCGTCCGTCCATGCGTCCGTCCGTTAACATTTTCAAACGACTTCTCCTCTGAAGTCGCTGTGCCAATTTTGCTCAAATTCCATATGGAGCCTCCTTAGGGTGGGGGAACGAAAAATTGCTAAAATTGTCACGGTCCGTTGACCAAGATGGCCTCCACACCCATATATGGTAAAAACCTTTAAAAATCTTCTTCTCCAGAACCAAGAATGCCTTGGGGCTGAACCTTTGCAGGAATCATTGGGGATGGGAGGTCTACCAAAATTGCTAAAAGAATTGTCGTACGTTGACGTTTGACCTTTTTACGGCAAGGTCAAGTTTGCTTCCCTATGCATTTGTATGGGAAAAACCTTTAAAAATCTTCTTCTCCAAAACCGAGCATGCCTTATGGCTGAATTTTTGCATATATCATCGGGAACAGGAGGGCTACCAAAATTGCTAAAATATTGGTCATACATTGACATTTGACCTTTTTACGGTAAGGTCAATTTTGCTTCCTTATGCATTTGTATGGGAAAAATGTTCAGAATTTCAAACAACTTCTCCTCTGGAGCCTCTGGGCCAATTTTGCTCAAATTTCATATGCTCTAGCTATTATAATACCAAAAGATTGCTAAAATGGTCATGGTTCGTTGAACAAGATGGCCGCCATGGTAAAAACCTTTAAAAATCTTCTTCTCTAGAATCGAGGATGCTTTGGGTCATCGGGGACAGGGGGTCTACCAAAGTTGCTAAAATAATGGTCATACATTGACATTTGACCTTTTTACGGCAAGGTCAAGTTTGCTTCCTTATGCATTTATATGGGAAAAAACATTTAAAAATCTTATTCTCCAAAACCAAGGATGCCTTGGGGCTGAATCTTTGCATATATCATCTGGAATGGGCAGTCTACCAAAGTTGCTAAAATAATTGTCATACATTGACATTTAACCTTTTTACGGTGAGGTCAATTTTGCTTCTGTATGCATTTGTATGGGCCCCATACATTTGTATGGAAAAAATGTTGATAATTTCAAATGGCTTTTCCTCTGAAGCCTCCGGGCCAGTGTTGCTCAAATTTCATGCGGAGCCTCCTTGGGCAGGAGAATGAAAGGTTGCTAAAATGGGTATGGTCCATTGATCAAAATGGCTGCCATGCCCATATATGGTAAAAACCTTTAAAAATCTTATTCTCCATAACCAAATAAGCCCTGGGTCCTAATCTTTGCACAAATTATGGGGGATAGGAGATCTACCAAAATTGCTAAAATGATGGTTCTATGTTGACATTTGACCTTTTTACCTCCAAGGTCAAATTTGCTTCCCCATTTGTATGGGCCATATACATTTATATTGAAAGTATCGAAGTGACTTGTAGATCAACAGTAGTTAAAATTGTTCTGATTGGAAATCTAAGATGGCCATCATTTGGTTTATATTTATAATATTTCCCTGCCACTGTGCTGTTTACATGTATAAAATCATGATTCTTCAGAAACCACTTAGCCAATTTCCACTAAATTTCACATTGATCCTTCTGTTGAAATGTGATTGATAGTTTATTCAAATGATCATGCTCCATTGACTGTCAGGCCCATATATTCTTCTTCAAAACTAAGAACTGCTCAAAAGATGATATATTTTTATTAGTTGCGATGATAGGATTGGAAAAATGTTGCATAACATCTGCATGTCTGCAGTGGCTATGTCACTCAGGTGAGCGAACCGTGGCCCGTGGGCCTCTTGTTTTTCAAGATAGCCTTATGCAATTTGGCAGTCTCATGTATTTTTTCATGCTGAATCCATTTCTGCTGTTAGTTCTGTACTATCTAATATATTTTATATGTTATTCTATGAAAAAAGAAAAAAAAAACAAATAAGTAAAACATTATGTCTTAACAACATTTTATATTTCAATTGAACACTTATAGCCAACAGAACTGATACAACCACAGTTAATGTAATAAATAAAATGAACATTATATAGGAACAATTATTTGTTAGTTTTTTCCTGAAATCCTGGAAGTTGCTCAAATCACATCCTGTCTGTTGTTAGTTTAGCAAGGAAAAAATCTCTTACCCACAGCTTTTAGGCTGCGAAGGTGGCATGTATCTTACGTCACTGGGACGTCCAACTGATATTGGCTTACAGCTGGGCAAGGCCTGCTATCCTTGTAGCATGTAAGAGTAGAGGGGGAATGTTTTTATTTCTTCTGTTTCTTCACTTTCATTCCTGTTCCTCTTTCTTCCCTGTCCCTCTCTTTAATCTCTTCTTTAATCTCTTCTATCTCTTTTCTCCCTTTCTCTGGGAGACAACACAAAATGACCCACAAGGGTTGATGTGTCATTAAACCCCAACACAATCAATGTGTAACGAGTCAGGGTTTTCATGAAGCTCATTTCATTTTACAGGTTCCAGTCTGTATTTTATCTACGGCTGCTAATGTTGTATCACTTTCTTTTTTTCAGAGGACTTGTTAAGGAGGAGTATTTGATGATACTTTTCTTTACTTCTCAATTAAAACATATGTTGTGGGTACTCATTAGATTTGCCTGGCAGAAGTGCTTCTAGTGAGTACCTACAACATATGTTTTTTTAATTGAGAAATGAGAAAAATTATCCCAGAATTATCACCAACTTTTCCTCCTTAACAAGTCCTATGTTTTTCACTATTCAATCATAAGAAGCACAGTTGAAGTTGAAGTCAGTTTAATGGCTGACATCCCAATTCAGGTGGTTGTCACTGCATGGCCCACATAAATAACTTATTCAGACAGTTGCCAGCATCCCACATCAGGTGGCTGCCATAGCATGGCCAACAAAACCAACAAATTCCCACTTTAGATGGGTGCAACAAGACTAAGTTGTTCAGTTTACAGCCAGCTTCCCACTTAGGGGGAGTGCCCACAAGACCATAAGAACTCCTTTCATATATATTTATCACTGGCTACCACAACTTGATAAAACAAACCAGTCCTTTATTTCACATCAGCTTTCCAACTTCTCAACAAAAACATATTTTTTTTTATTTAGAAATAAGAAAAATTATCCCAGAATTATCATGTTTGTGATACTTTTTTTTAAAGCAGACTAACTTGTACTTTTCATATATTGTATCTATTTCTTTAAATTCCTTAAAAAACACTGTCTCCCAGAATTGACACATTCGGGTATACATATATGCTGTAGAATAAATTTCTTCTCCACAGTTTGTTTGTCTTGTCTTTGTGGCCATTTGAAATGTCCAGGAGCTCTACATGGTGCAAGAAATTGAACAATGGCAGATTCACCATTAATTATTCTTTTGACACAACCTGGATACCATGCATCCTGATACGCAACCCCCACATATTCACTAGGTAAAAATTTGTCTATCTCAGGTAATTGTTCCTGTAATGCCACGGCTTCATTATCATATTCATCCTCACTGTCCAATACCCACTCAGTTGACTGGTTTTCTTTTCCATTCCTTGACATCTTCTTACTGTATTTCATTTTAACCATTTCCTCATGAATTTCAGTTAACACAAGTTTTTCATTATTTCTATGTATTTTTCTAAGAGCCTTTCCAAGCTGATATCAGGAGGTCACTTCTTTGATCCTTAGGCATATCATTGCATCATGTTGTTGAGGTTATGCTTAAGCAGCTGAACAAAGGAGTGATGATGCATTGATGCACTGGGTTGATGTTTCTAGCCAAGGTCTCTAGTCAAGGTCTCCAAAATGATGTTCGCATCCAAGATTTGTGAGATGAGCAAATTCTGTTTGACTTAAGTCATCCTTTTCAGGGCTCGCACTGAACTGACCGCCAGGTAAAAAATCGATGAGTTGCTTGTTTATGGTTCTTATCATGGCTTTCATGGCAACAGTTATCATTTGTAACTCGAATTTAGATACCTGTTCTTCTGTAGCAAGCCTGTTAAGGAACCTGTCATGGTGAGGAACATCATTCAGAAGTTCTTCGTTCAGACAGTGGGAGTCGCCTTTCAGCAACAGTGATGGCTGTGTAACACAAGCATCCAGAAATGAATGCAAGTCTTGGATATATGAATACAGCTCAAGATACGCAACACAACCTGACATCATTAAATTCCAATATGGACCTGTTATCTTCAAATAAATGTCCAAACAGTTTCATCATGCTACAAATTCTTTCACACCGTAGATCAGTTTCAACTGATTTCAGCTTCAGATTTGGTTGTTTGACTATGCTTAGTGCCTCAAGTAAGTCTTCATGGTGTAAAATGATCTCAGCTGATGTCTGGAAGATGGCATTGAAGCGATTATCCCTGTAATTCCTGATTGTAGATTTAATACCTCTATTAAGGCAGTATGCCTCCCAGCAATCATGAAGTCTGTGGTGATCTCCTGCTGGACCAAATATATCAGATGTTGTACGAACACCTCTTTCTAAAGCTGTACTTTTCTTACTCCATGTCTTGAAAATTGGTAACACATTGCCCCCTAGTGGACCAGTTGCTTCCACCAAGCTTTTCTCTAAATCTTTCAAGTCATCACATATATAATTATGAAATCCCAGGAGAACATGGGCCATACAGTGAAAATGGTGGACAGCCTTCTTTTGTTGCTCGTCACAGTCAGCCAGAAGTGAATCATGCCACTCATTTAACAATTTATCTGCTAATTTCATGTTATTAGCTCTGTCACTCATTGTGAATGCAAGTTTACTTAAAGTCTTTCTAATATTGTCTTCAGATTCAAGACTGCTTCTTTTCATATTTGAATGTGCATCTGCAAGCTCTTTCATATATGAGGTAAATAAACTGTCCATTTCTTCTGAATCTGTGATATTTCCCAAAAACAAATCTGCCTTGTTGGTACCTATACTGATAATGATAGTATATTAAGCCCTAGACTGATCATTAGGGTTTTTGTATTGTCAACATTTTTAGAACACTTTTCTTTGCTGGCCACAGTGGCTCAGTTGGATGCGCATCCGACTGGCGATCAGGAGGTTGCATGTTTGACCCTGGCCAGGTCGGCAACATTCTTTCGTGGAGATTGATCATGAAATATTTTCTACGGTCATTCTCTCCTTTCCGCTGATTCAAGAAGGGCAGCTGTCAGTTTCTGGTGAAAGAATGCACACAATACTGGTTAACCGCTTGGAGGACTAAGCCTGCCCAGTAAACGTGTGGTTAGGTAAACTGACCGCGCTCCACATGACCCCATTGGGTTGAGTAGGCCGTAAAACCTCAACACAAACAAACACTTTTCTTTGGTTTCTCATCATAGAAGAATATCATCAAAGAATCCAGAATTCAAATAACCTTGACTCCTGAGCACTGGTTTCATTAATGCTGTGAACATACATGTATGAGGCAGACAGGCCAATCCATTTGGGTACATATAAATTTTTTCACCCCACATGAAACTGAAATAGCACTGTATTTCCTCTGCTAATGATATGCTGTAGTATGCATGATATATGAGAGATGCCATGAACATGTCTTTTATGATCAAATTCAATGTTTTTTCAAATGTATCCATCTTAAAATGATGGTAAGGAATATATTCATTTAATCCTTAAAGATTTAAGACCATTCTATATTCTCCATTTTTCTTAGGTCTAACAAAAATGGGTGACAGAAACTGGTTAGCATCATGCTGAACTTCTTTAAGAACTCCCATAGAAACTAGCTTTGCTTTTTCATTTTCAATTATTTTTTAATCTATAGCATTAAATTTATTTTGCTGTGTAAATTTTCCTTGCATTAATGCAAAAAGGTAACTATCAAACTCAACATGATAGTGTTCAATCATATCCAAAATAATTGGGCTATCTGTCAATCTACACCATTTATGAATGAAATGTCTTAATCTTACTGCTTCAAAAGTAGCAAAATTCTTTACCTGAACATTTATGCTTTCGTTGTTTTGGTCGGGACCAGCAAGGGTTTTTAGCTCACCTGAGCACAAAGTGCTCATGGTGAGCTATTGTGGTCAGTCAATGTCCGTCGTCCGTCGTGCGTCGTGCGGCGTCAACAATTGCTTTAAAAGCCTACTCCTCCTACACCCCTGGGCCAATTGACTTGATACTTGATAGGAAGCATCGGGGTGACTTGTAGATCAAAAATAGCTAAAATCGTTCCGATCGGAAATCCAAGATGGCCGCCATGGCCGCCATCTTGAAAATCTATTTTTTCCTGAACCGAAAGGCCGGTTGACTCCAAACTTGCTAGGAAGCATCAGGGTGACTTGTAGATCAAAAATAGCTAAAATCGTGCTGATCGGAAATCCAAGATGGCCGCCATGGTCGCCATCTTGAAAATCTATTTTTCGCTTCTTCTCCTGAACAGAAAGGCCAGTTGACTCCAAACTTGCTAGGAAGCATCAGGGTGACTTGTAGATCAAAAATAGCTAAAATCGTGCTGATCCGAAATCCAAGATGGCCGCCATGGCCGCCATCTTGAAAATCTATTTTTCGCTTCTTCTCCTGAACCGAAAGGCCAATTGACTCCAAACTTGCTAGGAAGCATCAGGGTGACTTGTAGATCAAAAGTAGCTAAAATCGTGCCGATCGCAAATCCAAGATGGCCGCCATGGCGGCCATCTTGAAAATCTATTTTTTGCTTCTTCTCCTGAACCGAAAGGTCAATTGACTCCAAACTTGCTAGGAAGCATCGGGGTGACTTGTAGATCAAAAATAGCTAAAATCGTGCCGATCGGAAATCCAAGATGGCCGCCATGGCCGCCATCTTGAAAATCTATTTTTCGCTTCTACTCCTAAATCCAAAAGCCAATTGACTCCAAACTTGGTAGGAGGCATTGGGGTGACTTATAGATCAAAAATAGCTAAAATCATGCCTATCGGAAATCCAAGATGGCCGCCATGGCAGCCATCTTGAAAACCTATTTTTCACTTCTTCTCCTGAACCGAAAGGCCATTTGACTCCAAACTTGGTAGGAAGCATCAGGGTGACTTGTAGATCAAAAATAGCTAGAATCGTGCCGATCGTAAAACCAGGATGGGCGCCATGGCAGCCAACTTGTAAATCTATTTTTCGGTTCTTCTCCTAAACCCAAAAGTCACTTGACTCGAAACTTAGTAGGAAGCACAAATGTAGCTAAAATTGTTCTGATCAGAAATCCCAGATGGCCACCATGGCGGCCATCTTGAAAAACTATATTTAGCTTCTTCTCCTGCACCGAAAGGCCAATTGACTCCAAACTTCGTAGGAGACATTGGGGTGACTTGTAGATCAAAAATAGCTAAAATTGTGCCAATCGGATATCCAAGATGGCTGCCATTTAGAGTTTGTTCAAATGATCACGCTCAATTGACTGGCATGCCATATATCTTCTTCTTCAAAATAAAGAACTGCTTAAATGATGATCTTTTCATTAGTTGCGATGACAGGATTGGAAAAATGTTGCATAACATCTGCATATCTGCAGTGGCTATGTCACTCAGGTGAGCGACCCGTGGCCCGTGGGCCTCTTGTTTGAGTTGTAGTATGAGGACAAAGAACATGACAAATGGTTATAATGTCTGCCTTGACCAGGAGCATCTCTTCCTTTCCTCTACTTCTGGTGCTGTACCAATTGCTGTGTTTATACTGGCCTCTATGACCACCTCATCCCCCTCTGTGGAGCTTGTAGCCTGACTTGTTGCTGTCTTCTGTTTCCTTGGTTTTCTTTTAGAGGTCATGTCCAAATAACAAGTTTGTGTAAGGCAAGGAATATGTACATAAATGAGCATATTCTTCGTTTAGCTGTGGTTTGAATAAGTCTCTTCTGACCATACGAAGTGCCCTAAAAGTGCTAAGGTCATGTTACAGTCATCAAACATTTCACCAAACTTCACTTGCTCAATTTCAACAGAAGCCTTGGAATTTACCACTTTTGTCAAAACAGTAGTAGCTGGTTTAATGGTTGAAGTATCACATTTTTTAAATTTCTAAAAAAGGGGCTAAGAGAAAAGTCCATGAAGTGCCACAATCACAAACCGCAGCCCTTCCCAGACACCAAGAGGAAAAGGAAACAGACAAAAACAAAGAAGCGCAAATCAAACAAATGTACGAAAAGTACCAAGACTAGCTCTCTCTTCCCCAGGCGAGGTAATCCCGATGCTGAAAGGACTGAACAACACAGAACAAAATAACACAAGGCAAGATGTAAAACCAATCACCTTGTAGAATAAACCACAAAGCAACATTGGAACCTGACCGTCTTAGAATGGTCAGTAGAATAAACCACTGGGGGGTTTAAAGCACTTTTATGGCCAGCCAACTTCACCCTTGGTCCTGATGTAACTCTTAATACAGAAAAACATAAAAATTTGGTTCTCATACAGGCTCCCAACTTAGACAATGCATCAAAGCAAAAACATAAAAATCAAATTCATCACTATGATAAACAAAAACAAGTACTCATGGCTAAGTCTACTGTGTGACAGAGTAAATGAAAACCAATAGTTGAACCACGGTGGGCCAAGCCAAAGACAAATTGTCAAGCCCAAACCCACTGGTTAAAGTTTTATGAAGAGGTTGTCATTGAGTCTGAGCCCGAACTGCCGCCATGCAATTAAAGAGTGATGCTTAGCCATCAACAATGATTGGGTTGATAACTAGGCATGCAAAAAAAACGGTAAGAGAAAAGTCCAGGGAGTGCCACAATCACAAACCGCAGCCCTTCCCAGACACCAAGAGGAAGAGGAAACAGACAAAGCCAAACAAGCGCAAATCAAACAAACATACAAAAAGCACTAAGATTAGCTCTCTCTTGCCCAAGTGAGGTAATCGCAATGCAAAAAGGACTGGAAAACACAAGAACAAACTAACACAAGGTAAGACAAAACAAATCGCCTCGTAGAATAAACCACAAAGCAACAAAGAGTAAGACTAACACTGGGACTACCGCCTTAGAATGCTCAGTAGAATAAACAACTGGGGGGTTTAAAGCACTTTTACAGCTAGCCAACTTCACCCTGGGTCCTGATGCCACTCTTAATCACTAGTAAAACAGAAAGCAAAGTGGGCAGCTATTGAAGATGCTAACCACAATGCTAGCATCACAACACATACAGAAAAAACAGTACAAAGAGTAAGAACAATACCAGGACCACTGCCTTAGAATGGTCAGTAGAATAAACTACCGGGGGCGGGTGGGGGGGAGGGGGGTTTAAAGCACTTTTACAGCTAGCCAACTTCACCCCTGGGTCCCGATGCCACTCTTAATACAGAAATACATAAAAATTTGGTTCACATAAAGGCTCCCAACTCAATCAATGCATCAAAGCAAAAACATAAAAATCAAATTAATCACAATGATAAACAAAGACGAGTACTCATGGCTAATTCTGCTGTATGCCAGAGTAAATGAGAACCAATAGTTGAACCACGGCGGGCCAAGCCAAAGACATATGGTCAAGCCCCAATGCACTAGTTAAAGTTTTACGAAGAGGCCGTCATGGAGTCTGAGGCCCCAACTGCCATCTGCCCATTAATATCCAGGCTATAATGATTCTTTTATAATGGTTAATTAATTTTCAGAATTGCTCCGAAAAGTTAGATTTTCCTACAATTTTTCTAAATCTGTACACTAAGTCACCGTAAAATTACAGAAATTTCGAAAACACCTTACGAAGTTTAAAATAACGATAGCCCTGCCTAAGAAGTTTGGCAGTAAGGGCTTTATTATGGCAGTTAAAGTCACTAAGATTTGAAGATGCTGTGGTGAATCTAATAAGTATAAGTTGAGATATGTATACCCCATATGAGGTACGCCGGGGAACATCGCCATCCAGTAAAAGGGAAATTGACTATATCAAAATCAAAATTGTCCCATTTATCATAAATTTTTGTGGAAACTATACCATTAGATATACATAGATTCAAATCCAAAAAAGGAGCCTCGGTATTGGAAGAATTGGCTTTATTTAGCTGGAGCAGTAGGGTACATGCGGTCCACCATTTGGTCAAAGTAAATATTGTCAATATTTAATAAATCATCAAGGTATCTTGAAGTGGAATTGAAAGCCTCAATAATGTCAGCCTGATTTTCATGTGAGAGAGACTTCATGAAATCTCTTTCATAACAAAAAAGAAACAAATCTGCAACAAGATGAGCACAATTAGTTCCCGTCGGAATACCAATAGTTTGCCTATAAAGTTTAGCTCCAAATCTAATGAAAATGTTATCCAAAAGATAAACAAGGGCATCACAGTCTTTTTGACAAGACCATAAATTGTAATTCTTGTATACATCAGAAGTGAAAAAAGCACATTCTTCATTGCAAGCCAAATATTGGGTATTCTCCTGAATAAAAATTTGGTCAATTAAATCAATAAGTTTATCTTTTATAAGATGATGAGGTAACATAGTATTCAGTGTAGAAAAGTCATATGTAGACAATTTAGAAGCCTTAAAGTTTTTACATTTAAATTTATAGAGAACTTCATTGGAATTTTTAATTGACCAAAAATAGTTAATTCTGTCCTTTTCGTAAACAGTATCTTAGTATCTAATCCAATGTTTTTTAACAGCAGTAAGGCATGTAGTAAGCAGTTTGGACAAAATAATAGTTGTACATGAACTAGAATTTGCAATGAAACGTGCTTTATAAGGTCATTTATGAAGTTTCGGTACCCAATATAAGGTAGGAAGTTTGGTCTTAGAATGACTGATGGCAATACAGCATATCAATCTAACTGGTTATTTTTAGCTTACCTGAGCAAAAGCTCAGGGTGAGCTATTGTCATCACTCTATGTCCGTCGTCCGTCGTTGTCCGTCGTTCGTCGTCAACAATTAGTTTGTTAACACTCTAGAGGTCACAATTTTGACCCAATCTTAATGAAACTTGGTCAGAATGTTTGCCTCTATGGAATCTAGGTCAAGTTCGATACTGGGTTACTTGGGGTCAAAAACTAGGTCACCAGGTCAAATCAAAGGAAAAACTTGTTAACACTCTAGAGGTCATGGTTTTGACCCAATCTTGATGAAATTTGCTCAAAATTGGTGATGAAACTTGCTCAAAATGTTTGCCTCTATTAAATCTAGGTCAAGTTCGAAACTGGGTCACTTGGGGTAAAAAACTAGGTCACCGGGCCAGATCAGCCGAAAACATTGTTAACATTCTAGCAGTCACATTTTTGAAGCAATCATTATGAATCTTGCTCAAAATGTTTGTCTTGATGATTTCTAGGTCAAGTTCGAAACTGGGTCACTTGGAGTCAAAAACTAGGTCACCGGGCCAAATCAGCAGAAAACCTTGTTAACACTCTAGCTGTCACATTTTTCTAGCAATCATCATGAATCTTGCTCAAAATGTTTGTCTTGATGATTTCTAGGTCAAGTTCAAAACTGGGTCACTTGGAGTCAAAAGCTAGGTCACCGGGACAAATCAGCAGAATACCTTATTAACACTCTAGCGGTCACATTTTTCAAGCAATCGTCATGAATCTTGCTCAAAATGTTTGTCTTGATGATTTCTAGGTCAAATTCGAAACTGGGTCACTTGGAGTCAAAAGCTAGGTCACCAGGCCAAATCAGCAGAAAACCTTGTTAACACTCTAGCGGTCACATTTTTCAAGCAATCATCATGAATCTTGCTCAAAATGTTTGTCTTGATGACTTCTAGGTCAAGTTTGAAACTGGGTCACATGGTGTCAAGAACTAGGTCACCAGGCCAAACCAGCAGAAAACCTTGTTAACACTCAAGCGGTCACATTCTTGAAGCAATAATCATGAATCTTGCTCAAAATGTTTGTCTTGATGAGTTCTAGGATATGTTTGAAACTGGGTCACGTGGGGTCAAAAACTAGGTCACCAAGCCAAATCAGCAGAAAACCTTGTTAACACTCTAGCGGTCACATTTTTGAAGCAATCATCATGAATCTGGCTCAAAATGTTTGTCTTGATGATTTCTAGGTCAGGTTCGAAACTGGAACACCTGGGGTCAAAAACTAGGTCACCTGGCCAAATCAGCGTAAAATCTTGTTATCACTCTAGCGGTCACATTTTTCAAGCAATCATCATGAATCTTGCTCAAAATGTTTGTCTTGATGAGTTCTAGGTCAGGTTCCAAACTGGGTTACGTGGAGTGAAAAACTAGGTCACCGGGCCAAATCAGCAGAAAACTTTGTTAACACTCTAGCAGTCACATTTTTTAAGCAAATATCATGAATCTTGCTCAAAATGTTTGTCTTGATGATTTCTAGGTCTAGTTTAAAACTGGGTCACTTGATATCAAAAACTAGTTCACCTGGCCAAATCAAAGGAAAACCTTGTTGATGCTCTAGAGGTCACATTTTTGAAGTGATCATCATGAATCTTGCTCAGAATGTTTGTCTTGATGATTTCAAGGTGATGTATAGTTTTCTGTCCAGTGACTCTCTTAAGTTTTTCCATTTAGGTCAGTTTCTCAGTAATTATTGGTCCTACAGAGTGATATTTGGTACTTGTGAAGTGTTTGTGTTTAGGTCAGTTTCTCAGTAACTATTGCTCCTACAGCCAGTGATACTTAGTACATGCATACATCTTAGCATGGCCTCTTGAGTGCAGTCATCCATATTTGACCTTTATTTCACAGTCCATTAGACATGCTACATTATCTTACTTGTTAATATAATCATTTTGAACTTTGATCAGAATGTTTGCCTTGATCAGTTCTAGATCAGGCTCTCAAAGTGCTATGTTGCTCAGGTGAGCGTTACAGGGCCATCATGACCCTCTTGTTGACAGTTACCAGCCCTTCACAATTTGCTGGTCTTACATTTGTTTCATCTTTAATTAGATCATCCTAACAAGTTTCATCGATACCATTGTGAAACAAATCAGTCGCATTATCTACCAGCCTGATCTATGTCACTGTCACAGTGTTCTTGAGACTTAAAATGCTTTGCCAGGGAAGCAAACCTGGAATTTTTGTCATCAGACTTGTGTTTCTGGCTGTCAGAGGGCTCCTCAGCCTTGCAGCCTTCCTGTTCATCTTCATACAACTGTGACCTCTCATATTTATAATCATACCGGTACTCAAAAATGCATTTTTCAGTTTCTGACAACCTATCATAATGCTGTTAATCTTTTGGTCTTATTTTTGCATTGCTATTTGAATGCCTTTAACAACCGACAAGATTTCAAACTAAACATTTTTGCACATTTGTTTTGCATTGATGGGGGCTTTCCCTGAAGTTTAGTCCATCTTAGTACTTTCTGAAGATGTACTTTTACCACTTGTACCAGCTATGCAGATGCTATCATTTGGATTTTCTTTAGAAACTGGGACAGCTCTTGGATTTGTCTTGTCTCATTCCTCAGACCAGCTTTTCAGCCATTTTTGCATAATATGTGTGAGTTCCTAAGTAAATCAGTACCAGCCATAACATGGCTATGTCATAAAAAGATGTGGTAAAAGTTGAACAGACGAAATAAATTCATAAAGAGACAATGTTTGCAAAAAGAAATGTAGAAGTAACTTGTCTAAATACAAAAAATCATTATTGCGCTCTGATATATTTGTTCCGCTAACACCTCTTCTTGACAGGCTTCCACACACTGATTTGACAAATGCATCATATGATCTCATTTGATACTGGAAATGATATGAAAAATAGAATTTAGTAAGAAGTTAAAGAACTGTTTTGTAAATTACAGATGATGTATTGCCATGATTTCTGGCAGGAAGGAGGCTTAAAAAAATGCCATATTAACTTAGTCCATTTTACTACCAGTTGATGCGCCTCAAGCATGCTAGATGTGTCGCAATCCATTTAGACCTTGATCAGATGTTGCATTCTGTGGCATCTGGCCAGGGTCTGCACTTTTGTTTAGATTTAACTGAACTCTTTGGGTAAATATGGTTTCTAAGACAGTTTGTTGTATTCTATTTTCAGATGGTATGTTGGCATGAGGGCATTCTGCTGTATATAGCCACAGTCCTGGTACACAGTTATGGGGTAGATCCATGTATGTTGAAAACTTCCTCAATCCTTCTACTGAAATATTTGCAACTCTGAACTTGATTATTTCAAACAATCAGTTTACTGTGTAACAGTGTAGTTGAAGACTAGATAGCACCAGATAAGAAGTCTCCATGGAAATATTCTTCTTATTTCTCCACAAAAATACATATATTGTGGTACTTATTAAAAGTGCCTCACAAGAGGCACTTCTAATGGGTACCACAAAGTATGGTTTTATGGCAAAATAAGAAAAATGTCCCAATACCTTTTGGTTAAAAAGAGCCCCTTATCCAGACCTATGTGTATTGAAAGGAATACATGAGCTACATCATGAGAAGGTACTATACCTTCTGTCAGAAACTAGTGACTAATGTCAGAAGACCACAATCATGAAGCACAGCCTTTCTGAGACACTGAAAGAAGAAGAGACACAATGACAAGATGCAACAAACAAGAACAATAGCACAGTTGCAATAACTGACATATAAACAAAGAACTACAACAGAGGCACCACCTTGGAATAATCAGCAGAAAACACTACTGTAGAATTAAACTAATTTTACTTCCTTGATTCTGATGCACCTCCAAATTACAAATATGTGCTCTGTTCACTCAGGGTCATGAATCATCAACAGTAGCTAGTTTCTATATTTGCAACAATACATAGCAACTGATTTATATGTTGGAAACACTATTGTGCTTTCGACATCCCTCAGAAAGATGTTTATCGCTTGGCATTTTATTCTAAATGGAGACATTGATTTCTGATTGACAATGTCTTATCAGGAAACATTTGTCTTTTCTGTTTCTCTGTTTTTCGGGCTCATCAGAGCCGAAGGCTTAAGGTGAGCTATTGTGAGCAGTCACCATCTATCAACCATTCACAATTTCTTTAAACATCCCTCCTCCTAAATCACCAAATGGATTCTGACCAAACTTGGCAGAAATGGTCTCTGGGTGGTCGTCTTTCAAAGTTGTTCAAAGAATTACATTCCATGCAGAATTGTGGTTGCCATGGCAACAAAAAGGGGGAATATAGCAAAAATCTTTCAAAATCTTCTTGTCTGAAACCAGAAAGCCTATGTCTTTTAAATTTGATATGTAATGTCTTCTAACGGACCGTTACCAAAATTGTTCTAATTATAGCTCGGGGATCAAAAGTGGCCAAGCCCTAGAGTCCCTTGTTTTACATAGACTCATATAGGGAAAAACTTTAAAGATCTTCTTATGTGAAACTAGAAGGCTCAGGCCATTGGTATTGATTGGTATTGGGTACAGTATGTAGCTTCATCAAGTGGACCTATATCAAGATTGAACAAATTATGGCCTTGGGATCAAAAATGGGCCTGCCCCAGGGGTCACTTGTTTTACATAGATACCTATTGAAAAAAACTTTAAAAAATCATCTTGGGTGAAACTAGAAGGCTCAGGCCATTGATATTTGATATGTAGCTTCATCTAGTGACCTCTACCAAGACTGTTCAAATTATAGCCCTGGGGTCAAAAATGGTCCCTCCCCAGGGGTCACTTTTTTTACATAGACTCCTATAGAAAAAAAAAACTTTAAAATGCTTCTTGTGAGAAACTAGAAGGCTCAAGCCATTGATATTTGATATGTAGTTTCAACTGGAGGGCCTTTACCAAGATTGTTCAGATTATGGCCCAAGGGTCAAAATGGCTCTGTCCAAGATGTCACTTGTCTTACATAGACTTGTATGGGGAAAACTTTAATAATCTTGTGTGAAAAAAATCTTCTTGTCAGAAACCACTGGACCAATTTCGATATAATTTGACAGAAATTTCTCTTTGGTAACCCTCTACCACGATTGTTCAAAAACATGGCCGCCAAGGCGTGAGACATTTTCCCTATATATCTATGTGGAAAACTTTAAAAATCTTCTTGTCAGAAACCATTGGACCAATTTCGGTATAATTAGGCAGAAATGTTCCTTTGGTGACCCTCAACAAACATTGTTCAAGCCACCATGATTTAAAAAAACATGGCTGCTATGGGGTGTGACTTATTTTCCCTGTATATCTATACAGAACATTTTAAAGATCTTCTTGCCAGAAAGGGCTGCCAATTTCAATATATTTCGACAGAAATGTTCCTTTAGTGATATTAATGAAAGATTGTTGAAAAAGATGTTAAGCCGCTTACTTCTTGTGATGGTGTTTGGATGTTTTACATAGACTCATATTGGAAAAACTTTAAAAATTTTCTTGTCTGAAACTAGAAAGCTGAGGCCTTTGATATATCGTGTAGATTCATCTTGTGGATCTCTACCAAGATTGTTCAAATTATAGCCCTATATTTGAAAATTGTCCTGCCCCAGGGGATCACTTGTTTTATATAGAGTCATATAGGGAAAAAAATAAAAAATCTTCTTGTCTGAAACTAGAAAGTCTAGGCTTTGGGTCTTTGGCATGTAACTTCATCTGATGGGCCTTTTCCAAGATTGTTCAAATTATAGCCCTGAGGTAAAAAATGGCCCAGTCACAGGGGTCACATTTTACATAGACTCAGAAAGAGAAAAACTTTAAAAATTCTCTCAAACTAAAATTTGTACTTGTGTGAAATTTCAATATTTAGTATATAAATCTGTGAAATTTCAATATTAAGTATATAAATCTAGCTGCCAACAAGAGACTCTACAAGGCTTTTGTAGACCTGGAGAAGGCATTTGACTGTCAGAGTGCCTTAGAAGGTCATCTGGTGGGCGCTGAGAAAACTTGGTGTAGAGGAGTGGATTGTGGGACTGGTACAGGGGATGTATGCCAATGTGCAGAGCTGTGTCCATGTTGGTGAGGGATACAGTGAAGAGTTTGAAATGAAGGTTGGTATTAACCAAGGCTCGGTACTCAATCCGCTGCTCTTCATCATTGAAGCCTTGTTACATGAATTTCACTCTGGGTCCCCTGGGAGGACCTCTATGCCGATGACCTTGTTATCATTGCTGAATTGCTCGAGGAATGTGTCGGGAGGCTCTTGACTTGGAAAGAAGCAATGGAGGAGAAAAGACTGAGAGTAAATGCAGGAAAGACAAAGATCATGATCTGTGATATGGGCCTGGACCTCCTGCAGAGTTCAGGTGAGTTTCCATGTGCTGTCTGTCACACTGGAGTGGGCTGCAACAGCATCTTCTGCAACTGCTGCAAGCACTGGATGCACAAGAAATGCAGTGGACTCAAGCGCTTGACAAAGGAGCCTGATTACAGATGTACATGGTGCCAGGAACTGCACGCCCCTTGGACGGCAGACCACAGAGGGAAGTCCAAGTCGGACTTGACAAGCTGGAGGTGGTGGCTTCCTTTTGCTACCTAGGAGACATGCTCTCAGCAGCCGGCAGCTGTGAACTTTCAACCACAACACGTGTGAAAACTGCCTGGAAGAAGTTCAAGGAGCTGCTACCAGTTCTCTCTTCCCGCCACCTCTCTTTCATGACACATGGCTGTGTGTACAGCTCTTGTGTGCGGAGCGCAATGCTCCATTCCAGTGAGACTTGGCCATTGACAAAGCCAAACCTCCAACGTCTGCAGCAAAAAGACAGGGTAATGATCAGACAGATCTGCAATGTCAAGCTGCAAGACATTGTCACCACCAAATCCAATGAGCTACTTGCGTGGCTTGGCATTGAAGATCTGGACCTCATTCTGAAGGAGAGAAGGCTCCGCTGGTATGGATATGTGGAATGCTCCAATGGTGCAGTTAAGACAGCCTTTGACCTACAGGTTGATGGAAAGCTTGGGCCAGGGAGACCCAAGATGACATGGAAGCAGCTCGCAGAGAGTGGAAGCTCTCGGCTATCGACCCTCATGATAGATATACCTGGAGATCTGGTGTGAGATCTGCCATGCGTGCAGCAAGCCAGCTACCTGGAAGTGGGGTCAGCTGATGTGGATGTTGCCCCTGTATCTGCATGTTAATCAACATGCAGGGACCATTATAATCCTCTTGTTAACTCACCTGACCAAGAAGTGCTCAAGGTGAGCTATTATAATCAGTCAATGCCCATCGTACGTCGTCCTGTGTCCGTTATGCGTCATTCGGCGTCAACAATTTGCTGTAAAAGCCTATTCCTCCTACACCCCTGGGCCAGTTGACTCGAAACTTGGTAGGATGCATTGGGGCCACTTGTAGATCAAAAATAGCTAAAATCAATTGGAAATCCAAGATGGTCACTGCGGCGGCAATCTTGAAAATCTATTTTTCGCTTCTTCTGAACCGAAAGGCCAACTGACTTGAAACTGGATAGGTAGCATCGGGGTGACTTGTATATCAAAAATAGCTAAAATTGTTCTGATCCAAAATCCAAGATGGCAGCCATGGCGGCCATCTTGAAAATCTGTTTTTAGCTTCTTGTCCTGAACCGAAAGGCCACATTGAAGATCTTAGGAAGCATCAGTGTGACTTATAGATCACAAATAGCTAAAATCGTTCCGATCAGAAATTCAAAATGGTTGCCGTGGTTGCCATCGATGGTGATTCCGACCAGTTGACTCGAAACTTGGTAGGATGCATTGGGGCCACTTGTAGATCAAAAATAGCTAAAATCAATTGGAAATCCAAGATGGCCACTGCGGCGGCAATCTTGAAAATCTATTTTTCGCTTCTTCTGAACCGAAAGGCCAACTGACTTGAAACTGGGTAGGTAGCATTGGGGTGACTTGTATATCAAAAATAGCTAAAATCGTTCTGATCCAAAATCCAAGATGGCAGCCATGGCGACCATCTTGAAAACCTGTTTTTAGCTTCTTGTCCAGAACCGAAAGGCCACATGACTTGAAACTTAGGAAGCATCGGTGTGACTTATAGATCAAAAATAGCTAAAATCGTTCCGATCAGAAATTCAAAATGGTTGCCGTGGTTGCCATCTTGAAAATCCATTTTTAGCTTCTTCTCTTGAACCAAAAGGCCAATTGACCTGGATCTTGGTAGGAAGCATCAGTGTCACTTCTGGATCAAAAATAGCTAAAATTGTTCCAAACGGAAATCCAAGATGGCCACCATGGCTGCCCTCTTGAAATTCTGTTTTTATGCCCCCGCCATTTTCAATGGGGCGGCATATAGTATCACCGCTGTCCGTACATACGTCCGTCCCACCCATCCGTCCATCCCGTCCGTCTGTCCCGTACGTAACACAAATCGTTTCCATGTGATATCTTTTGAAAGGATTGGTGTTTTGGATTGAAATTTTATACACAGGTATATAATTATAAAATGTAGGTCAAGTTTGATTTAGGGTAAAATCCACCAATTATTTTGGGAGTTGTGGCCCTTTTTCAACTTTGAAAAATTTTTTACTTTGAAATATGGTTTCCATGCAATATCTTTTGAAAGGATTGGTGCATTGGATTGAAATTTTATACACAGGTATATAATTATCAAATTTAGGTCAAGTTCGATTTAGAGTAAAATCCACTTATTATTTTGGGAGTTATGACCCTTTTCCAACTTTGAAAAATGGTTTTCATTCAATAACTTTTGAAAAGATTAGTGTATTGGATTTGTATTTTATACACAAGCATATAATTATAAAATGTAGATCAAGTTCGATTTTGGGTAAAATCCACCAATTATTTTTGGAGTTACGGCCCTTTTTCAACATTGAAAAATAGTTGAAAAATGGTTTCCGTTCGCTAACTTTTGAAAAGATTAGTGTATTGGATTCAAATTTTATACACAGGTATATAACCATAAAATGTAGGTCAAGTTCGATTTAGGGTAAAATCCACCAATTATTTTGGGAGTTATGGCCCTTTTTCAACTTTGAAAAATGGTTTCTGTTCCATAACTTTTGAAAAGATTAGTGAATTGGATTCATATTTTATACACAAGCATATAATTATAAAATATAGGTCAAGTTCGATTTAGGGTAAAATCCACCAATTATTTTTGGAGTTACAGCCCTTTTTCAACGTTGAAAAATAGTTTCAGTTTGATATCTTTTGAAAACATTAGTGTATAGAATTCATATTTAACACACAGGTATATAATCATAAAATAGTTATCAAGTTCAATTTAGGGTAAAATCAACCCATTATTATAGGAGTTATGGCCCTTTTTCACCTTCCAAAAATGTTCTCCTTCCGATATTTTTTTAAAAAAGATTGATTGGTGTAATGGATTCATATTTTATACACAGGTATATAGTCATAAAATATAGTCAAGTTTGATTTAGGGTAAAATCTGCTAATTATTATGAGAGTTATGGCCCTTTTTTCAACTTCATTTTTTGCAAAATGCCTGCGTGTGGGTGAAGATGACCCTGGGCAGGGGCATCTGTGTCATACTGACACATTTCTAGTTTACTTCTTCTCCTGAACCAAAAGGCCAATTGACTCCACTCCAAACTTGGTGTCAGGAAAATCCAAGATGGCCACCGTGGCCGCCAAGTTGAAAGTCTATTTTTTCGCTTCTTCTCCTGAACCAAAAGGTCAATTGACTTGGATCTTGGTAGGAAGCATCAGGGTGACTTGTATATAAAAAAGAGCTAAAATTGTTCTGATCAGAAATCTAAGATGGCTGCCATGGCCTGTATCTTGGAAATCTATTTCTCACTTCTTCTCCTGAACTGAAAGACCAATTTATCTAGTAATCAGGTGAGCGATACAGGGCCATCTTGGCCCTTTGATTTTTATTTCATTCCTGGCCTGTGGGCCTTTTTTAGCTCACCTGAGCCAAAGGCTCGAGGGAAGCTATTGTGATCACTCACCGTCTGCTGTCATCAGCTGCTGTGTCGGCATCATCATCATCATCGTCTGTCTGTCAGTCTGTCCTTCCACAATTTCTTTAAATGACATCTCATCTTAAACTTAACCAAATTTCACATGAATGCTCCTTGGATGATACTTACTGAAAATTGTTAAAAGAATTGGATTCCATGCAGGATTCTGGTTGCCATGGCAACCAAAGGAAAAAACTTTAAAAATCTTCTTATCAGAAACCACTGGACCGATTTCAATATAATATGGCAGAAATGTTCTTTAGGTGACCCTTTACCAAGATTGTGCAAGCCATCATGATTTGTTATAAAACACAGGGAGCAGAGAGCAGAGCTTATTTTTAGCTCACCTGAGTATGAAGTGCTCATGGTGAGCTATTGTGATCAATCAAAGTCCGTCCTGCATTGGATGACTTGTAGATCAAAAATAGCTAAAATTGTTCTGACCAGAAATCCAAGATGGCCAGTATCACCGCCATCTTGAATATATTTTTTGCTTCTTCTCCTGAACCAAAAGGCCAACTGACTTGAGATTTTGTAGGAAGCGTCAAGGTGACTTGCAGATCAAAACTAGCTAAAACGGTTTTGATCGAAAATACAAGATGGCCACCATCTTGAAAGTCTATTTTTCGCTTCTCCTCCTGAACCAAAGGCCAGTTGACTTGAAACTTAGTAGGAACCATCAGGGTGATTTGTAGATCAAAATTAGCTAAAATAATTCTGATCGGCATTCCAAGGTGGCCATCTTGAAGATCTATTTTTGCTTCTTCTCCTGAACCAAGAGGCCAGTTGACTCGAAACTTAGTAGGAAGCATTGGAGTGACTTGTAGATCATTAGTAGCTAAAATCATTCCGATCAGAAAATCTATTTTTTGCTTTATGTCCTGCATCGAAAGGCCAATTGACTTAAAACTTTGTAGGATGCATCAGGGTGACTTGTAGATCAAACATAGCTAAAATCGTTACGATCATAATCCAAGATGGCCACCTTGGCCCCCATCTTGAAAGTCTGTTTTTCGCTTCTTCTCCTGAATCGAAAGGCCAATTGACTTGTTACTTGGTAGGCTGCATCAGGGTGACTTGTAGATCAAAAATAGCTAAAATCATTTCAATGGGAAATCCAAGATGGCCACTATCTTGAAAATTTATTTTTAGCTCACTTGAGCACGAAGTGCTCAAGGTGAGCTATTGTGGTCAGTCAATGTCCGTTGTGTGTCGTGCGGTGTCAACAATTGCTTTAAAAGCTTACTTCTTCTACACCCCTGGGCCAATTGACTCAAAACTTGGTAGGAAGCATTTGGGTGACTTGTAGATCAAAAATAGCTAAAATCGTTCTGATGGGAAATCCAAGATTGCCACCATGGCTGCCATCTTGAAAATCTAATTTTCACTTCTCCTGAACTCAAAATTTGGTAGGAAGCATCAAGGTGACTTGTAGAAAAAAAACTGCTAAAATCGTTAGGATCGGAAATCCAAGATGGCTGCCAATTGACTTGAAACTTGGTAGAAAGCACCGGGGTGACTTGTAGATCATAAATAGCTAAAATCGTTCTGATGGGAAATCCAAGATGGCCACTATGGCCGCCATCTTGAAAATCTGTTTGTCGCTTCTCCTGAACCGAAAGGCCAATTGACTCGAAACTTGGTAAGAAGCATCTGGGTGACTTGTAGATCAAAAATAGCTAAAATCATTTGGATTGGAAATCCAAACTGGCCACCATGGTAGCCATCTTGAAAATCTATTTTTCCCTTCTCCTCCTGAACCAAAGCCAATTGACTGGAAATTTGGTAGGAAGCATCTAGGTGACTTGTAGATCAAAAATAGCTAAAATTGTTCCGATCGGAAATCCAAGGTGGAGGCAATGGCAGCCTTCTTGAAAATCTATTTTTCGCTTCTTCTGAACTGAAAGGCTAATGGACTTGAAACATGGTAGTAATAATCGGGGTGACTTGTAGGTCAAAAATAGCTAAAATAGTTCCTATTAGAAATCCAACATGGCTGCCATCTTGAAAATCTATTTTTTGCTTCTCCTGAACTGAAGGCCAATTGACTCAAAACTTGGTGGGAAGCATCAGTGTGACTTGTAGATCAAAAAAAAAAGTAAAATCATTTGGTTTGGAAATCCAGTATGGCGCCATGGGGCAATCTTGAAAATCTATTTTTCACTTCTTGTTCTGAACCGAAAGGCCAATTGACTCGAACCTGGGTAGGAAGCTTTGGAGTGTTGTAGATCAAAAACAACTAAAATTGTTCAGATTGGAAATACAAGATGGCCACCATGGCAGCCATCTTGAAAATCTTTTTTTCGCTTCTTCTCATGAACTGAAAGGCCAATTGACTTGAAACTTGGTAAGAGTCATTGAGGTGACTTGTAGATAAAAAATAGGTAAAATCGTTCCGATTGAAAATACAAGATGGCCACCACAGTTGCCATCTTGAAAATATGTTTTGAACTTCTTCTCTTGAATAGTAAGGCCCATTGACTCAAAATTTGATAGGAAGTGTCGAGGTGACTTGTAGATCAACAAGAGTTGTCAGAAGACAATGCAGCTCGCTGGAAAGGGCTGATCGGATAAGAAAACAATCTTTAAATTTAATTTAAATGCAGAACTTAAACTTACTCGTAAACAGCTGTAAATGACAGAGTATGACCTGACTTTGATGTCTGAAGAATGTAAAACTGAGGGATGGGGTATATGCCATTGAACATCTTCCCTTAGGTTGGTGTGGACAAAAATGAAAGCTATATCTTACATGCTGAATCCCTTAGGTTGGTGTTGACGAAATATGATAGCTATATCTTACATACTGTCATGTACACTTTTCAAAACTTAAACACAGCTGTAAATGATAGCTTGACCTTGATCTAGGCAGAAGGCCAAACTGAGGAAGGGGTGTGTACTATTGAAAGGTCTTGCTCTAAGGTAGGTGTGGGCCAAATATTAAAGTGGTATCTTGAATACTTTAAAACTTAAACGCAGAACTCCAACATGGGTTTAAATGACAAAGTATGACCTGACCTTGACCTAGGCAGAAGGTCAAACTTAGAAAGGGGTGTGTGCTATTGAAAGGCCTTACCCTAATGTTGGTGTGGGCCAAATATTAAAGCTCTATCTTGAATACTTCAGCAGTTACAAACACTTTTCAAATCTTAAACGCAGAAGTCCAACACGGGTTTAAATGACAAAGTATGACTTGACCTTGACCTATGCAGAAGGTCAAACTGAGAAAGGGGTGTGTGCTATTGAAAGAGCTAACCCTAAGGCTGGTGTGGGCCAAATATTAAAGCTTGAATACTTCAGCAGTTATGTACACTTTTCAAAACTTAAACGCAAAACTTAAACACGGGTGTAAATGACAAAGTAAGAACTGACCTTGACCTACATAAAGGGTCTAACTTGGGGATGGGGGTGTATGCTATTGAATTCCTATATATTGAAAGGTCTTACCCTAAGGTAGGTGTACGGTAGGTGTATGAAAGCATTACCTTAAACAATTAAAAAAACTATGCACACCTTTGAAAACTTAAACATTGTGCTAACATGGACGCCGACGCGGACACGGACGTGGATGCCGACAGAGGCCAATGCCAACGACTGGGTGACAACATAAGCTCTCCAGGGACATAGTCCTGGTGAGCTAAAAATAGCTTAAGTCATTCTGATCAGAAATCCAAGATGGTCACCCTAGCATCCATGTTGAAAATGTATTTTGAACTTTTTCTCCTGAACCAAAAGGGCAATTGACTCAGATTTCATTGGAAGTATCGAGCGGACTTGAAGATCAAAAGTAGCTAAAATCATTCTGATTGGAAATCCAAGATGGCTGCCATCTTGAAAATCAATATTGAACTTTTTCTCATGAACCGAAAGGCCAATTGATTCAAACTTGTCTGGTAATCAGGTGAGCAATACAGGGCCATCTTGGCCTTCTTGTTTGCTTCTTCTCCTGGATCAAAAGGACTTGAAACTTGGTAGGAAGCATCAGGGTGACTTGTAGTTAAAAAATAGCTAAAATCATGCCGATCCGAAGTACAAGATGGCTGCTGTGGCTGCCATCTTGGAAACCTATTTTTCACTTCTTCTCCTGAACCAAAAGGCCAATTGACTGGTAACTTGGTAGAAAGCATCAGGGTGACTTGTAGATCAAAAAAAGTTAAATCGTTCCAATCGGAAATCCAAGATGGCCACCATCTTGGAAATCTATTTTGTAGGCACCAGTAGCCTAGTGGATAAGAGAGCTGACTCTTAATTCATTAGGTTTCTCACCGCTGTGGTTCGAGCCTCCCTCAGTTCACATGTAGGAAAGCCAAGTTTGCTTATGGATAGTCAGGTGGTTTTTGCCCTGGGTTCTCCGGTTTTTGCCCACCTTTGATGAATAATCAGTTTGATATAAGTGAAATGTTCTTGAAAGGACCATAAAACCCAAATAATAAAAAAAAAAAATCTATTTTGCGCTGTTTCACCTAAACCAAAAGGCCAATTGACTTGAAATTTGGTTGGAAGTATCTGGGTGACTTGTAGATCAAAAATACCTAAAACTGTTCTGATCTAAAATTGCAGTATGGCCGCCTCAATTGCCATCTTGAAAATCTATTTTTGAACTTTTTCTCCTGAACCAAAAAGCCAATTGACATGAAACTTGATAGAAAATATCAGGGTGACTTGTAGATCAAAAATGGCTAAAATTATTCTGATCATAAATCCAAGATGGTCGCCCTAGTAGCCATGTTGAAAATCTATTTTGAACTTTTCCTTCTGAACAAAAAGGCCAATTGACTCAAAACTTCATTGGAAGTATGGAGGTGACTTGTAAATAAAAAGTAGCTAAAATGTTTCTTATACGAAATCCAAGATGGCCTCCATCATGAAAATCTATATTGAACTTCTTCTCTTGAACCAAAAGGCCAACTGACTCGAAACTTGTCTGGTAATCAGGTGAGCGATACAGGGCCATCTTGGCCCTCTTGTCCCTATTTATCTAAATAGAAAATTTTAAAAATCTTCTTGTCAGAAACCACTGAACTGATTTCAGTATAATTTGGCAGAAATGTTCCTTTGTTGACCTTCTACCAAGATTGTTCTAGCCATTATGATTCGTCAAAAAAACATGGTCGCCAGGGTGGCATGGGGCATATTTTCCTTATGTATCTATATAGAAAACTTTAAAAGTCTTCTTGCCAGAAACTACTGGACTGAATTCAATATAATTTGTCAGAAATGTTCCTTTGGTGACCTTTTACTAAAAATTTTCAAGCCATCATGACTCGTCATAAACATGGCCACCAGGGGTCAGGGTTTATTTTCCCTATATATCCATATAGAAAAATTTAAAATCTTCTTGTCATAAACCACTGGACTAATTTCAATATAACTGATGTGAAATGTTCTTTGGTGACCCGCTACCAAAATTGTTCAAGCCATGATGATTTGTTAAAAAAACATGGGTGCCAGGGGGTGGGTCTTATTTTCCTTATGTAGGTATACAGAAAACGTTGAAAATATTCTTGTCAGAAACCACTGGACCGATTTCAATATATTTTGGCAGAAATGTTGCTTTGGTGACTTTCCACCAAGATTGTTCAAGCTATCATGATTTTTCAAAAAAACCTGGTCACCAGGGGGAGATGGGTGGGTGTGGGGCTTATTTTTCCTATATATCTATATAGAAAAGTTTAAAAGTCTTCAATTCAGAAACCACTGGACCGATTTAAATATAATTTGGCAGAAATGTTCCTTTTGTGATCCTCTACCAAGATTGTTCAAGCCATAATGATTTGTCAAAAGACTTGGCTGTCAGGGGGCAGGGCTTATTTTCCCTATATATCTACACAGAAAACTTTAAAAATATTCTTGCCAGAAACCCCTGGACCAATTTCCATATAATTTATCAGAAATGTTCCTTTTGTGACCCTCTACCAAGATTGTTCAAGCCATGATGAGTCATTAAAAAACCTGGCTGCCTTGGGGGCAGGGGCTTATTTTATCCTATATATTTATATAGAAACATAAATTTATACAAAAGTCTTATAACAATCTACTTGAGTGAAACTTTAATATTAAGTATGTAAATCTGTTAGTTCAGGTGAGCGATATAGGACCATCATGGTCCTCTTATTGTTTTATTTTCTAATTCCATTTCCTAAGAGATTTGATATGGGTTTTCCTATAGTCAGATAAAGTCATACTTTACACAAACTGCAGGTGCTGTATGTACATGTAGAAAATATTTGTTTACTATATTTGTAATTGAAGAACATCACTGGCCATATATGACATCATCAGTGTTAGGTTTATATGACACTTAGAACTTAATGCATCTAGCAAAGGGCAGCTGAAGACTTCCATCAATATTTGACTATTTCATCGTTGTCTGAGTTTGGTCAATTCTTATTAACTACAACTGTACATGGATTAAGACCAGGTTCGGACCATTGGTGCATCTGGGAAAGGGTAGCTATAGTCTTCCAGCAGTATTTGCTCTATATTCCATGGTTCACTGATGTTGTTCAGTTTCTCATTAACAGATTATGGTCTTGATGTTTGTAACCTAATTGTAATTGAGGAAGGGCAGCTGAAGCCTACCATTAGTATACAGGTATTTCATGTTTCACTGACTTAGTTTGGTTTCTCATAAACTACAAGGAGTGAGGTCTTAGTTTTTGGACCATGACAGTATGCTGCTGAATAAGTGAATGGGCTGCTGAAGCCTACCTACCTATATATTACATGGTTCACTGACTTTAATCAACTTGTCTTGAACTGAAAAGGTTAAGCTCTTGGTATCTGTGATGTTTGGACCACAGTTACAGCTGGGAAAGGACAGCTGTAGCCAAAATTGAAGCTCATCATCAGAGTTTGGTCTATTTCACATTACATCTAAGAAGTACATGTATGGACTTGCTGTTTTAACCAAAGCTAAATGTAAGTATCATTGGCTGCTGACATAAATTTTCTAATTCCAGTTTTGAAGGATTTTAATCTAAAATACAATATAGAGAATAATCAATAGTGTTTAATGAATATGAAAACTCTGTGACTAAATAGTGTGGTAATTCAGCAAAAAAAAAAGGAGAGCTGAAGGAACAAGTTTTTTGCCTAATTATCCATACTCCTGAATGACTGATTTTTCTTATCAATCAAACACTGTTGGTTGTTCAATTATATACCTTCAGCTGTGTAATAATTCTGTTTTCTTGAAAGCATTGTAAAACTGTTTCAACTTGAGCATAAGAATACTAAACAACATCAGAAAGTGACAGCATTCAGTCCATTTATTAGTATTGTTCATATCACTTTCATAACATTATGAGGTGGTGGTTGGGTGTGGTGAAGGTGTCAGGTATCTTTTGCCACTGGGGCGTCCAACTGATATTGGCTTCCAGTTGGGCAAGGCCTGCTATCCTTGTAGCAGGTAAGGGTAGAGGGGGAATGTTTTTATTTCTTCTGTTTCTAAACTTTCATTCCTGTTCCTCTTTCTTCCCTGTCCCTTTCTTTCATCTCCTCTACTATCTCTTTTATCTCTTTTCTCCCTTTCTCAGGGCAATCAGAAACAAATATCGCATAATCATCATTAATAATCCTCTCATGACGTCCTCTGCTAATCTTTCTTTAAAGTGTGCTCTTATTAGGTGCACTTTTTACTACATGATTTTCCAAGTAATTTTGTAAAACATAAGCGCACCGTGTGGTAATAAGATCGAATATGGTATTATTACTGATGCAGAGAACTTGTTTAGGAAGAGTATCTGATGACCATTTCTGGGATGATTTTCTCCAGTTATCCATAAAAACATGTTATGGGTACTCATCTGAATTTCAATATTATTTGGCAGAAATGTATCTTTTGTCACCCTCTACCAAGATATTTCAAGCCATCATGATTCATCAAAAAACATGGCTGCCAGGGGACAGGGCTTATTTTCCCTATTTATCTATATAAAAAACTTTAAAAATCTTCTTGTCAGAAATCACTGGACAGATTTCAATATAGTTTATCAGAAATGTTCCTTTGGTGACCCTCTATCAAGATTGTTCAAGCCATCATGATTCGTCAAAAAACGTGGCTGCCACGGGGCGGGGCTTATTTTCCCTATATATATATATATATATATATATATATATATATATATATATATATATATATATATATATATAGAAAACTTAAAAAATCTTCTTGTGAGAAATCGTTGGACCGAATTCAATATAATTTATCAGAAATGTTCAAGCCACTAGGGGGCGGGGCTTATTTTCCCTATATATTTATATAGAAAACTTTAAAAATCTTTTTGTCTGAATCTAAAATGTGCAGGCCATTGATATTTGGTATGTAGCTTTATCTTGTAGACTTCTACCAAGATTGTTCAAATTATGGCCCTGGGAACAAAAATGGCCTCACTCAGGGGTTCACTTGTTCACATAGACTCATTTAGGAAAAAACTTAAAAAATCTTTTTGTCTGCAACTAAAAGGCCCAGGACTTTGATATTTGGTATATAGCTTTATCTAATGGACCTCTACCAAGGTTATTCAAACTAAAGACCCGGGGTCAAAAATGGCCCTGCCCAGGGGGGGTCACTTGTTTTTTGTAACCCATGTAGGGAAAAACTTAAAATATGATGGGAGATGAGCTATTTCAATTGTATGTTGCTACTCCCACCTATGCTACACTTCCTATGTCTCTTTTCAAGGCCAGACAAGCGACATTAGCTCAGCAGGATCTTCTTTCCCTGCTGGTGCACAACACAGTCTACCTTTGACCTTTTTATGGTCAGGTCAAATTTGCATCCCCATACATTTGTAAGGGGGAAAATGTTGAAAAATCATTTTCTCAAAATGTATTAAGATTGTCCCCCTAAGGCTTCTCTGCCCTTATCCCTCGGCTATATAACATGTATAAAATTGTGTAATCTTTAAACATCTCTGAAACCCCTTGACCAATTTTCACAAGATTTCACAAAGGGTATTGACATTTTGTTCAAATGGTTCAATACCATTGAAAAAATGGCTGCCATGCCCCTATATCCTTTCGACGTCAGTAGCATATTTATGCCTAATTGCTGTCCAACACTTTCTGAATGTCCCTCACGGCAAGATTAATACAGGCAATCTTCCAGTTCTAGTAACATTTATTATGGTAGTATGCGGGTAATAATAGTATGAACACGAGCTCTCTAGCATGTAAAGGAAGGGCCCAAAAGGCTTCCCAAAGTAAGAAAAATAGTTAAATTTTCGGGCCAAAAATGTTTGGTTTACCATTGTACCTTCATAATGCAGCCCCATCAATACCAATCAAGCGCACTCAAATGGTCCAGCATATGAAATGCGCAAGAAAAGGCAAAAGAAAAGGGCGGGAAAGAGAGAGAGAATGGAGGAAAAAAAGCGGGATCAAGTCGCAAAAACAAACAAACTTCATGCACATACATTTTCCCACCGTGACCGCTGGGCCATGACCTTTCATGAGTGTAAAATTTTGGCAGTGCTTGATTGTGAAGAATAACATATCTACTTTCGTTTTCAAGTAAGCTGTTTTTGATCAGTTGCTTATGTTGGATTCCAGGGGTAAATAGCCAACCCTATCACCATTTTGGCTGCATTTTTCAAAACACTCGTCCGTTTAAAGGATATGTAATTAATAATCAGTTTGTTCCTAGGTCCAAGATTTTCACATAATTTAATCAAAGTACCTAAACAAACAGAAAATATAGCCTTAAAACATTTGTTTTGCCACATTTTTGTGGGTTTACATATCCTTTCGACAGCGGTAGTGTATTTTTGCGTAATTGCTGTCCAACACTTTTTGAACATCCCTCACGGCAAGATTAAAACAGGCAATCTTCCAGGTCTAGTACCATTTAATAGGGTAGTATGCGGGATAATGATAGTATGAACATGAGCTCTCTAGCCTGTAAACGAAGGACGCAAAAGGCTTCCAAAGTAAGTAAAAATGGTCAAATTTTTGGACCAAAAAATGTTCGGTTTACCATTGTACCTTTGTAATGCAGCCCTGTTAACACCAATCAAGCACAGCTCAAATGGTCCAGCATACGAAATGCGCAAGAAAAGGCAAAAGAAAAGGGAGTGAAAGAGAGAGAGAAAGGAGGAAAAAATGCAGGATCAAATCACAAAAAAAAAAAAAAGAAAAAAAAAAAGACATCTTCATGCACATACATTTTCCCACCATGACCCCTGAACCATGGTCTGTCGTGAGTGTAAAATTTTGGCAGTGCTTGATTGTGAAGAATAACATATTTACTTTCGTTTTCAAGTAAGGTATTTTTGATCAGTTGCTTATGTTGGATTCCAGAGGTAAATATCCAAGCCTATACCCATTTTGGCTGCATTTTTCAAAACCCTCAGCCGTTCTAAGGATATGGTAAAAAACACTTAAAAATCTTCTTCACCAGAATTAAGAGAGCTTTGAGGCTGAATCTTGGTATATAGCACCATGAACTACCAAGATCGTTCAAATGATGGTCCTAGGATGACCTTTTTATGGCAATGTCAAATTTGCTTCCCCAAATTCACGGGGGGGAAATGTTGAAAAACCATTTTCTCAAAATATTTTAAAGAATAGCTGAAACTTACAATGTGTGATTAAAGTAGTAAAATGTTTTAGTACAAATCAAACTTTTGTCCCCTAGGGGTTATCTGCCCTTGTCCCTGGGCTATGTACATGTATAAAATTCTGTAACCTTTAAACATCTTCTTCTCTGAAATCTCTTGACCAATTTTTACTAGATTTCACTAGATTTCACTTGGGGCTTTCTGTCCAAAGGGTATTGAAAATTTGTTCAAAGTTTTTGCACCACTGAACCCGTGTATTGTAAAAAAAAAAAAAAAAATAAACACTTAAAAGTCTTCTTCTCAAGAAACAAGAAAACTTTAAGGCTGAATCTTTATATATAGCACTGGGGACTTGAGTCTACCAAGTTTGTTCAAATAATGAGCCTAGGATGACTTTTGACCTTTTTATGTCCTAGTTGCTGTGGCAATACTGGAAGAATGTTGCATGGCATGTGCAGATATGCAATGGCTGTTTTACTCAGGTGACCAAATCATGGCCTATGGGCCTCTTGATATTAGTTACTGGTTGTCAATTGATTTAAATGTTTACAGCACATGTTAAGTTTGCAGTACTGGATAGCATTCTGTTCTCATTTGCTGCATAGTGTGACAAAGCTTTCAAGTAAGCCACTGGATTTTGAAATGGATTCATTGTCTGACAAACTAGCTCTGGCAAGAACAACAATGGTACTGCTAGATGATTTTACTCCAGTCTTGAAAACAAGCACAAAGAACATGGTTGCAAATATTTCTAGATGTTTACTGTGTCCTGTATGGTTTATGGCATATATACAACCAGCATAGACTCAGAGCAGCCAGCCTATCTGCAAAGATTGATCAGAGTCTACATTAGTTGCTAATGTAATGTAAAGACTTCAAAGATTCGTAGAATGACTAATATAGACCCTGATCAAACTACAAAACTGACCTGGGTCTGTACTGGTTGGCTATTTTAACTGCACAATACATTAACCTATAGATAAATCGCTATTCTATTCTGTATTTTACACCTTCCACAGAAAAAACGACAGTTCAGTCGTCTTTAAAGAGTCTTAATCCAGAAGGTCCCTTAGGCAGTTACCTGTGTGACGTCACTCTTCCTGCTCTTTTAATCACATGTCAGTTTCTTTATCTGTGGACAAGAAAGTAAACAAAGGATTTTTCACCGGGTGAAAAAAATCTGTATTTTCTTTCTTTTTTTCCGGTTAATATTCTTAATCCTTGTCTTTCTTATGTTCGTCTATCCTTCCTTTCACCAAATATCTTATTTCTTTGCGTGAATCAATTTCTTGTTATCATTGATCACTTGTCCTTGTCATGCGTTTTCTTGACTTTTCATGAAGATTGTTCATGGCAGTTGTTGACATATTAAAGCACGGTGGGATAATCACCAAAATTCATGTTTTTCTTGTTCCAGGTTGTCGACTTGCTCCACCTAAAGTCATTGGTCTGAAAGTTTATGGGTTCTTGCGGATAAGAGAAGAGTACACTCCACAAGAAAGTCAGTGATGACTGAGAAGAGACAGAACAAGAAGAAACAGATTGTCGTTTCAGATCAATCTGACGACAATTCTGTTGATGGGAGCACCACCCCACAGGGCTATACTGCCAGGGGTAGGACCCATCTGGGTGGCGTCTTTTTGGGTGCTGAAGACACCCAGAGTCAACCGGTCAACCAGGCACAAGTTCCTAGTCAACCAGGCACCAGTCAACCAATCACCGGTCAACCAGTCACCAGGCAAAATTTCACCAGTCAACCAGGCACTGGTCAGCCAGTCACCGGTCATCCGATACAAGGCACCAGGCACCGGTCACCAGTCACCGGTCATCCAGTCACCAGTCATATTAAAGTGATTACCAGGCACCGGGCACCAGTCACCAGGCATTTAATCACCAGGCACCAGTCACCAGTCATCTAGTCACCGGTCACCAGTCAACTTACCAGGCACTGGTTAGCAGTCTTCATGCTACAGGCAGTGAATACAAGGTTCTGAGCATTGGTTTTTGAATGAGCCTCAGGACCTTGTTACTTCAAAGAAGGTATTGTTACCTCTTGAACCAGATTTTAGTCAAATGTCAGACCCAAGTATTGTAATAGAGCTGCCTAGTAATACAATGTACTTGGAGATCAAATGACAGGTATACATCTCAGACTAGGCAGAGATCAGCCTAAAAGAAAGCACAAATCTAGAAAGAGGAGAAGACATAGATTATCTTCTTCTTCCTCCTCTTCTAGATCCTCCTCTTCAGACTCTCGTAAGAGAAGTAAAATATCTAAGAGGTCTAAACAATGTCATAGGAGGAAAAGAAGATGATCAACATTGTCTTCTTCTTCCTCCTCTAATCATTTGGTGAATGATTATGGTAGATATAAAAGAATTAGCCAATCTCCACAGGTTGCAGAGGTATCAACTACACTGAAGCCTGCAGGGACAACTAATGAAACACCCATATTACAGTCTGATAATGTGGCACAACACTCTTCAAAGGACACAGGTTCTGAATCAGAACAGGAAATCTGGTCCTTTGACAGGGCTATCAATGAAGTGTTCAGGAGTTGTGCCCTAAACCTACTGAGGAACAAACTCCTGCTAAGCCACTTTCAGGTACACTTAATGGAGTCGCATGTGGCTCTATTATTAGTGCTCCCACAATCTTGGTGGAAAATACCACAAAGTTCATTCAGAACAAGTTAAATTCTGAGAAATGTGGTAAAGACTGGCTATGCTCACAGAATTTAGTGGCGTCCTTGCCTCCAACTAAATTCTATATTCCACAGTTAGAAGTCGATGCTTCTTTACTGGATTTATCTAACAAAGGAAGATGTTCTGTCCAGGCAAAAAATTTAGAAGTATGGGAAAAGAGAGCTCTCAAATTAGTGGCAATCAATTCACACACAGATTTGTTCTCTTCAGCAGCCTATTTATGTCTCCAACAGGAGTCTATGTCAGTCACAGTCCTGTCCAGACTCTTCGAGGCTGTGGCTAAGTCTATCAAACATGCCACAGCCATGTCTACTATTTTAGCCACGGAATTGTTCCAGGCTAGACAAGATGCAGCTTTAGCCACATCAAAGTTTCTATTGGAAAATTTCTGTTATGAATTAAGGAATGCCCCAATTAATGCCAAGCCACTGTTTGACAATAAAATAAAGGAAGTTGCCAAAGCTAATTATGAAGTGCAACAGCAGAGATTCTTAGCTTCTTCCTCAACCAATACTAACTTACAGCAACAGAAGACATCTTATTCGGCTCCAACAGCATTTAAGAGACCTAGACAGCTTACGTAATAAGCCTTCTAGACCTAAACAGACCCAACCGTACAGGTCTAAGACTAAAAGGAAGTCCTTTACGTCCGGTACTAGGAAGGACTTTTCCAAGAGGAGCAGTAACACAAAACAGTTGCCCTCCTCTAAACATGCCTCATCTTCCACAAAGTTCTGAAAGCCAACCCTTTCCACTGCCTATTTAAGATTGGCCCACTTTGTAGAACAATGGGGAGAATTAACAAACAACAAATGGGTCCTCTTTATCGTTCAAGATGGTTTCAGGATACTGTTCAGGTTAACTCCCCCTCTTTCGGCAGTTCCGATAAGTCTGAGTCAGTCTTCCTCCCCGTTACTATGAGAAGAGATCGCGGAACTTCTCCAGAAATGGGCAGTGGAAAGGGTACAAGATCCAGGAACTCCCTTTTTTATTCCCGGTTATTTCTTGTCCCAAAATAGAATTGACGGTTTCATCCGGTAATAGATCTTTCTATACTAAATCAATACATAAGGAAACAACCTTTCAAGATGGAGAGAGTCAAGTCAGTATGACAGTCAATATTGGTCAACAACTGGGCTGTCTCCATAGACCTGACAGAGGCTTATCTTCATGTTCCAATTCATCCTCAATTCAGGAAGTATCTTCGGTTCATCTATGGAGATCAGGTCTTCCAATTCACGGCCTTACCTTTTGGAATGTCCCTGTCCATGGATTTTCACCTAACTAATGGACGTAATAGCAGTGCACTTGTGTCAACGTGCCATCTCGTGATTTCCATA
Source organism: Anodontia alba (assembly GCA_964016985.1). Lineage (NCBI taxonomy): Eukaryota > Metazoa > Mollusca > Bivalvia > Lucinida > Lucinidae > Anodontia > Anodontia alba. The sequence goes on from OZ024824.1 coordinate 52,612,466, forward strand.
CCTAGACGATTGGCTGATAAGAGATCTGATTCGCAACCGACTAGTATCTCACACAATGTATTGCCTTCAAACTGTACAAAGTCTATGTTTCATTCCAAATCTAAAGAAGTCAGATTTGATACCAGCCCAGAAATTCACGTTTATAGGCATGGAATTTCTGACAGAAGAAAATATAGTCAGGGTACCAGCACACCGAGTCGATTTTCTAATTCTGACTATCAAAATATTTCTTTCTCAGACTCAAGTTTGGGCACGAACTTTCCTTTCTCTTTTGGGCAAACTCAGTGCAGCAGCAGACTACGTTCTCCTAGGCAAACTTCACTTACGACCTCTGGAAACGTGACTGTTATCTGTCTGGAGACCTCACATTCTTCCTCTCCATCATCAGGTTCCGATCAACAGTATGAATCGACTCATTTGAAATGGTGGATGGACACCAATTGCTTTGTTCAAGGAACGTCCTTTCATTCTCCAGATCCCAATGCTTTCCTTTTTACGGATGTCAGTCATAATGGATGGGGAGCTCATCTAGAGCTGATGAGACTATCCTTTCATGGTCGCTGGTCGGAAGACCAATCCCAGCTCCATATCAATATGCTGGAAATAATGGCCATTCCTTTCGCACTGAAGAAAGCCATAATATATATAGACCATTCTTGTGTCATGATTTCTACCGACAACACAACAGTGGTCTCCTATATCAACAAACAAGGAGGTATGGGAGATCCTCCATTGGTGTCTAATACCGAGGGTTGAGCGCAAGACTATAGTAACTCAAACATATTTTTGAAACCCTTGTTTAGGGGCAACTTGGACCCCTTTGTAAACAATGCAAATTTAGGTGCCATTGCTCATACGAGCAATGGCACCTAAATTTTCATTGTTTACAGAAAGAAATGTTGTAATCTTCATAATGCCTTCATGGTGAGGAGATTAGGTTTGGGGAAAAACAACCGTCTGACTTACGCAAGTCTTGCGCTCAACCCTCGATACAGTGATCAGAGTTCGACATATTCCAGGCAAATTCAATATTTTGGCAGATCGTCTCTCGAGAATGGACAGACCTCTCAAAACAGAATGAGCATTGGATCAGTCGATTGCGAATTCAATTTTCCAAATGCTCCATTACCCCAATGTGGATCTGTTTGCGACACAATTCAGTCACAAATTCCCATTGAATGTATCTCCAATTCCGGATAATCATGCCTTAGCAGTAGACGCATTATTAGCTCACCTGAGCTATGCGCAGGATGAGCTCAGGATGAGCTATAGTGATCAGGATGAGCTATAGTGATCACTTTTCGCCCGTCATCCGTCCATCCATCTGTCCATGCGTCCGTCTGTTAACATTTTCAAACGACCTCCTCTGAAGCCCCTGAGCCAATTTTGCTCAAATTTCATATGGAGCCTCCTTAGGTTGGGGGAATGAAAGATTGCTAAAATGGTCACGGTCCACTGACCAAGATGGCCGCCATGCCCATATATGGTAAAACCCTTTAAAAATCTTCTTCTCTAGAACCGAGGATGCCTTGGGGCTGAATCTTTGCATAAAGCATAGGGGACAGGGGATCTACCGAAATAGTTAAAATAATGGTCGTACATTGACATTTGACCTTTTTACGGCAGGGTCAAGTTTGCTTCCCTATGCATTTGTATGGGAAAAAAAAAACTTTCAAAATCTTCTTCTCCAAAACTGAGGATGCCTTGTGGCTGAATCTTTGCATATATCATCGGGAATGGAAGTTGCTAAAATAATGGTCGTAAATTGACATTTGAACTTTTTACGGCAAGGTCAAGTTTGCTTCCGTATGCATTTGTAAAAACCTTTAAAAATCTTCTTCTCCAGAACCGAGGAGGATGCCGTATGACTGAATCTTTGTATAAATTATCAGGGACGGGAGGTCTACCGAAATAGCAAAAATAATGGTCGTAAATTGACATTTGACCTTTTTACGGCTAGGTCAAGTTTGCTTCCCTATGGATTTGTATGGGAAAAAATGTTGAGAATTTCAAATGACTTCTCCTCTGGAGCCTCTGGGCAAATGTTGCTCAAATTTCATTTGGAGCCTCCCTTGGGCAGGGAAATGAAAGATTGCTAAAATGGTTGCGGTCCATTGACCAAGATGGCTGCCATGCCCATTTAAATCTTCTTCTCCAGAACCAAGGATGCCTTGTGGCTGAATCTTTGCATAAATCATTGGGGATGGGAGGTCTACCAAAGTTGCTAAAATAGTGGTCATACATTGACATTTGACCTTTTTATGATGAGGTTAAGTTTGCTTCTGTATGCATTTGTATAGACCCCATACATTTGTATGGAAAAAATGTTGATAATTTCAAATGACTTCTCCTCTGAAGCCTCTGGGCCAGTGTTGCTCAAATTTCATGTGGAGCCTCCTTGGGCAGGAGAATGAAAGCTTGCTAAAATGGGCATGGTTCATTGATAAAAATGGCTGCCATGCCCATATATGGTAAAAACCATTAAAAATCTTCTTCTCCAGAACCAAATAAGCCCTGGGCCCTAATCTTTGCACAACTTATGGGGGACAGGACCAAAATTGCTAAAATGATGGTTCTATGTTGACATTTGATCTTTTTACCTTCAAGGTCAAATTTGCTTCCCCATGCATTTGTATGGGCCATATACATTTACATTGGAAGTATCGAAGTGACTTGTAGATCAACAGTAGCTAAAATCGTTCTGATTGGAAATCTAAGATGGCCGTCATCTTGTTTATGTTTATTATATTTCCCTGCCACTGTACTGTTTACATGTATTAAATCATGATTCTTCTATTTGAGAGACATGGCCCCAAGTCCTTGGTTCTCAGAGGTATTACAACTGTTAGTATTAGCTCTGATTCGTCTTTCCAAAGCTTCTGACACAGTCAAAGGGAAAGTTTCTACATCCAAATCTCCCATTACTCGACCTTCACGCTTGAGAGTTATCAAGCAATCAATTAGAGATAATAAGTTTTCGCAAAATGTTGCAGACTTTGTCACAAAATCAAGACGAAAATCTACTCAGAAAGTCTGTGATTCAAAAAAATACTCCAATTGGTGTCATAGAAAGAAGGTTAATCCGGTCTCGGCCCTTCTTACAGTCATAGGGCTATAGATCCATGATCTCAAATTCTTTTAAATTTAAGACTGGTTATAGAATCGGATCTAATCCAGTCTTGTCAGAATTAATTAAATCTTCCGAATGGCAAAGTCCAGTACAAAGATCTCTTACTTGAAATAAGAAGTGGGCGTGGCAATTTAATTTATTCAGCATGACAAGGGTTAAAATAACTAGTTCTTATCGTCAGAATAGAACTAGATTATTTCTACCAATTAAAGGCAACCAAGACATCTCTAAGGCTTCTGTCTTGAGATGGGTATCTTATAGTATTAAACTTGCCCGTAGAGACATTTCTTTCCTAAAAATTAAAGCTCATGAAGTTAGGGCGCTATCTTCTTCCTGGGCATTCTTTGATAAGGTTCCGCTCAATAAAATACTCAAAGCAGCAGTCTGGAATCAATCCTCTACCTTTGCTAAATTCTATTTGAGAGACATCTCAACAAGCAGCAAATCTTCAAACTTTGGGCCCAATAGTTGTTGCCCAAAAAGTGGTGGGGGTGCGGGGGGTGCAGGGGGGTGGGGGGGGTCAGGAAAATAGAGCCTTTGATACCTAAAGAAGACTGACAGCCTCCAAAGCCTACAGTACATATATTAAGGTAATTAATATCTTATATATATGTTAGGAATGTGGATCCTTCTTAGGATCATATATCATGAATGTATCTTATTGCTTAGAGTTTCCTGAGTCTTTATCCAGAGGTATAAGGATTATATGTTTAATTTGTGTTAGAACTAGGAGAGCTCCTCCTAATCTGCATATTCTAGCACATTATCTATAGGTTCATGTATTGCACAGTTAAAATGAAGTTTTTTAAAAGTAAAACATATTTTAATTAGCAATACTTAACCTATAGATAAGAGAATCCATCCCCCCCCCCCCCACCCCCTTCCCATTTTATTGTTTTATCCGTCAAAGAAACTGACACCTGATTAAAAGAGCGGGAAGAGTGACGTCACACAGGTAACTGCCTAAGGGACCTTCTGGATAAAGACTCTTTAAGACGACTGAACTATCGTTTTTTTCTGTGGAAGGTGTGAAATACAGAATAGAATAGCACATTATCTATAGGTTAAGTATTGCTAGTTAACCCTTGTCCTGCTGAATAAATTAAGGTGCCACGCCCACTTCTAATTTTTAGCCAGTCAGATTACTTGATCCGGATTATTGCTATAAATTAACATACTTAATGACAAACAGTGCAGATCCAGATCAGTTGGCTTCTTCAGAAGCCAACTGATCTGGATCTACACTGTTTGCAAAGGCAGGGTATATCTGGGTTCAGTAGGACAAGGATTAAAATATGTTTTACTTTTATAAACTTCATTTTTAGTTAGTGGTGATGAAGGATTTATGCAAGTATGTATCCAAGAGAAAATAAAATTTCAAGAAAATGTCTGAACCCAGAACTGCATTTAATAAACTAGAGCAGGTCTTCATGTTCATGGATTCAGCATTCTGTATTTACCTCATAGCTCCAGATAAGACTTTTCTTAAGGAAAAAAAAAGTGTTGATATTTTTCTTATTTCTCCATGAAAACATACATTGTGGTATGGATTAGAGGTGCTTCAAATGAGAATCCACAACACATGATGTTCTGGAGAAATAAGAAAACTATTTATCCAGACATTCATCTTCTCTAATTTTGTGTAGTCTATTTACCAGGAAACAAAGGAGCAGTCTAATTGCTCTATTGTTTGCACAGGCATATTTGTTCAAATATTTCAGTGTAATACAAAATGTACTGTTTTTGACAAGCTCCATGCCAGTCTTCTAAGTTTTGGTGATATTTACACAGTCTAACCTTTAATGCAATGGATTTAAAATTACTGTATTTACCCTAAATATTCAGATACCTTACTATACCTGTACTGAAATTTAAAGATTTTCATTTGGAATAAGATGCCCCCATGATCAGGTGTCCAAAGTATTGTGACAGGTGACAGAATGCAAACAGTGTAGACCCTGATCAGCTGCTCCTTTAGGATTTGGATCTGCACTGTTTGCTGAGGGTAGGTCATTTCAAATTAAGACAGATTTGATATTTTACTTGATTAGGAGTTGTTTCAAGGGGACAACTTGAATGAAATGCCAAATTCTTCTTTCTGGGAAAAGTAAAAAATTATCACTGTCTTTTAATCTCCGTGTAAAATGTTTGGAACATAAAGACACAGATAATGCTAGTATGTGCGTCATGACTAACTTGTTCGGAACACCACTTCAGCTACTGGCTCAACAAGAGCTCCGCCAAGCGGGGCATTATACGCCCGTGGCAAGTAATAAGATGTAGCACATAAACTGGCTCCTGCATAATTCAATGCTCTGGATATAAACTGTAAGTGGAATTACAAAAAAAAAAATTAAAAAAATTTCATTGGGGCATATCTCTGCTGATATTTAGTGAACTGTAACCTGAGGATCCAAGCTGGCCCAGAAATTAAGGGAGAAGTGACTTCTCCCTCCTGGGAAAATAGGGAGAAGTTTGCTGCTTCTAGGGAGAAGTGCTTTCTGACGGAGGACACATCACAGAAGCATGGCTATATTATAAGCTCATATGAGCTGATTTGTTTTTCCTATACTTCAATATCGGACCAAACAATAACAAAACAAAAATAAACAACCAAAAAAAAAAAAAAAATAAAATGCTGCAAGAAATTTTTTTGTAAACCTTTAACTTGTTTAATACTGATTTTATTTTTGTTCTTCAAGGGAGCCAAATCAGAAGAGTATTAAAAAAAAAAAAAAAAAAAATTCAAAAAGAATTATGCATTTATAAAGATTTAATAATGACAACCTTTCCTTGCAAGTCGAATAAAAGAAGATGTTAAAAAAAAAAATCAATATCTTGCCCATATGACCAAAACTTTAGTTATTTGCAAATAATATACCTATTATATAATAAAATTTGCACACTGTTACCTCTAAACAACATGCTGCGAAAAGTTTACAAAAACTTTCAAAGGGGCATAAATCTGCAAATATCTGGTGCACTGTAACCTCGAAATAATATGTGCTGCTCCACATCATCGTGTAACTATTTATGAAGTTTCAGCTTGATCGGATGTAAACTGTAGGAGGATTTAGCCGAAAACAAAAAAATTAATAGAAATTTTCAAAGGGGTTTAACTCTGCTAATATTTGGTGGACTGTAACCTTGAAACAATATGCACTGCTCCACATCATGGTCTAACTACAAATCAAGTTTCAGTTGATAGGATGAAAACTGTAGGAGGATTTAGCCGGAAACGAAAAGTTTACTGAAATTTTCAAAGGGGCGTAACTCTGCTAATATTTGGTGGACTGTAACCTCGAAACAATATGCGCTGCTCCACATCATGATCTAACTATATATGAAGTTTCAGCTTGATCGGATGTAAAATGTAGGAGGAGTTAACCGGAAATGAAAAGTTTACAGAAATTTTCTAAGGGGCATAACTCTGCAAACATTTGGTGGACTGTAACCTCAAAACAATATGCGCTGTGCCACATCATGGTCTAACTATATACCAAGTTTCAGCTTGATCGGATGTAAACTGTAGGAGGAGTTAGCCGGAAACGAAAAGTCTACTGAAATTTTCAAAGGGGCGTAACTCTGCTAATACTAGGTGGACTGTAACCTCGAAACAATATTCGCTGCTCCACATCATGGTCTAACTATACATGAAGTTTCAGCTTGATCGGATGTAAAATGTAGGAGGAGTTAACCGGAAATGAAAAGTTTACATAAATTTTCTAAGGGGCATAACTCTGCAAACATTTGGTGGACTGTAACCTCAAAACAATACACACTGCGCCACATCATGGTCTAACTATATACCAAGTTTCAGCTTGATTGGATATAAACTGTAGGAGGAGTTAGCCGGAAACGAAAAAGTTTACAGACGGGCGGACGGGCGGACGGACGGGCGGACGGACGGACGGACGGACGGACGGACGCGCCATACCCCATAACATAATACGTCCCGTTTTTCAAACGGGCGTATAAAAATGGGGTTTTCCCTACATGGAGGGCCCCCTTAATATTTTAGATGCAATGGAAGGAGAAAAATATGCCAATATTGAAACTAGACTGTGCATGAATGGAAAAAGGTGTGAAAGTAGTAATAGTGATAATTTTAACAAAAATACCAAATTTCTGAATAATTTTAGCTCACCTGAGCACAATGTGCTCAAGGTGAACTATTGTGATCATTATGTGTCCATCATCCATCGTCCATAATGTGTCGTGCATTGTCAACAATTTCTTTAAATGACATCTCTTAAACTACTTCGTCAATTTCTACCAAACTTTACAGAAATGTTTCACTCATGGCTCTTTACTATAATTGCTCATATGGTTCTGCTCCACTGAACAAGATGGTTGCCAGAGCTAAAAATAGAAAAAAAATCTTTAAACAACATCTTTGCCTAGACCTGTGGCTGAATTTCTGAATAATTTCACAGAAATATTCCTCTTATGCCCCTTTACCAAAATTACTAAAATGGTTTTGCTCTACTAAACAAAATGGCTGCCAGAGCTAAAAAGTAGAAAAACCTTTCAATGACCTCCTTCTAGGCTAGTAGCCCGATTTCAAAATAATTTCACAGAAATGTTCCTCTTATACCCCTTTACTAGAATTGCTAAAATGGTTTTGCTTCACTGAACAAGATGGCCACTAGAGCTAAAAATAAAAAAGAAAAATTTAAAGGACATCTTCTGGGCTAGTTACACGATTTAAAAATAATTTCACAGACATGTTCCTCTTATGCCCCTGTACCAAAATTGCTTGGATGGTTCCGCTCAGCTGTACAAGATGGCCCCCTGTTTTACATAGACTCATATAGGGAAAAACTGTAAAATCTTTTTGTCTGAAACCAGAAGGCCCAGGCCTTTGATAGATAGTATGTAGCTTTATCTAGTAGCCCTCTACCAAAATTGTTCAAATTATAGCCCTGGGGTCAAAAATAGTCCCATCCCAGGGGTCATTTATTTGACATGGTCTCATATAAGGAAAGTCTTTCTCTTATGCCACTTTATGAAAATTGCTCAGATGATTCCGTCGTAACAGTTTATCTTGTACCTTGTGGTATCATGTCCATGGGGACAAGATACCATAGCCACAGTATTTTGTCCCCCCTCTTATTTCCTTTATTTATTTGATTCTTTGCTATTTTTTTTTTCAACTTCAGTACTCAATGTCCTTCACTTCCTGACATTGATATACAAATCATACCAGTTCCAGTATAACTTCTCATTTTAACTGTTATCATCAGATGTTAACAAACTTCAGAGATTTGACTGCATGTCCATCTTAAGAAAATAAAGGTACAAGTTTATACTATTCTGTTGCCTGACAGAAAGACCAAAAGGAAGAGATATGAAAAATTTCTGAGAAGGGACATGGGCAGGGGTTTACTAGATACTACAACTGCCTCATGTTGTCCCCATTACCACCACACAGCATTTGGCTAGGTTGCAACAATTTATAAGTTCAGGTTTAGTGCTATCCAGAGATGATTATTGGATACAGTTTTTTATACCCTCCCCCCATCTCGTTATTTCTGTACCTAGACAACTGGTTGATAAGAGATCTGATTCGCAACCGACTAGTATCTCACACAATGTGTTGCCTTCAAACTGTACAAAGTCTAGGGTTCATTCTAAATCTAAAGAAGTCAGATTGGATACAAGCCCAGAAATTCACCTTTATAGGGATGGAATTTCTGACACAACAAAACATAGTCAGGGTACCAGCAGACTGCATCGAATCACTATTTCTGACTATCAAACTATTTCTTTCTCAGACTCAAGTTTCGGCACGAACTTTCCTTTCTCTTTTGGGCAAACTCATTGCAGCGGCAGACTTCGTTCTCCTAGGCAGACTTCATTTACGACTGCTTCAAATGTCTCTTATCTGTCTGGAGACCTCATATTCTTCCTCTCAATCATCAGGTTTCGATCAACAGTATGATTCGATTTCATTTGAAATGGTGGATGGACATCAATCGCTTCGTTCAGGGAATGTCCATTCATTCTCCAGATCCCGATGCATTCCCTTTTATGGATGCCAGTCATTATTGATGGGGAGCTCATCTCGAGTGATGAGACTAGCCTTTCATGGACGCTGGTCAGAAGACCAATCCCAGCTCTATATCAATATGTTGGAAATAATGGCCATTTGTTTAGCACTGAAGAAAGCCATAAAATACATACACCATTCTTGTGTCATGATTTCTACTGTCAATACAACAGTGGTCTCCTATATCAACAAACAAGGGGAACATATTCCCCCAACCTATGCGTGGAGGTATGGGAAATCCTCTATTGGTGCCTGGAACACGATATTGTTATCAGAATTTGTCATATTCCAGGCAAATTCAATATATTGGCAGATCGTCTTTCGAGACTGGATAGACCTCTCAAAACAGAATGGTCTTTGGATCAATCAGTGGCGAATTCCATTTTACAAATGCTCAATTTAACTGCACAATGCATTAACCTATAGATAAAGTGCTATTCTATTCTGTATTTTCACCCCTTCCACAGAAAAAAACGACAGCTCAATCGTCTTAAAGAGTCTTAATCCAGAAGGTCCCTTAGGCAGTTACCTGTGCGAAGTAACTCTTCCTGCTCTTTCAATTACATGTCAGTTTCTTTACTGTGGAACAAAGAAAATAAATAGGATTTTTTATCGGTGATAAAAAATCTAAATTTCTTTCTTTTTCTCTGGTCTATTTTCTTAGTTTCTGTTTTCTTATGTTCCTTTCTCATTCCTTTTACTGAAGATTCTTTTATTGTCATTAAATCCATTTTCAATTTCTTATTATTTTTGATCATCGTTTTGCATCATACGTTTTCGCGACTCTTGTATTTATCGGCACAATGCTCGTGTTTGGTTGGGAAGTCATGCATAATAACTCGAATAGTTAACTTGTTCTTTCTGTTCCATGTTATTTATTGACGTGATCTGTAATAACTGGACTAGTATTGGTATCTTGCAGACAATGACGATTTGGCTGAAGATTTCTATGGTGGAGAAGCTGATTAGTAAAGAACTTGTCAACCCTTTTGGGTTATACAACAATTCTTTACTGATGGGACACCACCCCACAGGGCTATACTGCCAAGGGTAGGACCCATCTGGGTGGCATCTTTATGGGTACTATAAGTACTCAATAAAGTCTAAGTCCACCAGGCACCAGTCACCAGTCAACCAGTCACTGGTCATTACTCATCAGCTTCATCAGGCACCGGTCATCCAGGCACTGGGTAAAATCATGGGTCATCTAATGACCAGTCACCTGTCATCCAGTCACCAGTCATCCAGGCACCAGGTAAAATCATGGTCATCTAATGACTGGTCACCATCCAGGCACTGGGTAAAATCACGGGTCATCTAATGACCAGTCACCTGTCATCCAGTCACCAGTCATCCAGGCACCAGGTAAAATCATGGTCATCTAATGACTGGTCACCAGTCACCAGTCAACCATTCACTGGTCATCCAGGCACCGGGTAAAATCACTGGTTATCTAATCACCAGTCACCGGTCACTGGTCATCCAGTCACCAGTCACCAGTCAAAATCACCAGGCAAAAATCACCGGGCATTTAATCAACAGGCACGGGTACCAATCACCGGTCATCAAGGTACTGGCCATTATGCCAGATTACTAGTGACTGGATAATAGTCACTAGTCTCCAGACAACTAGTTTTTACTCACAGAGCATCAGAGATCAGTCAAATTAATGGGTACAGATCATCAATGTTTGGTTAGAAAATGGGAAGAAATTTATATCAAGGAATTCTGTCCAGTCATTATCGAATTGGACTCAGAATCCTAGATACATTATTTTTAATTATAATTGAATCAGAATTATCAGTTATGAGCGAATTTCTGAATTCAATGATTAATAATATAAAGAGGGTTCATGTTGTCAATATTTAGTATTGTCATTGAACATTGGACAATACTTTAAGTATATAAATATGTTCCTCTTTAAAACATTTGAAAGCGATCAACGCTTTATGGATATTCACCCCATTAGGATTTACTGCAGGGGGTGAGCTCCATAAATTTGTTTTATATTATATGAAGAAGGAAAATATAGTTGGACTTTTACTTAGCTTCTTCTTCTTCTTCAGTTTCTTTGTTCTCTGTAGGCAACAGCACAGAGACAAAGAAATCAGTATAGGTATAAGAAAAGAAGTATCCGATCCTCTCTTCTTTTCTTTAAAAATTTATTACCATGAAAGGTATCATAGATCTAAACAAAGGACAGTCTATGAATTAGATAGCTGATCCTTCGATAATTGGACTATGAAATTTTGTTAAATCCGAACATGTTTCTGAGAAATTTTCGGAAGATCATGATTTCTATTTATTCTATCAGGAATTGAACTATTACAGTCACTCTAATTTCCTTATTAATTATTTCCTATATACAGATAGAAATAATTCCAAGTATATCCAGAATTATATGGGATAGACTTGGTTAAGCATATTCATCAATTATTTTAAATTTGACTCAAGTATGTATTATATAAATAATAAGTTAATTTATCAAACACCCTCTCTAGATTCTAACCATGAGCATAGAAAGTCTAGTAGAGGTAGATATTCTATTTCATAGAATATGGGAAACAGCCAGTAATTTAGGCTATTAGCCCCATATTAATTTATGCACTGACAATTATTAATATCTGTTAAAAGAGTACAGGTCAGTCATGTCCTGTCCAGACTCTCGAAAAAAGTAAATCATTATATATATTAAGGCATAATTTAATTTGATACGTTCTTTATTTTGCCTTACCTAAATTTCTGGATCAATTAATCTACACAAGAAATGTTCCAGTTAATTCAATTCTCAGATTAAGAACTTAAAACACTAAAGTTTACGTCTTCAGAGAATAATAATAAATTAACACATTGGCTATGGTAACGTTAGAAAACCATACAGCTGATAAACAATCAGACTCAATCAAACGTATAGTATAGGTCTATATTAATCATAATTCCTAAGTCTAATATAAAAGCAAATTTCTATGAGGAGTATTATGCTACGAGTAGTTCTACTTCCTCTATTATTTACACCTATAACAAGAGTCTATGTCAGTCAGGTCTTGTTCAGACTCTTGGAGTAGGTAAATAATCAGTAAGGGCATTAATAAATTCAATGGGTTATTATTATTGCCTTAATCTATTAGTTTAGTTCAAGAGTTACAAATTTAATTCTGAAATATAGAGTTTGGCTTCTTTGGAAATATAAAATATTTGACTATGGGACCGATTAGAAACCTATACAGCAATAATTATTTCAGACCCAAACAGACATACGGTATAGGTCTAATATTTATTCCTTAAAGTATGATACAAAGGAAAATTCTAAGAGGAGAATTAACTTAATGAGTAGTGTACCTCCTCTAAATATCAATGGCAATTATAAATTATAAATCAATTATTCAATTGTCTATCTTCGCATGGCAACAGTTATGACAATGTGGGAAGGTTCTTATATTTATGAAACAGTGAGGAAATAAAGTCCTTTACATTATTCTATAATATTTTTAGGACCAAATACAATTACATTCCTCATCTATTGTCCATTCCGATAATAGGAACCACAATTAAATTCCTCATCTATTGTCCATTCCAATAATAGGAACCAGTTTCTCTTCTCGTTATAAAGAATACAACATTCCGTTAAAGAGTAATGAAAGGGTACAAATCTGGGAAATCTCGATCTCTCCTGGATATGTTGTCCCCAAAATATAACATTGCAATATCAGATGATGGATATTTCTAATTGAATATAAAAGACAATCAAATCAGGACGTATCGATATTATCATAAGACTGGACTGTCTAAATAAATTATAATGGATTTCTTATACAATTAAGTTTTCCATATTAGGAAGTTCTGCATTTATGCTTTTCTGTCAGATCTTCCTTGTTTTTTTTAAACAATTAAGAATGTACTTTCAGTTGTACATTTACACATACTGTAAATGGACGTTATCATTATGAATTTACGCTAATAGGTCATTAAAGAATTATTTGATAATAATTTGAGATATAATACACTCTTCGATATATATCTCTCTTCATATTGTCATTAATTATAATAAGTTAAACTTGTTTTAATAGTTAGATAGACCTATTTATGGTTCATTTTATAGGTTTAAAATCTTATTGATACAATCTTAAACAAACAGTTACTCAGACTTCAGTTTGTAACCACTACGTCTGATTACTCGGGAGTCTTCATTTGCGACTGTTAAGTCAAGCTACTGACAATCTTTCAGTTTATATCATGGATACACTCCTATTGCTCAGTTTAGGGAAAATACATCCATTAGGTTCCAGTTACTGTCTTATTTCATCGATACAATCAATATCGATAAGGAACTCATTTTCTGTCTTCGAACAGAGAAATAATGAGTTTCTATTCTTTACATTTCTGATTGAAGATGAATTTACATCTATCTTCAACTAATATTACATAGAATTTTAATGAATAAAAAACTATACAATACGTCTTTCACTCTTGTGTTAAGAATGTTTATAACACAATTGTGATGTAATTACTCTCCCAATCTACACATAGATCTTGAGAGTCCCTCCTTCCTTCCTGAAATCTGATAAAAGTATAGACAATCATGATATTTCAGGAGGTTTAACTCTTAAGAAATTTGTCTTAAACTATTTAATGTTCAAGATTAAATTATATAGATAAAAAATGGATTGTTTATCATTATATACAATCTTTGGAGTTATATTATATTATATTATATCTAGTTTCTGTGGATAATCTAACCATTACAATGAATGATTTATCCATAAAATGGAACATTTTATAGATTATTATAATCTAAATTATTTTTCTACTTGAATAAATTAGTTACATTTAATGATTTATTCATAACAGGAATATCCTATTATTGTATATATATTATTGATGATAAGATAATCTATTCTCACTATTCCAGTTATATTAGTGCAGAATAGTTAATTATGTCTCTGAACTGTTATGTTTTGTGTTATCAGAGATACTAAAATTAGTATTATTTTGACTTGACATGTATACTTAAATTATACTATGATGAGTTGAAATTTGCATAATAACTCCCCTATTCTTGTCTTAGTAGGGAAATTTGAAGCATTGATGGAGTAAGAATCTCTTATATTTTACTATTTCATATAAGGAAGTTGTATCGATATTACTTCTCTTTCTATCATAATCAGATTATTAATATACTGTCGGAATTTGACTAATAATATTGGTAAGAATGTTTTAGGAAATAGAGCCATAGAATGTAATACTTAGACCTGGTAATAGAAATGATTCTAGCCAGTTCTTTCTAAGTTAATTAGAACATGATACATATTGTAAGATCTTTCTCTTAATTAGGAGGCTGTTTTACAGTACGCTATGTTATCAGCCTTTTCTTCTTATTAAGAAAATGTTATGTCTGCCAAACTCTATGTGATGATGTTAGCAGTCTTTCCTTTTGTTAATTTGGTTAAGGATACAAAACGTTTCCTAAATCTCCTACAGTAGAAGCATTTTATTAAAATTATTCAGGTTGTCATTCTTCATCCGCAGAAGTAGACAATCTCTTTCTAGTATCATTGCTGAGACTAAGATATGTTAATACATTCAGCCTAGCAATAGATAAAATTATCAATCATATATTCGCTATCATTGATGGATAAACTGGGTATTCAGCAAGGATTAGTACATTTACCCAAATTATGATTATTCTTCTTTAGATTGAAATGCAAAAGGGAATTACACCTGTGGACACAAAACTGTACAAACTTTGATGGGCTTCATTTCATTTTACCATCCTGTCAGTCAACTGCTAGCCATGTATAAATGCAAAACATAAGAAGTTGTCCATTTCACGGCAGAGCCTGCCCTGCATCAGCCAATTAAAATACATCTCAGCTGTCAAGAACATACATCAGACTTAAAATAGAATAAATACTTGTCAAAATGAATAAGATCAATCAACTTAAATTGTTAGAATTGCCCATGAATGACATTTGACTGTCAAACAAACATGAAGCAAACAGATTCATTGACAGTTACTTCATCAGAGTTTGCACAGTTTTGTGTCCACAGGTGTATTATAAAGCCTTATGGTTATTTAAGTATTATGAACTGGTTGTTGGGAACAGTTAAATTGGTCCAATTAATCAGATTCTAATTAGATCATATTTATAAATAGTTTTGACTATTTACTAATTAGATAATCTTTACATGTCTAGGATTTATATGAAAATCTCGAGAAATGTAGGTTATCTATAGGAAATTCATTCAAGAAGACTTTTCATCATCGAATAATGTGCCTCTCAAGACAGACAACTATTTGTCTAGAGATCTGTTTGACAAGTTTGGGTCAGATGTATTATCAAACAGTATTCATGAGATTGCATTTAAAGTCCAATATTGAGGTTATGTCTCAATGACTCATTTATTCTTTTTTAGGATCAACATGTTGTTACCTAAAAAAAAAGTTGGGGGCCAGGAGTTTAGGCCTCTGAGGCTGGAAAAACTAACAGCCCCAGTCGACCATATATATAAGGTAGTAATACCTTTAAGATATGTCATTAGTGAATCTAGATCATTCTTATATATAGAAAGAGAATGTATCTGATTCCTTAGAGTTTCCTGAATCTTAATCTAGAAGTATAGGGATTTATATTATATGTGTTAGAACTAGGAGAGCTCCTCCCTCCTAATATTTAAATTCTAGCACATTATCTAAGTTGTATTGTGCATTTAAAATGAAGTTTTTAAAAGTAAAACATACTTTAACTAGCAATACTTAACCTATAGATAAGAGAATCCCTCCTCCCTCCAGCACAGCTCAGTTCTAATTAATATTTTATTGTTTTACACTTCAAAGAAACTGACAGGTGATTGAAAGAGCGGGAAGGATTACATCACTGCCTAAGGGACCTTCTGGATTAAGACTTTAAGATGACTGAACTGTCGTTTTTTCTGTGGAAGGGGTGAAAATACAGAATAGAATAGCACATTATCTATAGGTGAAGTATTGCTAGTTAAAATATGTTTTACTTTTAAAAACTTCATTTTTCCCAATGTGGATTTGTTTGCGACACGATTCCATAACAAACTCCCATTGTATGTACCTCCAGTTCCGGACAATCATGCCTTAGTGATAGATACATTATCAGTGAACTGGAACTCTCGTTATTGTGTATGCATTTCCACCAACTATTCTGATACCTTCTATTCTAGCCAAGATATGTCAGTCTTGATGCAGAATAGTTCTTATTGCTCCTCTTTGGCCTCAACGTCCTTGGTTCTCAGAGGTGCTACAACTACTAGTATCAGCTCCAGTTCGTCTTCCGCTCTTTCCAAAACTACTAACACAGTCAAAAGGAAAGATCCAACATCCAAATCTCCCATTCCTCGCACTTCACACTTGGGAGTTATCAAGCAATCAATTAGAGATTAAAAGTTTTCACAAAACATGAAAGAGATCAAAAGTTTTTGATTGAACCTTAAATGATTTGCATCTATTGCCAAAGCATGAATTTCACTGCATCTTTTAGCAGTGACAAGAGCTAATAGAAAGGCTGTCTTAATCGTAACATGAAGTTTAGATGCCTTATGTAGAGGTTCATATGAGGCTTTCTGTAGCCAAACTAATACCCAAGATAAATCCCATTTTGGGGTAAGAGATCTTGTACTGGACATTGCAATTCAAAAGATCTAATTAATTCTGACAAGACTGGGTTTCTATTACCAGTCTTAAATTTAAGAGTATTTGAGATCATGGATCTATAGCTCTTGATGGTACTTATTTGACATTTTTTCTCATAAGGAAGTCGGCTATGACTGTAAGAGGGGCTGAGACCGGATTAACCTTTTTGAATCGTACACTTTCTGCATAGATGTTTATCTTGATTTTGGGATAAAATCTGCAATGTTTTGCAAAAACTTTTTATCTCTAATTGATTGCTTGATAACTCCCAAGCATGATGTGTGAGGAATGGGAGATTTGGATGTTGAAACTTTTTGACTGTGTTAGCATTATGAGACAAGGTGCAGAACACAAGAACTGTAACTCTTCTTAGCCTTTTTAGCTCACCTGAGCACGAAGTGCTCATGGTGAGCTATTGTGGTCAGTCAATGTCCGTCGTCCATTGTGCGTCGTATGTCGTGCGTCGTGTGGCGTCAACAATTGATTTAAAAGCCTACTCCTCCTACACCCCTGGGCCAATTGACTTGGTACTTGGTAGGAAACATCGGGGTGACTTCTAGATTAAAAATAGCTAAAATCGTGCCGATCAGAAATCCAAGATGGCCACCATGGCTGCCATCTTGAAAATCTATTTTTCGCTTCTTCTCCTGAACTGAAAGGCCAATTGACTCCAAACTTGCTAGGAAGCATTGGGGTGACTTGTAGATCAAAAATAGCTAAAGTCGTGCGGATCGGAAATCCAAGATGGCCGCCATGGCCGCCATCTTGAAAATCTATTTTTTGCTTCTTCTCCTGAACCAAAAGGCCAGTTGACTCCAAACTTGCTAAGACTTGTAGATCAAAAATCGTGCCGATCGGAAATCCAAGATGGCAGCCATCTTGAAAATCTATTTTTTGCTTCTTCTCCTAAACCCAAAAACCAATTGACTCCAAATATGGTGAGAAGCATTGGGGTGACTTATAGATCAAAAATAGATAAAATCGTTCAAATCGGAAATCCGATGGCCGCCATGACAGCCATCTTGAAAATCTATTTTTTGCTTCTTCTCCTGAACCGAAAGGCCAATTGACTCCAAACTCGCTAGGAAGCATCGGGGTGACTTGTTTGAGCAAACATCATGAATCTTGCTCAAAATGTTTGTCTTGATGATTTCTAGGTCAAGTTCAAAACTCAGTCACCTGGGGTCAAAAATTAGGTCACCTGGCCAAATCAGCAGAAAACCTTGTTATCACTCTAGCAGTCACATTTTTCAAGCAATCATCTTGAATCTTGCTCAAAATGTTTGTCTTGATGATTTTTAGGTCAAGTTCGAAACTGGGTCACTTGGGGTCAAAAACTAGGTCACCTGGCCAAATCAGCTAAAACCTTGTTAACACTCTAGCGGTCACATTTTTGAAGCAGTCATCATGAATTTTGCTTAAAATGTTTTGTCCTGATGAGTTCTAGGTCAAGTTTGAAACTGGGTCACTTGTGGTCAAAAACTAGGTCACTGGGCCAAATCAGCAGCAAACTTTGTTAATAATCTAGCGGTCACATTTTTTAAGCAATCATCATGAATCTTGCTCAAAATGTTTGTCTTGATGATTTCTAGGTCAAGTTTGAAACTGGGTCACCTGGGGTCAAAAACTAGGTCACCTGGCCAAATCAGCGGAAAACCTTGTCAACACTCTAGCGGTCACATTTTTGAAGCAGTCATCATGAATCTTGCTCAAAATGTTTGTCTTGATGAGTTCTAGGTCAAGTTTGAAACTGGGTCACTTGGGATCAAAAACTAGGTCACCAGGCCAAATCAGCAGAAAATTCTGTTAACACTCTAGTGGTCACATTTTTGAAGCAATCATCATGAATCTTGCTCAAATGTTTGTTTTGATGATTTCTAGGTCAAGTTCAAAACTGGGTCACATGGGGTCAAAAACTAGGTCACCAGGCCAAATCAGCAGAAAACTGTTAACACTCCAGAGGTCACATTTTTTGAAATAATTATCATAAATATTGCTCAAAATGTTCGTCTTGATGATTTCTAGGTCTAGTTTAAAACTGGGTCACTTGATATCAGAAACTAGGTCACCTGACCAAATCAAAGGAAAACCTTGTTGATGCTTTAGAGGTCATAATTTTGAAGTAATCATCATGAATCTTGCTCAAAATGTTTGTCTTGATTATTTCAAGGTGATGTATATTTTTCTATCCAGTGACTTTCTTAGGTTTTTCCGTACAGAGTGATATTTGGTACTTGGGAAGTGTTTGTGTTTAGGTCAGTTTCTCAGTAACTGTTGCTCCTTCAGCCAGTGATACTTAGTACATGCATTCATCATAGCATGGCCTCTTGAGTGCAGTCATCCATATTTGACCTTGACCTTTATTTCACAGTCCATTAGACATGCTACATTGTCTTACTTGTTAATATAATCATTTTGAATTTTGATCGGAATGTTTGCCTTTATCAGTTCTAGATCAGGTTCTCAAAGTGCTATGATGCTCAGGTGAGCGTTACAGGGCCATCATGGCCCTCTTGTTTTAGAATTATGGCCTTCTGAATATTGAAAATAGTGATTTCTGTAATATATATGTCCACTTTGTAACTTGAAAACTGTTTGAGATATTTTCTTGAAACTTTATGCAAATGTATATCATCATGATATGATGTGCAGAACACAAGAACCATAACTCTGAATTACCTGCTTTTAGAGTTACCACCTTTTAGACATTGTAAATAGTGATCCCAATCATATACTTGTGCCCTTTCTGTATCTTGGAAATGGTTTCAGAGATTTTCTTGAAGCCTCGCAAAAAAGTAAAGCAGCATAAGATGGTATGTTGAACACAAGAACCATGTCTGTCTTAATTACTTTTTGAGGTATATGGGTCTTTGAACATTGAAAATAACAGTTTCTGTGATAGACTTGTAAGCTTTACAAAAATGTGAAGCACCATGAGGGGATCTGCAGAAAATGAGAATTGTAAGTCTGGTTTACTTACTTTTTGAGTTATGGCCCTTTGAACATTGAAAATAGTCATCTCAGTCATATACTTATTTCAACTATATTTAGGGAAAGACTAATGCACCTTCCCTGTGATTTCATTTTTTGACAGAGTTATGTCACTTGCTTCATGTAAGTGCAGTGGAGGGGCATGGTGCAGTGCTTGCAGCACTTTTATTTGTTTTTACATTTTTAAGCCACCATAAAATTTCATCTCTAGCTTCTCTGCTTAAAACAATTGTTGCATCAAAATTATTGGTAGGAAACAAACCAACAATTATCTCTCTTTCTAAAATCTTGTAGTGTAAAGTGGTGTCCAAAATTGCCTAGAAGGCACTTATCAAAAGACCAATGAAAGAAGCTAATTCTCTAATTCTGACATTTCCCTTTTTCAAAAGGAATGAAGCCATTTCTTCAATTCTTCTAACTTTTTCTGAAGGCAAAAACACCATAAACAAAACTGAGTCAAGAAATTAGCCAAAACATTTTATTCTCTGGCTAGCTTTTAAAACTGACTTTTCCTCATTTATGACAAAACCTAAAGAATCTAGCTTGTTAAACATAAATCTTGCATTTTCCTCACAGATATCTTTACTTTGATCCATATTAATAGAATCGTCTATGTAATATGAGCATCTAATGCCTGACTGTCTGAAAAAAGCAAAAACAGGCTTCAAACCCTTTGTAAAGGTACTCAGACTATAAGCAAGACAAAAAAATAAATTCATACAGATTACCCTTCCAAACAAATTTCAAGTATTTTCTACTTTCATCATGCACTGGTATTGAAAAATAAGCAGAATGCAAGTCCAAAACTGTGAACAAGAGCTCCCCCAAGCGGGGCATTATACGCCCGTGGCAAGTAATAAGATGTAGCACATAAACTGGCTCCTGTATAATTCAGTGCTCCGGATATAAACTGTAAGTGGAATTACAAAAAATAAAGAAAAAAATTTTCATTGGGGCATAGCTCTGCTGATATTTGGTCAACTGTAACCTAAGGGTCCAAGCCGGCCCAGAAATTAAGGGAGAAGTGACTTCTACCTCCTGGGAAAATAGGGAGAAGTTTGCTGCATCTAGGGAGATGTGCTTTCGGACGGAGGACACACGACAGAAGCATGGCTATATTATAAGCTCATATGAGCCTTTGGCTGATTTGTTTTTCCTATACTTCAATATCAGACCAATCAATAACAAAACAAAAATAAACAACAAAAAAAAAAAAAAAAGAAAAAAAAAAATGCTGCAAGAAGTTTTTTTGTAAACCTTTACTGATTTTATTTTTGTTCTTCAAGGGAGCCAACTCAGAAGAGTATTAAAAAAAAAGATCCAAACAGAATTATGTTTATAAGTTTTGATATTAGTCAAGCTTCTTAATTCTGTATCATTTAATAAATGTATTAATAAAGATTTAATAATGGCAACATTTCCTTGCAAATCTAATGAAAGAAGATGTAAAAAAAAAACAAAAAACTAAATAACTTATCCATATGGCCATAACTTTAGTTATTTGCAAAAAATATACCTATTATAAAATAAAATTTGCACACTATTACCTCTAAACAACATGCTGCAAAAAGTTTACAAAAATTTTCAAAGGGGCATAACTCTGCCAATATTTGGTGCACTGTAACCTCGAAATAATATGCCCTGCTCCACATCATCCTGTAACTATTTATGAAGTTTCAGCTTGATCGGATGTAAACTGAAGGAGAATTTAGCCGGAAATGAAAAATTAATAGAAATTTTCAAAGGGGTTCAACTCTGCTAATATTTGGTGGACTGTAACCTTGAAACAATATGCGCTGCTCCACGTCATGGTCTAACTGCAAATTAAGTTTCAGCTTGATCGGATGTAAACTGTAGGAGTTAGCCGGAAACAAAAAGTTTACAGAAATTTTCAAAAGGGCATAACTCTGCCAATATTTGGTGCACTATAACCTCCAAATAATCTGCTCTGCTCCACATCATCGTGTAACTATTTATGAAGTTTCAGCTTGATTGGATGTAAACTGTAGGAGGATTTAGCCAGAAACGAAAAATTAATAGAAATTTTCAAAGGGGTTTCTCTGCTAATATTTGATGGACTGTATCCTTGAAACAGTATGCGCTGCTCCACATCATGGTCTAACTACAAATCAAGTTTCAGCTTGATCGGATGTAAACTGTAGGAGGAGTTAGCCGGAAAAACATTGCCAATATTTGGTGCACTGTAACCTTGAAATAATTTATGCTGCTCCACATCATCTTGTAACTATTTATGAAGACTATAGGAGGATTTAGCCAGAAACGAAAAATTAATAGAAATTTCCAAAGAGGTATAACTCTGTTAATACTTGGTGACTGTAACCTCCAAACAATATGCGCTGCTCCACATCATGGTGTAACTACAAATCAAGTTTCAGCTTGATCGGATGTAAACTGTTGGAGGAGTTAGCCCAAAACAAAAAGTTTACAGAAATTTTCAAAGGGGCAGAACTCTGCTAATATTTGGTGGACTGCAACCTCGAAACAATATGCACTGCTCCACATCATGGTCTAACTATAAATGAAGTTTCAGCTTGATCTGATGTAAAATGTAGGTGGAGTTAACCAGAAATGAAAAGTTTACAGAAATTTACAAAGGGGCATAACTCTGCAAACATTTGGTGGACTGTAACCTCAAAACAATATGCGCTGCTCCACATCATGGTCTAAATATATACCAAATTTCAGCTTGATCGGATGTAAACTGTAGGAGGTGTTAGCCGGAAACAAAAAAGTTTACGGAAGGACGGACGCCATACCCCGTAACATAGTATGTCCCGTTTTTCAAACGGGCGTATAAAAAAATCTTTTTTCTGCGCCAATGCTAGTACAAAAGCAATGTTTGTTGATTAAAATGTTCATAATGTACAAAATTATTCAACTGTTTTAAATTTATAACAGGTCTAAATTTGCCATTCGGGTTGAGTACCAAAAATATATTGGAAATAAATTGGTCTGGTTCCGTATGCGACAAAGTAATAGCATACCCAAACAAAGTCAACACTTCTTTATCAACCAATTCTTCCTCTTCTTTTGAAAACTTAATTGGTTTAGGAATATTTGATTGGAAAGGCTCCATATCAAATTCAGTCACATAACCCTGGACAGTTTGCAAAATCCACAGATCATTTGTCAAATTCTTCCACTCACTAAAACTTCTCAGCATTTTTTCCCTATTACTCACCTGAAGAATGCCCGCAGACTTTAGTTTAAAGAAGGCTGATTAGAAACAGCCAAAGTCCCAGGTGTAGCGGCTGAAGTCGAAGCAGTTTGAGACTTCTTCTTTGTAATCTGGTGCTGATGACCAAACTGCCCATACTGTCCGCCATAGCCAAAATTTGACTGACTCCAATTGCCCATCATGTAAGGACAATATCCATTCATTACCCTGCCTCTGCCTCTCATTGGACCAACAGATTGACCTTGATAATTGGATCTGTTGTAGTGGGGAAACCCCCTATTAACATTTCTCCTAAATGAGGGGACATATTTACCATTCTTCACTGCCATTTCACACTTTTTGATCTCCAGAAGGAGATCATCTCCAAATAAATTGGTAGTAATGGGAGTCTTCATATTACACAAGGCAGAGAACTGGGTTTTCACATATGGCTTCATTAAATAACATCTTCTGAGACTCAAGTTATACTGAACCTGACCAATAACAATCAAAGTCTCTGAAATATATGTCTTAATTTCTGGTGCGTAAGCAATAAAAGGTAATTACAAGTGAACAACGGTAATATACTGACCGTCACTTAACTCCGAATTTCCTTAAAAGACTTATCCATACTCTGAACCCTCTTAACTTTATTTAAATCTGCCTAAATTTCCTCATGAACAGAAGAGGACACATAGCCTCACAATTTTCAGGAACTTTGTACTTATCAATTATTTCATTAGTCTGGCAAAGATTTGTACAAGCAATTTTTACCAACTCAGCCAGAGACTCGGAAATTTTTTCCCTTCTTTCTGGGGGCTTTCAATTTTAGTAATAACCATTCAAAATCATCATTTGTCTCTGACTGATTTGAAAAAAATATTAGAATCTCCATCCAACCAGTTGTTGCCTTTAACAGACTTCATATCCGAAAACAAAGCAGATTCAGAATTACTGGCCCAATATCTTCATTCATAGTTTCAGCTACTGAGAAACAAAGATCTCCATCATTTTGGGCATAATCCAAAGAAACTTTATTTGACAGAGCATTATTAAACCTGACTGTAAGCTCCTCTTGTCCACCATCGTTACTCAAAGTCAACATTATTCTCATCTGACACCTGTATTCCCAACAGGGACTTCCATTTATTCAAGTCATCTACTGACAAGTTAGATACACCAAAAGATGACTGTTTAGGGGTCTTTTTTATTTGCTTTTTATCTTTAGATTTTGTCCCATCAGAACTGGCAATACCAGAAGTACCAGGTTTAATTGACAACACTAACTGACTACTTTTCTTGGCCAAAACCGTACAAGATTTTCCTTTTTTCAAACCAAACAATTCCTCACCTTGCAAAGAAAAACCAGAGGTCATTATCCTTGCTATCCAAAGATAACATCATCCTTTTTACCTTAGCAAAAAAGGGATTTCACAACAAACAGAATCTGAATTAATGGTGGTCAAACAAATGCAAGAGGCTAACTTGCTGAAAAAATGAAAAAAATACCATAAAATGGTCAAAAAGAAAAAACAACAAACATTGTTTGTTGCACAATTATTAAATATGCAAATAATGTTTGCAACAGAAATTAAAAAAAAATCATTCTAACAACGTTAGAATAGAACCAACGAAAAAACAATTTCATTCAATACAAAAGCCACATGGGTAAAACTAACCGGAAAAACAAAACACAATAGCAGTGACTAAGTACACGATGTGATCTCAACGGTCGCTAGAAACACTATGAGATAGATGTGTAATTAGTCATCCAATTTTGGATGTGATCACCTGATTGGACGGGTCTATTTTTACCTGTCAAACAGCGACTAGTAGACAGTGTAGGGGAAAACATGCTTATATATTCAAGGTGGAGGCCAATATGAAAATAATGGCAAAAGTTAAGGATCTTTAAGTGAGATTTGAAACTCCCACAGATGTTGACAGTGGGATGTTCTGTGAGATGTTCTCACAGAATTTTAGACTGGCATGCAGTGAATCAGTTAAAAAATTCTGTTCATTTACATTAAAATTAAGCTTTCAGTAATCATTTCAATCATATTATAAAAATGTTGTATTATATCTTAATTTCTTTGTCTTTTATTGTGTATTATAATGTAATAATATGTATATAATATTTACTTTTCATATTTGAATTGCTCTTTGATTTCAGCAAAAGAACACTGTTTAGCTTTCGAAAGCGATTATCACATTAAAAAAGGTAAAATGGGCATTGGATAAGTAAAATATACAGTCACTTATTCGATTATATATATTCATAAGTTTCTCTGTAATTGCTAAAAATAACAAGTAGAAACAGTGGTTGGCAGTCCTATTAACCAAATCAGCATTTTGACAGCTACTTGTAAGAATTCAAACTGGTATTATTTTCAGAAGCTAGGGAAATACTTGAATATCCTGGTGTTGCAGGGAATGGTGGGCAGGTTGAGCTCTCAAGTATTGCATCAAGATTTGCATCATATCCAAAGAAACTGGCAAGACCGTCTGCACCTGCAGACTTCACAATATATTGACCACAGTGATTGACCAGTTTGCCTTGACCAATCAGTGCCAGTCCAGCCACCTGCTTGCGTCTTCCCCAGCCCAATACATAGAGTCAATACACAAGTTACCTAAGCTACCTAACCACCAACCCTGACAGAACCAGAAAATATTTTGAGTTTATTTTAATGTACAAAAGCTTGGTGGCATTGTAATTAGTTCATTCAGCTTATAAGTGGAGAATGGTGGCTTCAAGCCTGGCGGAGGCCATGCAAATCATTAGTATGGGCAGCTCATATTTGATATGTTCCTAGGGGACAGAGTGGCACTCTTTTTTAGAGGCAGGCAGTGGTACAAAGTTTGCATGCTGGTCCTCTGTATGGCTGTGTTAGTGAACACAATAATATACATAACTGGTCTCATACAACAGAAATACTGTTTAAAGGCCATAAATATAGATTACTATATGGCTGTTTTTTTTTATATAATAGGTACCCGTTATCAGCTTGAGACTCGAGGGCTGATATGGGAGTCTTGAGTTAACATTCGATAGGATATGAAAAATGCCACGTCATTATCTATTCATCATATATTCTTATGATGTCAGATTTGTAATACAGGTGTGACATCATTGGCATGATACAGGGTGTTTGGTATGATATGAGTTTTGGGGTAATGATGGTATGGCTTCCAGGGTATGATATGGATAGAGCATCTGCTAGCATGAACATTCCTGAATGTCATGTTGTATCGCATGTTGATATGGCTTCTAGGGTACAACATGGTTAGAATATGTACTAGTGTGATACATGCCTGAATGTCATGCTCGTATTGCATGCTCAGAAATTGATATTTTTCACTAAATATGATTCAAGTCCAGAAACCACCATCACAGTGTATTCTGGCATAAGGATCTGAATAGTAGGTTAACAAGCACTGTGACTCAGCTGAACCTATTGATCATATTCACTGTTTGCTGCATATTCTCTTCTATGTATTTAAACAACCAAATAATGAGATGTGCCAGTTTATAGGAGGTTCTGTGACACACATGATGAGCTTGTTTTCTTCAAGTAATAACCTTTCTATAATTGGTCAAAAAATTTAATCTAATAAATAGCAAATAGTTTCCCAGAATTTTTGTTTTTATTGCCTGCATCTTGGTTAAGTATTAGTTTGTTTTCTGCTATTTCTTCCATTATGGCCCTAGATGTTGAACCATTTTTCAACAGAAGGCATAATGTTGTCTGTGATAACATGATGACATTATCCGCAAGTAACCAACTGTAATGTAACATGTGGTCATATCATTTTATGAAAAGACGTTATCCACTGAATAACAGCTACATCATAAATTCTTTTGTATTTAAAATTGAAATTTAAAAGACACACAATCTTATAGTGGAAATGTCCAGCCATGTTTTTTTTTTTTTTTTTTTTTGACTGTAATCACACACATCTTGTTTACTCTTTGACTCGAAGACACATTTAGCAGACAGCAATTTAATAATACTTTTCTTATTTTTCCTAGAAAGCAGGACTTGATATTTTATGTGAATTGACAGTCACTCTTATGAACTGATGTTTCTGAACTGTCTCCTTTGGCAACAGTTCACAAGAAAGGTTAGATGTTACTAGGAAAATAAGAAAACTATTTTAAGATGTTGCTAGCAACAATTTGGTTATTGTTTTTGTCAATGAGAATCTACAAGTTGCTGCAGTGCTGCTTCAGGTTATAGGAATGTCCACTTCATACTCCTTCACAATCTACTCATAATTGTATAGCTTTACTAAGGTCATTATGGCTATCTGTAAATAATTATGTGTTTTCTTTCAAATGCAATAAATTCTGACATCTAGCCAGAGTTTTATTATTATCATTATTGTTATTATTATAATTATTATTTTCACAGACAACAGTAGTAAGTCTTATAATACAACAGTGAAAACTGTACTAAGAGTTGGGACAGACAGGCCTAAGCAAACAGTGTAGACCCAAATCAGATGACAAAGAATATGGCATCTTATCAGGGCTGCACTTTTTGCCACCCTTCTAGCTTTTTTTAGCTCACCAGAGCCTTTAGGCTCATAGGTGAGCTTACAGTATAGGCAGGCTGGCGTTGTCATTGTCATCGTTGTCAACATTTTCAAACAACTTCTTCTCTGAATCCACTTGGCCGATTGGAGCCAAATTGCATATGGAGCCTCCATGGGTCAGGGGAACGAAAGTTTGTTTGCAGGGTCTAGGTCACATGACCAAGATCTCAGCCATGCCCATATATGGTAATAACCCTATTTTTATTCTCCGGAACCAATTGGCCACCATAGGACTTGGTATGCAGCATTGGGGACATGGGCCCATTATAGTTTGTTCACATGATAACCCTTGGTTGACCTTGACCTTATTTATGGCAAGGTCAAATTTGGCCCCTTATGCTTTTGTATGGGAAAAAATGAAAACAATGGATTTTTCAGGAAATATCATGGACTTTGTTATGAAACTTGATTCAATGGGCCACAATGACATAAAGGTATCTATTGACATCAAAATTCTGTCCCCCAGGAGTTATTCACTCCTGCTACCTGGGCTATATACATGTACGAGGGATGTTCGAAATGAATTGCTTATTTCTATCTGGAGACTTCAAATTTCAAGTTAGCCCAAAAGTACTCATTTCATGCCCTCGAAGTACTCCCCGTGGCTAGAAATGCAAAGTTTCAGCCGATGTATCCACTTCTTGAAGGCGTCACGGTACGCTGAGTTTGGCACAGTAATAAGGTACTGATGAATGGCAGATCCAAGTGCCTGTCGGGACTGGTATTTCCGCCCAGCAAGGAATGCTTTCAATTTCGGAAACAAAAAGAAATCACATGGGGCAAGGTCTGGGGAATACGGGGGGTGAGGCAAAACAGTTACTTTTTCTTTCTTCAAAAACGCCGTAACTATTGCGGAGGTATGAGCTGGGGCATTGTCATGTAGAAGACGGACATGTTTAAAACCAGTGGCAGGGCATCGTTTCTGATAATACTTTTTCAGTTTCTTCAGTACTACGTCTTTGTAGTACTTTCCGGTGATGCTTTTGCCCTTTTTCACTGGCACTTTTATTGCGACTCCTTCACCAGAGAAGATTAATTGCATACAAAACCATCTTTGTACTCAAAGAACGTTTGGCAATTATTGGGCGTTTGCTGTGTTTAGTGGCCCAGATCTTATTGCTAACCTTTCTGACGGGCTCAAAATAATGGACCCAGGTTTCATCACCTGTGACGACATTGGCAAACTGCTTTTTTTCATATTTTGGAAACATTTGAAGCAGCTTTTTGGCCACTTTAACCCGTTGCCTCTTTTGCTCGTCAGTCAACAGATGTGGCACCCATCTAGCAGAAATCTTTCTGACTTTCAAATGCTTCTTCAAAATAAGGTGAACCGTTGATAGTGATATGCCTACCTTTCGTGCAATATCACAAACTGTAAATCCGGCATCTCCTTCAATGATTTCCTTTATTTTGGAAACAATTTCTTTACGAGATGCAGATTTTGGCCTACCTGATTTCGGTGCATTTTTGATGGACTCTACACCAGACTCAAATTTCTTTTTCCACCGCTGAACTGTGTCATAAGACACACAAGAAGGTCCAAAAGCAGTAGAAATTTCAGTCATCAGCTTCTTCAAAGAACAACCAAGTTTTGAGCGAGCTTTGATGTAAGCCCGTATTTCATCTTTTTGTCGACGCTTCTGCCAACCATTTTTACTGCAGTGGTCAATGACTGCGTGTATTCAAATGGCAAATTTTATGTCTTACACTTAGTCTAACATGTACATTTATACACCATTGTGTAGATATTGAATAACCCTATACAGGTATGTATTGGTTTTTATCGTGCCCCACGTGGATATCGAGCTAGAGGACAATAAGCAATTCATTTCGAACATCCCTCGTATAAAATTAAAAAAAAATCCTGATTTTTTTTAAACTTGCACCATTTGGTCATAGTGACAAAAGGTTTCATTTGACATTAAAACTCCGTCCCCCATTTGGTCATAGTGACAAAAGGTTTCATTTTACATTAAAACTCTGTCCCCAGGGTGATCTGTCCCTGCCCCTGGGCTATGTACATGTATGAAATCATGAAAAAAAAAATTGTATAAAGTCACAGTTCAAAGAGATTTTTATGAAACTTGCATCAGTTGGCCACAGTGACAAAAGATTTTATTTGACATAAACATTCTGCCCCCCAGGGGTTATTTGCCCCTGCCCCTGGGCTATGTACATGTATGAAATCATGAAAAAAATCACAGTTCAAAGAGATTTTTTTTTTAAACTTGCACCAGTTGGCCATAATGGAAAAGATTTCATTTGACATCAAAACTCTGTACCCCAGATGTTACCTGCCCCTGCCCCATGGTTATGTACATAGAGTTTATTTGGTTGTTTTGATCGATTACGGAGAAATAGTTCACTAGTGTTCTAAGGCTTGCGCGTAAAAAAAGAGTGAGCAAAGCGAACAAGTTTTTTACAAGCAAACCTTAGAACACGAGTGAATTATTTCTCCGTAATCGATCAAAACAACCAAATAAACTGTTTATTACATTTTCATCCATGTTTTACCTTTGAATTTTTACATTCCACCATTATGATTTCCTACCAAAATAGTTCCAGTCAGTGCATGAATTTCAAGAGGCATGGTTTAGTTTGAAAATCAGTCGCCATCTTGTTTTCACTTTAATGCAAAAATCATCCTGTGCTTGAAATACAGACACAAAAATGTCACGAAAGTTGAACTGGATTATCAAGAAAATCATACTTTATATTTGTGTTGCAGGTCTTACCTAAAAAACATCATCTGGACATGAAAATTGCAGTCTGATTTCCATGATTTTATCAAATTTTCTGCAAAACATCAACTATTGTTATTGTTGTTACCAACCACGTCAGCAACGTCACCTAGCAATGATGATGTCAAAACGTTCGAAATAAAATAATTCACTGATATATCTCAGTAAATCACTGCTGAAAATGTAATAAATGTAAGAAATCATGAAAAAGTCATAAAATCACACTTCGATGTGACTTTTTTTAGCTCACCTGAGCTTTTGCTCAGGGTGAGCTATTGTCATCACCCTATGTCCGTCGTCCATCGTCGTCCGTCGTTCGTCGTCAACAATAAGTTTGTTAACACTCTAGAGGTCAGTTTTGACCCAATCTTGATGAAACTTGGTCAGAATGTTTGCCTCTATGAAATCTAGGTCAAGTTTGATACTGGGTTACTTGGGGTCAAAAACTAGGTCACCAGGTCAAATCAAAGGAAAAACTTGTTAACACACTAAAGGTCATAGTTTTGACCCAATCTTGATGAAACTTGCTCAAAATGTTTGCCTCTATTAAATCTAGGTCAAGTTTGAAACTGGGTCACTTGGTGTTAACACTCTAGCAGTCACATTTTTTAAGCAATCATCATGAATCTTGCTCAAAATGTTTGTCTTGATGAGTTCTAAGTCGTTCGAAACTGGGTCACTTTGGGTAAAAAACTAGGTCACCAGACCAAATCAAAGGAAAACCTTGTTAACACTCTAGTGGTCACATTTTTCAAGTAATCATCATGAATCTTGCTCAACATGTTTGTCTTGATGATTTCTAGGTCAAGTTTGAAACTGGGTCACTTGGGGTCAAAAACTAGGTCACCTGGCCAAATCAGCAGAAAACCTTGTTAACACTCTACCGGTCACATTTTTGAAGCAATCGTCATGAATCTTGCTCAAAATGTTTGTCTTGATGATTTCTAGGTCAAGTTTGAAACTGGGTCACATGGGGTCAAAAACTAGGTGACCTGGCCAAATCAGCAGAAAACTGTTAACACTCCAGAGGTCACATTTTTGAAATAATCATCATAAATATTGCTCAAAATGTTTGTCTTGACGATTTCTAGGTCTAGTTTAAAACTGGGTCACTTGATATCAAAAACTAGTTCACCTGGCCAAATCAAAGGAAAACCTTGTTGATGCTCTAGAGGCCACATTTTTTAAGTGATCATCATGAATCTTGCTCAAAATGTTTGTCTTGATGATTTCAAGGTGATGTATAGTTTTCTGTCCAGTGACTCTCTTAAGTTTTTCCATTTAGGTCAGTTTCTCAGTAATTATTGGTCCTACAGAGTGATATTTGGTACTTGTGAAGTGTTTGTGTTTAGGTCAGTTTCTCAGTAACTATTGCTCCTACAGCCAGTGATACTTAGTACATGCATACATCTTAGCATGGCCTCATGAGTGCAGTCATCCATATTTGACCTTGACCTTTATTTCACAGTCATTTTTCACATGCTACATTGTCTTACTTGTTAATATAATCATTTTGAACTTTGATCAGAATGTTTGCCTTGATCAGTTCTAGATCAGGCTCTCAAAGTGCTATGTTGCTCAGGTTAGCGTTACAGGGCCATCATGGCCCTCTTGTTTAAACTTGCACCAGTTGCACCAGTTGTCCATAGTGACAAAAGGATTCATTTGACATCAAAACTCTATCCCCTAGGGGCAATCAACATGTTTGAAATCATGAGAGAAAATATGAGACAAATGAAACATTTGACATAAAAATTCTGTTCCCTAAGGGTTATCTGCCCCTGCCCTGGGGCTATGGCCTTGTATAAAATCATGAAAAAAAAAATGTATAAAATCACACTTCAAAGGGATTTATTGTAACTTATATCAGTTGACCATAGTGGCAAACGGTTTCTATTGACTCAAAGTTCTGTCACCCATAGATTGTCTGTCCTTGCCTTGGACTGGAAATCTCAATGATCCTCTGGTTTAAACGTTGACAGGATTTTGACAAATTTTAGTAAGTTATGGTAAGGAGGTAAGGTGTCCCTACGTTTAAGGTTGATATGGTACCATGACTGAAATATTGGCACAATATGTAAAATTTTGACAGGTAAGTTTCTGCCAAATATATCTCTTGATATTGGACTGATATCATGGAAAGTAGTAAGTTATGATGCTGAAGCATGTCTACAAGATCAGCCAGTGATATCAGTGTTATTATACTGTGCACTCTGATAAATACAATATCACATGATTAACCCTTAACACTTTGCATGCTGGGTAAAAATCTCAGCAGATGACATTTTAAAATATTTTTCTTCTTATTTTTTTTTTTTTTTTTTTTTTGCAGCAAACAGGCTTTGACATTTCATGCAAATTGTCTCTCTAACTAAGGAGAAAATTTACATAAAATGTGAAGCCTATTTTCTGGGGAAAATACGTAAAATATTGTCAGTTTGTTGTCTGCAGAATTAGCCTAGAGAATGGTAAAGGTTAAAAAAGCACTAGTCACAAAAGCAGCAAATGAACAACTAATATTTTTTTTTTACTTTTCCAAGAAGGATAATGAGGCCTAATTGGCTGAAACTATCTTATCTAGCCCAGGAAACTTGATACTTCAGCTGTTTTCAATTTTGTGAGTGTGTTCATTGCTCAGAAGGGTCATTCCTTTTAGAATCTATTTATATTCACTACAGCTGGTGTTAGTGCTATGTGATGGTTGCATTAAGAAAGTAGAGCTAGAACTGGTCAGTTCAGTGTCAGTATAATGTGACTGGGTGGAATATCATGTCAAAGTATCTGGGGCATGATATTTCAGTGAGGCCGCTCTCTAAAAATGAGCATTGAGCTACCTGCCACATCTAGACACCGTCGCGATATGACTGAAAGATTGTTGAAAGCGACATTAAGCCCAGTTCAAACAAAACCTGTTTTTAAAAGTGGACTTGGTCTAATAACATAAACAAGCACTGTCAACTTATCCTCTGAGGATAGTAGTGTAGTTTATATTCTCTGATCTTGTGTGATCATTGAACCCATTCCGCGATTTATTGAGGCCTAAATGGCCGAAACTAGCTAGTCTGACCTTGACACTTCAGCTATTTTCAGTTTTGTTTGTTCATTGTTCTCAAAGGTCATTCCATTTAGAATCTGTTGACATATGTCAAGCCTTATTTGCTCAAAAAAAAAAAAATAAAAAAAATATGCTATTTCAGATGTTGTTGGCTTGCATGAAGCTTTAAGGGTTAATTTCATATCTAGCCCTATATCATCCTTTTAAAAGAATTATCAATCCACAGTTGTTTTAGAGTTTGTGTTTGATTTTCATAAAACTTGACAGAAATAATTGGAATGATGGGCGGCAGTGTGTGACATATCTTTTCTTATTACGGATTTAGCTGCCTTTGGCACACAAGTCCATCTGTCTGAGAATGTTACCCAAACTACTACTACAGTTTTTGTTGGATTTTCATAAAACTTTGTAGAAATGATCACCTTAATTGTCTAATAATGATAAAATAATTTCATTGCAGAGTTATCTGAGATGAACTTCATTCTATCTGTCTGAATTTCTTCTACATTTTTTGTAGAAATGATCACAGAAATGATCAACATGATGTCTAATAGTACTTGACATTAATGTTTTATCAATGCAGAGCTGTCTGCCCCTGGCAGTTTAGTCTGTGAATAGCAGTCACAGATTATAATTATGTCCTGCCTTTGGCACTTTCATCCATCTTACTGCATTTCTAATCCAGACTACTTGCCCTTGGCACTTTAGTCTGTCTGTCCGAGTTGGTGATGTAAACTACTTCTATTAGATTTTCATAACACTTCATAGAAATGAGATGCATGATGAGTAGCAGTGAATGGCTTAATATTTTTCATTACAGGGTCATCTGCCCTTGACACTTTAATTCATATGTCCAAGTTTTCTTAAACCTTCTAGAAATTATCACTATGATAATCAGTAGTGGTGTGTGATGTGATTTTTTTTTTTTCAAGCTTATTTTAAGCAGGGTTATCTGCCCTTGACACTTTGTCCATGTTATTGTGTAAAAGTGGTACTGCCTGGGTATTAATTACCATCAGTGGTAGTTCTAGCATTTGACAGTTTGTACAGTATGATAGTAATAGTAATAATAATAATGGTAATAATAATAATAATAATAATTAGTTAAAGATGACTAACTTGATTTACTTAAGATTTAATTTTATTTGAAAACTTTCTGAGTTGGTGATGTTACTGAATATTTTTTTAACAAGATACATTGTTATTGAAAGTCTAGGATGTATTTTATATAGATAAATTCCTCTGTATTTAACACCGGAAGGCATATAGTTTCTCAATCATTTTAAGTCATTTCTCAAGATAAGATTTTGAGACAACAGAACAATATTTTGAAGGCAGTAGAGAATGTGATGTTATCTTGTCTATAATTATGTTCCAACAAGATCATCTCTTGTGGCACAAGAGAATGTCTTTTCCAAGATAATATTGCAGCCTAAAGATACTATCTTGTGGCATAAAATTCCTGCCTGCAATATATTTTTCCCTCAATATGTTATCTTGTTCCTAAAGATATTATCTTGATACCTTAATCTTGTTTATATCTTGAGGGAACAAGATGACCTTGAGTGAACAATATAATGGTTTGCCTCAAGATAATAGCATGTAGCCGCAATGTTTTAATGTGGGATAATACCTTGAGCTGAGGGAACAAGATAATATGTTCTGGACTCAAGATCTTCTTTGAGGAAGTACTTTAGAAAAGAAACAAACCTTCTGGGGTTCTTTTGCAGTGGGATATTAAAACACTTGTTTACAAAAGTGCAATATGAAAGGTCATATTGTCATCTGATCTTTTTGAGCTTTTCCTGTTTATGCATGCGAGATGGTTATATGACTTTTTATATCTTAGTATATTACAAAACAATTCCCTTTGTGAAACAGAATAGAATATTTGTGAATCATTAAGATTATTTGTGAAACAGAATAGAGTAGTTATGAGACAGAATAGAATATTTGTGAAACTGAATAGAATAAGAAATGAACCACACCATTAGAAACATTATGTGGAGCATTCACAGACAGCAAAACCCAAATTAGCCTGTGCATCTATGCAGACTGATAATGATCTTTGCTCTGTATGTGTATGTGTGTATAACAATATAAAATCTTGATGTAATCTTGTTCTGTTTTACCATTTCAGCTTGTGAGTGTATTGTTTACCAGAGTTACGGCTTATCTCAGGGACGGTTCCACTCTCCAAACCACCCCAGCCCCTATAAACCTGGAATCAACTGTATCCTCTTCACATTTATTGGTGATGTTGGTGAAATCGTAGAAATAAACTTCATGGAGCTAGACCTTAAAGCACCAATCATGATAACAGACAAACAATATCAGTGAGTATTAGCCAATTTCTCTTCTTCATGATTCGTATTCAAGGGAATAAATATGGTTTGTGGGAGGTTGGTACATTTGCACTCTTGCAGAATTAGGTTTCCAGTCTTTAGCTTTATGCAAATGAGGCAACTCCCTGTCATCTGGGCCCAAGTTATGCTGCATCAGTTTCTAGCTTCAGTGCTTGTTGAGCACTCAGAATACTATGCCATTGTTAAAAACCAGTGACTTGTGAGGCTGTTCGTGTCATAATTTGTTTACAAACACTGCAATCTGTCATAATTTTATCGGATTGTGCTTAATTAATTGCTATTGACATAAAATGCCATCATTATGTTGTGCCTCAGGCTGCACAAACCGCCTAAATCTGAAAGAAAATGTAGTGAAAATGTTTCGGTTTCTGTCGTCCACTTCGAACAAGGACAAATACAATAGATAGGTAAAGAAGATCATTCGTGTGCCAGTATAGGACAGAAAAGTTCTAGATCAGATGGATTATGGGAGCCTAAAGACCATGACAGAGTGTGCAGTGCACATTTTATCTCAGGCACATAATGTTTAGAACTCTGCGAAATACCCCACCCACTCGACTTATCAATCTTAATAACCCCATCCCAGAACCTCATATGTAATGTTTGAGTACTGAATTTCGTTCTGAGATTGTCACATATCATAGTATCCCATTTTTTTTTACATTTCTAAAACCTTTCTTGCCTACCAGACAGAGTCTGTGGTGCTGTGAGATCCAGTGTGAGATTCTATCAGTGTGATTCTATCTGTCGCACCAATCTCTGGGTACTTCTGTATGCAAAAGTTAATCCTTTTAAGGTGAGGTGAGATACTTGCAAAGAACTTCTTTATAGGTTTCTTGCCCCTTGAAAAGAATTTCCCTGTACGCAACCTATGGTTAATATGGATTCACTTTATCCCAAATTGTGACAAATTATGCCCAGGTTATGACAACCTCTAAACATTAAATGATGATTAACAAAAAAAAAAAAAAAAAATCCTGCTTTAATACATGTACATGTATTGGCACTATTCTTTTGAACTGGCAAAACAGGAGAGGACAGACAAAATTTAACATTAAATATGGCCCTGTATCTGCTAAATCTTCAGCTTGTGTATGATTAAGGTTTACTGCAAATAAGAACCCTAGCATTGAGTAAACACACTGATTCTATTGAATAATTATTACATCTTACAGGGAGCAAACTTTTTTATTGTCTAGTTTGCCTCAATTTGTTATTGTTGGGGTTTTATGGCCCAGTCAACCCAGTGGGGTAATGTCCAGCGCCGTCAGTTTTCCTAACCACATGTTTACTGGTCGGGCTGAGTCCTTTATGCTGGTTACCAGTATTTTGCGCATTATTTCACCAGGAACTGATGACTGCCCTGTCTCAGCAGAAGGGATAGAATGACCATAGAAAGTATTTCATCATGTTTATGATCAATCTCTATGAAATAATGTTACTGACTCGACAGGGGTCGAACATGCAACGTCCTGATCTCCAATCAGACACTCATCCAACTGCGCCACCGATGCAGGCAAATTTGCC
Source organism: Anodontia alba (assembly GCA_964016985.1). Taxonomy (NCBI): domain Eukaryota; kingdom Metazoa; phylum Mollusca; class Bivalvia; order Lucinida; family Lucinidae; genus Anodontia; species Anodontia alba. Next base: position 52,649,765 of record OZ024824.1, read on the forward strand.
TTAATGTACATGTGTAATGTACATCCATAAAAACATAAAAAAATAACAACATACAGGGCCAAGCATAAAAAAAAAAAAAAATGTGTTTGCAGTTGCTGACCCAGGATTTTTTCTTAGGGTACATAGGTCTCATTTTTCCCCTGCAAAATGTGAAAATGTCCAAATACTACATAAGATGTCACATTGTTACAAGATCCTACAATCTGAACAATTTACCCATAAATGGCGTACCCTGATGATACTGTAATGTATGCACGAGCAATCTACTAACTAACTTGGGTACCCAACCCAAATACAAGTTTTTTCGCAGGGCTGTTTAGCCAGTTATTGGATATATTGGCTATAACAATATATACAAAAGGTCTTACCTTAGACTTTCTATCTAGATTAAATTTTTCAAGGGGGCTACTTAGCCTATGATTAATAGCAATTGTACAAAACCCGACTATCTTCAATGATTATTGTGATTACTGAAATAATTTTACCCAAATTAATCACATAAGAATCACAATCATATAAGGAAATAGCCTCTGCTACCTCGACTAGACAGCACTTAAAACTTGAACAAACCGAACCTACAAGTTCAATACCACAAATTACCTCACCTTAATCACAGCAGGACTCTTGTAGGTCACCTACCTGTTATAAACAGTAAGTCAAGTTAAACTAGGCCTGAGTGGCACGGTGCTTTCCGATCTCAACAGAGCGTGGAAAGTAAACCTAATACCAGGGTACCAATTCTAACTAACTTACTTATTTTTGTTTGCCTCAGAGGTAAGCTACCTTCCAATCCCAACAGGGCATGGTACAGTAGCAATACCTGGTAATGCACTCTTTGCTTGCCTCTTCCAGTCTGATCATCTCTGCACAACGCAATGGCTTATATACTACTGATGACGTAACAAATTTATCAGCCAATCAGAATTTGGGCTTAACCCATTTATCGTGAACGAGTCTATTTCTCTAGCATTAGGAACAATAATAGGTTGATCAGGTAGTCAAGGCGATAATTGTGCATTGTTTCGCTTATTTGGGTTTAGAAGACGGACGGATGATCTGCTAGAAAGTCCATTATACAAATAAACAATATTAAATTGGCCCTTACCGTAATTTGGATAGATTTTTCAGAGGATTCTTCCCGGCATTAATTTCAGATAAACAATGGAACGAATATTGATTACTCTGGCTGAACTGCAGACAGTTATATCTTCAACTGCAAGATATCAGAATCTGAACATTAATCGGGAATTGGACCAAAGGTTTTCAAATAATTGATTTTGTCACAATACAGTAGCCAGTCTCTGACTTCTGCATGAAGCAAGTGTGCACCCAGCCCGCGAAGAAATATCCAAAAGCATCCAGAGATTTATAACTCCTCATATTTTCATGCGTAAATGGTCCGGGCGTGTCAATTAGATAAACATAAACAGAAACAAACTCAACACTTGGCCATTTTGTGTTATCACAACAAAGACGCATCAGATTTGCTCGATTTTGACAAAACATCCAGTAAATACGGGTCCTCTTCTTCCATATTAATAAATCCCAATTACTTTAATTTCATAGTATCGTTTTTGTGTTTCTGGCGGTAAAGTTTTTGCGTATTGACTCATTTTTTCCAGGAAATATTGACACAAATAAAATACTTTACACATGTGACCTTTTGCCTTATGTAAACTGTGTATGCGCAAAAATAGGACTGACATTGCTAGGAAGTGAATGTGCCTAAAGTCATCTATATATTTGAACATTGAAGACTCGGACCAATTTTGGCTGGTGTACAGCAAAAGAGATCTGGCATTAGTCTGTTTATTTATGCATTTTGATAGGACTTTTGCTTTTCTCATGCCAGATGATACATTTTAAACACACACACACAAAGGGAAAGAAAGAAAAAAACAACAACAGATTGATATTTTTTTCCATGAAAAATTACTCCTCTGCTAATCAGTAGCCAGGACATGTTTTTATGGAAAAATAAGACAAACATCTTTTTGGATATCACATTTATGTAGAGTTATGGTCCCATGAAGACCATTATCAAATACAATACTGAGTTATTTTAGACTTCACAGGAGTCTGTATGGTAATGAAAACTTTGCTTTTTGAATGTGCTATAAACCCATAAACCCATTTTTTTCACTTGGTTCATCCCACAACCAATATTAGGAGGAAAGGCTTCATTGGTATCTTTTTTCAAACAAACTTTGTTAGAATTGAATTTAAGAAAAAAAAATTGGTACATGTAGATGAGGTTCCCTTGTACAATAAAAAAGAAGTAATACTTGTAGCACTTATCTTCATGAAGTACTTATATGGTACTTACATTCATGTGGTACTTACCCTCAGGAAGTAATAGTTGTGACTCTACCTTATGAACAAAATTAATGCAGCCTCATGAAAAAAAGGTTGTGGTACTAATCATCATGAAGAAATAGTTGTGGGAAATTACTCTTATTAAAAGCCTTTCTGTGCAAGTTATTTTGGATTGCACAAAATTCTGTACGGAAATGAAAACCTTGTAAGTTGTGAAACCTTGAAACTTGTGTATCTGGAAAAGTACGTATTCAGGTTTGAAGAGACAACAGACTCTATTTGCTTTATGTAACCACAAAACATTTGTCAGCTCACTCTTAGTGATAATAATAATAATAGACTTTATTTTTAGAGGGTGACACATTTAGCAATACACTAGAAAAGGACCCACGCAAGCATGTATATGACATTAAATTTTAATCCATTGGAAAGATTTCAACCTGAAAAAAGAAAGTTCCAAGGTTATCTTTTATTAGCTCACCTGAGCAAAGCTCAGGGTGAGCTATTGTGATCACCCTCTGTCCGTCGTCCTTCGTCCATCGTTCATCGTCAACAATTACTTTGTTAACACTCTAGAGGCCACAGTTTTTACCCAGTCTTGATGAAACTTGCTCAGAATGTTTGCCCCTATGAAATCTAGGTAAAGTTCGAAACTGGGTCACTTGGGGTCAAAAGGAAAATATTGTTAACACTCTAGAGGTCACATTTTTCAAGCAATCATCATGAATCTTGCTCAAAATGTTTGTCTTGATGATTTCTAGGTCAAGTTCAAAACTGGGTCACTTGGGGTCAAAAACTAGGTCACCAGGCCAGCTCAAAGGAAAACCTTTGTTAACACTCTAGCGGTCACATTTTTAAAGCAGTCATCATGAATCTTGCTCAAAATGTTTGTCTTGATGATTTCTAGGTCATATTTGAAACTGGGTCACTCGGGGTCAAAAACTAGGTCACCAGGCCAAATCAAAGGAAGACCTTGTTAACACTCTAGAGGTCACATTTTTGAAGCAACCGTCATGAATCTTGCTCAAAATGTTTGTCTTGATGATTTCAAGGTCAAGTATGAAACTGGGTCACTTGGGGTAAAAAACTAGGTCACCAGGTCAAATCAAAGGAAAACCTTGTTAACACTCTAGCGGTCACATTTTTGAAGCAATCATCATGAATCTTGCTCAGAATGTTTATCTTAATGATTTCTAGGTCGTTTGAAACTGGGTCACTTCGGGTCAAAACCTAGGTCACCTGGCCAAATCAAAGGAAGACCTTGTTAACACTCTAGAGGTCCCATTTTGAAGCAATCATCATGAATCTTGCTCAAAATGTTAATCTTGATGATTTCTATGCCAAGTTTGAAACTGGGTTACGTGGGGTCAAAAACTAGGTCGCCGGGCTAAATTAATGGAAAACCTTGTTAACACTCTAGCAGTCACATTATTGAAGCAATCATCATGAACCTTACTCAAAATATTTGTCTTGATGATTTCTAGGTCAGTTTTGAAACTGGGCTACTTGGGATCAAAAACTAGGTCATCAGGCCAAATCAAAGGAAAACCTTATTAACACTCTAGCGGTCACATTTTTGAAGCAATCATCAAGAATCTTGCTCAAAATGTTTGTCTTAATGAGTTCTAGGTCAAGTTCAAAACTGGGTCACTTGGGGTCAAAAACTAGGTCACAAGGCCAAATCAAAGGAAATCCTTGTGTACACTCTAGAGGTAACCTTTTTGAATCAGTCATTATCAATCTTGCTCAAAATGTTTGTCTTAATGATTTCTAGGTCAATTTCAAAACTGAGTCACTCAGGGTCAAAAACTAGGTCACCGGGCCAAATCAACAGAAAACCTTTTTAACACTCTAGCAGTCACATTTTTGAAGCAGTAATCATGAATCTTGCTCAATGAATCTTGGTGATTTCTTGGTCAAATTCAAAACTGGGTCACTTTGGGTCAAAAACTAGGTCACCAGACCAAATCAAAGGAAAACCTTGTTAACACTCTAGAGGTCACATTCTTCTAAATAATCATCATGAATTTGCTCAAAATGTTCCTCTTGATGATTTCTAGGTTTTGTTCAAAACTGGGTCACTTAGAGTCAGAAACTAGGTCACTAGGCCAAATTAAAGGAAAACCTTCTTGACACTAGAGGTCACATTTTAGAAGTGATCATCATGAATCTTGCTCAAAATGTTTGTCTTGATGATTTCTAGGTGAAGTTTGGAACTGGGTCACTTATGACATATATTTCAGGCTCAATTGACTTTCTTAAGTTTTTCTGTTTAGGTCAGTTTCTCAGTAACTATTGGTCATACAGAGTGATGTTTGGCACTTGTGAAGTGTATGTGTTTAGGTCAGTTTCTCAGTAACTATTGCTCCTGCAGCCATTAATACTTAGCCCATGCATACATCTTAGCGTAGCCTCTTGAGTGCAGTCATCTATTTCACTGTCCATTAGACATGCTCCATTGTCTTACTTCTTAATATAATCATTATGAATTTTGGTCAGAATGTTTGCCTTGATCTGTTCTAGGGTCAGGCTCTCGAAGTGCTATGATACTCAGGTGGGCGTTACAGGGCCATCATGGCCCTCTTGTTTTATTCAGACTTAACATCACTTTCAACAATCTTTCAGTCATATTGCGATGGTGTCTGGATGTGACAGGGAGCTCAATGCTCACTTTAAGAGTGCTACCTCACTTACATATTACACCACAGACACATGACGTGACAGTCCACCCAGTCACATTATACTGACACTGGACCGACCAGTTCCGCTTTCTCAGTGCTGAGCTCAAACGAAAGAGCAGCTAATACAATTTTGAAAGCCTTTGATATGACTCGGCCAGGGATTGAACCCACAACCTCCCAGATGCAAACCGGACGCTCTAGTAACTTAGCCACTGTGCCAGTAGGTTCGAAGGTAATTGGCCTGCTGATTTGAATGGTTTTTACCATAACTGAGCCAGCGCATGACAAAATGACAGGGCTCCTAGGGAAAAATCAGATCAATGTATATGGGCATGGCAGATATCCTGATGACATGATTGGATCATTTTAACAAATGCTTGTTCCCCAAATGCCTCAGAGGCTTCATATGAAATTGGATTTGGGTTGACCCAGCGGTTTCTGAGATGTTCGAAGAGTGTGGACGATGGAGCCTGCCTATACTGTAAGTTCACCTATAAGTTAAAGACTTTAGGATACAAATCAAAGGGATTGGGCCGGCCTCGGTGGCTCAGTTGGATGCGCATCCGACTGGAGACCAGGAGGTCGCGGGTTCGACCCCGTCGATGTCAGCAACATTCTTGGGTGGAGATTGATCATGAAATATTTTCTACAGTCGTTCTCTCCCTTCTGCTGATTCAAGAAGGGCAGTTGTCAGTTTCTGGCGAAAGAATGTGCACAATACTGGTTAACGGCTTAGAGGACTTAGCCTGCCCAGTAAAAGTGGGGTTAGGTAAACTGACCATGCTCTACATGACCCCATTGGGTTGACTGGGCCATAAAACCTCAACACAAACAAACAAACAAAAGGGATTGGTTCACGAATGACAAAATTCTGCCCTATTTAATATACTGATGAAAACTTTTCTAAATATAAGTCAACATGGGACATTTTCAAAAACAACAAAAATAAGTTTGAAAAACCAATTGTAATGGTTGCTATGGCAACAAAAATACACTACATGTTGTACTGTAACAATGGCAGAAATCTGAGAACAATGTAATTAAAAGCATATCCACTTTTATAGTTGTTGAATATTGAAACACAAATTTATGAACAAAATCAACATGACACAGAAATTTATGTTGCCATGGCAACAGATATGTCGAATTTATCCCATAAAAGCACATAGTTTTATTTAATATATTCTGTTTATACTGCAATTCTATTTATTTTTTTTTCACCACTTTGATTATCAAGTACTGGATGAAAATTTAGAAAGGATAAAAAAAGTTATCACTTAAGAAAAAAATCGCATTGCCATGGGAACAAAACTGTTTCCTTTATTGAAATATTATGTGGTTTTGACTGATTTTCACTATGAAAGTTAAAATGTGTTTATTAATTGAATGGTTTTAATGTAGTACTTATCAAGTATCTGACTATGCGTGACAAGCAACATTCACTTAGCTTTGTGTTGCCCTGTCAACAAAACACATTACATTTATCCCATAACAAAGACATATAAAAACGTGTATTTTAGGTAGTGCGGTAGCTCAGTGGTGAGTGCATTGGCCTCTAGAGCTAGAGGTGCCGGGATAGACCTCAGGCTTAGGCGAGGGAATTTTCGGTGTCCGAACATGCTTTCCTTCATGTCATTTGCAGGCATGAAATGAAAACAGTGTGCCGTCCTTCGGATCGGGACATTAACTGGAGGTCCCCTGTGCAGGGAAAGTCACACCATGTGCAGGTTAAAGAACCATACATTAATTCAAATTGGTTACTTGTAGGCCTTCATCCTGCAACCCAGGGTGTACAATGTACACTGTCTGTGTCCTCCCGTGAAGTTTAGATGTAATGGCAGAAAGAAAGAAAGACAGTATTTTATGCCATTGCCCATAAGAATATGTTGTTTTTGATTTTCCGTAATATGATTTGTATCAAACTGAAGTACTACTTTTGTTAATAGATTAAACAATATCAAAATAAAGTAAAAGGTGAAACAAAGAAGTAAAGAAAAACAACAGCTAAAAGTGTTTATTAAATTAAAAAAAACAACAAACACACACATACACACAGAAGGTCACCAAACAAAGCCGAGTCCATTCGTAGGAGAGGCCACTACACCACAGAGGACAGTATTAAGAACTGACCAAAATAAAAATCTTATTGGCTGGATTTTTCAATGCAGTTTGAAATGTGAATCACCTTCCCCATCCCCTTCCCCTTTCTTTGGGTTCGCAGCTTCGTTGTTTACAGACATCAGAAGGCATAAGCTGCTCACCGTCTGCATCACAGTAATGTACTTGGATGAACTGATTTATTTCCCATGAACTTGAAGGTCAGTAAGGTCAATGTCACAATTTCGTGTGAATTGTGATGCAGGACTCTTTTGGGTTGTGTGATACTTTCTCTATATACTATTCATGACCTTCAAACAAATACTGATATGTGTTCACTTATTTTATTTAGACCTTGCTAGCAGACACTTCTAAAACACAATAAAAATGTAAAGCATCACATTACTATCCCTATTAAATCTTATGTCTAAAGTCATTGTTCAGATTGATTATCTCACTAGTCAACAATTCCATGTTATGTATGAAAAATCTCTGTCGTCCTTATTGAGAGTAATGGACTATACCAACATATGCATTGTACCATAAATTATGTTAACCATGATAAGCCATCATCTTAACTGTAAGTGAACTGCACCACACAGGTAAGTAAAATATACCACATAGTAAGTAAATAGTACCACACAGGTAAATTGTACTACACAGGTAAATATATCATACCACACAGGTAATTAAATTGTACCACACAGGTAGGTAAACTGTACCACACAGGTAGATAGATTTATACCACACAGGCAAATAAATTATACCACACAGGTGAATAATCCAGTACCATGCAGGTAAATATATCAGTCCACAGAAGTAAAATGACATCAGGCTTTCTACATAGTCACTCATAAGAATCAGAATGTTGTTAATTACTAAACAATATAAATTATTCCTTGGTATCCTGCAATACTATCATGTAAGGATACGATAATATGGCAACATCACTGAAGACCATAGATGGGATTATGTAATTCAGATGATCCGAGGGAACATAGATGTGGAGTCCATAACTACTTCATCAGATCAGGGTTAATAACTCTACTCAATCTGATACAAGAAGCCACAGTTGACCAGACAAAATATATCCAAATATTTTCATCCTGAATACAGTATTCACACACCCTAACATAAACTACAAGTGAAAAATGAATTTCACACTACCAGCTTAATTACACCTAAAACTCACTACATGCATACTTGGTCAAATGATCACTCAAAAAAAGGGACCCTCCAAAAAGGGACCTTTCACCTACAGAAGTCTAACAATTAAAACTGATATTATACAGGAGATAAGGAAACACCACTGTTACAATTTTGTGACAATATCCCCTGTTTAAGATAACAAATACTTTGTTTTACCTTCACTGACATATCTGACTGAACATAAAAATGTAGGAATTCGTCTACCACTTAAGGTATACTTCGACATATTAGAAATCAGCTCCAACATTGTCACTGCCCTTAATGCTCTAATTGAGAAATGGTACGGTTGTAACGCAAAAGCCCAACACATTATTCTTGGGTTTGTGACCTTTGCTCTGTTAAGGTATATCAGTGGCTGGTGGTCAGTTTCGAGGATAAACTCTCAGCCATATAGATATATTTGGAATTTCTGTATAGACCAAACGACAGAAACATTCTTTCTCAATAACTGAATAATGTAATTCAGCGCCTTTCAACTTCCTACTGGCATAAATGACTGGAAATTTCATTCCGTTATGTTCTTGGAGGATCACTGCACCTAGACCATAATTTGAGGCATCAGTTCTAAGTATAAACAATTCAGCAAAATCTGACAACCTTAGAATAGGAGGGCGTGATAAGGCATCAATCAATGCCTTATATGCATTTTCATGTTCTTGAGACCAGACAACATTGTTAGGGTTATCTTTTCTAGTAAGGTCTGTCAGTAGACAAGACACTGTGCTAAAATTTGGAATAAACTTCTGGTAATAGCCAACCAGGCGAAGAAACGATCTGACCTGTTTCTTTGTTGTGGGTCTTGGACACTGTTTGATCAACCTTATCTGGAGAAGGGCTGAGAATACTATCACGACAGCATGGCCACAAAAAGCAATATTTGTATAGCCAAACATACATTTGGATGGTTTGAAATTAGCTTCTCTAAGTCTTGTCAATAGTTGACAAATGACAAGCCCATGTTTCTGTGTGTTCTTTTACATCATCGACAAAGTTCTCTACTAATAATGAAAAGTCTAAAATCATGAAGAAGAGAAAAGAGATGAAACATGGAGGCTACCGCTTAGTTGATGATGTTACAAAAGAAAATACGAAGCTGATCAACCGACTGAACCTGCATAAAGACATAGATTCAGCTTGGTATTTTAATGGGCGTGTATATGGTAAATCTAATGTGGGGAGGCGCCACAGGCTTGACCTCTACTCAGTTATAGAGGAGGTCATAGCACCAAAGAAATAACTGGTTACCGGAGGTATTGGCAAGGCAGCTGAACCTGTGGACACTTTACCTCATTAGATGATAGCTGAGGATGGGATATATGTATATATGTAACTATCAAAAAACGGACATGATACAGACTTCCAGTGAAGGTACGTGTACATAAGCTGAAACTATGTAGACTTGTGACAGTACAAGAAGTAATGATAGCACAGAATTATCAAGACTGTACAGCATTGTTGGACTCTGTTGGATATAATTAACTATATAATCATTCAAGTGTGAGTGTAACTGAGATTGTGTATTTCATACTTGATCATATGCCTTAAAGACTACTAAAAGGATTACTGTTGCTAGGTCAACACCAATACATTCTTTACTATCTAGCATATAATATAAAAGTTGCTGTTTTCCATATATATATATGTATGTAAGTGGGCTGGGTCGCAGCAGTTCCGGCAGTTGCATGTGCGCACATCGAGGACTCGGATCAGCCTTCGCATCCGGGCAGTATCCTGAGTTTTTGCTCTGCGCCCTATGGGTAGCTGGGGACCCATAGTTTCTTCATGTGACTGGCGAAGACTCTTATCCATTGCGAGGACCCATCTATTCAAGTATATTGAAAATTGTACCACCTAAAATGAAAAAAAAGTTCTAATAAAAAAATTCTGATATTTTTCGTTCTTCTGCTCGGGACGCGGGTTGTGGGAGCTCGCTAGAGCCGCCTTGGCAAGGTAGTTCTAGCAGGGGCCCACGGGCTGTGGTTTGGGCGGAGGTGGGAAAAATAATGTTCTACTATGTGGAAGTGGGGTGTATGGGTGCATTTTTGGGATGCGGACTGAGTGGATGCGGGGGTTGGTCTGGGTCTTTGCTGGGCGTGCATGCGAATTGTGGGAGGTGACCTGCTCATATGTATATGCATAGGTATGTATGTACATGTATGTGTATATGTCTGTGCATGTATGTATGTGGATGGAGTCTTTTTGTTGGAGATCCTACTTATGCCTGCAAACAAGTGACACAGGTCAGCCTGCGCATCAGTTTTTTGTCTGATTGGAGGTCTTTATTGTTAGCAGCCTGATTAGCATAATAGCCTTAGTTCCTGTTACTGAAATTTCAAATTGCCAGCTAATTTTTCAAGCTAAGGAGACCAGTTTTTCTTTCAACTGGGCTCAGTACATGTCAGGGCTCTGGAAATTTTGAAATCTGAATCGGTCCAGCCGATGACGATGACGTCATCAATGAGCCCATTTCCCCAAAAAAAAAAAAAATGTGTATATCACCTGTCACGAAAACTAATGACAATTGGCAGTCCTGTAACTCCTTTTAAATAATACACCTCAACTCCGTTATATGACGGAAGTCCGGGTACAACGAGCATGATCAAAGCTGGCCTCATCTCAAAAGCAGTTCCTAGCCAACGTCGAAGATGCAATTGCTTCACCAGTCGACATCCCCAGCAGCATCGCACGCTACCAGAAGACGCTGCAATACTCCTCTATGCCGCTGGATTATGTCTTTGGGTTAGGGCTCTACCTCGCCCCGAGCGACATGACCTTCCACCCGGGAAATGTCCAGGGCTACAACAACAAAATCGTGATCGCTGGATCTGAAGCAGCCATCAACCACAACCCGGGGATTAACGAATCTGAACAGATCGGCAAGACCGCAGGCGATAAGTCCTTCGAAGGAAAACTCCAGCACCAGCCGGGACTGATCACAAGGGGCCGTCGAGTGACAAACCCGCAGCTGATGTTGCGGAGCAACGGGGTCATGCTGCTGATGTTGCGGAGCAAGGGGGTCAAGAACAACACGCGTCAGGTCGCGCGGCCGCGACGAGCCACAAAGTTAAAAAGGCGGCTCTCATAGCCACAGGGGTTGGGGTTGGCCTAGTGGTGCTTTGGTTGGTGTCTCGCTAGCCAGTCCCTTGTGGCCACGAGAAGAAGCGCCCCCACGCCGATGACCAAGGCCCACACGGACTTGCGCGAGCAGACCCGCTGGGTCGCACTCTTCCACTGCAAGGATCACGACAGCTTTGAAGACTGCCTGCGGGAGAATGACGTGATACAGACTAGAACAGCGGGCGTTGGTGCGGAAGCAGCTAACCGAGAGAAAACACGCCAAGAGCTTCTGTTGAAAACAGATCTGCCTGCTACTTATATAGTTGTGTAGCAATGCTTCCTGTTACTGAAGGACTGCTGGTCGCCGTGCTTGGCACGCATTTGGTACTGCTGGTTTTCGTTGTTTGGCAAATCGCACAGTGTCTGCGCCGAGTCGCACTCCATATTAGACGGGCCCGCCGGCTTGTAATAGGCAAAATGGACTGTGACAAACTGATTGATGAGCTGATGTTGGTTGCTGACCCGCAGGGTGCTGGCTCTTGTCTAGCCAAGGGGGCTCCACCGGCAGCTGCCACAGCGGCGATGCCAGATGCAGGGGCGTGGTCCCGGAAACGGGCCGAGCGCCTCGACTTTATCAATGAGGAGCTCTGCCGGCAAGGTCATGCTGTTCAAACGTTCCAGGATGTTGATGCTGCAATGCAGGAATATGCGCAGGTTACCAGGCACAACCTCAACCCCCTGGGGCCCGAACCCCAGCTCGCCGACTTTTATCACCCGAGTGACGGCCAGAAAGACCGCGAAATCGCCTTCGTCATCCTGGGGATGGCAGCGACCTGCTTTGTGGCCTACCAACTCGTCAAGAAATGAGGCGCGTTTTAATTTAAAGTCTGTTTTCTGTGACCATATATCATGGGTCTTCCCGAAGAGCTTTACTGCGCAATGCTCGAGGTCGGCCACTGGGCCTACCGCCACAAAATCCCCGGCCCTCTGGCCCACACCATGATCGATATTCCGCAAAAGTCGCTGGAGCTCTGGCGGCAAAATGAGAAGACCGCAGTGTGTTTCTCCGCGGGGATGCTGGCCGGCCCGACCAACCTCCGGGCGACAACTGGACAGCTTCCTGAGCCTGTGGCGTCCGCATGTTGGAGGCTGGTCAGGCTGCTGGAATACCTTAGTAGCAATGGCCGACAGTAAGCTCTCTGCCCTATACTATCCCTATTAATGACATCAACGCGGTCAACGGTGAGCGCCTGCTAACCGTCGGCAACTTCGTCCACTTAACGTCATAACATCATAAGCAAGCTCCATTTCCATACATACACAAATGATAATAATGTATGAATGACAATCAGGGACATGACATTCCAAATGTCACAACCCTAAATGTCACTGACATTACTAATGTCAAACACCTTCGACTTTCGGATAATGAGTAGTATTGAATCAACTCAAACTATTATAAACTCGGTGCCCTGACCAGACAAAATCAGAACACTTAAAATATCATATATATATTATATTGTAATATTGATTAGGCAGGCAGAACAATAGAAATTTTACAACCATTTCTTAAAATAATAAATTCTATTACCTAGTAAACTTAGAAGAAAGAAAAAAAAGAAAAAAAAAACAAACTTTGCGTATGTATGTGGGTGTGTGCATGTCTCTATGTTCATGCATATGTTTGCGTATTGCGTATGCGTATGTAAACTAAATTTCAGACCTATGCGATTCTTATGGTACCGTGCATTTTACATTGGCTATTCCGATCCTGCACTGTTTTTTATGTGTATAAACTAAATCACACCTTGCGTAAATCATGCCTGCTGCTTAAAAAAAAACTGGTCCGCACATGCCAGCGCGGCCTGCTCAGTGTCCCCAATAGCAGTTACAATTCTCGCAACCTGAGAAATTCCTACCAGACTGCACAAGCTAGCACAGCCTACTCGGCATTCCTGAAATAACCCAGGTAACATATGCAGAATCGGACTACCATACACTGCAATATATAGCTTATAGGTTTACTATTCAGACACGGACATTTTCCTGCTTTTGAAGTTTGAACAGAAAAACCTACAAAAAATAAAATAATATTAATATTAATTTAGGACTCACCGAACTGTCCAATTATCATACTAAAGGATCTTTTGCATTGTCTAATTGTCCTTCGAATTGGACTGTGTCGGTGAGTTTATATATAGTAAGGCTATACTCTTGCCACGCATCAATTGCACAATATGTGCGGGATTTGCAAATATTAGCGGTTATCACACTTTCTGCGTTTTGCAACCAGTTTAACCTTATTAAAGTGGCGTAACTTTTATACCACGCTACTATTAATAACTATTTATAACAAATGGTCTGACTGTAGAAAATGGACCCTACTCAAATACACTAAACTTGGTCAGCTAGCACTGCAGTCTGCTCTGGGTTGTAACAATTCTCTTACACTTAGTCCCTAGATCTTGGCATCTGTTGGGTCAAAACACTTGAAACTCACCACCAAAGATGAGGTACCTCAAAACTAGGTCACTGTGACCTACTTTGAAAAAAATGGACACCTGTTCAGGATTTTTTGTCTGGACTTGTATTTGGCTGTTATAAATGAAACGGGTATAAAATTGATATCATAAAACAGTCTGCTTGCTTAGCAGTTGACCCAATCATGGTTGACCACTTTACTTACCTCTTAGTTTGACCACTTTGCTTACCTCTTTAATTGCACACCAGTGGGTCAGGGTTCAGACTCTGTGATGGCCCTGACTTAAAAATTATTCATTAGAATGTCAGGGCTGGAACTTTTTATGTCTGTTTCTCTGCCCACCAAGGTTCAGCTGGTTGTTTTCTTTTGCTCCAGTATTCCAGTGGTGTTGTATGACATCCCAGGGATCTCCAAGTGTCTCAACATGTTGTTTCTGTTGAGTCTGCATCTTTGCTTCATTATAGGCTTTATCTGTGATTTATTTTTTGCACATAATGATTCATGGATGAGTTAGAAGACCTCCACGCAGACTGAACTAATATATGTTTTATGGCAATTTATTTAATTGTAATTTATACACAATATATGTTTAAATATCTAAGACATAAGACCTTAACCTGCCTTTATGCAGTTGCTATTTTTAATGACAGATTCTATCTGTCATTCCTTGCTGGCATACGCGTTTTCAGGTTGCATCCGGCTTTCACTACCACTGAAATATGTGTCCGCTCCAAATGTAGTCCGATTTATATGAATAAAGCTATTAATATCTTTATAGTGCCGTGCAATTTTTAAAGCAGACGACATTCAGAAATCTACCTTATTTTGCAGAGAAAACCAGACTAAGCATTTCATATGAATTATTTGCCAGCGGATGAATCGCATAAATTTCTCTGATAAAATAAGAGAAAAAATGAAATTGACATCTGCTACAGTCGTAGTATGCAGTTTAAGGGTTAACATATCAACATACTTGTATATCAATACGCCTGCGCTAGACTAAAGACGTGGCGCAAGAAACTAGACAGTAAGCTACTGTTACAAGCAATATAAACACTGTCTAATCAGCTATTACTGTCCAAATTTGATATAGATTCTGAAGATTTTTTATGCTTGATAATAAAAGAAAAAAAGGCTGTGCTCATAATCATGCTGCAAAGTGTTTTCTTCGATATTAGCTCAGTACGTTAGATAGGTTGTAAGGCTGATCTGCGCAATTTGTTGTTAGCTATTAATAGAACAGGCGCTGCCTCATCCACCTGTCAAAAATTAACCTGGACAAATTCAGCAGATATTTTTACCATAAAACATAATTTGACATTTCATGCAATTGTCTCAAAAGAGGAATCAATTTGCATGAAATGTCAAATGCTGTCTCCTTGGGAAAATAAAAAAAAAAATATTTCAAAATATGGTATGATGAAACTTTTACACAGAGCACTTGCCCATTTGTTTGATATGTGTAAGGAAATCAATACTGTTAGATTAAAGGGACAGGGCTTTAGTCAAACAGTCATGACAAGGTTTTCTCTTAGAAAAAAAGTGGCCAAAAAATTCATGCTCATTTGATAATTCAACCAGATGTTTTATGGTTACTGCCCTCAACTCTCCTACACTAATGAGTCTGTTCACAACAGGTGGTATTACCAAATTTACCTGGGGAACTACTTTTCCCTGATAACACTGGTTCCCTGCACTGTAATATATAGTCTTAAAATCCTTATTTTTTAACATAGGAAACCTTTTAAAATGTGTAATTTGATTAATTTTTTATGCAGATGTAGATTTTGGAATCAGGTTTTAGCTATTTCATTGTGTTTTATATTTAAGAATTTTGTGTGCAGTTTCTAGTTAACTGTCTTATCAGAATTACTTAACAAATTGCATAACAGAGTATCATTTTATTGGCATCTTGGCAGGGTTTTATGATCTCAGTCATTAGAAACATATGGAAATGCAATAGCGCTTATACGAATTCCAATAATACACTATTTATAGATGTTACTAATTTTAGCATCCTGCAGCATCGCTGTGACGTCATCGATTTCGGACAAACACTCATGTACGAAATGTGTGTAATGCGTTATCTGACAGGCAAAACCAGTACATTGTTGCAAATTTCACGAGTTTTTCTAATGTTCAGAACTTAAAATTCCATCATGGTGACTACATATATACATCTGCAAGTGGTGGAGATGATACGAGCCGCCGGTGACATGGGCGCCTCCATGATCCGTGACCTCGCAGTTGCAATCATTCATGATGGCAAGGTACCCTCTGACTGGGAGCAGAGTGCCTCTACAAGGGAAAAGGGGACGCATTGGAAAGGGGCAACTACCGCGGTCTCAAGCTGACAGAGCAGGTTATGAAAATCCTGGAGAGGATTGTGGACGGCCTCATCAGACAGTTGGTGTCAGTCGACGATTCCCAGTTTGGCTTCATCCCAGGCAGAGGCACTACAGACGCAATCTTTGTTGTCAGGCAGCTGCAAGAGAAGTATCTAGCTGCCAATAAGAGACTCTACATGGCTTTTGTAGACCTGGAGAAGGCGTTTGATCGAGTACCTCGGAAGGTCATCTGGTGGGCGCTGAGAAACTTGGTGTGGAGGAGTGGATTGTGCGACTGGTGCAGGGGATGTATGCAAATGCACGGAGCCCTGTCCGTGTTGGTGAGGGGTACAGTGAAGAGTTTGAAGTGAAGGTTGGTGTTCGCCAAGGATCAGTACTCAGCCCGCTGCTCTTCATCATTATGCTTGAAGCCTTATCATGAGAGTTCCGCTCTGGGGTCCCCTGGGAGGACGTCTATGCCGATGACTTTGTTATCATCGCTGATTCGCTTGAGGAATGTGTCAGGAGGCTCTTGACTTGGAAAGAAGCAATGGAGAAGAAAGGACTGAGAGTAAATGCAGCAAAGACAAAGATCATGATCTGCGGTACGGGACTGGACCTCCTGCAGAGTTCAGGCGAGTTTCCATGTGCTGTCTGTCGCACTGGAGTGGGCAGCAACAGCATCTTCTGCAATGGCTGCAAGCACTGGGTGCACAAGAAATGCAATGAGCTCAAGCGCTTGAAAAAGGACCCTGACTACAGATGTACACAGTGCCAGGGAACTGCACGCCCCATGGATGGCAGACCACAGAAGGAAGTCCAGGTCAGATCTGACAAGCTTGAGGTGGTAGCTTCCTTTTGCTACCTAGGAGACATGCTCTCAGCAGCAGGTGGCTGTGAACTTTCAACCACAACACGTGTGAAAACTGCCTGGAAGAAGTTCAAGGATCTGCTACCAGTCCTCTCTTCACGCCACCTCTCTTTCTAAACACGTTGCCGTGTGTACAGCTCTTGTGTGCGGAGCACAATGCTCCATGCCAGCGAGACTTGGCCATTGACAAAGCAGAACCTCCAGCATCTGCAGCGAAATGACAGTGCAATGATCAGACAGATCTGCAATGTCAGGCCACAAGACATTGTCACCACCAGGTCCAATGAGCTACTTGTGCGGCTTGGCATTGAGGATCTGGACCTCATTCTGAAGGAGAGAAGACTCCGATGGTGGACATGTGGAACAGGTCTATGACGAAACATAGAACGACAAAACATAGAAAAGCAAAAACACGGTAAAGACAAAACATAGAAAGACTAAACATAGAAAAGAAACATCGAAAAAAGATCGAAAAAAGATCAAAATAACATCGAAAAAGTTCAGAAATACTTTTTCGATATCATAAACATATTTCAGGAATTTTGAGGTAGCGAACAATTGATTAGCGACCAATAAAGTTTAACGCACAGTAATACTGCTTTTTCGATCAGTTCCATATAGTATTTGATTCAGTCAATATGTTACATTGTGTGCCAACCCCTCCAGGTAGTCCATACATGTATGTCCGTTATTTGTTCTCATCTGGAACTCGGACACAATTTTCTGGAGTCTTTTCTCGCGACTTACAGCTTTGCTAGATTTTTTTGACAAAGATTCCCCACGGAGGAGAGCTTGCTTCCTCAACTCGGTATTTGACTGCTCCCCTTTAAGAAATTCTAAAAATTTCCAAATATTTGGATGTGCTTGTCCCAGAATCGAACTAATACGTCGTTGCCAACCTTCCAGAAAGTTTGTAGTCCTAGGCTCGCTCCCTAGAGTTCTCTCATACACTGACCAAATAGATGGAGGAACTGGAGGTTCTCTCCAAGTCAGACGCAAAGGGCGCAATGCATCAGTACCCGTATCAGCACTGGAATATTGTCCAATATATGTCCGTTCAAAGTACAGCGCAAAGTCTTCAGCCTCTGGAGGAAGGAGCGGTTTGATTTCCTGGAAGGCATGACGGACAGAGTCGGGTGGTAGGAACGCAAGTGCCATAAACATGCGTACCTTTAAGCTGAAATCAAGGTCGTCAACGTACTTAGTTCGAAGGCCAAGTTCAGAAATTTTGCGCCAGTTAGCCTGCCCAAAGTGAAAAAAGCAGCATTCAATACTGAGCTGAGGAAACAAGGATCTCATAGAACTATACGCCGCGGTTTCAAAGTCTGATCTAAATATTTGGATTTCAATGCTCATGCCAAGGGATTCCATTTTGTCTTTGATAATTTTAAACACAGCTGTGTATGTTTCACTGCTTTTCTTTGGTAGCAAACAGAAAACCATTGGAAAAATGGTTCCGAGGTATTCTCCATGAATGGTGTATAACTGTTTAAAAAATGGCGGGGTTACAGAAAAAGTCCCGTCACCGTACCATGTTTTTGAGCAAGACAAATGATACAGATTCTGAGCCGTCGAGTATATCAAAACCCTTTCACCTTCAACGCTTTCATCAAAAATTAACCAATCTTCTCCATTAGAAGTTTCTCTCCATTTTCCCTCGATATCTATTTCAGAAGCACTTTTTGGAAGAGGTGGCAGATTTCTGCGCCGTTCCCTTTGAATCGTACGCCGTACTGAAGATTCTTTAGGAAGAGCACCCTGAGCAGCTGTATGTAATGTCTGCGATACTTCTCTATTGATGATACCAGACGTTGTGGCATGAGACTTTGCAGCTGCTTTCACCCCACAAAGGACTTTTTTGGCCTATAAAATGAAAGGAAGGGGAAAAAATGCAGGACAGGGTTAATGGAAAAATGTCCGAACTAAAAATAGTCAAATAATCGAAATTGACAAATGGGCTATCAATTTCAAGCGCGTTATAAGGAGATAGTACAATTTATCTATACCTCAACATCTGCTCTCGAAGGCGCGTGGTTATGGTCTTTTGTTTGGCTGGCATCAATAGGTTGTCCATCGTCTTTCTTGTTTGATATTGCTCGGCCTCGACATTCTGGATTTCTAACACATTTCCAGTAGATTTTTCTATCATTTTTATCAATAATATAAAGGTAGCCATCTAACGCCAGTTGTGGCTTTCCTTTCTGCGTGGTCAGAATTTCCATTTTGAATGAAAATAACGGGTTTTATGAAAAAGGATGGTAAAAATAAATGTGAACACAATTTGTTTAACAAATTTCATTTTCCAAAGAAATACAAAAGAAATACAACAATGGTCGTGAACAGACATCAAAATTTTCTCTAATCGGGTGCTTAACTGTAATGATTGTTGATCGATAGCCATAATCGAGTGAGCGAATGTTCAATGACGCGTAGCAATTGCCGAGCGGTCAAGTCATTATCGTTTTTCACACTTATTGTTCTATTATTGGTCGTTCTATTATTCGTCGATCTATTAAATGTCGCGTCTATGTTTTGACTTATCTATTAAGTGTCGCTTCTCTCTTTTGTCTTTCTCTGTTTTGTCGTACAGGGTGTGGGACGCTCCAATGGTGCAGTCAAGACAGCCTTTGACATACCGGTTGATGGAAAGCGTGGGCTTGGGAGGCCCAAAATGACATGGAAGCAGCTGACAGAGAGGGATTGCAGAGAGTGGAAGCTCTCGGCTATCAACCCTCATGATAGACGTACCTGGAGATCTAGTGTGAGATCTGCCATGCGTGCAGCAAGCCAGCTGTCTGGAAGGGGGCCCACTGATGTGGATGTTGCCCCTGTACCAGGGCTTGGGAAAACCGGAAAAATAGCCGGTCTGGACCGAAGTTAAGAATTCTGGACCGATTTCAAACACCCCAAAACGCTAATAAATTGGTCCAACAGGTTTGTGCCTTGAACCCCATTTTTCCCCAACCAACCAATTTTCAGGAATCAATGATGTCTAAGAAATCACAAACGGTCAAGTCTTCCCAAACTGACAACGTCCGCACACCTTTTAAATGCGATATTATGGCAGTTAAAAGGCTCTAAACGGTCATTTGACATGTATATTGGAGAGACAGCTGAATAACAGCAACCTACCGCAGCACAAATTAATTACGTCATTATCCAAACATTGTCAAAAAATCAACACTTCACTGACCTTTGCGCCGTAAACAAGCGATTAACACGAATCATCAGTAACGGCAGTCTGATAATTAATCCGTTTGTGTGACACGTGTGAATACACTGAGACTGCAAAACATCCAGGTGCAGCCGGCGTGTCCAAAAGATCAAAGGTCGCTTTACTGAGAGTGATAAAAGAATGCACCGCTTGAACGCACCCATTTTTTGTTTTGATCAACATGGTTTGTCGGTCCCAGATTCGATAAATGAATTCCCAAACCGTGTACGTCCTGATCAGATGTCGCATACAACGGCGTCTGATCTGGGTATTATTGATTGCTTTTTTTTGTTGTTGTTGTTGTTGATTGCCATAATACGCGAGTATAATTCAAGGTAGATTTCACGGTAAAAATAAGTAATGCACCAGTTGCGCTAGACAAGATTGGTCAGTGCTTAAAATTTAAGCAGTCTGATCAAATCTTGAAACATTGAAAACTGCAAAACCGCTTGTGGTGCAGGCCTTTTTTATTAGACCTACTTAGGTTCATGAAAGTCGTTTCGTTCCATCTCTCCTGTTTCCCGCCGTCTTCGCGCTTATACAAGACGGGAATCAGTTGTTTATAAATAGTTTAGGAAAACCCTGCGGAGGTGGAAATAACAACAAAACTGTTTTTTTTCTGTTTTTTTTTTTTTTTCTTCTTTTTACATACCTGACTGTATTTATTGATGACGCCAGCTTTGATCATGCTCGTTATACCCGGACTTCCGTCATATAACGGAGTTGAGGTGTATTATTTAAAAGGAGTTATAGGGCTGCCAGTTGTCATTAGTTTTCGTGACAGGTGATATATACATATTTTTTTTTTTTGGAAATCGGCTCATTGATGACGTCATCGTCATCGGCTGGACCGATTCAGATTTCAAAATTTCCAGAGCCCTGCCCTGTACCTGCACATTAATCACAAATCTGATTATGATGATATATGATCTGCAAGCATTTGATAACTGAATTTGTAGTATTACGTTTTTAAACAAATTTGAAACCTTTTTATTGGACGGGTTTTCAAAATTCTGTCCTGTAAAATATCGAAGTCCGGGCAGGCGTCGTCCAGCAGGTTTACCTTTTGGTTAACCTTTCTGATAAACCCGTCCATAATGCCATTAGGCATTCTTCTTGTAAAAGTTTTATACAAATTATGATTTTTTTTTATGAATTTCTGATAGAATCTGTCATTTCAGTGCCTTTGGCACTTTGATTATTTCTGTAGTATAACTGTATAAGTGGCACTCAGAAGGTATCATTTATTACTATTCATTACATAAGCTCTACTGCTTGATGTTTGTCTTGAAGAAAGGTCAGATACTGGACAATCAGATAACACAATAGATGGGTAATACACAGCTGCCTCAAGTGGGTCAGTTCAGTTTTTGCTTTTGTAGAAGTAAGTGCTTGGGCAATAAACAGGAGCCTAACCCACCAGCCATCCCCATCACCACCATCTTAGGATATACCGTATTAAAATTTAAAGCCACAATCACAACTAAATCAGAATTACTGCAAATATTAACATTTCAGCAACCTGTTTTTCTTTATTGTGCAACAGTTGGAATTATGTCCTTTTGACACTATTTAAGAATTGTCTGCTTCTGTTATACATGTATACACACAAGGGGCTAATCACTTGATCTGCCTTCATGGTGGCCTTCTTAAGTCCCCCAAAAAACTGTATTCACTTGGTCTGCATTGTTTACCAAGTTTACATCTGTTATTATGAGAATCCCTAGTCTGCATGGCTGTAAATCAACCTAAATCATTTGCCTCCTGAGGATCAGTTGATCCAATCTATTGCTGCAAACAGAGGAAGTAACAATCCACTTCTGGCTTATCAACTCCTCTACTTCATCCAATTCCAAAGCTGAGCTCTTCGGGCTCAGTCTTCGTTTCTGAAATGCAAGGGTTGAGTCACACACCCTAGACTGTAAGACCTCCAAAGGTCTGTATGTTTTGTTTTCGGGGGAAGTAAGAAGATAAATCAGGTAAACAGTTAAACATTCAGTGTTTACGATCATCGGGTGAGTAGCCCCCAAAGAAAGAGCCAAATATATATTGTGTTTATGTTTGTTATGTATTTAATCTTTTCTTTTTGTTGTGTATAAATTACCACTATGGAAGCTGAGGGCAAGGGTTGGGATCCTATAAAGCTAGCTTAAGCCATTCCCCACACCCCCACCACCCCCCATCCAGTAATTTTCACCGACCATTCCAAAGCAATACTTTCATTGTGGTACCTTTTGTTATATGTTCTAAAGTGTTTCACTTACAAATAATTTCTTTTAATGGTTGTGTGAGTTGAGGATGTGTTCAGTTAAGTTTGAGTAACAAAATTGCCACCTTTTGGTAAAGGGTTGCCAGCTCTGTTTGCCATCTGTTCTTTTTGCCAACTCTGCTTGTCATCTGTTCTTTTTGTGGCTGTTTAATTGTATTTGTCTGTCTTTCTCTTTGATGTTGAGAACTTGATATGGATCTGATTGTATCAGTTTCTGAGTTCAATTATTTACTTTCCATAGGTACCAGCCCCACTCATTCTTCTTCAATGCATTAATCCAATCATTCCAGGTGATCTGCCAGCAAACTAGGTCATCTTGATAGACTTTTGTGAAAAAAAATCAACATGGGTCAAGTTTTAAGGGTTAGACTTGTAGCTCAGCATTTATGGCCTCCAGACCCTGCAAACTTTGCCGGCCTTGGTGGCTCAGTTGGATGCGCGTCTGACTGGTGATCAGGAGGTTGCGGGTTTGATCCTGGCTGGGTTGGCAACATTCCTTGGTGTAGATTGATCATGGAATATTTTCTACAGTCATTGTCTCCCTTCTGCTGATTCAAAAAAGGCAGTTGTCAGTTTCTGATGAAAGAATGTGCACAATACTGGTTAAACACTTAGAGGACTAAGCCTGCCCAGTAAAAGTGTGGTTAGGTAAACTGACCACGCTTGACATGACCCCATTGGGCTGACTGGGCAGTAAAACCTCAACACAAACAAACCCCACAAACTTCATCTGTGCATGCATTCCACTGCCCCAGATGACCTGCCAAAAAACTCTGTCTTTGACCTGCCTTCATGAAAAAATCTGTATCTGGTCAGGTTTTCAGGTTTCCACAGGTTCTAGCCCCCTTACATTTCACATGCATACACCATCCCATTCTCATAAAACTAGGTCACTGACTATATGTACTTTTGTGAAAACTGACACCTGGTCATGTTAATGGGGTTGGATCTATCTCTGCTTCCCTAGGTGCCAGTGCACCCTCAAACTTCACCAGTGCATGCACCCTAGCACCCTTGTAACCTCCTGCAAAACTAGGTTACTGTGACCTACTTTTGCAAAAGTTGGCACCGGTTCAAGTTTTTTAGGTAGAACTTCCATAGGTGCTAGCACACTCAGACTTCATCAGTGAATGCATCCCACTATCAAAGATGACCCACTACATCACACACATGCACAAACTAGGTCCCCATATGACCTGCATTTACTGAATTGTATCACCTGTGTCTGTTTTTGATATTGGATGTATGTCTGGGCTTTGACACTGATGCCCTTGAAGCTTTATAAATTCATGTACTCACCACTCAGGTCATCTGCCATAAAGGTAAGTACCCAACCTGCTGTTTAGTCAAAATTGCCCACCGGTTATTAGCAGCCATTGTTGGCCGTGACATGCCAGCTGCTGCCATCTTGTGAGGCCATACATCCTACCACTCCAGGTCACCACCTACAAAACTAGATAAAGTGACTTACATTCATGAAAATGAACAGCTGATCAGGTTCTCAAGGTCAGATCCATATCTGGGCTTGCATAGGTCAATTATAGTTCATATTATAACTCATCATTATCCTTCTTCGCAGGTTACCTGCCACAACATTAGGTCAGTGTGACCTACTTTTGCCGAAATGTTCCATAAATTTTCTGTTTTGGATTAATATCTTGGCTTTAACAGAAACCCTTCCTCCCTCCTTTGAAATGTTATCAATACATGTAACTCAACACTTTAAGAATAGATGCTTCATCCAGTTTGGGACTGTTGATTCCTCGGCAATACTTTGTCTTGTTATACCACAAGTATATGATGTATGTCATTGATGTAAATAGTTTTCATCATGTTTTGTATATTTCTGAAGGCCTTCTTTTAAAGTTTTAGGTATATGGCTAGTATTACTACTTTATAGATAGTAGTATATCCAAGTGTCTTATAATGAGGCTCCAGTGTATTACAAAATTTCATATATTCTTATTTCTCTTTTTCAGATGCAGAGATAGAATACGAATATTCCAAAATCTTGATCGTCCAGTTGTTAATGAAGATAGTAGGTGGGATGAGGAAATATGTGGAAATATTTCTACTCTACAACAAAAGAAATTTTATTCCAAAGATCGTGGTTTAATTTTAGAATTTCATACAGATGAAAAATCTAATGAGTCTCATGCAGGGTTTAAAGGAGTTTTTACATTTCTAGAAAAAAGTAAGTATAAATGTTAAGAACAGACCTGTTAAGCTCACTCACACACACACACATGCACACACACACACACCTAGAAGCTTTTACATTAGAAAGACATTATTTTTTAGCTCACTTGCCTCAGGATGAGCTATTGTGATCACCCTTTTTTAGTTGTCATCCATCATCATTAATTAGTTTGTCAACGCATTAGAGGTTGCAGTTTTGACCCAATCTTAATGAAACTTGCTCAGAATGTTTGCCTATGAAATCTAGGTCAAAATAAAACTGGGTCACTTGGGGTAAAACACTAGGTCATCAGGCCAAATCAAAGGAAAACCTTGTTATAGTAAATGTCCTAAAAGTTCCAACACTTTATTCCATACTTTTTTGGCTTAATTTTTGCTTTTTATGCAATTGTCTCTTAAATGCTTAGTGGAATTTCAAACAGTGAAGATCCTGATCAGACTGCTCCTTCAGAAGCAGTCTGATCTAGGTCTGCACTGTTTGCACATGGCATTTTGTCAGAAACTTTAGTGTTCAAAATTTAGGACATTTACCATAACACTCTAGAGGTAACATTTTTGAAGTAGTTGTCATAAAATCTTGCTCAAAATGTTTGTCTTGATGATTTCTAGGTCAAGTTTGAAACTGGGTCACTTGGGATCAGAAACTAGGTCACCATGCCAAATCAAAAGATAACCTTGTTAACACTCTAGAGGTCACATTTTTTAATAAATCAACACGAGTCTTGCTTAAAATGTTTGTATTGATAATTTCTAGGTCAAGTTCAAAACTGAATCATTTGCATTCAAAAACTAGGTCACCAGGCCAAATCAAAGGAAAAACGTTGTTAACACTCTAGAGGTCACATTTTTTAAGTAATCATCATGAAACTTGCTCAAAACATTTGTCTGGATGATTTCTAGGTCAAGTTCAAAACTGGATCACTTGGAGTAAAAAACAAGGTCACCAAGCCAAATCAAAGGAAAAACGTTAATGCTCTAGAGGTCTCATTTTTAAGTAATCATTATTAATCTTACTCAAAATGTTTGTCCTGATGATTTCTGGGTGAAGTTCAAAACTGGGTTACTTGGGGTCAAAAACTAGGTCACTAGACCAAATCAAAGCCTTGTTAACACGTTAGAGGTCACATTTTTGAAGAAATTATCATGAATCTTGCTCCAAATATTTGTCTGGATGATTTCTAGGTCAGGTTTGAAACTTGGTTGCTTCAGGTTAAGAACTAGGTCACCAGGCCCAATCAAAGGATAACATTGTTAACACTCTAGAGGTCACATTTTTGAAGTAATCATTATGAATCTTGCTCAAAATATTTGTCTCGATGATTCTAGGTCAAGTCTGAAACTCTGTCACTTATGACCTATATTTCATCATTCGTTGTTTATGACGTATATTTCATTGTTCAGTGACTTTGTTAAGTTTTTTCAGTTTAAGTCAGTTTCTCGGTAACTGTTGGTCCATCCTACAGCAGTGACACTTGGCTCATGCATACATCTTAGCATAACTTTTTGAATGCAGTCATGCATATTTGACCATGACTTAAATCTCATGGTCTACTGATTTGTTATTTTTTTCGTTTAGGTCCTACAGTAGTAATACTTGGCACATGCATACATCTTAGCATAAACTCTTGGTGAATGCAGACATCCATTGTTGACATTGACCTATATTTCATGGTCCAGTGCCTTTGTTAAGTTTTTGCAATTAAGTCAGTTTCTCAGTATTTTTCCTACAGCAATGATACTTCGCACATGCAATACATCTTAGCATGGCCATTTGAATGCAGTCTCCATATTTGACCATAACCTATATTTCATGGTCCATTGACTTTGTTAAGTTTTTGCATTTTATTTATTGGTCCTACAGCAGAGACTCTTGGCACATGTATGCATCTTAGCAAGACCTCTTGAATGCAGTCATTTATATTTGACCTTGACCTATATTTCATTGTCCAGAGAATTTATTAAGTTTTTGCATTTAGGTCAGTTTGTCAGTAAGTATTAGTTCTACAGCAGTGATACTTTGCTCATATATAATATACATCCTAGCATGACCTCTTGTGTTGACTTTGACCTATATTTCTTGGTCCAATGACTTTGTTAAATTTTTGTGTTTAGGTAAATTTCTCAATGACTATTAGTTCTACAGCAATGACAGTTCCCACATATTTACATCTTAGCTTGAATGCTGTCATCCATATTTGAGCTTGATCTACATTTCACACTCCAGTGATTCTGTTAAGTTTTTGGGTTAAGGTCAATTTTTAGCTCACCTGAGCTATGCTCAGGATGAGCTATAGTGATCACTTTTCGTCCGTCGTCCATCTGTCTGTCTTTCAAACGACAACTCCTCCAAAACCATTGATGCAATTTGTCCCTAATTTGGTAAGAATGTTGCTTTGGTAGGGGGATTTAAAAATAGCTAAAATTATGGTGATCTGCTTCTTGGTTTGGTAACCATGGCAACAGAAAACTCACATAGACTTATAATGGGAAAGTGGTTAAATTGCATTTTCTCCATAACCAATGAAGTGATGTGAGCCATATTTGGCAGTTATGATTATCTGATGATTGTCTACCCAGTTTATGTGTTTTATGACCAGCGGCCATTTTGTTTGGTTGCCATGGCAACATTCCTTTTTTAAAAAAGGATTTTTTTTAATGACAACTCCTATAAAAAAATTTGAAGCAGTATGATTCTAATTAAGTACAAATGTTGCTTGGGTAAGGGCAATCCAAAACAGCTAAAATTATGGTGATCTGTCTCTTGGTTTGGTTGCCATAGGAACAGAAAGCTCCCATAGACTTATAATGGGAAAAGGGTTAAATTGTATTTTCTTCATAACCACTGAAGTAATGCAAACCATATTTGGCACATATGATCATCTGATGATTGTCTACTCAGTGTATGTGTTTGATGACCAGTGGCCATTTTGTTTGGTTGCCACAGCAACATTAAATTTCCATAAAGGAATTTTTTAAATGACAACTCCTTCAAAACCACTAAAGCAGTATGACTCTAATTTGGTTCAAATGTTGCTTGGGTAAGGTCAATTCAAAATAGCTAAAATTATGGTGGGCTGCCTCTTGGTTTGGTTGCCATGGCAACAAAAAGCTCCCAGACTTATAATGGGAAAAGGGTTAAATTGTATTTTCTCCATAACCAGTGAAGTGATGTGAACCATATTTCGCATTTATGATCAGTTGATGATTGTCTACCAAGTTTGTATGTTTTCTGACCAGTGGCCATTTTGTTTGGTTGCCATGTCAACATTTAATTTTAAAAAAGAATTTTTTTAAATGACAACTCCTTCAAAACCACTGAAGCAGCATGATTCTAATTTGGTACAAATGTTACTTGGGTAAGGGCA
Source organism: Anodontia alba (assembly GCA_964016985.1). NCBI lineage: Eukaryota > Metazoa > Mollusca > Bivalvia > Lucinida > Lucinidae > Anodontia > Anodontia alba. The sequence continues at coordinate 52,677,852 of OZ024824.1, forward strand.
ATTCAAAATAGCTAAAATTGGGGTGATCTGCCTCTTGGTTTGGTTGCCATGGCAACAGAAATCTCCCATAGACTTTTAGTGGGAAAATGGTTAAATGGTTAAATTGCATTTTCTCCCTAACCAGTGAAGTGATGTAAACCATATTTGGTAGTTATGATCATTAGATGATTGTTTACCCAGTTTATGTGTTTGATGACCAGTGGCCAACAATAAATTTAAAAAAAAAAAAAAAATTAAATGACAACTCCTCTAAAAGCACTGAAGCCATAGGACTCTAATTTGGTACAAATGTTGCTTGGCTAAGGACAATTCAAAATAGTGAAAAGTTTTGCAGTCTGCCTCTTGGTTTGGTTGCCATGGCAACAGAAAGCTCCCACAGACTTATAATGGGAAAATGGTTAAATTGCACTTGCTCCATAACCAGTGAAGTGATGTGAGCCATATTTGGCAGTTATGATCAGCTGATGATTGTCTACCCAGTTTATATGTTATATGACCGGTGGCCATATCGTTTGGTTGCTACGGCAACATTCAATTTTGAAAAAGGACTTTTTCAAATGTCAGCTTCAAAATCACTGAAGCAGTGTGACTCTAATTTGGTACAAAAGTTGCTTGGGTAAGGGCAATTCAAAACAGCTAAAATTGTGGTGGTCTGCCTCTTGGTTTGGTTGCCATGGCAACAGAAAGCTCCCATTGACTTATAATGGGAAAATGGTTAAATTGCATTTTTATGCCTCGCAACAAAAAGTGGCAAGTGTATTATTACACCGTCTGAAATTTTGATTGTCAGTCCATCTGTCGGGTGAACATCCAAGGTTTAGGGGCTATTTTTGGGCTATTTTGGACATAATTATGAGGTATTTTGATGTTTATTCAGTTTAAAATGCATTAGCTAGCCCCTCAACCAAAAAATAATAATTTGAAGAAGAAGAATGTGTAAAAAACACATTATTCTTCTTCAAAACCAAGAACTGCTTAAATGATAATCCTTTCATTAGTTGCAACGACAGAATTAAAAAAATGTTGCATAACAAATGCATATCTGCAGTGGCTATTTCACTCAGGTGAGCGAGTCGTGGCCCATGGGCCTCTTGTTTAATAACTATTAGTTCTAAAGCAATGATATTTCACAAATATTTACATCTTAGCATGATCTCTTGAATGCAGTCATCCATATTTGACCTTGACCTATATTTCATGCTCCAATGACTTTGTTAAGTTTTTGCAATTAGATCGGTTTATCAGTAAGTATTGGTCCTACAGCAGTGATACTTGGCTCATGCTTATACCTTAGCTTGATGTTTTGAATGATTATTTGACCGTGAACTGTATATCACAGTTCAGTGACTTTATTATTTTTAGCTCACCTGAGCCAAATGCTCAGAAGGTGAGCTTACAGTACAGCAAAGGTCTGGTGTCCATCTTCGTCGTCCACACATTTGAACAAATATATCTCCAAGACCAGTAGGTCAATCTTGATAAAATTTTACAGGTACCATCATTGGGGTGGGGGAGTGGCTGTATTAGTTTTTGGGGCAGATCTGAATAGAACTTTGGTTTTCAAGGCAACCAAAATTTCCCATAGACATATAATGGGAAAAATGTTTTCTGGAGGATAGGGACGTCATTTTTGATCGAATCTTCATTGAAGCAGATAATGAGGACAGGCATAAATTTCTCACAAGTTCGATTTTGGCCCACTTTTGACTATTGGCATGAGACTTACCTGCCCTTCAGGGCTCCACAGACTTCGAAAAAGGTTGTCCAGACAATAGCGATTTCATTTTTGATTGATTTTCATCAAACTTGCTGGTAATGAGGACAGCCATAAATCTTGGACTAGTTTGATTTTGGGGCAGATCAGACTATCCACATGAGAGTTATTTGCCCTTTAGTCTCCCATAGACATATAATGGGGACAAAGTTGTCCGGACCATAGCAACTTCATTTTTGATCAGATCTTCATCATACTTGCAGAGACAGGCATAAAATCTCATACGATTTTGGCCCAGTTTTCACTATTGGCATGATAGTTACCCACCCATCAGGTCCAAATATACTTTGGAAAATGATATCCGGACGATAGCAATTTCATTATTGATCAAATCTTCATCAGACTTACAGAAAATTAGGATAGCCATAAAATCTTGGACAAGTTAAATTTTGGGGCTGATCTGACTATTCACATGAGAATTACTTGCCCTTTAGTCTCCCATAGACATACAATGGGGAAAATGTTGTCCGAACGATAGTGACTTCATGTTTGTTTGAATCTTCATCAAATTTGCAGATAATGAAGACAGGCATAAAATCTCAGACAAGTTTGATTTTGGCCAACTCTGACTATAGGCATGAGAGTTACCTGCCCTTGAGGGCCTCATAGACTTTGGAAAATGTTGTCCAGACACTAGCCATTTCATTTTTGATCAAATCTTCATCAGACTTGCAGGTAATTAGGTCAGCTGTAAAATCTTGGAGAAGTTCTATTTTCAGGCAGATAGGACTATTGACATGAGTTTAGTCTCCAATAGACATATAATGGGGAAAATGTTATTTGGATGATAGGGACTTCATTTTTGATCTTCATCAAACAAGAACAGGCATAAAAGCTCAGACGTTCGATTTTGGCCCACATTTGACTATTGGCATGAGAGTTACCTGCCTCTGAGGGCCCCATAAACTTCGGAAAATGTTGTCCGGATGATAGTCATTTCATTTTTGATTGAATCTTCATCAGACTTGCAGGTAATAAGGACAGCCATAAAATCTTGGACGAGTTTGATTTTGGGCAGATGTGACTATTTACATGAGAGTTACTTGCCCTTTAGTCTCCCATAGACATATAATGGGGAAAATGTTGTCCGGACAATAGTGACTTCATTTTTGATTGAACCTTCATCAAACTTGCAGATAATAAGAACAGGCATCATAAAATCTCAGATTAGTTTGAGTTTAGCCCACTTTTGACTATTGGCATCATAGTTAACCAACCATGAGGGCCTTGTAGACTTTGAAAAATGTTGTCTGTAAGATAGTGATTTCATTTTTAGCACATCATGAGCACTTCGTTGTTCATCATCTGTCATGCGGCGTCAACAATTGCTTTAAAAGCCTACTCCTCCTACACCCCTGTGGACTCGAAACTTGGTAGGAATATCAGGATGACTTGTAGATCAAAAATAGCTAAAATCGTTCTGATCAGAAATCCAAGATGGCCACCATGGCAGCCATCTTGAAATTCTACTTTTCACTTCTTCTCCTGAACCAAAGAGCCAGTTGACTCAAAACTTGGTAGGAAGCATTGGGGTGACTTGTAGATCAAAAATAGCTAAAATTGTTCCGATCGGAAATCCAAGTGGCCGCCATGTAGGCCATTCTGAAAATCTATTTTTCGCTTCTTCTCCTGAACCAAAAGGCCAATTGACTCGAAACTTGGTAGGAAGCTGCGGAGTGACTTGCAGATCGAAAAGACCTAAAATCATTCCAATTGGAAATCCAAGATGGTGGCCATCTTGAAAATCTATTTTTCGCTTCTTCTCCTGAACCAAAAGGCCAGTTAACTCGAAACTTGGTAGGAAGCATGTAGATCAAAAATAGCTAAAATTTTTCTGATTGGAAATCCAAGATGGCCACCATGGCGGCCATCTTGAAAATCTATTTTTCTCTTCTTCTCATGAACCAAAAGGCCAATTGACTCGAAACTCGGTAGGAAGCATCGGGATGACTTGTAGATCAAAAATAGCTCAAATCATTCCAATCGGAAATCGAAGATGGCAGCCATGGCCGCCATCTTGAAAATCTATTTTTCCCTTCTTCTCCTTAACCGAAAGGCCAGTCATCCATCGTGCGACGTCAACAGTTGCTTTAAAAGCCTATTCCTCCTACACCAGGGCTCTGGAAATTTTGAAATCTGAATCGGTCCAGACGATGACGTCATCAATGAGCCCCATTTCAAAAAAAAAAAATATGTATATATCACCAGTCACGAAAACTAATGACAATTGGCAGTCCTATAACTCCTTTTAAATAATACACCTCAGCTCCGTTATATGACGGAAGTCTGTGTATAACGAGCATGATCAAAGCTGGTGTCATCAATGAATACAGTCAGGTATGTAAAAAGAAAGAAAAAAAAAAAACAAAAAAAAAACGGTTTTGTTGTTATTTCCACCTCCACAGGGTTTTCCTAAACTATTTATAAACAACTGATTCCCGTCTTGTATAAGCGCGAAGACGGCGAGAAACAGGAGAGACGGAACGAAACGACTTTCATGGACCTAATTAGGTCTAATAAAAAAGGCCTGCGTTACGGGCTGTTTTGCAGTTTTCAATGTTTCAAGATCTGACCAGACAGCTTAAATTTTAAGCACTGACCAGTCTTGTCTAGCGCAAGTGGTGCATTATTTTTACCGTGAAATCTACCTTGAATTATACTCGCGTGTTACGGCAATCAACAACAACAAAAAAAAAATAAATAAATAAAAAAAAATAAAAGAAGCAATCAATAATACCCAGATCAGACGCCGTTGTATGCGACATCTGATCAGGACGTACACGGTTTGGGAATTAATTTATCAAATCTGGGACCGACAAACCGTGTTAATCATAACAAAAAAGAAGAGGAAGAAGACGGGTGCGTTCAAGCGGTGCATTCTTTTATCACTCTCTGTAAAGCGGCCTTTGATCTTTTGGACACGCCGACTGCACCTGGATGTTTTGCAGTCTCAGTGTATTCACACGTGTCACACAAACGGATTAATTATCAGACTGCCGTTACTGATGATTCGTGTTAATCGCTTGTTTACCGCACAAAGGTCAGTGAAGTGTTGATTTTTTGACAATGTTTGGATAATGACGTAATTAATTTGTGCTGCGGTAGGTTGCCGTTATTCATCTGTCTCTCCAATATACATGTCAAATGACCGTTTAGAGCATTTTAACTACCATACTATCGCATTTAAAAGGTGCGCGGACGTTGTCAGTTTGGGAAGACTTGACCGTTTGTGATTTTTTAGACATCAGTGATTCGTGAAAATTGGTTGGTTGGGGAAAAATGGGGTTCATGGCACAAACCTGTTGGACCGATTTATTAGCGTTTCGGGGTGTTTGAAATCGGTCCAGAATTCTTAATTTCGGTCCAGACCGGCTATTTTTCCGGTTTTCCCGAGCCCTGTCCTACACCCCTGGGCCAACGGACTTGAAACTTGGTAGGAAGCATCAAGGTGGCTTTTAGATCAAAAATAGCTAAAATCATTCCCATCGGATATCCAAGATGGCCACCATGGTGGCCATCTTGAAAATCTACTTTTCACCTTCTCCTGAAACAAAGAGCCAATTGACTCAAAACTTGGTAGGAAGCATCGGGGTGACTTGTAGATCAAAAATAGCTAAAATTGTTCCGATCAGAATTCCAAGATGGCCGCCATGGCGGCCAATTTGAAAGTCTATTTCTCGCTTCTTCTCCTGAACCAAAAGGCCAATTGACTTGAAACTTGGTGGGAAGCATCGTGGTGACTTGTAGATCAAAAATAGCTAAAATTATTTTAATCGGATGTCCAAGATGGCTGCCATTGCAACCATATTGAAAATATAGTTTTCTCTTCTTCTCCTGAACCAAAAGGCCAGTTGACTCAAAACTTGGTAGGAAGCATCGGGATGACTTGTAGATCAAAAATAGCTCAAATTGTTCCAATCGGAAATCGAAGATGGCAGCCATGGCCGCCATCTTGAAAATCTATTTTTCGCTTCTTCTCCTTAACCAAAAGGCCAGTTGATTCGAAACTTGGTATGAAGCATTGAGGTAACTTGTAGATAAAAAAAAGTAAAATTGTTCTGATTGGAAATCCAAGATGGCCGCCATGGCAGCCAACTTGAAAATCTATTTTTCACTTCTTTTCCTGAACCGAAAGGCCAATTGACTCCAACCTGGCTAGGAAGCTTTTGGGTGATTTGTAGATTAAAAATAGCTAAAATTTTTCCGATTGGAAATCCAAGATGGCTGCCATGGTAGCCATCTTGAAAATCTATTTTTTCGCTTCTTCTGGACCGAAAGGCTAACTAACCTGAAACTTGGTAAGAATCATCGAGGTGACTTGTAGATCAAAAATAGCTAAAATCGTTCTGATTGGAAATACAAGATGATTGCCACAGTTGCCATCTTTAAAAGCTGTTTTGAACTTCTTCTCCTAAATAGAATGCCAATTGAGTCAAAACTTGATAGGAAGTATTGAGGTGACTTGTAGATCAAAAATAGCTAAAGTCATTCTATCAGAAGTCCAGGATGGTCGCCCTAGCAGCCATGTTGAAAATCTATTTTTTATATAATCATCATGAATCTTGATCAGTATGTTTGCCTTAATCATTTATGGGTCAGGTTCTCTAAGTGCTGTGATACTCAGGTGAGCATTACAGGGCCATCATGGCCCTTTTGTTGATCAAATCTTCATCAGACTTGCAGGTAATTAAGACAGCCATAAAATCTTGAATGAGTTTGATTTTGGGGCAGATCGGACTATTCACATGAGAATTACTTGCCCTTTAGTCTCCCATAGACACAAAATGAGGAAAATGTTTTCCGGACAATAGTGACTTCATGTTTGATGGAATCTTCTTCAAACTTGCACATAACGAGGATAGGCATACAAAAAATCTTGTACGTCTGATTTTGGCTGACTTTTGACTATAGGCATGAGAGTTACCTGCCCTTGAGGGCATCATAGATTTCAGAAAATGTTGTCTGGACGATAGCGATTTCATTTTTGATCGAATCTTCATCATGCTTGCAGGTAGTTAGCACAGCTATAAAGTTTTGGAGAAGTTTGATTTTGGGGCAGATTGGACTATTCACATGAGAGTTACTTGCTCTTTAGTTTCCCATAGACATATAATGGGAAAAATATTGTCCGGAGGATAGCGACTTCATTTTTGATTGGATCTTCATCAAACTTGCAGATAATAGGGACAGGCATAAAATCTCAGACAGGTTTGATTTTGGCCCAGTTTTGACTAATGGCATGATAGTTACCCATCCTTGAGTGTCTCATAGACTCTGAAAATGTTGTGCTGATGATAGCAACTTCATTTTAATGGGAAAATGGTGTCTCCATGCTAACGCATTCATTTTTGATCGGGGGGTGGTCGGGTTGTGTGAAGGTGTCATGTATCTTACGTCACCAACTGATACTGGCTTACAGTTGGGCAAGGCCTGCTACCTTTGTAGAAGGTAAGGGTAGAGGGGGAAGGTTTTTATTAGTTCATTATTAAAACTTGGTAGGAAGCATTGGGTGATCAAAACTAGCTAAAATTGTTTCGATTGGAAATCCAAGGTGGCCGCCATGGCAGCCATCTTGAAAATTTATTTTTCGCTTCTTCTCCTGAACCAAAAGGCCAGTTGACTCCAAACTTGGTAGGAAGCATTGGGGTGACTTATAGATCAAAAATAGCTAAAATTGTTCAGATCGGAAATCCAAGATGGCTGCCACGGTAGCCATCTTGAAAATCTGTTTTTCACTTCTTCTCCTGAACCGAAAGGCTTAGTGACTTTAAACTAGGTAGGAAGCATCGAGGTGACTTGTAGATCAAAAATAGCTAAAATGGTGCCGATTGGAAATCTAAAATGGCAGCCATCTTGAAACTCTATTTTTCGCTTCTTCTCCTAAACCCAAAAGCCAATTGACTCCAAACTTGGTAGGAAGCATTGGGGTGACTTATAGATCAAAAATAGCTAAAATCCTCCCTATCGGATATCCAAGATGGCCGCCATGTTGGCCATCTTGAAAATCTATTTTTCGCTTCTTCTTCTGAACTGAAAGCCAATTGACTTGAAACTTGGTAGGAAGCATTGTGATGATTTGTAGATCAAAATAGCTAAAATTGGAAATCCAAGATCTTGAAAATGTATTTTTGGCTTCTTCTCCTAAACTGAAAAAGCCAGTTGACTCGAAATTCGGTAGGAAGCATCGGGTTGACTTATAGATCAAAAATATGATCGGAAATCCAAAGTGTCTGCCATGGCGGCCATCTTGAAAATCTATTTTTCGCTTCTTCTCCTGAATCGAAAGGCTTATTGACTTTAAACTTGGTAGGAAGCATCGGGGTGACTTGTAGATAAAAAATTAGCTAAAATCGTCCCTATTGGAAATCCAATATGGCCGCCATCTTGTTTTATATATACTTATATAGGGAAAACCTTTAAAACTCTTTTTTATCTGAAACCAGAAGGCCCTGGCCTTTGATATTTGGTTACATAGCTTCATCTAGTTCACATTCCTATTCAACAATAAGGCACCATGCGGTCTTGCTTCTGTCCAGCACCCCCCAGCCTGTCATCCGAAAACACTCTTTTGAACAAATTTTAAACATACATAGTCCTATGAAGAGAAATCATAGTCTTTTAGAATATACTAGAGACAATGACACTTGGGTGAGCAAATTAGGGCCCTCTGGGCCCTCTTGTTTCTATCGTTTCTTCACTTTCATTCCTGTTCCTCTTTCTTCCCTGTCCCTCTCTTTCATCTCCTCTACTATCTCTTTATCTCCCATTTTCTGGGAGATGACACAAGATGACCCTCAAGGGTTGTAGTGTCATTACACCCCTAGGCAAATTGACTCGAAACTTGGAAGAAAGCTTTAGGGCGACATGTAGATCAAAAATAGCTCAAATCATTTCAACCGAAAATCCAAGATGGCCGCCATGGCTGCCATCTTAAAAATCTTTTTTTCGCTTCTTCTCCTGAACCGAAAGGCCAGTTGGCGTGAAACTTTGTAGGAAGCATCTGGGTGAGATGTAGATCAAAAATAGTTAAAATCATTCCGATCGGAAATTCAAGATGGCGGCCATGGTGAAAATATATTTTTCGCTTCTTCTCCTGAACTGAAAGGCCAATTGACTTGAAACTTGGTAGGAAGCATCAAGTGACATGTAGATCAAAAATAGCTCAAATCTTTCAAATAGGAAATCCAAGATGGCCTCCATGGCAGCTATCTTGAAAATCTATTTTTTGCTTCTTCTCCAGAACTGAAAGGCCAATTGAGTTGAAACTTGGTAGGAAGCATCGGAGTGACTTGTAGATCAAAAATATATAAGATCATACTGATCAGAATTCAAAGATGACCACCTTGGCAGCCATCTTGAAAATCTATTTTTTGCTTCTTCTCCTGAACCAAAAGGCCAATTGACTTGAAACTTGGTAGGAAGCATTGGAGGGACTTGTAGATAAAAAATAGCTAAAATCATTCCAATTGGAAATTTAAGATTGCTGCCATAGGGGCCATCTTGAAAATCTATTTTTGGCTTCTTCTCCTGAACTAAAAAGCCAATTGACTTGAAATTTAGTAGGAAGCATCAGGGTGACTTGTAGATCAAAAATAGCTAAAATCATTCTGATCGGCAAATCCAAGATGGCTGCTGTGGCTGCCAACTTGAAAATCTATTTTTTGCTTCTTCTCCTGAACCAAAAGCCCAATTGAGTTGAAACTTAGTAGGAAACATCGGGGTGAATTGTAGATCAAATATAGCTAAAATTGTTCCAATTGAAAATCCAAGATGGCCACTGTGGAAGCCATCTTGAAAATCTATTTTTCACTTCTTCTCCTGAACAGAAAGGCCAGTTGACTTCAAAACTTGGTAGGAAGCATCAGGATGACGTAGATCAAAAATAGCTAAAGTTATTCCAATCTGAAGTCTAAGATGGCCGCAATCTTGAAAATCTATTTTTTGCTTCTTCTCCTGAACTGGAAGCATCGGGGTGACTTGTAGATCAATAATAGCTAAAATTGTTCCGATCGGAAGTCCAAGATGGCCACGTTGGCTGCCATCTTGAAAATATATATTTTTCGCTTCTTCTCCTGAACCGAAAGGCCAATTGACTTGTTACTAGGTAGGAAGGATCGGGGTGACTTGTAGATTAAAAGTATCTACAATCGTTCCATCAGAAATCCAAGATGGTCTCCATGGCCGCCATCTTGAAAGACTATTTTGTGCTTCTTCTCCTGAACTGAAAGGCTTGACTCAAAACTTAGTAAGAAGTATCAGGGCAATTGTAGATCAAAAATAGCTAAAATCATTCCGATGGGAAATCCAAGATGTCTGCCATAGCTGCCATCATGAAAATCTATTTTACACTTCTTTACATCTTTTTCATTTCTCCTCCTGAACTGAAAGGCCTATTGACTTGAAACTTCGTCAGAAGCATTAGGGGTGACTTGTTGATCAACAATAGCTAAAATCATTCAGATCCCAATCTAAGATTGTCGTCATGGCAGCTATCTTGCAAATCTATTTTTCGCTTCCCTGAACCAAAAGGCCAATTAATTTGAAACTTGGTAGGAAGCATATCAGGGTGACAAATAGATCAAAAATAGATAAAATTGATCCGATCAGAAATCCAAAATGGATGCAATGGCCCCCACCTTGAAAATCTAGTTTTCGCTTCTTCTGAACCGAAAGGCCAATTGACTGGAAACTTGGTAGGAAGCATCAGGATGACTTGTAGATCAAAAATAGAGCCAAAGTCCAAGATGGCCACCATGGCCGCCATCTTGGAAACCTATTTTTTGCTTCTTCTCCTGAACCAAAAGGCCAATTGACTCTAAACGGTAGAAAGCATTAGGGTGACTTGTAGATCAAAAATATCTAAAATTGTTCTGATCAGAAATCCAAGATGGCTGCCATGGTGGCCATCTTGGAAATCTATTCTGTGCTTCTTCTCCTGAACCGAAAGGCCAATTGACTTGAAACTTGGTAGGAAGTATTATCAGGGTGACTTGTAGGTCAAAAATAGCTAAAATTGTTCTGATCGGAAATGGAATATGGCAGCCAAAGTCACCATCTTTAAAATCTATTTTGAACTTGTTCTCCTGAACAGAAAGGCCAACTGACTCAAAACATGATAGGAAGTTTCAGGGTCACTTGTAAATGAAAAATAGCTAAAATCATTCTGATTGGAAATCCAAGGTGGTTGCCCTAGAAGCCATGTTGAAATACTATTCTGAACTTTTTCTTCTGAACAAAAGGCCGATTGACTGGAAACGTCATTGGAAATATTGAAGTGACTTGTAGATCTAAAAGTAGCTAAAATTGTTCTGATTGGAAAAGATGGCCGCCATCTTGAAAATCTATATTGAACTTCTTCTCTTGAACCAAAAGGCCAACTGACTTGAAACTTGTCTAGTAATCAGGTGAGTGATACAGGGCCATCTTGGCCCTCTTGTTTCTATTTAGAATTGAAGAAATTTGTCCAGTTTTTAGTTCACTTGAGCACAAAGTGCACAAAGTGCTCAAGGTGAGCTATTGTGATTGGTCAATGTCAGTCATACATAGTCTGTCCTGCAGCGTCAACAATTTGCTTTAAAAGATTACTCCTCCTACACCCCTGGTCCATTTGACTCAAAACTTGGGAGGAAGTATCGGGATGACTTGTAGATCCAAAAGAACTAAAATTGTTCTGATTGAAAATCCAAGATGGCTGCCTTGGCCGCAATCTTGAAAATCTATTCTGTGCTTCTTCTCCTGAACCGAAAGGCCAGATGACTTGAAACTTGGTAGGGAGTATCAAGGCAACTTGTAGATTAAAAATAGCTAAAATTGTTCCGATCAGAAATCTAAGATGGCCACCATGGCCGCCATCTTGAAAGACTATTTTGTGCTTCTTCTCCTGAACTGAAAGGCTTGACTCAAAACTTAGTAAGAAGTATCAGGGCAATTGTAGATCAAAAATAGCTAAAATCATTCCGATGGGAAATCCAAGATGTCTGCCATAGCTGCCATCATGAAAATCTATTTTACACTTCTCCTGAACCAAATGCCAGTTGACTTGGTAGGAAGTATTGGGACAAATGTAGATAAAAAAAAATCTAAAATCATTCTGATTAGGGTGTCTTGTAGAGCAGAAATAACTAAAATTGTTCTGATCAGAAATCCAAGATGGCCCCCATGATCACAATTTTGAAAATCTATTTTGTCTTTCCTTTGAACTGAAAGGCCAACTGACTCTAAATTTGATAGGAAGTATCAGGGTGACTTGTAGATCAATAATAGCCAAAATAATTCTAATCAGAAATCCTAGATGGCCACCACAGCCGCCATCTTGCAAATTTATTTTGAACTTGTTCTCCTTAACCAAAAGGCCAACTGACTCGAAATTTGATAAGACATATCAGGGTGACCTGTAGATCAAAAATAGCTAAAATAGTTCTAATCAGAAATCCTAGATGGCCACCACAAGCCCAATCTTGCAAATTTATTTTGAACTTCTTCTCCTTAACCGAAAGCCCAATTGACTCGAAACTGGGTAGGAGGTACACTAGAACGCCGTTATAATGCTGTCCCTTTATAATGGGGAAACTGTTACAACATAGTTGGTCTGTGGCTCCCATTTTTTTGTGCAGTTTTTTTCCCAATTTTGAAAGTTTTGCTCTTTTTCCGCGGAACTCAGCAGTCAAAAAAAACTGTAAGCCATGACTGTATATTCGCCGATTTACACATTCCATTTTACCAGAGTTGTCATCATTATTTTGTCTTTTGGCTATTTCAGAGCACTTTATGTGTCTTTTTTTTTCATTCATCTACCTGGTGACCGATAAAGGATTGAACATTAAAGCTCCAATCACAACTGCAGCAAAAAAAAAAAAAAAAAAAAAATTATCTTGTTTTTAGAGAATAAAGTATTGACATTTCATGTGAATCATCTAGATAATTCACATGAAATGTCAAGACTTATTTTCTCTGAACAATAAATAATAATAAATAAAAAATTCAAAATGTTGTCTGCTACAAATTTTTGCTTGGCACTTTAAGGGTTGTTTACAGTGTAGCTGTCATTCAGTTTTGATCTAGCTGCAATACCAGTAAATGCCCCCCGTGTCATTTATGAGTGAAACCTGAGCAAAACAAAGAATGCCGAAAAGCGCTTTGATGTTATCCTTCGTTGTTAACACATTTAACCCATAGAGTACCAAACAAAATCTGTAGTAGATGATAATCTTAATTTATTACGTCCCCCACTACCAAAGATGGAGGGTTGGAACATATTGTTTTTGGGATGGGTCCCATTGGCGTCGGCATCAGCGTCGGCATCGACATAAAACTTCTTGTCCACTGTAAATTGAATACCCTTTGGAATATTTTTATGATACTTGGTAGAAATGTAGAACAGGACCAGACAATGTGTTGTGTACAAGAATGACAACTCTGCCTTTCTTACTTTTGGCGTTATCTCCCTTTGTTATATTTGACAGTGATAATCCATTGATTTGGTGTCCGCTCTGTAAGTCAAAGACCCTTTGGAATATTTTTATGATACTTGGTACAAATGTAGAACAGGACCAGACGACATGCCACGTACAAGAATGAAAACTCTGCCTTTCTTACTTTTAGGGTTATCTCTCTTTGTTTTGTCTGACAGTGATTATCCATTGATTTCGTTTCCGCTCTGTAAGTCAAAGACTCTTTTGAATATTTTTTATGCTACTTGGTAGAAATGTAGAACAGGACCAGATGACATGTCATGTACAAGAATGACAACTGTGCCTTTTTTACTTTTGGCATTATCTCCCTTTGTTATATTTGACAGTGATTATCCATTGATATTGTGTCCACTCTGTAAGTCAAAGATTCTTCGGAATATTTTTATGATACTTGGTAGAAATGTAGAACAGGACCAGATGATGTGCCGCATACAAGAATGACAACTCTGGCTTTCTTACTTTTGGAGTTATCTCCTTTTGTTTTGTTTGAAATAGATTTCTTCTCTGCTCTGTAAGTGGAATACCCTTTGGAATATTTCGATGCTACTTGGCAGAAATGTAGAACAGGACCAGACATCATGTCGCGTACAAGAATGACAACTCTACCTTTCTTACATTTGGTGTTATCTCCTTTTGTAATATCTGATAGTGATAATCCATTGATTTTGTGTCAGCTCTGTAAGTCAAAGACCCTTTAGAATATTTTTATGATACTTGGTAGAAATGTGGAATAGGACCAGATGACATGTTGCGTACAAGAATGACAACTCTGCCTTTCTTACTTTTGGCTTTATCTCCCTTTGTTATGAGTGACAGTGATTATCCATTGATTTTGTGTCCGCTCTGTAAGTCATCGACCCTTTAGAATATTTTTATGATACTTGGTAGAAATGTAGAACAGGACCAGACAACGTGTAGCGTACAAGAATGACAACTCTGGCTTTCTTACTTTTGGAGTTATCTCCCTTTGTTTTGTTTGAAATAGATTTCTTGTCTGCTATGTTACTGGAACACCCTTCAGAATATTTTGATGATACCTTGTAGAACTGTAGAATAGGACAAGATGACATTTTCTTTACAATAATGACAACTCTACCTGCCTTACTTTTGCTGTTATCTCCCTTTCTTATATTTGACACTGATTATGCATTGATTTAGTGTCTGCTATGTAAGTTGAACACTTTTTGGACTATTTTGATGATACTTGGTAGTAATGAAGAACAGGACCAGATGACATGTCACATACAAGAATGACAACTTCGGCTTTTTTACTTTTGGAGTTATCTCCCCTTCTTGTTTTTTAATTTGAATTCTTGTCTCTGCTCTGTAACACGAATATCCTACGGAATATTTTGTTGATGCTTGGTACAAAAGAATACATGTTGCGTACAAGAATTACAACTCTGTCGGGACATTTGTTTTTTTTTCTTAAAAACCTTTGCTAGTTTTTTTTTTTTTTGATTTCAAGAGAAAACAAGTCCTGATGTTACATGTGAATTGTCTGCCTGACAATTTACATGAAATGCCAGGACTTGTTTTTCCTGGCAAATAAAAAAAATAGTCAAAATAGTCGTCTACTGCAGTTGTGATTGGTGGTTTAAGGGTTAACTGATACATAGATGAGCCAGGTTGTTTTTTTAGCTCACCTGAGCACGAAGTACTCATGGTGGTCAGTCAATGTCTGTCGTCCGTTGTCCGTCGTGTGTCGTGCGTCGTCGGTCGTGCGGCGTCAACAATTGCTTTAAAAGCCTACTCCTCCTACACCCCTGGGCCAATTGACTTGATACTTGGTAGGAAGCATCGGGGTGACTTGTAGATCAAAAATAGCTAAAATCGTTCCGATCGGAAAACCAAGATGGCCGCCATGGCCGCCATCTTGAAAATCTATTTTTCGCTTCTTCTTCTGAACAAAAAGGCCAATTGACTCCAAACTTGCTAGGAAGCATCAGGGTGACTTGTAGATCAAAAATAGCTAAAATCGTGCCGATCGGAAATCCAAGATGGCCGCCATCATGAAAATCTATTTTTCGCTTCTTCTCCTGAACCGAAAGGCCAGTTGACTCCAAACTTGCTATGAAGCATCAGGGTGACTTGTAGATCAAAAATAGCTAAAATCATGCCGATCGGAAATCCAAGATGGCTGCCATGGCCGCCATGGCCGCCATCTTGAAAATCTATTTTTTGCTTCTTCTCCTGAACCAAAAGGCCAGTTGACTCCAAACTTGCTAGGAAGCATCAGGGTGACATGTAGATCAAATGTAGCTAAAATCGTGCCGATCAGAAATCCAAGATGGCCGCCATGGCGGCCATCTTGAAAATCTATTTTTTGCTTCTTCTCCTGAACCGAATGGCCAATTGACTCCAAACTTGCTAGGAAGCATCAGGATTACTTGTAGATCAAAAATTGCTAAAATCGTGCCGATCCAAAATCCAAGATAGCCGCCATGGCCGCCGTCTTGAAAATCTATTTTTCGCTTCTACTCCTAAACCCAAAAGCCAATTGACTCCAAACTTGGTAGGAGGCATTGGGGTGACTTATAGATCAAAAATAGCTAAAATCATGCCTATCGGAAATCCAAGATGGCCGCCATCTTGAAAATCTATTTTTCGCTTCTTCTCCTGAACCAAAAGGCCAATTGACTTGAAACTTGGTAGGAAGCATTGGAGGGACTTGTAGATCAAAAATAACTAAAATCATTCCAATTGGAAATTTAAGATTGCTGCCATAGGGGCCATCTTGAAAATCTATTTTTGGCTTCTTCTCCTGAACTAAAAAGCCAATTGACTTGAAATTTAGTAGGAAGCATCAGGGTGACTTGTAGATCAAAAATAGCTAAAATCATTCTGATCGGCAAATCCAAGATGGCTGCTGTGGCTGCCAACTTGAAAATCTATTTTTTGCTTCTTCTCCTGAACCAAAAGCCCAATTGAGTTGAAACTTAGTAGGAAACATCGGGGTGAATTGTAGATCAAATATAGCTAAAATTGTTCCAATTGAAAATCCAAGATGGCCACTGTGGAAGCCATCTTGAAAATCTATTTTTCACTTCTTCTCCTGAACAGAAAGGCCAGTTGACTTCAAAACTTGGTAGGAAGCTCAGGGTGACGTAGATCAAAAATAGCTAAAATTATTCCAATCTGAAGTCTAAGATGGCCACAATCTTGAAAATCTATTTTTTGCTTCTTCTCCTGAACTGGAAGCATCGGGGTGACTTGTAGATCAAAAATAGCTAAAATTGTTCCGATCGGAAGTCCAAGATGGCCACGTTGGCTGCCATCTTGAAAATATATATTTTTCGCTTCTTCTCCTGAACCTAAAGGCCAATTGACTTGTTACTAGGTAGGAAGGATCGGGGTGACTTGTAGATTAAAAGTATCTACAATCGTTCCATCAGAAATCCAAGATGGTCTCCATGGCCGCCATCTTGAAAATTTATTTTTCATTTCTCCTCCTGAACTGAAAGGCCTATTGACTTGAAACTTCATCAGAAGCATTAGGGGTGACTTGTTGATCAACAATAGCTAAAATCATTCAGATCCCAATCTAAGATTGTCGTCATGGCAGCTATCTTGAAAATCTGTTTTTCGCTTTCCCTGAACCAAAAGGCCAATTAATTTGAAACTTGGTAGGAAGCATATCAGGGTGACAAATAGATCAAAAATAGATAAAATTGATCCGATCAGAAATCCAAAATGGATGCCATGGCCCCCACCTTGAAAATCTAGTTTTCGCTTCTTCTGAACCGAAAGGCCAATTGACTGGAAACTTGGTAGGAAGCATCAGGATGACTTGTAGATCAAAAATAGAGCCAAAGTCCAAGATGGCCACCATGGCCGCCATCTTGGAAACCTATTTTTTGCTTCTTCTCCTGAACCAAAAGGCCAATTGACTCTAAACGGTAGAAAGCATTAGGGTGACTTGTAGATCAAAAATATCTAAAATTGTTCTGATCAGAAATCCAAGATGGCTGCCATGGTGGCCATCTTGGAAATCTATTCTGTGCTTCTTCTCCTGAACCGAAAGGCCAATTGACTTGAAACTTGGTAGGAAGTATTATCAGGGTGACTTGTAGGTCAAAAATAGCTAAAATTGTTCTGATCGGAAATGGAATATGGCAGCCAAAGTCACCATCTTTAAAATCTATTTTGAACTTGTTCTCCTGAACAGAAAGGCCAACTGACTCAAAACATGATAGGAAGTTTCAGGGTCACTTGTAAATGAAAAATAGCTAAAATCATTCTGATTGGAAATCCAAGGTGGTTGCCCTAGAAGCCATGTTGAAAATCTATTCTGAACTTTTTCTTCTGAACAAAAAGGCCGATTGACTGGAAACGTCATTGGAAATATTGAAGTGACTTGTAGATCTAAAAGTAGCTAAAATTGTTCTGATTGGAAAAGATGGCCGCCATCTTGAAAATCTATATTGAACTTCTTCTCTTGAACCAAAAGGCCAACTGACTTGAAACTTGTCTAGTAATCAGGTGAGTGATACAGGGCCATCTTGGCCCTCTTGTTTCTATTTAGAATTGAAGAAATTTGTCCAGTTTTTAGTTCACTTGAGCACAAAGTGCACAAAGTGCTCAAGGTGAGCTATTGTGATTGGTCAATGTCAGTCATACATAGTCTGTCCTGCAGCGTCAACAATTTGCTTTAAAAGATTACTCCTCCTACACCCCTGGTCCATTTGACTCAAAACACTGGAGGAAGTATCGGGATGACTTGTAGATCCAAAAGAACTAAAATTGTTCTGATTGAAAATCCAAGATGGCTGCCTTGGCCGCAATCTTGAAAATCTATTCTGTGCTTCTTCTCCTGAACCGAAAGGCCAGCTGACTTGAAACTTGGTAGGGAGTATCAAGGCAACTTGTAGATTAAAAATAGCTAAAATTGTTCCGATCAGAAATCTAAGATGGCCACCATGGCCGCCATCTTGAAAGACTATTTTGTGCTTCTTCTCCTGAACTGAAAGGCTTGACTCAAAACTTAGTAAGAAGTATCAGGGCAATTGTAGATCAAAAATAGCTAAAATCATTCCGATGGGAAATCCAAGATGTCTGCCATAGCTGCCATCATGAAAATCTATTTTACACTTCTCCTGAACCAAATGCCAGTTGACTTGGTAGGAAGTATTGGGACAACATGTAGATAAAAAAAAATCTAAAATCATTCTGATTAGGGTGTCTTGTAGAGCAGAAATAACTAAAATTGTTCTGATCAGAAATCCAAGATGGCCCCCATGATCACAATTTTGAAAATCAATTTTGTCTTTCCTTTGAACTGAAAGGCCAACTGACTCTAAATTTGATAGGAAGTATCAGGGTGACTTGTAGATCAATAATAGCCAAAATAATTCTAATCAGAAATCCTAGATGGCCACCACAGCCGCCATCTTGCAAATTTATTTTGAACTTGTTCTCCTTAACCAAAAGGCCAACTGACTCGAAATTTGATAAGACATATCAGGGTGACCTGAAGATCAAAAATAGCTAAAATAGTTCTAATCAGAAATCCTAGATGGCCACCACAAGCCCAATCTTGCAAATTTATTTTGAACTTCTTCTCCTTAACCGAAAGCCCAATTGACTCGAAACTGGGTAGGAGGTACACTAGAACGCCGTTATAATGCTGTCCCTTTATAATGGGGAAACTGTTACAACATAGTTGGTCTGTGGCTCCCATTTTTTTGTGCAGTTTTTTTCCCAATTTTGAAAGTTTTGCTCTTTTTCCGCGGAACTCAGCAGTCAAAAAAAACTGTAAGCCATGACTGTATATTCGCCGATTTACACATTCCATTTTACCAGAGTTGTCATCATTATTTTGTCTTTTGGCTATTTCAGAGCACTTTATGTGTCTTTTTTTTTCATTCATCTACCTGGTGACCGATAAAGGATTGAACATTAAAGCTCCAATCACAACTGCAGCAAAAAAAAAAAAAAAAAAAAATTTATCTTGTTTTTAGAGAATAAAGTATTGACATTTCATGTGAATCATCTAGATAATTCACATGAAATGTCAAGACTTATTTTCTCTGAACAATAAATAATAATAAATAAAAAATTCAAAATGTTGTCTGCTACAAATTTTTGCTTGGCACTTTAAGGGTTGTTTACAGTGTAGCTGTCATTCAGTTTTGATCTAGCTGCAATACCAGTAAATGCCCCCCGTGTCATTTATGAGTGAAACCTGAGCAAAACAAAGAATGCCGAAAAGCGCTTTGATGTTATCCTTGGTTGTTAACACATTTAACCCATAGAGTACCAAACAAAATCTGTAGTAGATGATAATCTTAATTTATTACGTCCCCCACTACCAAAGATGGAGGGTGGGAACATATTGTTTTTGGGATGGGTCCCATTGGCGTCGGCATCAGCGTCGGCATCGACATAAAACTTCTTGTCCACTGTAAATTGAATACCCTTTGGAATATTTTTATGATACTTGGTAGAAATGTAGATCAGGACCAGATGAAGTGTCGCATATAAGATTGACAACTCTGGCTTTCTTACTTTTGGAGTTATTGCCCTTTGTTTTATTTGAAAAACATTTCGTGTCTGCTCTGTAACTCGAATACCCTTTGGAATATTTCGTTGGTACTTGGCAGAAATGTAGGACCAGATGACATATGCCTTTCTTACTTTTGGCGTTATCTCCTTTGTTATATTTGACAGTGATAATCCATTGATTTAGTGTCCGCTCTGTACGTCAAAGACCCTTTGGAATATTTTTATGATACTTGGTAGAAATGTAGAACAGGACCAGGCGACATATTGCGTACAAGAATGACAACTCTGCCTTTCTTACTTTTGGCATTATCTCCCTTTGTTATATTTGACAGTGATTATCCATTGATACTGTGTCCGCTCTGTAAGTCAAAGACACTTTGGAATATTTTTATGATACTTGGTAGAAATGTAGTACAGGACCAGATGACATGCCATGTACAAAACTGACAACTCTGGCTTTCTTACTTTTGGAGTTATCTCCCTTTGTTTTGTTTGAAATAGATTTCTCATCTGCTCTGTAACTGGAATACCCTTTGGAATATTTCGATGGCAGAAACGTAGAACAGGACCAGACGAAGTGTCACGTACAAGAATGACAAATCTGCCTTTCTTATATTTGGCTTTATCTCCCTTTGTTATATCTGACAGTGATAATCCATTGATTTTGTGTCGGCCCTGTAAGTCAAATACCCTTTGGAATATTTTTATGATACTTGGTAGAAATGTAGAACAGGACCAGACAATGTGTTGTGTACAAGAATGACAACTCTGCCTTTCTTACTTTTGGCGTTATCTCCCTTTGTTATATTTGACAGTGATAATCCATTGATTTGGTGTCCGCTCTGTAAGTCAAAGACCCTTTGGAATATTTTTATGATACTTGGTACAAATGTAGAACAGGACCAGACGACATGCCACGTACAAGAATGAAAACTCTGCCTTTCTTACTTTTAGGGTTATCTCCCTTTGTTTTGTCTGACAGTGATTATCCATTGATTTCGTTTCCGCTCTGTAAGTCAAAGACTCTTTTGAATATTTTTTATGCTACTTGGTAGAAATGTAGAACAGGACCAGATGACATGTCATGTACAAGAATGACAACTGTGCCTTTTTTACTTTTGGCATTATCTCCCTTTGTTATATTTGACAGTGATTATCCATTGATATTGTGTCCACTCTGTAAGTCAAAGATTCTTCGGAATATTTTTATGATACTTGGTAGAAATGTAGAACAGGACCAGATGATGTGCCGCATACAAGAATGACAACTCTGGCTTTCTTACTTTTGGAGTTATCTCCTTTTGTTTTGTTTGAAATAGATTTCTTGTCTGCTCTGTAAGTGGAATACCCTTTGGAATATTTCGATGCTACTTGGCAGAAATGTAGAACAGGACCAGACATCATGTCGCGTACAAGAATGACAACTCTACCTTTCTTACATTTGGTGTTATCTCCTTTTGTAATATCTGATAGTGATAATCCATTGATTTTGTGTCAGCTCTGTAAGTCAAAGACCCTTTAGAATATTTTTATGATACTTGGTAGAAATGTGGAATAGGACCAGATGACATGTTGCGTACAAGAATGACAACTCTGCCTTTCTTACTTTTGGCTTTATCTCCCTTTGTTATGAGTGACAGTGATTATCCATTGATTTTGTGTCCGCTCTGTAAGTCATCGACCCTTTAGAATATTTTTATGATACTTGGTAGAAATGTAGAACAGGACCAGACAACGTGTAGCATACAAGAATGACAACTCTGGCTTTCTTACTTTTGGAGTTATCTCCCTTTGTTTTGTTTGAAATAGATTTCTTGTCTGCTATGTTACTGGAACACCCTTCAGAATATATTGATGATACCTTGTAGAACTGTAGAATAGGACAAGATGACATTTTCTTTACAATAATGACAACTCTACCTGCCTTACTTTTGCTGTTATCTCCCTTTCTTATATTTGACACTGATAATGCATTGATTTAGTGTCTGCTATGTAAGTTGAACACTTTTTGGATTATTTTGATGATACTTGGTAGTAATGAAGAACAGGACCAGATGACATGTCACATACAAGAATGACAACTTCGGCTTTTTTACTTTTGGAGTTATCTCCCCTTCTTGTTTTTTAATTTGAATTCTTGTCTCTGCTCTGTAACACGAATATCCTACGGAATATTTTGTTGATGCTTGGTACAAAAGAATACATGTTGCGTACAAGAATGACAACTCTGTCGGGACATTTGTTTTTTTTTCTTAAAAACCTTTGCTAGTTTTTTTTTTTTTTTGATTTCAAGAGAAAACAAGTCCTGATGTTACATGTGAATTGTCTGCCTGGCAATTTACATGAAATGCCAGGACTTGTTTTTCCTGGCAAATAAAAAAAATAGTCAAAATAGTCGTCTACTGCAGTTGTGATTGGTGGTTTAAGGGTTAACTGATACATAGATGAGCCAGGTTGTTTTTTTAGCTCACCTGAGCACGAAGTACTCATGGTGGTCAGTCAATGTCTGTCGTCCGTTGTCCGTCGTGTGTCGTGCGTCGTCCGTCATGCGGCGTCAACAATTGCTTTAAAAGCCTACTCCTCCTACACCCCTGGGCCAATTGACTTGATACTTGGTAGGAAGCATCGGGGTGACTTGTAGATCAAAAATAGCTAAAATCGTTCCGATCGGAAAACCAAGATGGCCGCCATGGCCGCCATCTTGAAAATCTATTTTTCGCTTCTTCTTCTGAACCAAAAGGCCAATTGACTCCAAACTTGCTAGGAAGCATCAGGGTGACTTGTAGATCAAAAATAGCTAAAATCGCGCCGATTGGAAATCCAAGATGGCCGCCATCTTGAAAATCTATTTTTCGCTTCTTCTTCTGAACCAAAAGGCCAATTGACTCCAAACTTGCTAGGAAGCATCAGGGTGACTTGTAGATCAAAAATAGCTAAAATCGTGCCGATTGGAAATCCAAGATGGCCGCCATCTTGAAAATCTATTTTTCGCTTCTTCTCCTGAACCGAAAGGCCAGTTGACTCCAAACTTGCTATGAAGCATCAGGGTGACTTGTAGATCAAAAATAGCTAAAATCTTGCCGATCGGAAATCCAAGATGGCCGCCATGGCCGCCATGGCCGCCATCTTGAAAATCTATTTTTTGCTTCTTCTCCTGAACCAAAAGGCCAGTTGACTCCAAACTTGCTAGGAAGCATCAGGGTGACATGTAGATCAAAAGTAGCTAAAATCGTGCCGATCAGAAATCCAAGATGGCCGTCATGGCGGCCATCTTGAAAATCTATTTTTTGCTTCTTCTCCTGAACCGAAAGGCCAATTGACTCCAAACTTGCTAGGAAGCATAAGGATGACTTGTAGATCAAAAATTGCTAAAATCGTGCCGATCCAAAATCCAAGATAGCCGCCATGGCCGCCATCTTGAAAATCTATTTTTCGCTTCTACTCCTAAACCCAAAAGCCAATTGACTCCAAACTTGGTAGGAGGCATTGGGGTGACTTATAGATCAAATATAGCTAAAATCATGCCTATCGGAAATCCAAGATGGCCGCCATCTTGAAAATCTATTTTTCGCTTCTTCTCCTGAACCGAAAGGCCAGTTGACTCCAAACTTGGTAGGAAGCTTCGGGGTGACTTGTAGATCAAAAATAGCTAAAATCATGCTGATCGTAAAACCAGGATGGGCGCCATGGCAGCCGTCTTGAAAATCTATTTTTCGCTTCTTCACCTGAACCGAAAGGCCAGTTGACTCGAAACTTGGTAGGAAGCATTTGGGTGACTTGTAGATCAAAAATAGCTAAAATCATGCCGATCTTAAAACCAAGATGGCCGCCATGACGGCTATCTTGAAAATCTATTTTTCGCTTCTTCTGAACCCAAAAGTCACTTGTCTCAAAACTTAGTAGGAAGCATTAGGCTGACTTGTAGATCAAATATAGCTAAAATCGTTCTGATCAGAAATCCCAGATGACCACCATGGCCGCTATCTTGAAAATCTATATTTAGCTTCTTCTCCTGCACCGAAAGGCCAATTGACTCCAAACTTCGTAGGAGACATTGGGGTGACTTGTAGATCAAAAATAGCTAAAATCGTGCCAATCGGATATCCAAGATGGCTGCCATGGCAGCCATCTTGAAAATCTAATTTACGCCTCTTCTCCTGAACTGAAAGGCCAGTTGACTCGAAACTTGGTAGGAAGCATTGGGGTGACTCGTGACAAAAATAGCTAAAATCGTGCCGATCGTAAATCCAAGCTGGCTGCCATTTAGAGTTTGTTCAAATGATCACGCTCAATTGACTGGCATGCCATATATCTTCTTCTTCAAAATAAAGAACTGCTTAAATGATGATCTTTTCATTAGTTGCGATGACAGGATTGGAAAAATGTTGCATAACATCTGCATATCTGCAGTGGCTATGTCACTCAGGTGAGCGACCCGTGGCCCGTGGGCCTCTTGTTTCTGTTTTTTTGGGGGGGGTTTTTTGGCGCTGAAAAAAAATGCCCAGAGTGTAAAGCTTAACTTCATTTAATATCCAATCCAGCACGAATCTGTACAGATAACTGCGTCAGCAATAATTATAAAGCAATTAATACACTGATACCTGGCTCAGTACATTCTGGTCTCCTGCTCCACTCTGCGGGTCATTCCGTTGCAACAGCCAGAAAGGACGAATTTATTTATTTACTCTGAAAAGAATAGGGCATCTTGGGTGTAAAAGAAGAACTGACTAGCTTTCTTCATTAAATAAAGTTTATTTATATTTAACAATTCGTGTAACATTTATTTTTTCGTCAGATTGCACATGGAACTTGGATAGTATAGCAGTGGGTGGGGTGTGAAGACCGAGTTTAAATCTGACCACTACAACGTGGTCAGCTGCCTTAGACCCCACCGACCATGTTATAATGGCATTGGGGCAACGTAGATCAAAAATAGCTAAATCCTTCCAATTGGAAGTCCAGAATAGCTGCATGGTGGTATTCTTGAAAATCTATTTTGAACTTCTTCTCCTTTATGGAAAGGCCAGTTGACTAGTAACTTGGTAGGATGTATCAGAGCAACTTGTAGATAAAAAATAAGTGAAAATTGTTTTGATCAGAAATCCAAGATGGCCTCCACAGTGGCCATCTTGAAAATCTTGAAAAGCCAATTGACTTGAAAATTGGTAGAAAGTATCAGGGCTTCTTGTAGATCAAAATTAGCTTATATCTTTATACCTGCAGCCGCACCCTAAAGTGCAGCCTAGGGGTTAAATGACCAAGCATTGAAACCCCATGTAAATCCTGTAAGTGTCTGTCAATGGCATTCTTGAATCCCTTTACTGTATCAGATGTAATTACATTCTCAGGAAAGCGATTCCAAGCATTAACTACTCGCTGAGTGAAGAAACTCTGTCTGATGTTTAGACTGAACAAGATTTATTAAGCTTCAGAGAATTTCCTCTGATTATAGATGAATTTAAAGAGAAAAGAAAAGAATGCCTTCTATACCTTTGAGTATTTTAAAAGTTTCAATAAGGTCACCTTAATGTCAATGTTATTCTAATGTGGTGAGATTCAGTCACTTTAATCTTTCGAGATAAGGTAAATGAGAGAGTTTAAATTATGTAGCTCTGTGCTGAATTTGCTCGAGAAGCTCAATAGCTTTAATTAATGATGGTTTTCATGCCTGATATAGACTTGCTTAGGTCTTACAAGGCTTTTATACAGTCAGTGATTTTATCTCTAGATATCATATGTCGTTTAATCATTCCTAGTGTCATATTGGCCTTCTTAACTGCACTAGCACATTGTTTTGAAGGTTTCAAGTCTTTTGAGATAATCACATCCAAATCAGTTTCTTCTGTAACAGACTTTTAAACTTTTCCATTCATAGAATAGAATGATGCACATTGTTATGATCTATATGAAGCACTTTGCATTTCTTTACATTAAATACCAGTTGCCAGTCCATTGACAAAATGTAGTTCTGATAAAGTCTTTCTGATCGGCCACCATGGCTGCTATCTTGAAAATCTATTTGGAAATACTTCTCCTTAATGGAAAGGCCAGTTGACTCGAAACTTGATAGGAAGTATCGGGGTGCCATGGCCACTATTTTGAAAATCTATTTTGAACTTCTACTCCTGAACCATAAAGCCAAAATGACTGGAAACTTAGTATGAACTATTGGGTGACTTGTAGATCAAAAATAGCTAAAATTGTTACGATCGGAAATTCAAGATGGCCGCCACAGCCACCAATTTGAACATCTACTTTGAACTTCTACTCCTGAAACCTAAGGACAACTGACTCGAAACTTGAAGTATTGGGGTGACTTGTAGATTGAAAATAGATAAAATTGTTCCAGTTGGAAATCCAAGATGGCCACTACGATTGCCATCTTGAATATCTATTTAGACCCTCTTCTCCATCTTGAATACCTGTTTAGACCCTCTTCTCCTGAACGGAAAGACCAATTGACTTGAAACTTCATTGGAAATATCAAGTTGACTATGTTCAAATTACAGCCCTTGGGTAAAAATTGGCCCCACCCCAGGGGTCACTTGTCTGTTACTCAGGTGAGCGATACAGGCTTGGCCCTCTTGTTTAGAGGGAGGAGTCAGAAAGCTTTACAGTGAAAGCTGACATACAGGAATCATCTTAAAGCTATGAAAGGCTTAACAGATCTCAAAAAATCAAATCAACGGATTTTTGATTAACGTGCAGGTACAGGGGCAACATCCACATCAGTGGGCCCCCTTCCAGGGAACTGGCTGGATGTTAAATGGAAATGAATGAATTTGAATTTTTTAAGAAGAAAAAAATAATTTTGATGTTAAATTACAAGGGCTGATGAATAAATTCCTGAGCACTCTTGATAAACAATTCAGTATGTGATAATTAGTGAGTGTGACATCAAAAGGATGAAGCAGTAATCCAGCTTTAAATTGATAATTATTTTAATGATATGTGATATCACATTTTTTACACATGATGTCATGACATTTGATGCAGTCATTGTTGAGGAAAAATATTTATAATAGCAACAGATAAGGCACTTTTGTTCATCCCAAAAGTATTTTTTTCTTATTTCTCCATGAAAATAGAGAAATAAGAAAAATATTTCTAGGATACCTGCAGCATGGAGCCCTCTCCCCCACCCCCCCCCCCCCCCCCCCCCCCCTTTTTAGCTCACGTGAGCAAAGCTCAGGGTGAACTATTGTGATCACCCTCTGTCCGTTGTCGTCCGTCGTCAGCAATTACTTTGTTAACACTCTAGAGGTCACAGTTTTTACCCAATCTTGATGAAACTTGCTCAGAATGTTTGCCCCTATGAAATCTAGGTCAAGTTCGAAACTGGGTCACTTGGGGTCAGAAACTAGGTCACCAGGTCAAATCAAAGGAAAATATTGTTAACACTCTAGAGGGTCCATTTTTCAAGCAATCATCATGAATCTTGCTCAAATTGTTTGTCGATGATTTCTAGGTCAGGTTTGAAACTGGGTCACTTTGGGTCAAAAACTACGTCACCAGGCCATATCAAAGGAAAACCTGGTTAACACTCTAGCGGTCACATTTTTGAAGCTATCATCATGAATCTTGCCCTAAATGTTTGTCTTAATGATTTCTAAGTCAAGTTTGAAACTGGGTTACGACGGGTCAAAAACTAGGTCACCAGGCAAAATCAAAGAAAAACCTTGTTAACACTCCAGAAGTCACATTTTTTAAATAATCATCATAAATATTGCTCAAAATTTTCGTCTTGATGATTTCTAGGTCTGCTTTAAAACTGGGTCACTTAATATCAGAAACTAGGTCATGAGGCCAAATCAAAGGAAAACCTTGTTGACACTCTAGAAGTCACATTTTTGAAGTGATCATCATGAATCTTGCTCAAAATGTTTGTCTTGATGATTTCTATATGATCTATATTTCAATGTCCAGTGACTTTCTTAAGTTTTTCCGTTTAGGTCAGTTTCTCAGTAATTATTGGTCCTACAGAGTGATATTTGGCACTTGTGAAGTGTTTGTGTTTAGGTCAGTTTCTCAGTAACTATTGCTCCTACAGCCAGTGATACTTAGTACATGCATACATCTTAGCATGGCCTCTTGAGTGCAGTCATCCATATTTGACCTTGACCTCTATTTCACAGTCCATTAGACATGCTACATTGTCTTACTTGTTAATATAATCATTTTGAATTTTGATCAGAATGTTTGCCTTGATCAGTTCAAGGTCCGGTTCTCAAAGTGCTATGATACTCAGGTGAGCATTACAGGGCCATCATGACCCTCTTGTTTAATATTTTTGATGCAATCAAAGGAGAAAAATATTCTTAAATTAAAACCAGACTGCATGAAAGACAAAAGCTGAGAAAGAAGTCATTTTGGGGTAAAATATTGATGATTTTAATAAAAATCCTGAATTTCTGGAATATTATTTTAAAAATATACTGCTTTGTCTTATTCTGACTTTTAGAATAGATTTAAACTATACTAGTCAATATGTGTCATAGTATAAAAATAACTTTGATAGTCAGAAGTAAAATTAGTAATTTTTTTGGAGAAAGCATGATTTTTTTAAACAAAAACTCACTGATTTTTGCAATTATTTTCTAAAAATTAACAGGCCTTTTCATGCCTCATGTTTTATGGTGTGAATATTTTCAATCACTGCCAGAGCAAATTTTGAAAAAAAATTCTGGACTCTGTAGTTAATAGTGCATATTGTTTCGAGGTTTTATTACACCAAATATATTTTAATAGAGTTATTATGCTTTTTTAATGACTTTTCGGATGTGACTTTCATTTCCAGATAACTCCTCATACAGTTTTCATTGGATTGCATTGAAACTTGGTGGACAATTAGACCTTTAGGTAGTATAGTGCATAGTATTTCGAGGTTACAGTACACCAAATTTTATAACCCGCTCACCTTCGGTGTCAAGCGGTTCAAGCCATCCATCTCCAGAACCAAAGAGGAGGCTTAGGTTCCAGAATGAAAGTAATCCCCCGTCGTTGGTTTCTACAAATACAGCGAGTGGTTCTTCGGGATTTTCAGCCATTTCTGCCATGGCCTCTCAATCCAGTACTCGTGTTGTTCATGATGTACAACCGGATTTGTGGAATTTGATCTGTCAAAGTTTGACCAAAGAATTGAGATCCACCACCGCCAGTCAGAAACGGTCTCAATCTCTTTCTTCATCGGATCTTCATGATAGAAGGGTTAGGAGAAATTCTCCATCTCTTTCTAATCCTTCAAATGCGGATAAAACCTCTCAGTCAACTTGTAACATGGATAGTACTGAGGTTTGGGATAGGGGCTCAAGGGCTAAATCCCCAGTGGTTACAGAGTCCACTGAGAATATGTTCTCTGTTATTCAGGAACTGGAAATATTGCTCAGACCGGAACCTGGAGGGAAAATTGACGATTCTGATGATGAATCGGGTGATCAAGAGAATGAGGAGTCTGACAATTTGGTACAGCCTTCATTAGCTTCTCAGTTGTCATATGTTGAGGCCTTGGTCTCAATACACAGCAGGCTAGGTCCTCAACTTTGCACTGAATTGACTCAACCTGAAACCCAATCAGGTGCATCTGCCTTGGACTTCTTTAGCAAGAAATCAATGGAAACTGTCCAGCCGGTCCTTCCTCAGTCATTTAATTTTGAGCAAATTTCCAAAATTAATTCTAAGATCCAAGGACCAAATCCTACTCAAGGATCACCATTGGACAGTTATCCTAAGGGCATGGGGAACAACAGGTTTCCCAGTTTAATGATGAAACCTAAGGTGTTTGGTCAGGATTTGTATAGAATTGCTGATCCTACATTACAACTGAATCCCCCTCCAATAGATCCATCTTTCAGAGAGGTTCTTAGGCAAGGGGCTTCATTTCCTACTTCTCACAATATCCAGCTGTCACACCTGGAAATTTGGGAGAAACTGACAAGAGCAGATATCCATATTACCTCCCATGCAGATATGTTTCTGTATGGCATTCTTTCAGCATTGAAGAGCTCACCACCTTCTCAGTCAGATCTAGCAGAAGTGCGTAGGTATTTGGAAGTGCTAGCACAGTCACATATGCATCTGTTTGATGTATTGGTTAGACTTGCTAGTGGTCCATTGCTTGCCAGAAGCGATGCGTATCTGGACAAGTGTGCCTTAGACTCTTCAATGAAAGCCTCACTTAGAGTTCAGCCTTTGGAGTCTTCAATGCTTTTTGGCTCTAAGATTCCAGAAGTGGCGAAATGTTATAAGGAGGACCTGACAAGAAGAAGTCTGCAGAGAGCAATGGCACCTCAGCCTCTCCCTAAGAAGAAGATAAAGACTGGAGCTAAGTCTGAAGTTACCAAACTAGTTGTTAACTCTTCAGAGAGTGGACAGCGCTAGTTTTTTTCCAAAACCGGCTACTTCCACTCAAGCTCCACAGCAAGGTTCTCATCCCAACAGGCTTAGAAAACCTAAAGGGAAGAAGAACAAGAATCAAAAATAGGGGTGCCCGCTTCTGCCAGGCCTGCCCAGACTCTTTGGAGTGAAGGGGCTCAATCAAGTACAGTTTGCCAAAACCGGACATACCCACCAGTGGCAGGCTGTATCACTTTCGTCAGGCCTGGCAAAAGATCACCACAGACCAGTGGACACAGTCTGTGATAAGAAATGGGTATCGGATTCAATTTGGTGTCCGTCCCAAACTGGCCAGAGTAGTTCCTCAGTTTTTGAGGAAACCTCCAGCAGATCCAGAGAAGATTCAACTCCTTCAAGAGGGGATAGAATCTATGCTGGAAAAGCATGCCGTAGAACCAGTTTCTTCACATCATCCAAAGGGAGGCTATTACAGCCAATTATTTCTGGTTCAGAAAAAGTCTGGAGGATGGAGACCAGTGATTGATCTTTCCAGACTGAACCGGTACATCCTTACTCCTCATTTCAAAATGAAAACTATAGACTCAGTTCGTCTTGCATTACGGAAGAACGACTTGGCCATATCAGTAGACTTAAAGGATGCATACTTTCACATTCTCATCCACCGCAAGTCCAGGAGGCATTTCCACTTCCATTTTATGGGGAGAACTTACCAATTTCAAGCGCTAGCATTCGGGCTCTCCCCAACTCCCTACGTTTTCAACAGAATAGTGAAAATGGTAGTGAAGCACTGTCATTGCCAGGGATTGCATTTGCATGCATACCTGGATGATTGGCTCAAACCTTCAACCTCCCAGTCCCTGTCCATTCAACACCGGGATCAGTTACTGCGGATGGTTTTGAGCCTGGGATTTGTCCCGAATTGGGACAAATCAGAGCTAATTCCTAGCCAAATGTTCTGTTTTCTGGGTGCTCGATTCGATCTGGAGAAGGGTATGATCGGACCCTCTCTGGACAGGATAGTGAGATTGTAAACGATAATACAGAAGATGTTGGCATCTCATTCAGCGTCTGCCCGGGAAGTTCATTCTTTACTCGGACAGATGGCCGGGTTCACAAGCATTTACTACAATGGCATGTGGAAAACCAGTTGTCTCGGGCAACCCGGTCTTAGGACTACCATATTTTGCTGGGTCCTTGGTTCAGATAAGCAGTAGAGCAATGGCTGAACAAGGCTTCATGCGATGGTTCTGCTGGTTCATCCACAACCAGACTTCTATCTGTTCACGGATGCAAGTGAGCAAAGTTGTTCGTCGTCGTCTGTCGTCAGCAATTACAGGTAATTTCAGGCTGCCAGGTGTTGCTGTCGACAGACAACACAACTGTGGTGGCTTATCTGAACAAAGGAGCGGGGGCCAGGTCTCAAACCTTGTTGTTCAAGGCACTGAACATACTCGCAGATTTGCTCTCGAGGAAGGGGCAGATCATTTATACAGAGTAGACTCTCCACAGGGGCACCCTGTCTCAGGTTTTTTACTTCTGGGAAGTCCCACACATAGATCTGTTTGCCTCGAGACTAAACAATCAACTACCGGCCTTTGTGTCTCCATTTCACGACCCCTTAGCTTGGGCAGTGGATGTGATGTCCCTGTCCTGGGAGGGAATATTAGCATATGCATTTCCTCCCATCCCCCTTCTTTTGAAGGTGCTATTAAAAATGGAGAAAGAGACTTGCTTGGTCATTCTGATAGCTCCATGCTGGGAAAGTCAACCCTGCTTTCCAGTGCTGTTGTCTCTGCTGGTTGCTCCAGCGATCAAACTTCCTTGTAGGCAGGATCTTCTGATCCAACCTCATTCTCGTCTTACTCATCCGAAACCGGAAATATTCAACCTGCACGCTTGGTTGTGCTACAGGGAGGTCTTGAGAAGGCAGGATTTTCTAAAAGATCTGCCGAGAGAGTCTGTGCCGCTAAAAGAGCTTCCACACAGTCTCTTTACAATTACCGTTGGAACGCTTGGATGGATTGGTGTCTGGAACTGGAGATGGATCCCATTGATCCATCTGTAATAGCTTTGGGAGACTTCCTTATCTCCTGTTTGAAGAGAAGAAGCTGGCTCCTGTTTCTGTTAAAGGATACAGGTCAGCCATTTCATCCACGCTGAAGCATTTATCTTCAATCAATTTTTCTTCCGATTCTGTACTCTCAGATATCATAAAGAGTATGGAATTGGAAAAACCAGTGATCAGCAAGGTTGTTCCTCATTAGGATCTTCCCCTTGTTTTAGACTGCCTCAAGGAGTCTCCATTTGAGCTGATGTATTCTTTTTCACCCAAATGCTTGACTCAGAAAACAGTTTTTCTGATCGCACTTGCTTCAGGTCGGAGGCATAGTGAAATTCATGCATTATCTGCCTCTTCTGGCTCTGTCAATTTTTCAGCAGACAAAAGCTCAGTTAAACTGCATTTTTTCCTCGGATTTTGATCCAGGTGGATTAGGGATACTGTTCCCTTTGCTTATGATCAAAAATGCAGTTCCACATCTAACAAGATTTGTGCTCATGAACTAAGGGCTTTGAGTGCAAGTTTTGCTTGGCTAAATGGGGTCCCCTTGGATGCTGTTCTCAGAGCCGTTTTTTGGTGCTCTGAGAATTCCTCCATTAGATTTTATCTAAGAGATACAACAGGAATCAATGGGAAGTTATTTTCTCTGGGTCCCGTTGTGGCTTCACAGACTGTAATTTCCTCTTCTGTTTAATTCATTTCCCGGTGATCATGTGGTTGAACACGGTGTTATAAATTTTTAATCCCGCCTTTTGTGACGTCATAATTATGCACATGGCGGATTGATACATTGTGGTCAAAAGCGAAAGTAAAGTTTATTTTGACCATTTTTAAGCGTTTGTTAACACTCTAGAGGTCACAGTTTTGACCCAATCTTGATGAAACTTGCCCAGAATGTTTGCCCCTATGAAATCTAGGTCAAGTTTGATACTGGGTCACTTGGGGTCAAAAACTAGGTCACCAGGTCAAATCAAAGGAAAAACTTGTTGACACTGTAGAGGTCAAATTTTTGAAGCAATCATCACGAATAATGTTCAAATGTTTGCGATGATGATTTCTAGGTCACTTTCGAAACTGGGTTACTTTGGGTTAAAAACTAGGTCACCAGGCCAAATCAAAGGAAAACCTTGTTAACACTCTAGCAATCACATTTTTAAAGCAATCATTATGAATCCTGCTCAAAATGTTTGACTTGATGAGTTCTAGGTCAAGTTTGAAACAGGGTCACTTTGGGTCAAAAACTAGGTCACCAGGCCAAATCAAAGGAAAACCTTGTTAACACTCTAGCGGTCACATTTTTGAAGCAATCATCATGAATCTTCCTCAAAATGTTTGTCTTGATGATTTCTAGATCAAGTTTGAAGCTGGTTCACATGGGGTCAAAAACTAGGTCACCTGGCTAAATCAGCGGAAAACCTTTTTAACACTCTAGCGGTCACATTTTTCAAGCAATCATCCTGAATCTTGCTCAAATTGTTTATCTTGATGATTTCTAGATCAAGTTTGAAACTGGGTCATTTGAGGTCAAAAACTAGGTCACAAGGTTAAATCAAAGGAAAATCTTGTTAACACTCTAGTGGTCACATTTTTAAAGCAATCATCATGAATCTTGCTCAAATTGTTTGTTTTGATGAGTTCTAGGTCAAGTTTGAAACTGGATCACTTCAGGTTAAAAACTAGGTCACCAGGCTAAATCAGCAGAAAACCTTGTTAACACACTAGCGGTCACATTTTTGAACCAGTCATCATGAATCTTGCTCAGAATTGTTTGTCTTGATGAGTTCTAGATCAAGTTTGAAACTAGGTCACTTGGGGTCAAAAACTAGGTCACCGGGCCAAATCAGCAGAAAACCTTGTTAACACTCTAGCGGTCACATTTTTAAAGCAATCATCATGAATCTTGCTCAAAATGTTTGTCTTGATGATTTCTAGGTCAAGTTTGAAATTGGGTCACTTGGGGTCAAAAAATAAGGTCACTTGGCCACATCAGTGTAAAACCTTCTTAACACTCTAGCGGTCAAATTTATGAAGCAATCATCATGAATCTTGCTCAATGATTTCTAGGTCAAGTTTGAAACTGGGTCACTTGGAGTCAAAACTAGGTCACCAGGCCAAATCAAAGGAAGACCTTGTTAACACTCTAGAGGTCACATTTTTGAAGCAATCATCATGAATCTTGCCCAAAATGTTTGTCTTGATGATTTCTAAGTCAAGTTTGAAACTGGGTTACGATGGGTCAAAAACTAGGTCACCAGGCCAAATCAAAGGAAAACCTTGTTAACACTCCAGAGGTCAACATCATAAATATTGCTCAACATGTTCGTCTTGATGATTTCTAGGTCTAGTTTAAAACTGGGTCACTTGATGTCAGAAACTAGGTCACTAGACCAAATTAAAAGAAAAACTTGTTGACACTCTAGGTGACATTTTTGAAATGATCATCATGAATCTTGCTCAAAATGTTTGTCTTGATGATTTCTAGGTGACGTATATTTCACTGTCCAATGACTGTCTTAAGTTTTTCCGTTTAAATCAGTTTCTCAGTAATTATTGGTCCTACAGAGTGATATTTGGTACTTGTGAAGTGTTTGTGTTTAGGTCAGTTTCTCAGTAACTATTGCTCCTACAGCCAGATATACTTAGTACATGCATACATCTTAGCATGGTCGGGGGCGGTCGGGTGGTGCGAAGGTGCTGTGTATCTTAGATCACCGGGGCGTCCAACTGATATTGGCTTACAGTTGGGCAAGGCCTGCTATCCTTGTAGTGGGTAAGGGTAGAGGGGGAATGTTTTTATTTCTTCTATTTCTTCACTTTCATTCCTGTTCCTCTTTCTTCCCTGTCCCTCTCTTTCATCTCCTCTACTCTCTCTTCTATCTCTTTTCTCCCTTTCTCTGGGAGACGACACAAAATGACCCTCAAGGGTTGACGTGTCGTTAAACCCCAACACAATCAATCTTAGCATGGTCATCCATATTTGACCTAGACCACTTTTTCATAGTCCATTAGACATGCTACATTGTCTTACTTGTTAATATAATCATTTTGAATTTTGATCAGAATGTTTGCCTTGATCAGTTCTAGGTCAAGTTCACAAAGTGCTATGATACTCAGGTGAGCGTTACAGGGCCATCAAGGCCCTCTTGTTATATAAACTCCCAGCCTCCCCGCTAATCTGTTTATTTTCCTCGCAAAGAGGTAATTTAACAGGTTTGTTGTCATGAAGTCCATGATTACACGGTTAATGATTTCAGTCACTGTGTGACAAGTGCAGAATAAAGGTTGTGGTGGTCTTACACGGCTGTAATCGTAGTCGGCGCTTCTGGGGGAATGGAGGGTAGCATAAGTTACATTGTTGTGAGTACAGATCACAAATATTTATGTTAAAACAACACATAAAATTTGGTTCATATTTGGTATGATAATAGATGTTGTTCCAAAGTTTTATTCAGCAATACCCCAGCCCATTACCTAAAGGTCAAGGTCATGGACTTTGAAAGTTTTAATGTTAAAGATTTTAAGAGCTTTGTATGATGATAGATACAATTCCAAAGTTTTATTCAGCAATACCCTGCCCATGCCTATGACCTCAAGGTCAAGGTCACAGATTTCGAAATTTTATATTTGATCCCTGATAATCTCAAATTCATGACAACAAATGACCAAACCATAGCACAAGAAATCCTATCAAGAGCTAAAATGCCATAACATTTCCTCTTACCATAGTGCAGACCCAGATCAGACTGGTCCAAAAGATCAGTCTGATCAGGATCTACACTGTTTGCGATTATGTCTGCACCTTTTGGACTCTTAGTATCTCCCCAGTTCCAGGCGATCTATGCTGTCTGCTGACAGCTCTTGTTTGGTAGAATTATTACACATCAAACACAGCCGTCATCTCTACATGTTTTGTTACCCTGCAGTGGTGGGGTATCATGCTGTGTCTGTGGTGCTTTTATTTAGATGAAGTTTTATAAGATCATTTGTGACCTAATTCTGTCAGCCTCTCTAAGGAAGAATGTATGCGCCTTGAAGCAATGATAAACTCATGAAACTGTTATTTTTGTCAAATCCTTTTATTCAACTTGTGTGCAATCTGAAGTCAGAACACAAGAAAACCTCAAACATGATTATGATAGGTCTGACATTGATAGTCAGGCACTAACCTTCTAAAATAGAGGCACCAACCTTCCGCCAAAGCTCAAGTGAGCTTCTGTTACCTCAAGTGGTCTTCAATTAGCATAACAAATGTCATAGAAACATGCTATTTATGAAGGTATGAGTCACATGGTATGCAAAATAATGAAACCAGGTTATAATCTACCATTATACTGGTTGACAAACTGCAACAGTCTGAAATATTCTAGATGTTTTATGCAAATCATCACAGCAGATGCTTAAGTGCCTGTGTGGAGGCCACAAAATGTTGCCCTGTATTTCATTACAGTGCTAATTTCTGGTTATTTTGAACTATTCGGCTAATATATTATATGTGAAAATATACTTCTGCTCAAAGCTGCTGGGTGTGGGGCATGAGGGATGTTGTATTTTTTCATTATTCTTCATGGACAGACTCAATCCAAATCTGCTGTTTTCTGGTTCTGATTTGTTCTGTATATCCAAAGAATCCCTATTTAGTCTGTTTTTGTATTGTTAAAGGATAATGTGTTTGTTTTGCCATAGCAATGAAAATATTTATTTTTACCAGCAAATCAAATGATCTTGCATGATCAGTTTGTTGTTTTCTATAGTTGTCTTGAGTTTCATGAGGCTACCTTTAGTAGATTTGGAGTAAAAGCTGGCTATTTGGAGTATTGGTAGGTATTTGCATCTTTAGCAAACTTTGGTTGCTATGGCAACCAAAAGCAACCGAAATATGTATCTTTCCAAGAAATCAAAATAATATAGACTGTTACCTTATAGCCATTTATTTAATGTTTGTTCTTATGTAAGAACCAGTAGTATCATATAGATTGATTTGTTGAGTATGAGTGCATTGTCTGTCAACAAATCAAAAAATATGGACATATTAAAGGTAAAAACATGCATAGTCCTTCTATGCTTTTCAGTGGAATATATGAGGGTCATTCAATATATAATGCAACTTACCTAATAATTCTTAAGTACGGAATCAATCACTTTCAAAATTGATATGTAGATACTTCAATATAAATGCAATTAGCATGTAACGTCATGCGACGGCTTTTATAATGACATAATCATACCATGACATTATATGACGTCACTGTAAGCGTCATGGCTGCGATCACATCTCAGGATCAGCGTAGTTACATAAAAATTGAATGTCAGCATAATAAAACAGCAAAGGAAATATTTAGTGCATTACAGGAAGCTTGCGGCATATATGCTCTATCATATTCTCAAGTTACAAGATGGGTGAATGAGTTCAAGAATGGCAGGGAGTGCGTTCAAGATGCCCACTGAGCAGGTAGAACTGTGACAGCTACGGACAGTTATAATACTGAACAGTTAAAAAGGTTGTTGAAATCTGATAGAAGGATTATGTGCAAAGAAATGGCTTAGGAGTTGGAAATAAGTGTCGGGTCAGTTCATACTATTCTGCGCAACCATTTGAAGATGAGAAAGGTTTCGGCTAGGTGGGTGCCACATCGCTTGACGTCGGATCAAGCGGAACGGCATTTGGAAGTGGCCACTCATCACCTTTCATGGTTTGATTTGGAAGGACAAGACTTTTTATCAAGAATTGTTGCAATTGACAAAACGTGGGTGAGGTTGTATGAACCGGAACTGAAGAGACAATCAGCCGAGTGGCACACACCAAGCTCCCCGAGGCCAGCAAAATATAGAAGAACTCAGTCTAAACTTAAGATGTTAATGGTTTTTGCCTACGATAGACATGGAATTCTCACTAGTCACAAGGTCGAGAGTGGTAAAACCATTAATGGGAAATACTATGAGGAGTATATTAAAAAAACACTAAGACAAGCGATCCGTAGGAAGAGACCTGAACTTTTGGCAGCTGGCCCAGTAATTCTGCATGACAATGCAGTGCACGGCGCAAATGGGGTGACATCATTGCTAGGGCAGTACGAGTGGGAAATGTTGGACCAGCCCCCTTATTCCCCGGACATAAGTCCCCGCAACTTTGACCTTTTCCCCAAACTAAAGGAAGATATGAGGGGTATTCGTTATAACGATTTAGAGGAGCTTGAATCCGCCGTGGCCACGAGGGTGAGGGTACCTGAGAACGGTTGCCTAGCAATGGGTATAGATGACCTGTCAAAGAGGTGGAAGTCTGTCACTGACCACAAGGGATATTACTTTGAAGGAATGTAGAACAGTAACAACTTTAAAATATTTATTACGGAAATTATTTAGTAGGTTGCATTTTATATTGAATGACCCTCGTAGAAATTTCTCGGTGAAATCGAAACATATAATTTCACTGTTTCAAATAATGAAATTGCAACTTTTGGATTTTCACTGTTTGGTACTATTTTTAACCATAGTGATCACTTTTTGTCCGTCATCCGCCCGTCTGTGCTTCCGTCCATCCGTCCGTTAACACTTTTAAACGACAACTCCTCCAAAACCATTGATGGGATTTGTCCCTAATTTTGTAAGAATGTTGCTTTGGTAGGGGGATTTAAAAATAGCTAAAATTATAGTGATCTGGCTCTTGGTTTGGTTGCCATGGCAACAGAAAGCTCCCATAAACGTATAATGGGAAAATGGTTAAATTGCATTTTCTCCATAACCACTGAAGTGATGTGAACCATATTTGGCAGTTATGATCATCTGATGATTGTCTACCCAGTTTAGTTGCTGTATGACCAGCAGCCATTTTGTTTGGTTGCCATGGCAACATTCAATTTTGAAAAAGGAATTTTTTGAATGAACGACAACTCCTTCAAAACCTCTGAAGCAGTATGACTCTACTTTGGTACAAATGTTGCTTGGGTAAGGGCAATCCAAAATAGCTAACATTATGATGATCTGCCTCTTGGTTTGGTTGCCATGGCAACAGAAAGGTCCCACAGATTTATAATGGGAAAATGGTTAAATTGCATTTTCTCCATAACCAGTGAAGTGATGTGAACCATATTTGGCAGTTATGATCATCTGATGATTGTCTACCCCGTTTATGTGTTTGATGACCAGTGGCCATTTTGTTTGGTTGCCATGGCAACATTAAGTTTCAAAAAAGGAATTTTTTTAATGAAAACTCCCTCAAAATCACTGAAGCAGTATGACTCTAATTTGGTTCAAATGTTGTTTGGATAAGGGCAATCTAAAATAGCTACAATTATGGTGATCTGCCTCTTGGTTTGGTTGCCATGGCAACAGAAAGCTCCCATAAACTTATAATGGGAAAAGGATTAAATTGTATTTTCTCCATAACCAGTGGGGTGATGTTAACTATATTTGGCATTTATGATCATTTTATGATTGTCTACCCAGTTAATATGGTTTATGACCAGCGGCCATTTTGTTTGGTTGCCATGGCAACATTAAATTTAAAAAAAAGAATTTTTTAAATGATAACTTCTTCAAAACCAGTAAGCAGTATGACTCTAATTTGGTACAAATGTTGCTTGGGTAAGGGCAATTCAAAATAGCTAAAATTATGGTGAGCTGCCTCTTAGTTTGGTTGCCATAGCAACAGAAAGCTCCCATAGACTTATAATCGGAAAATGGTTAACTTGCACTTTCTCCATGACCAGTGAAGCCATGTGAGCCATATTTGGCAGTAATGATCATCTGATGATTGTCTACCCACTTTATTAGCTCACCTGAGCTATGCTCAGGATGAGCTATAGTGATCACTTTTTGTCCGTCGTCTGTCCGTCCGTTAACATTTTCAAACGTCTTCTCCTCTGAATCCACAGAGCCAATTTTGCTCAGATTTCATGTGGAGCCTCCTTAGGTTGGGGAAATGAAGGATTGCTAAAATGGTTGCGGTCTGTTGACCAAGATGGCCGCCATGCCCATATATGGTAAAAATCTTCTTCTCCAGAACCCAGGATGCCTTGGGACTGAATCTTTGCACAAATCATTTGGGATGGGAGGTCTGCCTAAGTTGCTAAAATAATAGTTGTTTATTGACATTTGACTATTTTATGGTGAGGTCAAATTTGCTTCCCTATGCATTTGTATGGGAAAAATCTTGAGAATTTCAAACGACTTCTTCTCTGAAGCCTCTGGGCCAATGTTGCTCAAATTTCATGTGGAGCCTCCTTGGAGCGGGGGAATGAAAGATTGCTAAAACGGTCTCGGCCATTGACCAAGATGACTGCCATGCCCATAAATGGTAAGAACCATTGAAAATCTTCTTCTCCAGAGCAGAGGATGCCTTGGGGCACAAATCATCGGGGACGGGAGGTCTACCAAAGTTGCTAAAATGATGATGGTACATTGACATTTGCCCTTTTTACGGTCAAGTTTGCTTCCATATGCATTTGTATAAGCTCTATACATTGGTATTGAAAAAAGGTGATAATTTCAAATGACTTCTCCTCTGAAGCCTCAGGGCCAATGTTGCTCAAATTTCATGTGGAGCCTCTTTGGGGAAGGGGAATGAAAGATTGCTAAAATGGTCATGGTCCATTGACCAAGATGGTTGCCATGCCCACATATGGTAAAAACCTTTAAAAATCTTCTTCTCCAGAAAAAAAATAAGCCCTGGGGCCTAATCCTTGCACAAATCATCGGGGACAGGAGATCTACCAAAATTGCTAAAGTGATGGTCCTACGTTGACGTTTGATCTTTTTACGGTGAGGTCAAATTTGCTTCTCTATGCATTTGTATGGGCCCCATACATTTATATCAGAAAATGAGAATTGATATTTTGGACATCTCCTCTATAATCCAGTTGAATTGAAACTTGATGATGAGCATTAGGGTGCTTAGTAGACACAAATTAGCTAAATGAGCCGATAGAAAATCCAAGATGGCTGCCACAGCTTTCATCTTGTAAATCAGTTTTTGACATCTCTTCCCAAACCTTTGGTCGCCTTGAGCCGAAACTTGCTCTGTAGCAACAGGATGGTTACTGAATCAAAATAATCAAAATGAGCTAAAACTATGTCAGTTGGAAATCCAAGATGGCCACAAAGGTTCTACTCCATTGAACAAGATGGCCACCAGAGCTAAAAATAGAAAATCTTCAAACAACATCTCATCCTTGGCCAATGGCCTGATTTCAAAATATTTGCACAGAAGTGTTTCTCCAATGGCCCTCTATCAAATACTGCTAAAATGGTTCTGCTTGGCTGAACAGGATGGCAGCCAGAGCTAAAAATAGATAAACCTTTAAAAGACATCTCCTCCGCAGTCAGTGTCCTGATTTCAAAGTAATTTCACAGAAGTCTTCCTCTTATGGCCCTTTACCAAAATTGCTAAAAAAGTTCTGCCAAAATGGCCGCCAGAGCTAAAAATAGAAAAAAAAACTTTAAACATCTCCTCCTTGGCCAGTGGCCGGATTTCAAAATGATTTCACAGAAATGTTCCTCTTATCCCCCTTTACCAAAATTGCCAAAATGGTTCTGCTCTGCTGAACAAAATGGTCACCAGTGCTAAAAAAAGAAAAACCTTTAAACATCTCCGTGGCCAGTAGCCAGATTTCAAAATAATTTCATATCAATGTTCCTCTTATGCTCCTTTGCCAAAATTGCTAAAATGGTTCTGCTCTGCTCTGCTTGCCAGGACTACAAATAGAAAAAAAACCCTTTAAAGGACAGGATAAGTAGATGAACCAAATGACTTCTGAAAAATATCTGAACTTTTTTTTACTTATGGCGCTTTGAAAATTTTATCATTTTAACTTTGTAAGCAAGATATCTCAAACACTGTTTAAGCCATTGCCTTGTCATAAGTTTCAATATTAGACAGTATTGGAAAAATGTTGCATGCCATCTGATATCTGCAGTAGCGGTTTCACTCAGGTGAGCGAGTTGTGGCCAGTGGGCCTCTTGTATGTTTTATGACCGGTGGCCATTTTGTTTGGTTGCCACAGCAACATTCAGTTTTGAAAAAGGACTTTTTCAAATGACAACTTCAAAACCACTAAAGCAGTATGACTCTAATTTGGTACAAAAGTTGCTTGGGTAAGGGCAATTCAGAATGGGAAAATGGTTAAATTGCATTTTTATGCCCTGCCACAAAAAGTGGCAAGTTTATTATGTTATACATGTACCGTCCGTCTGTCCAGGCAAACATCCAAGGTTTAGGGGCTATTTTGGGACTATTTTGGACATAATTATGAGGTATTTTGGTATTTTGAGGTTTATTCCATTTAAAATGCATTAGAAGAATGTGTAAAAAAAACACATTCTTCTTTTTCAAAACCAAGAACTGCTTAAATGATGATCCTTTCATTAGTTGCAATGACAGAATTGAAAAAATGTTGCATAACAAATGCATATCTGCAGTGGCTATTTCACTCAGGTGAGCAAGCCGTGGCCCGTGGGCCTCTTGTTTTTTCTTCCAATCAAATTCCCCATGTATTCTGGGTCAGAAACCTCACTAAAAAGTTTAAGACATAGAACCTCTTGTCTGAAATTATGTGAAGAGTTTAACGCTCAGCGCCTGAACCGCTGATGTAACTTATTGCACTCATGTAACTCTTTTGATTTTTTTCAGTGTAAGATCGAATTTGTTTTACTCATGAACACCAAAACTTGTATTTTCACTCGTAGCTTTCGCCACTTGTGAAAATACTACATTTGGTGTCCATTTGGTGAAATAAAATTTGATCTTGCACAGAAAAAAGCAAATATCTTCTATTTAATAAAAAATAAAAATAAAATTTAAAAAAAAAATGAAAAAGGAAAGAAATGTTTATATCATGCATTTTAACAAGTTTGGAGTTATCATAGGAGCTGTAAACATTCTTATTATCTAGCGGCAGCAATTTTGTTTACTTTTTACAGCTCACTTGTCACGGTAAGCTTTTGTGATCACATTTTGTCTATTGTCTGTCATGCATGTGTGCATCTGTCCGTGTATCCGTCCGTAAACAATTTCTTCAAACGACATCTCCTCCTAAATGACTGATTGGATTTTGACCAAACTTTACAGGAAGGATCTTTGGTTGGTCCTCTTTCAAAGTTGTTCAAATGGTTGTGGTCCGTTGCACATCTAGGTCACTAGAGCTAAAAATAGATTTTTTAACTGAAAGCTTAAAAAAAACCTTCTTGTCTGAAAGCAGAAGGCCCAGGTCTTTGATCTAG
Source organism: Anodontia alba (assembly GCA_964016985.1). Classification (NCBI taxonomy): domain Eukaryota; kingdom Metazoa; phylum Mollusca; class Bivalvia; order Lucinida; family Lucinidae; genus Anodontia; species Anodontia alba. Next base: position 52,721,227 of record OZ024824.1, read on the forward strand.
TAGACTTCTACCAAAGTTGTTCAAATTATAGCCCTAGGGTCAAAAACAACCCCACGCTGGGGATCATTTGTTTTACATGGACCCATATAGGGAAAAACTTTAAAAATCTTCTTGTCTGAAAGCAGAAGGCCTAGGCTTTTGATATTTGATACATAGCTTCACCAAGTGGACCTATACCAAGATTGTTCAAGTTACTGCCCTGAGGCCAAAAATGGCCCTGCCCTGGGGCTGACATTTTTTACATAGACATATAGAGAAAATCTTCAAAAACCTTCTTATCTGAAACCAGAAGGCCTAGGCCTTTGATATTTGGTACATATCTTCACCTAGTGGACCTCTGCCAAGAATGTTCAAATTATAGCCCTGGGGCTAAAAATGGCCCCACCCTGGGGCTCACATGTTTTACATAGACTTACGTATATAGGAAAAAAACTAAAAATAAAAATCTTCTTGTCTAAAAGTGCAAGGCCTAGACTTTTGATATTTAGTGTGTAGCATTGCCTAGAGGTCCTCTGACAAGAGTGTTCAAATTATGACCCTGGGGTGAAGAGGCCTCACCCAGAGGGGGAGGGGGTCACTTGTTTTACATAGAGCAAAAAGCCATTGGCAGTAATTAGGCCTAGGACTATCAAACTACAAGGGAGGATGGAACTGAAGAGTAGCTGACCTTTGTCAGCAGTCAACGTCACTGCAACCTTTAGTACCAAAAAAAGCTTATAATTCTGCAATGCTTATAGTTAGGACCCTCAAACTTAGTAGAGATGTTGGTCCTCACCAGTAGATGATCCTGAGGGCAAAGGTCAAGGTCACCAGGATCTTTAGCACTAAAAAGCTTGATAACTTGGCAATGCTTGGGGCTAGGACCCTCAAATTTAGAAGGGATGTTGGTCCTCACCAGTAGATGACACTAAGGGCAAAGGTCATAGTCAAGGTCACCAAGACCTTTAGTACTAAAAAGCTTATAATTTGGCAGTGCTTGAGGCTAGAACCCTTGAATTTTAGATGTGATGTTGGTCTTGATCAGTAGATGACCCTAATGCAAAGGTCAAGTTCACAGTGGCCTCTAGTACAAAACAAGCTTATAAACTCTGCAATGCTTGGGGCTAGGACCCTCAAACATAATAGGGATGTTTCTTCTGATTAGAAGATGACCCTAAGGACTAAGGTCATGGTCAAGATCACCATGATCTTTAGAACTGCCTTGTCCAGTGGACCTCTCTTTTAAGGTTGTTAAAGTCATAACCTCAGAGTTGAAATTGGCCTTCCCTGGGAGTCACATGCCTTAACATAGACTTCCTTTGCAAGAAACTTTAAAAAAACTTCTTCTCTTAAACTACATGGCTCAGAACTTAGATAGATTGCATTTTGCATTGTCTATTCAACCTCTACAAAGTTGATTGGTACAGTTTTTGCCAGATATCAGAATGTTTTAAATCACTTTAGTGAAAATTGAACCATTAAAAAAGACATTTACATGATTTGCCTTCATTGAAAATCTTCAAAGCTTAATGCGCTTTGATATATGCATGACATGATTCAGGTGAGCGATATAGGGCCATCATGGCTCTCTTGTTTTAAATAGCTACCAGTATAATTGCAAAAATAAAGATTGCATTATTAAAATTACCATATTTACCTAAATTTGTAGTCAGGTCCTCACACTTTGGGATCAGAAAAAAAATCTAAATTTACTTTAGTATTGTAAAAAAATAATTCCATTTAAAAAAAAAAAACCTAAAATTTTGAGGCCAATAATTTTTAGCTCAGCAGAGCCCCAAAGGCTCCTGGGGAGCTTACAGTATGTCTGGTCTGTTGTCCATTGTCTGGGCCATCAACATTTTCAAAGGATATCTCTTCTGAAACCAATGGGCCAATTCAAACCAAATTACACCTGGAGCCTTCATAGAGTGGGGGAACAAAAGTTGGTTCTTAAGGTCTGGGTCAAATAACCAAGATGGCTGATGACCTTGAAACTTGGAATGCAGCATTGGTGGCTTGGGCCTTATCAAGTTTGTTCAAATGATGACCCTTGATTGACTGTAACCTATTTTACTGCAAGGTCAAATTTGGTCACTTAGGCTTTTGTATGGGAATAAAGGCAAACAGGGGATTTTCTGATTTTGTCGTAGCCTGTGACATCAAAGTTGATTTTTGGAATCAGCTAAATGAACTTTTATAAATACCAAAGGTCAAGGTCATTCACTGACCTTTGTCCCTGATGCCTCAGATTCAGTATTGCTAACTTCTTAAATGATATCTCTTCTGAAACCACAAGGCTAATTGAAACCAGATTACATGTGGAGCCTCCATTAGCTAGGGGGAACAACAGTTTGTTTGTAAGGTCTAGGTCACATGACCAAGATGGCCGCCACACTCATATATGGTAAAAATCTTTGAAAAACTTTTCAGGAACAGAATGGCCAATGACCTTGAAACTTAGTATACAGCATTGATGGCTCAGTCCCTATCAATATTGCTCAAAGATGACCCTTGAGTGACCTGGACTTATTTTACTGCAAGGTCAAATTCAGTCACCTAGACTTTTGTATGGGAGAAAAGGCAAAACAATGGATTTTTAACTCACATAGTGCTCGGTGAGCTATTCTGATAGGCCAGTTCTCGGGCGTCCGTTGTCCCGCGTCCGTCGTCCATCGTCTGTCAACAATTGACATCTCCTCCTAAACTACTGGGCCAATTTGGACCAAACTTCACTAGAATGATCCTTGGGAGGTACTAACTGAAAGCTGTTAAAAAATTTGGAATCCATGCAGAACTCTGGTTGCCATGGCAACAAATAGGTGAAAATTAGCAAAAACCTTTGAAAATCTTCTTGTCTGAAACCAGAAGGCCCAGGTCTTTGATATTTTGTATGTAGTTTCACCTAATGGACCATTACCAAAGCTGTTCAAATTATAGCCCTGGGGTCAGAAATGGCCCGGCCCTAGGGGTCACATGTTTTACATAGCCCTTATAGGGAAAAACCTTTAAAATCTTCTTGTCTGAAACCAGAAAGCCCAGGTCTTTGATATTTGGACACAGCTGTGTCTAGTGGACCTCTACCAAGATTGTTCAAATTATAGCCCTGGGGTCAGAATTGGCCCCACCCTAGGGGTCACATGTTTTACATAGACCCTTAAAGGGAAAAACCTTTAAAAATCTTCTTGTCTGAAACCAGAAGGCCCAATTCTTTGATATTTGGTATGTAGCTTCACCTAATGGACCATTACCAAAGTTGTTCAAATTATAGCCCTGGGGTCAAAATTGGCCCCGCCCAAAGGGATCACATGTTATACACACACCCTTAAGGGAAAAACCTTTAAAAATCTTTAAAAAACCAGAAGGCCCAGGTCTTTGATATTTGGTATGTAGCTTCATCTAGAGGACCTCTAGCAAGATTGTTCAAATTATAGCCCTTGGGCCAAAAATGGCACCGCCCAGCGGCCAATCTGTTTTACATAGACTAACATAGTGAAAATGTTTAAAAATCTTCTTGTCTGAAACCGGAATGCCCAGGTGTTTGATATTTGATACATAGCTTCATCTAGTGGACCCCTACCAAGATTGTTCAAATTGTAGCCCTTGGGCCAAAAATGGTCCCGCCCTAGGGGTCACATGTTTTACATAGACCCTTATAGGGAAAAACCTTTAAAAATCTTCTTGTCTGAAACCAGAAGGCCCACCTCTTGGATATTTGGTATGTAGCTTCACCTGATGGACCTTTACCAAAGTTGTTCTAATTATAGCCCTGGGGTCAAAATTGGCCCCGCCCTAGGGGTCACATGTTTTACATAGAATCTTATAGGGAAAAACCTTTAAAAATCTTCTTGTCTGAAATCAGAAGGTCCAGGTCTTTGATATTTGGTACACAGCTTTGTCTATTGGACCTCTACCAAGATTGTTCAAATTATAGCCCTGGGGTCAAAATTGGCCCTGCCCTAGGGGTCACATGTTATACCTAGACCCTTATAGGGAAAAAAGTCTTGTCTGAAACCAGAAGGCCCAGGTCTTTGATAATTGGTATGTAGCTTCACCTAATGGACCATTACCAAAGTTGTTCAAATTATAGCCCTGTGGTCAAAATTGGCCCCACCCTAGGGATCACATGTTATACACACACCCTTAAAGGAAAAAACCTTTAAAAATCTTGTCTGAAACCAGAAGGCCCAGGTCTTTGATATTTGGTATGTAGCTTCATCTAGTGGACCTCTGCCAAGATTGTTCAAATTGTAGCCCTTGGGCCAAAAATGGCCCCGCCCAGGGGCCAACATGTTTTACATAGACTAACATGGGGAAAACCTTTAAAAATCTTCTTGTCTGAAACCAGAAGGCCCAGCTCTTTGATAATTGGTATGTAGATTCACCTAGATTCACCAAAGTTGTTCAAATGATAGCCCTGGGGTCAAAATTTGCCCTGCCCTAGGGGTCACATGTTTTAACATAGACCCTTATAGGGGAAAACCTTTAAAAATCTTCTTGTCTGAAACCAGAAGGCCCAGGTCTTTGATATTTGGTACACAGCTAGTGGACCTCTACCAAGATTGTTCAAATTATAGCTCTGGGGGTCAAAATTGGCTGTACCCTAGGGGTCACATATTATACCTAGACCCTTATAGGGAAAAACCTTTAAAAATCTTCTTGTTTGAAACCATAAGGCCCATGTTTTTGATATTTGGTACACAGCTTTGTCTAGTGGACCATTACCAAGATTGTTCAAGTTATAGCCCTGGGGCCAAAAATGACCCCACCCAGGGGCCTACATGTTTTGCATGGACTTATATAGGGAAAACCTTGAAAAATCTTCTAGTTTGAAACAAGAAGGCCCAATTCTTTGATATTTGGTACACAGCTTTGTCTAGTAGACCTCTAGTAAGATTGTTCAAATTATAGCCCTGGAGTCAAAATTGGCCCCGCTCTAGGGGTCACATGTTATACATAGATCCTTATGAGGTAAAACCTTTAAAACTCTTGTCTGAAACCAGAAGGCCCAGGTCTTTGATATTTGGTATATAGCTTCATCTAGAGGACCTCTAGCAAGATTGTTCAATTTATAGTCCCGGGGCCAAACATGGCCCCACCCAGGGGCCAACATGTTTTACATATAGACTAACATAGGGAAAACCTTTAAAAATCTTCTTGATTGAAAGCAGAATGCCCAGGTGTTTGATATTTGATATGTAGCTTCATCTAGTGGACCTCTACCAAGATTGTTCAAATTGTAGCCTTTGGGTCAAAAATGGCCCCACACAGGTGCCAACATGTTTTACATAGACTAACATAGGGAAAACCTTAAAAAATCTTCTTGACTGAAACCAGAAGGCTCAGGTCTTTGATTTTTGTTATGTAGCTTCATCTAGTGGACCTCTACCAAGATTGTTCAAATTGTAGCCTTTGGGCCAAAAATGGCCCAGCCCAGGGGCCAACATGTTTTACATATAGACTAACATAGGGAAAAGCTTTAAAAATCTTCTTGACTGAAACAAGAAGGCCCAGGTCTTTGATATTTGATATGTAGCTTCATCTAGTGGACTTCTATCAAGATTATTCAAATTGTAGCCCTGGGGCCAAAACTGGCCCCGTCCCGGTGCCCACTTGTTTTACATAGCTTTATATAGGGAAAACATTTAAAAAACTTCTTGTTTGAAACCATAAGGCCTTTGATGTTTGGTACACAGCTTTGTCTAGTGGACCTGTCAAGATTGTTCAAATTTTAGCCCTGTGGCCAAAAATGGTCCCTTCCAGGGCTCCATTTTACATAAACTTATATAGGGAAAACCTTTAAAAATCTTCTTGTCTAAAACTGGAAGGCCCAGGTCCTTGATATTTGGTATGTAGCCTTGTCGAATGGACCTCTACCGAAGTTGTTCAAATTATAGCCCTGGGGTAAAAAATGGCCTGCCCTGGGGTTCCCTTGTTTTACATAGACTTATATAGGATGGCATCATTCTAAGTATTGAAGCAGAAATAAGAAAAATGCCAGAGATTATTATTACCCATGCCCATGAAACACACTTTAAGTTTTTGTGTCATAACTTTTATGTTAAAATATTCCTCCGTTTGTTTGTTTATTCATTCATCCATTTGTCCCTCTGTTCATCAGGCCTTCAAACGCCATGAGGGGCTGATTTTCCATAAAAGTTAACATGCATACATTGCAACTTTTGCTTTAAAAGACTTCTCATCTGACACTTCTGGACAGATTTTTCAATAATTTCACAAGAATGTTCTTTGGGTGATCCTCTACCAAAATTGCTCAAACTGTCCTGCTCTGCTGAACAAGATGGCCATCAGAGCTAAAAATAAAAGAAAAAACTAAGGCACCATGGGATCTTGCTTCTGTCTCCCCACCCCCCCACTCCTCTACCCCCCCACCCCCAATTCCCCCGGGCCTATAATACTGTACAAGCCAACATGCTTTTATCTGTGCCAAGCACCATCACATTCCTCCCAAGGCCTGTATAACACAGTTCTTAAACCTCCAGCCTGTCATCTGAAAACATTCATTTTCAACAAATTTTAAACATACATAGTCCTATGAAGAGAAACCATAGTCTTTTAGAATATACTGGAGACAATGACACTCAGGTGAGCGAATTAGGGCCCTGTGGGCCTCTTGTTCTGATTGTATTGTAGCCTGGGACGTCAAAGTTTCTTAATGCATTTAGTTAAATGAACTTTTATAAATTCCAAAGGTCAAGGTCATTTACTGACCTTTGTCCTGGATGCCTCAGATTCAGTATTTTTAACTTCTTCTCCTCTAAAACTGTTGGACTGATTGAAACCAAATTACACTTAGAGCCTCTATGGGATGGGGAAATGAAATTTTATTTATGGGATCTGGGTCACATGACCAAGATGGCTGCCATGTCCATATATGGTAAAAACCCTTTAAAAATCCTCTTCTCAGGACTGAAAGGCTGATGACCTTGAAACTTGGTATGCAGCATTGGGGACTCAGGCCCAACCAAATTTATCCAAAGATGACCATTGGTTGACCTTGACCTATCTTAAGTCAAGGCCGAATTCTGTCACTTAGGCTTTTTATGGGAAAAGACAGAACTGTGGATATTTTTTAAGCTATTGTAGCTTATTGCATCAAAGTTGATTTATGCAGTCAGCTAAATGAACTTTTGTAAATACCAAAGGCCAAGGTCATTTACTGACCTTGGTCCTGGGTATCTTAGATTCAGTAGTTTTAAAATATTATCTAAAACCATTGAGCTGATTGAAAACAAATTGCATATAGAGCCTTAGTGGGGTTGGGAAATCAAAGTTTGTTCATGTAATCTTGGTCACATGACCAAGATGGATGTCATGCCCATATATGGTAGAATGGATTTGAAATTCTTCATCTCAGGAACTGAAAGGCCAGTGACCTTGAAACTTGGTATGCAGCATTTTGGACTCTGGCTCTACCTAGTTTATTCAAATGATGACCCTCTGTTGACTTTGGCCCTTTTTACAACTAGGTCAATTTAGGTCTCTTAGACTTTTGTATGGCATAAAGGCAAAACAATGGATATATAGCTCACCAGAAGTGAAAGGCTCTGCAAGAGCTTCTAGGATAATCAGTGGTCCACTGTCCATCTTTGTTGATGTCATCGTTATCAACACTTGAGCTCTGATAAGCGTAGTGGTTCATAGGCCTCTTGTTTTAAAATGAATACAGAAATCAGCAGTTTCATTCAAATTTATCACTTTTTACTGCCTATAGAAAGCCTCTGACAGGGACAGCAATTTCTATTTAAATACAAATTGACCAGTACAATATTAATGCATAGACAAAATTAAAATTTAGAAAAGCACATTAATTTTGAAACAAAAAAATATATATAACAGAAATTAGTGGTTTTATTTAAATTTATTGAGTTGTCACCCAAAAATGTCTGCTTTTGAACCTTTTTTCTTTCATGCTTTGTCCTGTTCAATTATCAGTTATTTCTCCCTGTCACTTAAAATAAAAAAAAATAAGCGGGGCCCTTCCTGTAGGGTAAACTTATTTTTTTCAGAGTTGGTGCTCTGAGTAAATTCATTTCAAGAAATGTAGTTCTAGATATATATGGATTCAAAGTGCTGCATACTGATTCAAAGTTTTCTTCATGAAAACATATGTACACAATAAACTCATGCCACCAAGATAATTATAATGAGTAGCAGTAATATATGTTTTTGTGGAGAATTATGAAGACTGTTTATCAAGACGTCCCCCATATCTTGAACTATGCTTGAAAGAAGTGTATTTCAATCATTAGCTTTAAGAACAATTAAAATTATTTAGAAAAAGGATAACCTTTTTATCAATTAACCAATGTTATTTTCTTTCACAACTTTAGATAGATGCAAATCCACGTTTGGTGCTCATATCACAACTTATTGCTCAGGCAAGACAGTGAACACTATAATCATGTTTACTTATTTCTCAGTTTTCTGCATTTTTTCTGAATTTTGATAATTCTTAAACTACCTGTCATTATTAATCTCTTGTCATAGTTTTCTCATTCGCAATGATTCCAGCTTTTAAGTACTTCAGTCACAGTGTGTTTTAGTCTCCTACAGGTGGAACTGGAGGAGACTATAGGTTTACCATCTGTTCGTACACCTTTGTATCTGTCTTAAATATAAATCCTGCATTAACTTGAAAAAGTACTTGGCCATTCTTCATGAAATTGGTAAAGTGCAGATTATGCACATGTTTTCATTTTTTTCATCCAGTCAGAAAATTTTTGCAATGGTAACTTATCCTGCTGCATTGTCTTCAAATCTAGGGCTTTGGAAGGTGTTCCCTTACCTGTTTTTCATTGAGTTTATTCAGACTTGCACACATTACAGCTTAAAAAAATCTAAACGGTTGCCTTTGAAAACAAAGAATACACAATGAATGCAAAAATTGGAGACTCAGTTTTATTAAGTCTCTTCATAAGCAGCAATGTTGTTTGCAAAGCTGCATATATCCCATAGCACCAGCTGCTTAGTGCTTGATTTTTAAAGTAACCAGTCTCGCCTTAATGATCCCAAAGGAAATAAAAAAAATAGTCTGCACTATATCAAAACTGCCATGTTCACATGACATGATAGCAGTTATTTGACAAACTAGTGTCTGCAGAAGACACTTTGAAAATTTTACTTTCAAGAGGTCAGTACAAAATGTGGTTATTATAGAAAGTATTTGATTACTTGAGTTGATTCATGTACCAGAAGTTGTTTAGACAGAGTCTGTGTAGTCAGCACATGATCAATTATAGATCTGATATGGTGAGACCTAAAAAACAGGGCCCAGTTGTTCAAAGCGTCGTTAGCTTAACGAGCTCGTTAAGGGTCATTTCGTTAACTGTTTTAGCAGATTCAATATACAATATTCTGATATTTTTTGCTGAAAAAATGTGAGTAAAATGCAAAAGCTACTCACATTTTTTCAGCAAAAAATTTCAGCATATTTGCGTATCACTCGATGTAAATTTTAACGAATCGTTAACTAGCGATATTGTTAGCTTTGAACAACTGGGCCCAGAAAATTAGCAAGTGGTGAAATTTGATTGTGATTTTGGATAACTATTACACTGATTGACTTTGAATGTGGGCAGATGTAGGTTTGTGTCTTGTTTCTGGAGACCTAACATGCATTCAAGTGCTCTTCCCTGCCCCCACTCCCTCCCAACAAAGTGTAAATATCTTGAACAGGAGGATAATGGATTGTAAAAAAAAATCTGTAATCTGACTTTTGTGATTGCTTTGGAAATTATTTTTCTTGACACTGGACCATGACATCCTGTTGCATTTTCTTCTGATCTGGTGTTTGGAAAGGGTTCATTTTCCTGAGCAACCAACACAGACAAACAGGGTATAAGGTTTAAAGGTTGATACCGGAGCTACTTTGGATGTAACAAAACTCATAGGAGCTTCACTTTTGTTCCAAATTGATTTTCCAGTGACTGTTGTTTCGATAATATATTATCCATAGAATTGGAAGATGTGTTCTGATACTGGGCATTACAGAAAGTATTTGATTACTTCAGTTGATTCATGTACCAGAAATTGTTTAGGTAGAGTCTGTGTAGTCAGCACATGATCAATTATGGATCTGATATGAGATTTCAAGAACTTATATATGTATATGAAAATCTGAAGATTACACTCAGTGTGAAGTAAATGTATTTGTTAATCACAAAAATACATCAAAAGTATTAATATACCATAAGGTTTATAAAGCTTTTTTACTATAATCAGTAGTTAGCTGATAATATAATTAACTCCCTTGGAAGCAAAATTACCTATTCAGACAATATTGTCTCCAGTAATAATTTGATATGCAGTTCTCAGTAGCATTGTCAAACTAGGAGCAGCTGCGTATCATTTGGATATAGTATTTTCAAAATGAAAGTTTGTATTGAAAAAGCTCGGGTATCAACCTTTAAAGCTAACCATTCCAGTGCTCAACTACCATATTTGACCTAATTACCACACATACCCTTATAAGTGCACAGTCAAGCAATTCCGTAGTCTTCAGATTACAGCCAGTGTACTTTTTGTCTACTTCTTTATAAAGGCATATGTTGTAGATACCTATTTGAATTGACGCATTGATGCAGTTCAAATGAGTACCTGCAACATATGCTTTTATAAAGAAAATCAGAAAAAAAAACACAAAAACATTGCATAAGCATCATTAGATAAGTCCTTTGCTGATCCTTTTTAAGTGTACCCTAAGTATAGGTGGATACATATTTTACACAAGTTTTCCCAGTAATTTTGAAAAATCTAAGCACACAGTGTGGTAATTAGGTCGAGTATGGTAATATTGGAAATACCAACCTGAAACTTTGCAAGTGAATACAGGATAATGAAGAGATTGTTTTGTTGATTGAATTTGTTATTCTTCTTTTTTATTTTAATTTTCCTTCTCTCCATAATTATTTTGAATTGTGGAATTTTGTGTCACAATAAGAACTAATAGAGCTACACCTTTCAAACTTGGTGTTCAGGTTCACAAAAAGAAGGAAGCATTATTAAATTTGATCATTTGAACCCTTGAACAGTAATATGGAGAGTGAAAACAAAAATATGTCACACACAAGAGAAAATCTTTTATACTTTGTTTTCATGAATAATCTTATTGTACTTCAGTGGGATTACCATTTTGCTAATATCATCACCTTTAATGCAAAAGAGCATTAAAATTAACAGCTTTGTTACCTTGTGTGTTACATGCCATGATTACTACTTCACATCCATGGTAATTGCTTCAGTGCTACCACTGTGAAAAATACCACTTACTCACAAAACTCAGAACTGGGAAAGTAATCCACATCTATCAACAGAGGTCCTATAGGCTGGTATCAAGTCAAATTTATTGAATGTATTTTCAGCCCATAGACAAATAGGCAGTTTTTCAAACAGCTGTGCTGGCCTCAGTGGCTCATTTGGATGCGCGTCCGACTGGTGATCAGGACTTTGCGGGCTCGACCCCAGCCGGGTCGGCAACATTCTTTTGTTGAGATTTGATCATGAAATATTTTCTATGGTCATTCTCTCCCTTCTGCTGATTCAAGAAGGGCAGTTATCAGTTTCAGGTGAAAAAATGTGCTCAATACTGGTAAACCACTTAGAGGACTAAGCCTGCCCAGTAAAAGTGTGGTTAGGTAAACTGACCATGCTCGACATGACCCTAACAGGTTGAGTGAGCCGTAAAACCTCAACACAAACAAACACATCAAACATTCTGTGACTGAAAGAGCAGCTTTTAATTTCAGTGCTTACTTTAATTTTTCTCTTTCATCTTTTTTTTTAAGAGAAGTGAGGTTTCTCTTTTAGATTTTGTCTGTTTTGCATTGCTTTTAGCTTTCATAACACTTAAAGTGCCAATCAAAACTGCAGCAGATAACATTTTGAAATATTTGTTTTTATTTCATCGGAGAAAATAAGGCTTGACATTTTGTGTGACTCATCTGCCTTATTTTCTCTGAAATATAATGAAAAAAGGAAACTTAGTAATTTGTCTGCTACAATTTTCCTTGGCACTTTATGGGTTAGAGTGCATGCTTCATGTTAAGGGAAGGAACTTTTAGAGTGAATACTGAAAGTGTCCTGCCATAGTTGCTTTTCTTGAGGAATTTATAATCACAGTTCATCTACCATATTTAACCTAAGACTTGGGATACCTTATCTACTTACCATGCTTGTCCTAAAATTTGAAATAGTCTATTCTACTAGCTTTTGATGTGTTTAAAATATTGCTGTATGTATGGCACACAGTTTAGACACAGTTTAGGCCCTGATCAGATGCCACATTCTGCGGTGTCTTATCTGTGCCTACACTGTTTGCTCGGGCCTGTCTGTCCCAATACTTAGGGTTATTATGGTAATATGAGGGTCGTGCAAAAAGTCACTAATAGGCTTCCTCAGTTTTATCCCAGGTATATTTTAAAATGCTTCACTGCACTTGAATGGAGTAACGATACCCATTTATTTCGTGCAAATTGCTTTCCAACTGACCGAGTTATTTCAAATTGAAATAGATGCAGTCATATACACTGACGAATTTACTTGTTACATTGGAACATGGACCAGAAGACTGAAATTCTTAGCTATATTAAATGCCGCATTAGGCTTAATATAGATTCAAAGCAGATATTTAATGAATTGTGTGGTATATATGGACCTCAGACCATTTCAATGCGCACAGTTGTTAGGTGGGTTAAAGCTTTTAAAGCTGGGAAATTTTTGTTGAAGATGATACCCATCCTGGAAGGCCTAAAACCTCTGTTACCAAGACTAACATTGCTGCTGTAAAGATTGTGGTCGAACAGGATGCATGATTGTCTGTCAATGATATAGCTAGTTGTACTGGCATATCAGAAGGCAGTGTGCAAACAATTCTGAAAAAGCGTTTGGACCTGAGAAAGGTTTGCGCTAGGCAGGTACCTCATTTGCTCACTGAGGAGCAAAAGACACAACGCCTTAAATGTGCCCGTGAACTTTTGAAAACATACAAAGGCTGTAATAGTCGGGTTATTTCTAACTTGCTAACAGGTGATGAAACCTGGGTGCACATGTTTGAGCCACAAAGAAGGGCTGATAATAAGCAATGGAAGCGAAAATATAAAAAAACGCCCATGTATTGCCAAGAGAACCATAAGTTTGAAAAGATGTTGTACGCAATTTTCTTTAATTCAAGTGGGCCAGTTGTTCAAGTGCCTTGTCCACATGGTCATACAATCACTGGTCAATTCTACAAGAATTCTGTAGTGAAGAAAGTGAAAGAGTTTTACAATAAGAAACAACCAAGCAAAGGATGGTCAGGAGTCCCTTTTACATGACAACGCCTCCTCTCATAAGTGTGAGGTCATTAAGTCTTTTTTGACTTCTGAAAAGGTGAAAGTTTTAAACCATCCACCTTATTCACCTGACCTGAGTCCCTGTGACTTCTTTTTATTTCCAAGGCTTAAGAAAATGCTTTCTGGAAATAAGTATACATCTAGAAGTTCTCTTGGCAGCATTATTTATCAGTGTCTCCAACAGATACCAAAAGAAGACTATTTGTCTGCTTTTCGCAACTGGGTAAAAAGGTTACAAAAATGTGTTTCAGTAAAGGGGGAATACTTTGAAAGTTTGTAATAAAAATATGTTTGATAAAACGTAGCACTGAAGTAATCCAAACCCAGTGACAAAACTTTTTGCAGGACCCTCGTATCCTTACAAAAAACAGCTTTCAAACATTTTAGATTGTTTTGTACTACTTTGTTTCAACCCTTTCAACAATACACAGTGGAAAACTAATGCTTTGTAAACTGCTAGTGTAGAGTGAGATGAGATGGCACCCATCTGGGCTCATGAAATTAATAGTCTGCCTGGTGCCTCTGCTGCAGAGTTGCCAGTAACTTCAGGCAGGACTGGAGTTTGCCATTTGTCTCCAATCATGTAGAAGACCTCAAAAATGCTGAGGCAACATCTCACCATTAACTGGGACATTACTTCAACTCAACAAAAACAGCTAGATAAGACTTTCTCATTTAGCATCTAGGCTCTTTCCCTTTTTTTGTTAGCTCACCTGAGAAAAACTCAGGGTGAACTATTGTGATCACATTCTGTCCGTCGTCCGTCGTCATCCGTTGTCCATCGTCCATCATCCGTCATCAACAATTAGTTTGTTAATACTCTAGAGGCCACAGTTTTTACCCAGTCTTGATGAAACTTGCTCAGAATGTTTACCCCTATGAAATCTAGGTCAAGTTCGAAACTGGGTCACTTGGAGTCAAAAACTAGGTCACCAGGCCAAATCAAAGAAAAATATTGTTAACACTCTAGAGGTCACATTCTTCAAGCAATCATCATGAATCATGCTCAAAATGTTTGTCTTGATGATTTCTGGGTCAAGTTGGAAACTGGGTTACTTGGGGTCAAAAACTAGGTCACCAGGCCAAATCAAAGGAAAACATTGTTAACACTCTAGCGGTCACATTTTTAAAGCAATCATCATGAATCTTGCTCAAAATGTTTGTCTTGATGATTTCTAGGTCAAGTTTGAAACTGGGTCACTTCAGGTCAAAAACCAGGTCACCAGGCCAAAGACATTGTTAACACTCTAGAGGTCACAGTTTTGAAGCAATCCTCATGAATCTTGCTCAAAATATTTATCTTGGTGATTCCTAAGTCACATTTGAAACTGGATCACTTTGGGTTAAAAACTAGATCACCAGGCCAAATGAAAGGAAAATCTTGTTAACACTCTAACAGTCACATTTTTGAAGCAAGCATCATGAATCTTGCTCAAAATATTTGTCTTAATGATTTCTAGGTCAAATTTGAAACTTGGCTACTTGGGGTCAAAAACAGGTCACCAGGCCAAATCAAAGGTAAACCTTGTTAACACTCTAGTGGTCACATTTCTGAAGAAATCATCATGAATCTTGCTCAAAATGTTTGTCTTGATGATTTCTAGGTCAAGTTTGAAACTGGGTCACTTTGGGTCAAAAACTAGGTCACCGAGCCAAATCAAAGGAAGACCTTGTTAGCACTCTAGAGGTCACATTTTGAAACAATCATCATGAATCTTGCTCAAAATGTTTGTCTTGATGATTTCTAGGTCATTTGAAACTGGGTCACTTTGGGTCAAAAACTAGGTCACCAGGCTACATCAAAGGAATACCTTGCTAACACTCTAGAGGTAACATTTTTGAAGCAATCATCATGAATCTTGCTCAAAATGTTTATCTTGATAATTTTTAGGTCACTTTTGAAACTGGGTCACTTTGGATTAGAAACTAGGTCACCAGGCCAAATCAAAGGAAAATATTGTTAACACTCTAGAGGTCACATTTTTGAAGCAAGCATCATGAATCTTACTCAAAATATTTATCTTGATAATTTCAAGGACTAGTTTGAAACTGGGTTACTTGTGGTCAAAAACTAGGTCACCAGGCCAAATCAAAGGAAGACGTTGTTAACACTCTGGAGGTCACATTTTTGAAGCAGTCATCATGAATCTTGCTCAAAATGTTTGTCTTAATGATTTCTAGGTCAAGTTTGAAACTGGGTCACTTGGGGTCAACAACTAGGTAACCGGGCCAAATCAACAGAAAACCTTTTTAACACTATAGCAGTCACATTTTTGAAGCAATCATCAGGAATCTTGCTCAAAATGTTTGTCTTGATGATTTCTATGTCAAGTTTTAAACTTTGGGTCAAAAACTAGGTCACTGGGCCAAATCAAAGGAAAACATTGTTAACACTGTAGAGGTCACATTTTTGAAGCAGTCATCATGAATCTTGCTCAAAATGTTTGTCTTGATGATTTCTAGGTCAAGTTTGAAACTGGGTCACTGGGATCAAAAACTAGGTCACCAGGAAAATCAAAGGAAGACATTGTTAACACTCTAGAGGTCACATTTTTGAAGCAGTCATCATGAATCTTACTCAAGGCATTTTTCTTGATGATTTCTAGGTCATGTTTGAAACTGGATCACTTTGGGTTAAAAACTAGATCACCAGTCCAAATCCAAGGAAAATCTTGTTAACACTCTAGCGGTCACATTTTTGAAGCAAGCATCATGAATCTTGCTCAAAATATTTGTCTTAATGATTTCTAGGTCAAATTTGAAACTGGGCTACTTGGGGTCAAAAACAGGTCCCCAGGCCAAATCAAAGATAAAACTTGTTAACACTCTACTAGTCACATTCCTGACATAATCATCATGAACCATGCTCAAAATGTTTGTCTTGATGAGTTCTACATCAAGTTTAAAACTGGGTCATTTAGGGTCAAAAACTAGGTCACCAGGCCAAATCAAAGGAAGACCTTGTTTGCACCCTAGAGATCACATTTTTGAAGCAATCATCATGAATCTTGCTCAAAATGTTTGTCTTGATGATTTCTAGGTCAAGTTTGAAACTGGGTCACTTTGGGTCAAAAACTAGGTCACCAGACCAAGTCAAAGGAAAACCTTGTTAACACTATAGCAGTCACATTTTTGAAACAATCATCATGAATCTTGCTCAAAATGTTTGTCTTGATGATTTCTAGGTCGTTTGAAACTGGGTTACTTTGGGTCAAAAATTAGGTCACCAGGCTAAATTAAAGGAAGACCTTGTTAACACTCTAGAGGTCAAATTTTTTGAAGCAATCATCATGAATTTTGCTCAAAATGTTTACCTTGATAATTTCTAGGTCACATTTGAAACTATGTCACTTTGGGTTAAAAACTAGGCCACCAGGCCAAATCAAAGGAAAATCTTGTTAACACTCTAGCGGCCATATTTTTGAAGCAAGCATCATGACTCTTGCTCAAAATATTTGTCTTGACCATTTCAAGGTCAAGTTTGAAACTGGGCTACTTGGGATCAAAAACTAGGTCACCAGGTTAAATCAAAGATAAACCTTGTTATCAGTCTAGTGGTCACATTATTGAAGCAATCATCATGAATCTTGCTCAAAATGTTTGTCTTGATGAGTTCTTGGTCAAGTTTAAAACTGGGTCACTTGGGATCAGAAACTAGATCACCAGGCCAAATCAAAGGAAGAGCTTGTTAACACCCTAGAGGTCACATTTTTTAATCAATCATCATGAATCTTGCTCAAAATGTTTGCCTTAATGATTTCTAGGTCAAGTTTGAAACTGGGTCACTTGGGGTGAACAACTAGGTCACTGGGCCAAATCAACAGAAAACCTTGTTTACACTGTAGCAATCATTTTTTGAAGCAATCATCATGAATCTTGCCTAAAATGTTTGTCTTGATGATTTCTAGGTCAGATTTGAAACTGGGTGATTTTGGGTCAAAAACTAGGTCACCGGGCCAAATCAAAGGAAAACTTTATTAACACTGTAGAGGTCACATTTTTAAAGCAGTCATCATGAATCATGCTCAAAATGTTTGACTTGATGATTTCTAGGTCAAGTTTGAAACTGGGTCACTTGGGGTCAAAAACTAGGTCACCAGGCCAAATCAAAGGAAAACCTTGTTAACACTCCACATTCTTTAAATAATCATCATGAATATTGCTCAAAATGTTCCTCTTGATGATTTCTAGGTCTTGTTCAAAACTGGGTCACTTAGAGTCAGAAACTAGTCACAGGCCAAATCAAACAAAAACCTTGACACTCTAGAGGTCACATTTTTGAAGCGATCATCATGAATCTTGCTCAAAATGTTTGTCTTGATGATTTCTATGTGAAGTTTGGAACAGGGTCACTTATGACCTATATTTCACGGTCCAGTGACTTTCTTAAGTTTTTCTGTTTAGGTCAGTTTCTCAGTAACTATTGGTCCTACAGAGTGATATTTGGCACTTGTGAAGTGTTGTGTTTTGGTCAGTTTCTCAGTAACTATTGCTCCTACAGCCAGTGATACTTAGCACATGCATACATCTTAGCATGGTCTCTTGAGTGCAGTCATCCATATTTGACCTTGACCTCTATTTCACAGTCCATTAGACATGCTACATTGTCTTACTTGTTAATATAATTATTATGAATTTTGGTCAGAATATTTGCCTTGATCAGTTCTAGGTCAGGTTCTCTAAGTGCTATGATACTCAGGTGAGCGTTACAGGGCCATCATGGCCCTCTTGTTTTTGATTTTTTTTTCACACCACTTTTTTTAACTTTGTTTTTGTTTAACATCCCTTTTTGAGACAATGGACTTCTCAGTATTCAAAGATGGAAGGCTTGAGAGTCATCTGATGTTGAAAGAGTTAAGGTCCACCATCTTTAACATGGCAGACAATTTTTATCACTACTTGTTTGCTGTTCTACACACAAAGCCTCACCTGAAAAGGGGTCTACGTTAAAAGGAAAGAATTTGCTTCTGTGACAGTTACCTGCCCTGAAAATGTATCAGCTCCCTTGAAAACATGAGCCTCATCAGCTCTGATCACATGACGATCTCAACCTTCTTGGTCTCATCAGGGCATACGAGGGTCCTGCAAAAAGTTTTGTCATTGGGTTCGGATTACTTCAGTGCTACGTTATATCAAACATATTTTTATTACAAACCTTCAAAGTATTCCCCCTTTACTGAAACACATTTTTGTAACCTTTTTACCCAGTCACAAAAAGCAGATAAATATTCTTTTTTTGGTATCTGTTGGAGACACTGATAAATAGCACTGCAAAGAGAACTTCTAGATGTATACTAATTTCCAGAAAGAATTTTCTTAAGCCTTGGAAATAAAAAGAAGTCACAGGGACTCAGGTCAGGTGAATAAGGTGGATGGTTTAAAACTTTCACCTTTTCAGAAGCCAAAAAAGACTTAACAACCTCACACTTATGAGAGGAGGCATTGTCATGTAAAAGGTGGACTCCTGACCATCCTTTGCTTGGTCATTTCTTATAGTAAAACTCTTTCACATTCTTCAGTACAGAATTCTTGAAGAATCGGCCAGTGACTGTATGACAAGATGGACAAGGCACTTGAACGACTGGCCCACTTGAATTAAAGAAAATTGCAAACAACATCTTTTTCGAACTTATGGTTCTCTTGGCAATACATGGGCGTTTTTTTATCTTTTCGCTTCCATTGCTTATTATCAGCCCTTCTTTGTGGCTCAAACATGTGCACCCAGGTTTCATCACCTGTTAGCAAGTTAGAAATAACCCGACTATTGTATGTTTTCAAAAGTTCCTGGGCACATTTAAGGCATTGTGTCATTTGCTCCTCAGTGAGCAAATATGAGGTACCCACCTAGCGCAAACCTTTCTCAGGTCCAAACGCTTTTTCAGAATTGTTTGCACACTGCCTTCTGATATGCCAGTACAACTAGCTATATCTTTGACAGACAATCGCGCATCCTGTTCGACCACAATCTTTACAGCAGCGATGTTAGCCTTGGTAACAGAGGTTTTAGGCCTTCCAGGATGGGTATCATCTTCAACAGAAAATTTCCCAGCTTTAAAAGCTTTAACCCACCTAACAACTGTGCACATTGAAATGGTCTGAGGTGCATATATACCACACAATTCATTAAATATCTGCTTTGAATCTATATTTAGCCTAATGCGGCATTTAATATAGCTACGAATTTCAGTCTTCTGGTCCATGTTCCAATGTAACAAGTAAATTGGTCAGTGTATATGATTGCATCTATTACAATTTGAAATAACTCGGTCAGTTGGAAAGCAATTTGCACGAAATAAATGGGTATCATTAGCTATTCAACACACCATTCAAGTGCAGTGAAGCATTTTAAAATATACCTGGGATAAAACAAAGGAAGCCTATTAGTGACAGAACTTTTTGCACGACCCTCGTACATGGTTCACTTCTTAAAGCAAATGGATACACAGTCAGGGCAGGTAACTTTTCTAAATGGTTTTATGTCCATTCTGAAAAGGGGTCTACTTGAAAAGGAAAAAAAAATCTCCCCTAGGGAGCAAGTTCTTTCCTTTTTGAATAGACCCCTTTTCAGAAAGGGTCAGGTGTGCAGCAAAAAGCAAATATGAAGTTACAAAAATTGTCCCCCTTGTAAGAAAACTGTGGCAATTTTTTCCAAATGTATCCAGAGTGGATACAGGTGAAGATTTTGCTACCATTTTTAAAGGCAGACATTTTAAGACAGGAAGTTGCCTCTCTGGTATTTAAAACATTTCAAAACTGGAGGCTACTCAAATAAGAAAGAATTTTCTCCCAGACGAGCAAATTCTTTCCTTCTTTCCCCTATGAAAAGGGAGGCAAATATTTCCATGTCAGAATTATGTCCCTTGAAGGTGTAACCATTCCTTTAAACCGTGCAAGGTCCAGATATTCTTTTGCTGAACAATGCTTGCCCTGACCCGACAGAGCATGACTGAGCAGACAGTGCAGAATCTAGTCTTGGCCTGCATGAGAGATGTTAACCTGATCAGGTTTATATAAATGAAGGAAAATATATCTGAAATGCATAACACTGTACAGCACATCAAGTAAGTCTTGGAATCTGTACCCAATCCTGATATTTGCATATGGTTCTGGTCTCAATTTCGGAGATTTCAGAAAACTCAGATATTTGGTCACCCTGGCCCTAAGTTCAGATCTGACAAGGTTCAATAAAAAATCTATAATGTCACAGGGTTTTATCTTATTTTGTTTGTAAATTAAACTAAGTCCACATCATTGTTTATTTTTATTTTCTTCTCCTTCTATGTACATTTTATTTATTTACAACAGATATAAAGGTAGCATGACATGGGGCAGAGCCCCTGCTAAATGTTAATATATTGTCTGTTCACAGTATGTGTTTCTACAGTCAGTCAAAAGTCTATGATGTTAACCCTTTGAAGGCTAACCGAAAACTGATTTTGCTGATCAGATTTTTTTTTTGATGATTTCCCTAAATGTTTAATTAGCCTATCAAATTTTAGTGTTGTTTATAAATTGTCCAATCAACATGACTTTAAATCTTATTTTCAATCTTTTTGATGTTATCCAAATATTGACAGCAATTGATCTCTGCCATCTTAATGCATAGATTGGAGGAAGTACATTTAACAAAATATATATCAATGTTATAAAATGAACATAAAACTGTTAAGCAAATGTAGTAGATTGTAAACCAGTTCCTTGAGAAAACTTTAAGGCTGTTGAAATACATTAACAGAACAAAATTATTGATAAGGATTGATAAAGATACGAAATAATTATAATTCAATTGTCTTTTTAACTAAACTTCAAAAGTATAAAAATTTCTTATTGCAATAAGGTTGCCTTTGGAAACAAAGAACACACAAAAAACTGAAAATCGGAGACTTAGTTTTATTATGTCTCTTCATACACAGCATTGTAATATGTGAGGCTGCATACACTCCCTAGCACTAGCATAAGTGCTATTCGATTTGAAAGTAACCAAATGGGCTTAGGATTTTTAAAGATATAAAAATATAATCTGGTCTGTGGTGAAGTACAGGGAGATGATTTATGGCCACCACTAAACACCAGCTGCAGTGAAGTTAAAAACTAATTTTAAAACTCTCATGATTATGGTTTTCCAGTGGAAACCCTTACCAGTGATTGGTTTGAAATGTCTGTTTTATCATAAAGTAGATCATCTTTCTTTTTTTCTTTGAACATCTGTGTCAGTGTGCGTATTTCATTCCATTACTATTGTTGGAATCTCATCTTTTCATCAATACAACTTGCTTATTGTGAATTCTGCATTTCTTTCAGATTAATAAGCTTTTGTCAGCATTTCATCTTTTCATACCTTCAACTTCTGCTATATCTGTGTATGTTTACATATGCTCAACACATTTATTTTTTACGTTTGTTACACAGTAGTGATTCAGTATAAATACAGTTTTATGCAAAGTTTATGTATTCAGACAGGCAGGCCTGACCAAACACTTTAGACCTAGGTCAGACTCCACAGAACATGGCATCAACAAGTTGTAAAATAGATTTTATTGCAATTTTTGGACAAATATGATAAGATATGTAGGCATCCAAATATTGAGAGTAATTATCGTATTGAATATGATTATTCCTGATGTAAAAGAGTCTATTTGTTTGGACTATTTGCAGAAAGTGAAGTGTTAGGTATTAGTTTGGTATATTATGTTAACCAAGAGATGTCAGAAATACATATCATATTTACCCTCACTATTTGGACATCATAACTTCTCACCACACTTCTTCTAAAATTTCAGCAAGATCATTTTACTACCTGTATCTTAAAACTGTCAGTTGAATGGCAAACAGTGTAGACCCTGATCAGATGCCACTCTTTGCCATGTCTGATCTGGTGGGACTGCACTGTTAGCTCAGGCCTGTCTGTCCAAGTACTTCATGTGAGTATGATAAATTCTCAAAATGTATTAAAGACTAATGGCTGAAAGTTACAATAGGCTAGTGGTTAAAATTTTAAATTTTGACCCACGTAGGTCAGAATGTTAATGAAAGGCACCACTGCTAGTATTGATCGGTGACCCCTACCTATCCAGGGGTGGTGCCACCTGATATGACCTTCCGTTGTGTTTGTACAAGGTCAAAGGTCACCAAGTGCATTTTTCTTCTAAATGACAAAGGGTAGCCTATTATACACCAGTCTGAAGCTATTTAAAACATCTTTTAACTCAACGAAAACACCTACATCATATAGTGTAGTCATAAAATTTAGTGTCAACCCAATAAGATTTTCAAAATTTCAAGATGGCTGCCAAGATGGCAGCCAAAATCGTCAAAATAACCATAATTAAACATAATGCTATAAAGTATCATGCATGTTTAATGGTCCCCTACATAAATCCTGCCAGTCAAGCCCCTGGGGTTCAAACTGACCACACCCAGGGGTCATATGTTTATATAAAGCTATATAGTTGAAGAACCTTCAAAAATCTTCTTCACTGAAACCATAAGGCCCAGAGCTAACAGTATGTAGCAATGTTTAGTGGTTTCCTACATAAATCCTGCCAACCATGCCCCTGTGGTCCAAATTGGCCATGTCCCGGTGGTCATTAGCTCCACTTGACTTATAATGGGAAAAACTTAAAAAGATCCTCTTCTTTGAAATCATTAGGCCCACAGCTTATTAGCTCACCTGAGCCAAAGGCTCGTGAGCTATTAGAATGCCAATCGTCCGGCGTCCGTTGTTGTCCGTCCACAACTTCAAATAAGTATATCTCTTATACCAGATGGACAATCTTGATCAAATTTCATGTGAAGTATTATCAGGTTAGGGTTGGGTGTGTGTGTGTGTGTATGTGTGTGTGTGGGGGGGGGGGGGAGGGGGGGGGAGGAAACAGCTGCATAAGATTTTGGGGCTGATTGGATTGGAATGGTTTCCATGGCAACATATAGCTCCCATAGACTTATAATGGGAAAAACTTAAAAATCTTCTTCTCTGAAATCGTGAGGCCCAGAGCTTAGATATTTAGTATGTAGCAACGTTAAGTGGTCACCTACATAAATCCTGCCAACCATGCCCCTGGGGTCCAAATTGGCCATGCCCTGGTGCTCATTAGCTCCCATAGACTTATAATGGGAAAAACTTAAAAAATCTTCTTTTCTGAAACCGTATGTAGCAGGTTTAGTGGTCACCTACATAAATCCTGCCAATCATGCCCCTGGGGTCCAAATTGGCCATGCCCCGGGGCTCATTAGCTTGCATAGACTTATACTGGGAAAAAAATTCAAAAATCTTCTTCTCTGAAACCATAAGGCCCAGAGCTTAGCTGTTTAGTATGTAGCAATGGTAAGTGGTCACCTACATAATCCTCCCAATCATGCCCCTAGGGTCCAAATTGGCCATGCCTGGGGCTTATTAGCTCTCATAGACTTATGATGGAAAAAAACTTCAAAAATCTTCTTCTCTGAAACCATAAGGCCCAGAGCTTAGATATTCAGTTTGTAGCAACGTTAAGTGGCCACCTACATAAATCCTGCCAATCATGCCCCTGGGGTCCAAATTGGCCACGCCCCAGAGCTCATTAGCTCCCATAGACTTGTAATGGAAAAAACTTCAAACATCTTCTCCTCTGAAACCATAAGACCCAGAGCTTAGTACATTTAGTATGTAGCAATGTTAAATGGTCACCTACATAAATTCTGCCAACCATGCCCCTAGGATCCAAATTGGCTACACCCCTGGGCTCATTAGCTCCCATAGCCTTATAATGGGAAAAAAAAATCTTCTTCTCTGAAACCATCAGGCCCAGAGCTTAGGTATTTAGAATGTAGCAATATTAAGTGGTCTCCTTATAAATCCTGCCAGTCATGCCCCTGGGGTCCAAATTGGCCACGCCTGATGCTCATTATCTCCCATAGACTTATAATGGGAAAAACTTCAAAAATCTTCTTCTCTGAAGCCATAAGGCCCAGAGCTTAGATATTTAGTATGTAGCAGCGTTAAGTGGTCACCTACATAAATCCTGCCAATCATGCCCCTAGGGTCGAAATTGACCACACCCCGGGACTCATTAGCTTCCATAGACTTATATTGGAAAAAACTTAAAAAAAATCTTCTTCTCTGAAACCATAAGGCCCAGAGCTTAGATATTTAGTATGAAGCAATGTTAAGTGGTTTCCTACTTAAATTCTGCCAACCATATCCCTAGGGTCCAAATTTGCCACACCCCTGGGTTCATTAGCTCCCATAGACTTATAATGGGAAAAACTATGAGGCCCACGACTCACATATTTAGTATGTAGTATTGTTTAGTGGTCCCCTACATAAATCCTGCCAATCAAGACCCTGGGGTCCAAACCGGTCTTCTTCTCTGAAACGATGAGGCCCAGAGGTAAGATATTTAGTATGTAGCTATGTTTAGTGGTTTCATACACAAATCCTGTCAACCATGCCCCTAGGGTCCAAATTGGCCACGTCCCCGGGCTTATTAGCTCCCATAGACTTATAAAGGGAAAAACTTCAAAAATCTTCTCCTCTGAAACCAAGATGCCCACGGCTTACATATTTACTATAAAGCAATATTAAGTGGTCTCCTACATAATTCCTGCCAATTAAGCCCCTGGGGTCTAAACTGGGGGCAATTTGTTTATACAGAGCTATATAGCCAATGAACCTTTACAAATCTTCTT
Source organism: Anodontia alba (assembly GCA_964016985.1). Taxonomy (NCBI): domain Eukaryota; kingdom Metazoa; phylum Mollusca; class Bivalvia; order Lucinida; family Lucinidae; genus Anodontia; species Anodontia alba. Next base: position 52,746,222 of record OZ024824.1, read on the forward strand.
CTCTGAAACCATGAGGCCCAGAGCTAACATATTTAGCATATAGCAATGTTTATTGGTCCCCTAAATAAATCCTACCAATCAAGCCCCTGGGGTCCAAACTGACCACACCCCAGAGGGTCATTTGTTTATATAGAGCTACATGGCTAAAGACCCTTCAAAAAATTTTTCTCTGAAACCATGAGGCCCAGAGGTAACATACTTGGTATGAGCAATGTTTAATGGTCTCCTATATAAATCCTGTCAATCATGTCCCTGGCATCCAAATTGGTCATGCCCGGGGTGGGGTGGGGGGGGGGGGGAGGGGGTAAAACAGAGTCTTTTTCCCCTTTTTTTTTGGGCAAATTACTTCAAAATCATGCAGGTTTTGACCCCAAACTCACTTTACATCCCTAATTTTGGCCCCCAAATTGGCATTTTTTTAGCATTTGCATCCCCCTTTTCAGAATAGCTAAAATTTTGCACTCCCCATTTCAAAAGTCGGTGTACGGGCCTGGTGTTCAATGAATCACAAGGAGCTCATTGATGTTACCTCAGAACCAATATACTGTATTGGGTCCAAGATGTTACAGCATCATTTTTAATAGGCAAGTCCGCTACTGAGAAAAAAAAACATACAAACTAGAATTGTAATGCCCAAAAACTGTCAAAAATATAGAAAGTTTGAAGACAACCTACACACTTAATAATGGACTCAACATGAAAAGTCGTCTCTGTCCTACATTCGTCCCCTTGTTATGACGAAGTTAGGACCAAGTTTGTGGGTTACATACTAAAAAGTTGTGCTTGGCAAAAAGATAAGCAATAGATTCAAAAATAAACTTGTTTTACATGTTGGTTTAGTAGTCTATCGATGTGAAAGGTGGAGCAAATATTTGTTTGAAATGCATTAGCAGATATATTAACAATTGTTGCTTAAAGGGACATACTTTTGGCAGTCTAGGATAGTTGAAATTCATAAAAATATCGTAAAATAAAGAAATACTGTCCCTTTGCTTGAAAAATAACAAACTTTGAAAGATATTTTTGGACTTCCTGGCTGGTGATCACTTTTCTGGACCAACGCATAAATTCTAGGCCACTAGTTGCCCTACTTATCCACAAGTTTTATTTCTTGAGCCAAAACCTTCGCAGCAAATTGTCCCGTTTAGCTGAACCAATATGTATACTACTTGCACAATGGGTGTTGACTTAATATAGACTGTAGTACTACAAAAACAGTTACTTTAAAGTAACCGATCAGCTGTTGCCCTGTAACATTTAGGTCTCCTTAGTCATATATGCAAATCATTATCCCGTGCCACAAAATGCATATTTTTGTCAAAGCAAATAGGTACAAGATATGTCACTAATTATAAAAATTCTTATTTCCTACTCACATGCATTTCACAAGTGGGAAGAGTTTAATGGTTGATTCAGAACAGGCGATTTTTGTTCCCAGCTGAAGACTAAGTAGTATAAAATAAGAACATTGACTCTTTTCATTGACTCAGTCAAACATGTAAAGTCACTGACTCTATTTCTCTAAGCATTTCACATTTAATTAGGTAAGAGGTGTAAAAGTTCCGTAGCATTCGAGTATTTGTGACTTACATTGTAAATATGTTGTTGTTAGTGACCAAATTGGTGCTACCTCCCTATCATGGTCTGTTTACTACAGATAAGCTATGTTGCTAGAACAAATAGGTCTCCAGAAAGGCATTTTTGCACAGATAGGGTATGTAATGTCTATATACCGTGAATATTGGCAATTTGTTCAAAAGTTCTGTATTATTGAACAAGATGGCCGCCATGCCTTTATATGGTAAAAATCATATAAAAATCTATTTCTCCAGAACCAAGAAAGCCTTGCGGCTGAATCTTGGTATATAGCATTGGGGACTCAAGATCTACCAAGTTTGTTCAAATAATGATCTTAGGTTGACCTTGGGCCTTTTTAAGGCAAGGTCAAATTTGTGTCCCGGGAAAATGTTGAAAAATCATTTTCTCAAAATGTTTTAAAGACTAATAGCTGAAAGTTACAATGTAATATGATTAAAGAAGTAAATGTTTTTAGTTACAATCAAACTTTTTGTCTCTCAGGGGTTATCTGCCCTTGCCCTTGGGCTATATACACGTATAAAATCATGTAATCCTTAAACGGCTTCTTCTCTGAAACTGCTTTACCAATTTTTACCAGATTTCACATGCAGCATTCCGTCGAAGGGGTGTTGACAATTTGTTAAATGATTCCATACCATTGAACAAGATGGCTTCCATACCCATATATGATAAAAAACACTGAAAATACCAAGAAATCTTTTAGGCTAAATCTTGGTAAATAGCATCGAGGACTCAAGGTCTACCCAATTTGTTCAAATGGTGATTCTTTGAGCTTTTTTCAACACTGTCAAATTTGTGTCCTAGTTGCTGTGGCAACACTGGAAGAATGTTGCATGGTACATGCAGATAGGGTTTTCCCTGACTCACATTTTAGCAGCTTTTACTCCCAAAACCATGTTCTGGACAAAGGGTCCTGGGTGATGGCTATATGATCAATCTAAAATTAATTTTATTTATTTATGGCATTGTATTTTAATCTGTTTGTGACCTAAGAACAAGAATTATTAGTAATTGGGCAAAAATTCACCATTTTAAAATGACCAAGCCCTTAATCTTATTAAAGGACCCTTTAATTTCACATCAGAGAGTCTGTGGGACCCCATTTTCAAACCTGGAGGGAAAACCCTGCTGTTTCACTCAGGTGAGCAAATCATGGCCCATGGGCCTCTTGCTTTAGGATATTTTTGGCATACCCATAGCAGATATTTAATTTAGTAAGGCATATAAAAGTTCTTTATTAATAGCTGCTCCTTCTAGAGATCATAAATTTAAATATTTTTTGTGAACATACTCTTGAGAAAAAATAGGGAGTAAGCAAAAATATATTTCGCACCGTCATTTTTTAGCCAAAAGCCCAGGAAAGCTATTATGATCACTTGCCATCTGTCTGTCCATCCACACCTTAGAATGGCTTCTCCTCTGAAAACCCTGGGCCTGTTCTCTCCAAACTTCATGTGGAGCCTTTTGTCAAACGGGATTGAAAATTTGTACAGTGGTCATGGTCTGTTAATTAAGATGTCTGCCAAGCCCATATATGGTGAAAACACTTAAAAATCTTCCTCCAGAACTAAGAAAGTTTGAAGGCTGAATTGGTATATAGCATTGGGAACTCAAGGTCTGTCAAAATCATTCAAATGATGATCCTAGGATGGTATTAGACTTTTTTACGGCAAGTTTAAATTTGTCTCCCCATGCATTTGTAATGGGAAAATGTTGAAAAATTATTGTCTCAATATGTTTTAAAGACTAATGGCTGAAACTTACAGTGTTTGAGTAAAATAGAAAAAACATTTTAGTTACAATCAAAATTTTGTCCCCTGGGGTGCTCATGGTGAGCTGTTGTGGTCAGTCAATGTTCGCCGTGCATCGTCCGTCTCCATCGTGCGGCGTCAATAATTGCTTTAAAAGCCTACTCCTCCTACACTCCTGGGCCAATTGATTCGATACTTGGTAGAAAGCATCGGGGTGACTTATAGATTAGAAATAGCTAAAATTGTTCCGATCGGAAATCCAAGATGGCCGCCATGGCCGCCATCTTGAAAATCTATTTTTCGCTTCTTCTCCTGAACCAAAAGACTTATTGACTTTAAACTAGGTAGGAAGCATTGGGGTGACTTGTAGATCAAAAATAGCTAAAATCATGCCGATCGGAAGATGGCTGCCATGGCGGCCATCTGGAAGTTCTATTTTTTGCTTCTTCTCCTAAACCCAAAAGCCAACTGACTCCAAACTTGGTACGAAGCATTGGGGTGACTTATAGATCAAAAATAGCTAAAATTGTTCCGATTGGAAATCCAAGATGGCCGCCATGGCCGCCATGTTGAAAATCTATTTTTCGCTTCTTCTCATGAACCGAAAGGCCAATTGACTCCAAACTTTGTAGGAAGCATCGGGGTGACTTGTAGATCAAAAATAGCTAAAATCGTGCCAATTGGAATTCCAAGATGGCCACCATGGCAGCCATCTTGAAAGTCTGTTTTTCGCTTCTCCTAAACCCAAAAGCCAATTGACTCCAAACTTGGTAGGAAGCATTAGGGTGACTTATAGATCAAAAATAGCTAAAATCTTTCTGATCAGAAATCCAAGATGGCCGTCATGGCAGCCATCTTGAAAATCTATTTTTCGTTTCTTCTGAACTGAAAGGCCAATTGACTCAAAACTTGGTAGGAAGCATTGTGATGATTTGTAGATCAAAAATAGCTAAAATCATCCTAATCGGAAATCCAAGATGGCGGCCTTGGCGGCAATCTTGAAAATCAATTTTTCGCTTCTTCTCCTAAACTGAAAAAGCCAACTGACTAGAAACTTGGTAGGAAGCATCGGGTTGACTTATAGGTCAAAAATAGCTAAATTCTTTCTGATCAGAAATCCAAGATGTCTGCCATGGTGGCCATCTTGAAAATATATTTTTCGCTTCTTCTCCTGAATCAAAAGGCTTATTGACTTTAAACTTGGTAGAAAGCATCGGGGTGACTTGTAGATCAAAAATAGCTAAAATCGTCCCTATTGGAATTCCAAGCTGGCCGCCATGGCTGCCATCTTGTTTTATATATACATATACTTATATAGGGAAAACCTTTAAAAATCTTTTTGTCTGAAACCAGCCTTTGATATTTGGCTACATAGCTTCATCTAGTTCACATGCCTATTCAACAATAAGGCACCATGCGATTCATGCTTCTGTCCAGCACCTCCCCTCCCCCCCCCCCCTACCCCCACTCCCTCCCAACCTGTCATCCAAAAACATTCTTTTCAACAAATTTTAAACCTACATAGTCCTATGAAGAGAAATCATAGTCTTTTAGAATATACTAGAGACAATGACACTCAGGTGAGTGAATTAGGGCCCTCTGGGCCCTCTTGTTTGCTCTTGTCTCTGGGCTATATACATGTATGAAACTGTTTAATCTTAAGACTTCTCTGAAACAGCTTGACCAGTTTTCATCAGATTTCACATCGGGCCTTCTGTTGAAGGGGTATTGAAATTTTTTTCAAATGGTTCTGCACCATTGAACAAGATGGCTGTCATGCCCATATATGGTAAAAAAAAAAACTCTTAAAAATCTTCTTCTCTAGAACCAAGAAAGCTTTGAGGCTGAATCTTGGTATATAGCATCGGGGACTCAAGGCCTGCAAAGTGTTCAAATGATGATCCTAGGATGATCTTTGACCTTTTTACTGCACGGTCAAATTTGTGTCCTAGTTGCTGCGGCAATACTGGAAGAATGTTGCATGGCATCTGCAGATATGCAATGGCTGTTTTACCCAGGTGTGCGAATCATGCCCCATGGGCCTCTTGTTTAACTTAGTACTATGCATCTAGAAAAATTATTATATTTCACATTGGTAATTATCTTTCTATATATTCTGTGCTAATGTTTTAGGTATTTGGCATATCAGTGCCTATTCAAGTAATTTTGTACCAGCATCCATGCATTGCCTTACCCCACCCACCCAATTTCAATATGTCTCTCCAGTGCGGCACAGTTATTTAGCTCACCTGAGGGTGGGCTGTACCAAGATAGCTAAAATGGTTCTGCTCGGATGAACAAGATGAAAAAATAGAAAAATTGTTTTTGAGTTATTCTCCTAACCGAAAGGCTAATTGACTCAAAACTTGGTAGGAAGTATTGGGGTGACCTGGTAGGAAGTATCGAGCTGACTTATAAATAAAAATTAGCTAAAATTATTTCTGATCGGAAATCCAAGATCCAAAATCTATTTTGAGCTTCTTCTCCTGAACCTAAAGGCCAATCGACTCTAAACTTGGTAGGAAGTATCAGGGTAATTTGCAGACCAAAAATAGATAAAATTGTTCTGATTGGAAATCCAAGATAGCCATTACATGGTGGCCATTTTGAAAATCTCTTTTGAGCTTCTTCTCTTGAAGCAAAAGGCCAATTGACTCGAAACTTGATAGGAAGTATCAGGGTGACTTGCAGATAAAAAATGGCTAAAATAGTTCCAATTGGAAATCTAAGATGGCCCTCATAATGGCCATGTTGAAAATCTATGTTCAGCTTCTTCTATTGAACCGAAAGGCCAGTTGACTCAAAACTTTGTAGGAAGTATTGACTCAGAACTTGGTAGGAAGTATCAAGGTAACTTGCAGATAAAAAGTAGCTAAAATCATTCTGATTGGAAATCCAAGATGGTCAGCATGGCGGCAATCTTGAAAATCTATTTTGAGCTTTTTCTCCTGAACCAAAAAGCCATTTGCCTTGAAACTTGATAGGAAGTATCAGGGTGACTTGCTGATCAAAGTTCGCTAGAATTTTTCTGATCCGAAATCCAAGATAAACTTCTTCTCCTGAACTAGGCCAGCTGACTCAAAACTTGGTAGGAAGTATCAGGGTGACTTGCAGATCAAAAAAAGCTTAAATAGTTCCAATTGGAAATCCAAGATGGCTGCCATGCTGGCCATGTTGAAAATCTATGTTCAGCTTCTTCTCCTGAACCAAAAGGCCAGTTGACTCAAAACTTAGTAGGAAGTATTGACTCAAAACTTGGTAGGAAGTATCAAGGTGCAGATCAAAAATAGCTACAATCATTCTGATTGGAAATCCAAGATGGCCACCACGGCAGCAATCTTGAAAATCTATTTTGAGCTTCTTCTCCTAAACCAAAAGGCCACTTGACTTGAAACTTGATAGGAAGTATCAGGGTGACTTACAGATCAAAAAAAGCAAAAATTGTTGCGATCAGAAATTCAAGATGGCCACGATGATAGCCATCTTGAAAATCTATTTTGAGCTTCTTCTCCTGAACCGAAAGACCAGTTGACACGAAACTTGGTAGGAAATATCAGAGTGACTTGCAGATAAAAAATAGCTAAAAATCATTCTGATTAGAAATTCAAGATGGTGGTTATCTTGAAAATCTATTTTAAACTTCTTCTCCTGAACTGAAAGGCCAGTTGACTCGAACCTTGGTAGGTGACTTGCAGACAAAAATGGGTAAAATACTTCCGATTTGAAATCCAAGATGGTTGTCATAGCCCCTATGTTGAAAATCTATTTTGAATTTTTTTTCCTGAATTGAAAGGCCAGTTGACTGGAAACTTGGTAGGAAGCATCAGAATGACTTGTAGATCAAAAATAGGTAAAATCATTCCAATGAGAAAATCATCTTGAAGAAGTATTAAAAAATTCTTCTCTTTAACCCAAAAGGTCAATTGACTCAAAACTTGATATTTAATTCACTTGTAGATCAAAAATAGATAAAATCATTCCAATCAGAAGTCCAAGATGACTGCCATGGCAGCCATGTTGAAAATCTATTTTGATTTTCTTCTCCTTAACTGAAAGGCCAACTGACTCTAAACTTCATTGGAAGTATCGAGGTGACTTTAAATTAAAAATAGCTAAAAATGCTCAAATCCAAGATGGTCCCCATGGCTGCCATCTTGAAAATCTCTTTTGAACTTCTCTTGAACTGAAAGGCCAATTAACTTGAAACTTGTCTGGTAATCAGATGAGCAGTACTGGGCCATATTGGCCCTCTTGTCTTTATTTTGCCACCAAAATTCCTCCCAGACTGACCTTTAACAGTTATTATTACAGCTAAACTAATTTATTAAGTCCAGAAAATAAACCTATTTCACTGATATTAGAGCTAAAATCACAATTAAATGCACTTAATTACAATTTCAGCAGCCAGTGCCATTTTTAATTGGAAGAAAATCCACAATCACCTTAATAGTACTGTTTTTACTATATCTCATCATAAAAATTATCATAAGAGCAAGAAATCACCCTATCAACCAATCAAATTGTAAGCTTACATCTGCTTCATTATATATGATTTTGGGTTCAATCTTTAGCAATCCAAGGGAGTGTAATATGTTGTTTGTAGCTGCAAAAGATCATTATGTGGCAGAGTGTAATATGTCGCGAACAGCAGGATAAGGGTTAAAGTTTGAGGATATAATGATATCTGGCCAATATTCTCTACATTTGTATCATCTAACTCAGGATAATATTACTTATGCTACCCTCTATTCCCCCAGAATGCGCCTACTTAATTATCAGCCATTATCAGACCGATGATACATGGAGACCCATTTGTAACCCAGTGAAATCAACCACCATAAAATCATGCTCTTCACGAAGTGAAAACATTTCTCTTCTTCTTTTGCTTGGGGCTTCTCTAAGTGGAAGGACATATTGAGGTTTTCTCTCTTATCCTTGGCTCGAGCAGCCCATATTTTCCCCTGGAATTGCGTTTCTGATTATTAATTTGACTTATTACCATTGCTGTTATTTCACTTTGTTTTTTTTTGTTTCTAAATTTCAGAGTTTGCTTTGAAAATTTTAAGATGCAGCAGTGTTCAGGTAAGGAAGGGAAAGGCTGTGCCTGATTCCTTTCGGAATGGGACAGTCATTGTCTCTGTTTTACATGCAGGGTTTGTTCACAGGACAATCCCTGTGCAGTTTGTTAGGCTTGGTCCATCTTACTTTGGACAAAAGCTTCGGCTGCCATTGCTAAGTCTGAATCTAAGCGGTCAAACTCAAGTAAGGCTGGGGAGGTTGTGCAGCAGGTTGATGCTTCAAAGGATTCTTCCTTACTCTTACCTGAGGGTAACGATGGTCCTACCGTCAAACAACTGTTCGGTTGTTGGTGTGGAAGTTTCCTCCGCTCAAGCTTTGACCACTGGCTCAAACCTTGGTGCACATCCTTTTGAGTCCTCCATTTTTGGTAATGGAACTGGAGATTCTTCTCAGCCATCGTGTTTGAGGGCCCCTGATGTTAGTTCAGGTGCCCCTAGGTCAAGGTCCTCCCGATCTCCATCAGAGGGTCATGCCGTTAGACACAACAAACAGGTACATGGCTCCTGTGCTCGCTTGATAAGGAACCATTGCTCCCGGTCTGGTAGTACCAGGCTTCCAAGAGCCTACCATTCACGCTCATGGAGCTGCTTTGATCGTTCTACCAAGAGCCATCAATCTTCTTCGACAAGATAGAGTGCGGGCTCTGAGCGCAGCCATAGCTCGCATGCTAGCGGTAGCCATAGCTCTGAGCGCAGCTATAGCTCGCATGCTAGCGGTAGCCATAGCCATAGCCATCGCCCTAGACAGGACAGTAACCTATGCTCTAATCATAGCCGCAAACATCACCAAGGACATCGGTCCCGCTCGGTTTCTGCTAGGAGTCGTCATTCACAACATAGGTATCACAGTCCATTTATACCATAGGGATAAGTTTCAATCTTATTCTAGCAGATGGAGCCATTCCCGCTATTCGTCCGCGGATACTAGGACGTCTCACTCATGTGCAAGGAAAACGGCTATTCCTTCTGTTACGGTGTTCTCACCACTGAGGGAACACCATGTACAACAGGATATGCGGGGTTTGATTCGACAGATTTTAGCTGACTAATTAGAATCCTGTTCTCATAGCTGAAAGAGACCTTGCTCCCGCTCTACATTAGTAGAACAGGTAAAACAAGAAAGAACTTAGAATAGCCCACACAGTTCCTGATTTGGACCCAGTGGATGAGTATGATGTAAATGCTACTGGAGTCCTGATATCCATGGGCAATGATTCTTCTGGAGTATCTAAGGATAAGTCTCAAGAGAGATCAGCACCCAATCGATTGAATTCAGGTTTCTCGGCGGTTCGAGAATCTGAATTGCAAATTACACCGGATCCTGATGAGAAGATTGGATCTGACTTTGAATCTGATGATCAAGATTTCAGTCAGTTCCTGATTCGGACCCAGTGGATGAGTATGATGTAAATGCTACTGGAGTCCTGATATCCATGGGCAATGATTCTTCTGGAATATCTAAGGATAAGTCTCAAGAGAGATCAGCACCCAATCGATTGAATTCAGGTTTCTCGGCGGTTCGAGAATCTGAATTGCAAATTACACTGGATCCTGATGAGGAGATTGGATCTGACTTTGAATCTGATTATCAAGATTTCAGTCAGGAAAAGCAGGAAAATGATGATGATGGTAATTCAGAGCAGTCTTCGGTTCCTGCTCCCTTACCATACATCGAGGCCCTAGAGTCACTTTGTACTTGTTTAGGTCCCAAACTTTGGCCTTAAGTGCTTCCAGATGATCCTAAATCAGGTGCTTCTGCTTAGGATTTTTTTTTTGATAAAAGATCCAAGGTTCCTGTCCATCTAGCTCTACCTCAGAGTAGATTAATTTTGGAAGTTGTTGAGAAAATTAATTCTAGGATTCAAGGTGCTAATTCACCTTTGGACAACTATCCTAAAGGAATGGGAACTAACAGATTTTCTTCCTTGTATATGAAACCCAAAGTCTTCGGTCAAGACTCATATAAGAACACTGATCCAACATTGGAGCTTTCTCACCTGTTGAGTCACTCCCAACTTCTCACAACGTTCAGTTGCAACAACTTGAAGGTTGGGAAAGATTAGCTAGAGCTGGTATACACATAAGTTCTCATGCCGATATGTTTCTTTATGGAATTCTATCTGCATTGAACAATCCTACTCCCTCACAGTCTGAGGTTCGTAGATACTTACAGGCTTTAGCACAATCTCACATGCATCTGTTTGACATCTTAGTACGTTTAACTAGTGGCCCTTTACTTGCCAGACGTGATGCGTTTCTGGACAAGTTTGTCTTAGGGTTCAGCCTTTGGATTCATCCACTCTATTTGGTTCTAAGATGCCCGATGTTGCCAAAACTTTCAAGGAAGACTTGATAAGGAGGTCACTTCAGAATGCTGCAGTTTCTCACTCCTTACCCAGGAAACAGAAGAGAAAGGCAGGATCTAAGTCTGAAGAACCTACCCAGTCAGCATTCTACGTAAATCTATATCGGGCCGTCATCGGCCCGTCAGGGTAGCTGATGGGCCGATGACGGCCCGATGTATATTTACGTAGAATGCTAGCTGGGTAAACTGGCCATTAACACTTTGAACACTGGACAGTGTCAGGTAGTTTCCAAACCTTCCATTCCACCTCAGTCTTCACAAGGCTCCTCTTTTTATTCTTACAAAAAGAAACAGAAGAAGAACAAGAGGACTGGAATTCAAAAATAGGAATGCCTGCTTCTTCCAGGCCTCCAGGGTCTCTTCAGAGTCTTTGGGCACACACAAGTACAATCTGCCAAAGTCAGACATTCTTACAGGCGGCAGACTGTATCATTTTTGACAGGCCTGGGAAAACATAATAACAGACGAATGGACACAGTCTGTAATAAGAAGAGGGTACAAAATACAATTTCGTGTCCATCCCAGATTATCAGGGGTATAGTTCCTCCATTTCTTGAGTGTAACTCCCTCAGATCCAGAGAAGATTCAACATCTGAAAAAAGAAGTGGAATCCTTGCTGGAGAAATGAGCCACAGAACCTCTCTCTTTGTTCCATCCGAAGAAAGGCTATTACAGCCATCTTTTTCTGGTTCGCAAGAAGTCAGGAGGATGGAGACCTGTGATCAATCTCTCCCAACTAAATCGCCATATTATCACTTCTCACTTCAAAATGAAAACTTTGGACTCAGTTCACCTTGCATTACGGAAAAACGACTGGGCCATTTCCCTGGACTTGACCGATGCATACTTTCACATCCTTATGCAAGTCAAGGAAATATTTGCATTTCGATTTCATGGGGAAAACATATCAGTTTCCAGCTCTACCGTTCGGGCTCTTTCCTCCTTAGGCATTTTCCAGAGTAGTGAAAGCAATGGTGAAACATTGCTCCATATGGGGATGCGTCTGCATGCCTCCCTCGACGATTGGCTCCAACCATCTTGGTCTCAAGTCATTTCTCTGACTCACAGAGAACAACTAATATGAATGGTTTTGGCCCTGGGATTTGTTCCAAATTGGGGCCAATCAGAGCTGGGTCCCAGTCAGATATTTTCCTTTCTAGGAGCTCATTACAATTTAAAGAAGGGACTGATAGGCCCATCTTTAGACAGGATCACGAGATTGCAAACATTGATTCTGAAAATGTCAGCAACTCAGTCAGTGTCTGCTCCATAGATCCATTCCCTTCTTGGACAAATGGAGTCTATGGCGCAATTCTTACCAGATGGCAGAGCTGACAAGCATTTGCTACAGTGGCACATCAAAGACTGTTGGTGTCAAATGGACCCGCCATGGGATCATCTTATTTCCCTGGGTCCTTGGTTCAGCCAAACTGTCTCCCAATGGTTGAAAAAGGATTTCCTATATGCAATGGTGCCACTGGCTCATCCTCTACCAGACTTCTTTCTGTTTACGGATGCGAGTCTGGTGGACTGGGGCGCTCATCTGGGTGATCTCCCAGCTTCCAGCCAATGGTCTGCCCATTGGAAGAATCATCACATCAATGTATAAGAGCTCAGAGCAGTCTGGTTGGCAAAAGCCAGTCATTCATGGCAACCAGTCTGTTAGGGCTTGGTGAACAATACAACACGTGTCTCTAACAGCCAAGTTCATATCAGGGAAGCTGAATGTTTTGGCTGATTAGCTCTCGAGAAAAGGGCAGATAATTCATACAGAGTGGACTCTCCACAAGGACACTCTGTCCCAGATATTTCATTTCTGGGAAGTTCCTCATATAGATCTATTTGCCACGAGGCTCAACAATCGACTTCCAGTTTTCATATCTCCTTTTCAAGACCCATTGGCATGGGCAGTGGATGCGATGTCCCTGTCATGGGAGGGAATGATAGCTTATGCATTTCCCACCAACCATAGAGATTAAATCTGTTTAGCATAAGTAAAATTATCATGAGTTAGATGATACAAATTTTATATGTTGTTTTAACCTAAATATTTGTGAATCTATACTCACGATAATATATAGATTAGGCCCTAGCAAGCGACTTGCTTGCATCCCACCTTCCCGCAATTTGTATTCTTCCTCACAAAAGAGGATGAGTAATGTTTTCACTTTGTGAAGAGCATGATTTTACAGTGGTTGATTTGACTTGATTACAAGTGCGGTCCGTTAACTGCTGGTAAATAAGTCGGCGCATTCTGGGGGAATAGAGGGTAGCATAAGTAATATTATCGTGAGTATAGATTCACAAATATTTATGTTAAAACAAGATATAAAATTTGTGTACAGTATGGTTCATCATAAAATGGGAACTGATAAAGTTAATTGAGTTCACAAGTCTTCTGGAGTTTCTGAAAACAATAACTGAAGTCTTAACATCCACTACTCCACTTTCAACATCTTCAAGAAGGTTGGTTTTTTGCTTGTTGCTTTACTCAGAAATAAATCTGTTGTGTACATAGGAATACTAATGACTAATGACTGGAGAAATACTTGTGATCTGTTCCTCCCTGTCCGCTAACATCTGCCTTTCTATACTCTCACCCCAGGACATATTGGGTACAAACCAGGCATACTAATGAATAGAGAAACCCTTGTGATCTGTCACTGGCTATCACCAGCTATGGCAGGGTGACTTTGATGACTGAAAAAAAATGTGAACCTGGACCCCAACATACAACAAGATGTGTCATATATCAAAATGTTCTCCATGGTCTATAGTTTCTGAAACTAATAAAAGTCTTTTTTCTGAAGCATAAATTGTCTTCTTGTTTAGTATGCATACAGGTTGTATATTACAATTGAACTGTACTCATTACAGGTGAGACTATTTATTCAAATGCAAAAAGTTCCCTTAAATTACTAGAGTGATATTTCTTGCTTGATTTTAATTTAAACAACACACCGGTTATCATGGCCTGTTCAAAAAGCATTTTTTTCCGTGTTGGGTATTAAACACGTATTGAACAGTTAGCAAGTTAGAGAAAGCTGGAGCCATTTTAACGGAAGGATTTCAAGGAAAGATTGAAACTGAGAAATATGTATGAGCATTTGAACTGCCATTTTTGAGGCCATGTTTAATAGAAATTTGCAAAGAATTTGGTAAACATAAGCTTAAAGCAATGCAAATCAAAAAGCCTTGAAACAAATTTAGTCAGAACTGAAGTTTTTGCCAAGAGTAAGGTTGACAGATATCTGTTCAAATGTTATAAAGGTTGAAGACTCATTGTCAAAGTATTTAAAGCAAGAAAAATCCTACTGAGCTGCCAATGAACAAGAAGACTGGAACTCGGCTGTCTGTGTCAATTTTATTTGATGACAGTCAGTATTACAAGAAAACGGCAACTCAGCTCTCTGTGACAGCTTTTTTGAAAGATAGTATTACAAGAAGACTGCAACTCAGCTGTCTCTTACAGCTTTATTTAATGACAGTCAGTATTACAAGGAGGCTGCAACTCAGCTGCCCATGACAGCTTTATTTGATGACAGTCAGTATTACAAGAAGACTGCAATTCAGCTGTCTGTGACAGCTTTGTAACATGACAGTCAGTATTACAAGGAGACTGCAACTCTGCTCTCTGTGACAGCTTTATAATATAACAGTCAGTATTACAAGGAGACTGCAACTCTGCAGTCTGTGACAACTTTATAACATGACAGTCAGTATTACCAGAAGACTGCAACTCAGCTGTCAGTTACAGCTTTATTTGATGACAGTCAGTATTACCAGAAGACTGCAACTCAGCTGTCTGTGACAGCTTTATTTGATGACAGTCAGTAGTACAAGAAAACTGCAACTCAGCTGTCTGTGACACATTTATTTAATGACAGTCAGTTTTACAAGAAGACTGCAACTCTAAGCTCTCTGTAACACCTTTCTTTGATGACAATCAGTATTACAAGAAGCCTGCACTTCAACTCTCTGTGACAGCTTTACAACATGACAGTCAGTATTACCAGAAGACTGCAACTCAGCTCTCTGTGACAGCTTTATTTGATGACAGTCAGTATTACTAGAAGACTGCAACTCAGATGTCTGTGACAGCTTTATTTGATGACAGTCAGTATTACAAGAAGACTGCAACTCAGCTCTCTGTGACAGCATTATAACATGACAGTCAGTTTTACAAGAAGGCTGCAACTCAGCTGTCTGTGACAGCTTTATTTGATGACAGTCTGTATTACAAGAAGACTGCAACTAAAATCTCTGTGACACATTTATTTGATGACAGTCAGTATTACAAGAAGACTGCAACTCAGCTGTCTATGACTGCTTTATTTGAAGATGGTCAGCATTACAAGAAGACAGCAAATCAGCTGTCTGTGACAGCTTTATTTGATGACAGTCAATATTACAAGAAGACTGCAACTCAGCAGTCTGTGACAGATTTATTTGATGACAATCAGTATTGCAAAAAGACTGCAACTCAACTGTCTGTAACAGCTTTATTAGATGACAGTCAGTATTACAAGAAGACTGCAACTCAGCTGTCTGTGACCGCTTTATTTGATGACAGTAAGTATTACAAGAAGACTACAACTCAGCTCTCTGTGACAGCTTTATTTGATGACAGTCAATATTACAAGAAGACTGCAACTCAGCAGTCTGTGACAGATTTATTTGATGACAATCAGTATTGCAAAAAGACTGCAACTCAACTGTCTGTAACAGCTTTATTAGATGACAGTCAGTATTACAAGGAGACAACAACTCAGCTGTCTGTGACAGCTTTATTTGATGACAGTCAGTATTACAAGAAAACTGCAACACAGCTCTTTTTGATAGTTTTTTTTTATGCCAATCAGTATTACAAGAAGACTGCAACTCAGTTGTCTATGGCCGCTTTATTTGAAGACATTCAGCATTACAAGAAGACAGCAAATCAGCTCTCTGTGACAGCTTTATTTGATGACAGTCAGTATTACAAGAAGACTGCAACTCAGCTGTCTGTGACACATGTATTTGATGACAGCCAGTATTACAAGAAGATTGCAACTCAGCTGTCTGTGACAGCTTTATTTGATGACAGTCAGTAGTACAAGAAGACTGCAACTCAGCTGTCTGTGACCGCTTTATTTGATGACAGTAAGTATTACAAGAAGACTACAACTCAGCTCTCTGTGACAGCTTTATTTGATGACAGTCAATATTACAAGAAGACTGCACTCCAGCTCTCCATGACAGCTTTATTTGATGATAATCATTGTTACAAGAAGACTGCAGCTCAGCTCTCTGTGACAGCTTTATTTGATGACAGTCAGTATTACAAGGAGACAGCAACTCAGCTCTCTGTGATAGCTTTATTTGATGACAGTCAGTATTACAAGAAGACAGCAACTCAGCTCTCTGTGACAGCTTTATTTGATGACAGTCAATATTACAAGAAGACTGCACTTCTGTGACAGCTTTATTTTATGACAATCAGTATTGCTTTTCAGAGAAACAGATAAGGTGGCTATTTCATAAAACCATGTGTTATGGTATTCATTAGAATCCAAGACAGTTCTAATAAATACCCACAACATACATTTAATGGACAAATATAGAAGTTATCCCTCAATTATTACCAAATATACACTTTGCCTGTTTTGCCAGTTATATTGTATTGTAAGATATTGTAAGCGTTGACTGTCCAGAATATTTCATAATCTCTCATTTGTTGTCTTCATTATCATACAACCCAAATCTGTTGAAAAACACACAAATCACTAAACAAATCCTCTGACCTCAACTATACCCCTTTTTTAAGACTATTCATATCACTGACTGAAAAATGATACTCCATTCTCAGAGCAACAAGTGAAATGGGTATTTGATGATAATAAAGGAATACTTTTCTTCAGTTCTTCATAAAAATGTCATAATGTCACAGGCCAGTTCTAATGAATACCAACAAGATATGTTTTATATGATATATGTACATATAAGATATGTCCAGGCTGATCTGAGCCTTTGCTGTGCACACACTATTAGACACATTTTTGCTTGATGCAACTCGATTAATTTTTTGATTTAAGTACATATGGGTAGGAGATAAATTTGATGCAAGATAATAACTTTGTAGCAACATATTCTCATCAACCAATAACGTTTTGTTCGACATAGTCGTATAAGATCATCATTCTGAGCTAGTACTGTCAGCAGCTGCATGAAATCATGAATATGCCATACAAACAAAAGGAATTGCAAAATGACCTTTTCTGCTATTACCATAAAAGGGCAAGCCATCTTATTCATTGTCCCCTGAGGTTAGTCAAAGGGGACTATTAAAATGGGTTTGTTCATCCATCCATCTGTCCATTCTTCTGTTTGTCTGTCCATCCTTCCATCCATCCATCCGAGATTCCGTCTGTCCATAGACACAATGAGATGGATAGTTTGTGGACGCAATTCCTCTTACAGTTTTTAACTGATCTTTTTGAAACTTTGCAGATGTTTTTGTCAAGGTCTGAAAATATGCACTTGGTTTCGGGGTTATCCTCCTGTTATTATTTTATCAACTTTTTCCACTTTTTCGACATGTATTTTCCAGGTCAGATTACTGTTAGAATAGATACTTCCCTTTATTTTTCTATCAATTTTTTCCACTAATTTTTTTCCAGGTCATATTACTATTAGAATAGATACCTTGTGGGCTCAACTCCTAGAGTTTTCCATGGATCAGACATATTCTGCATGGTCTGTAGATATGCATATCATTTTGGGGTTATCCTCCCATTATTTTTGATAAACTTTTTCTACTTTTTTGATTTAGTTTTTTTCAGGTTCAATTACTATTAGATACCTTGTGGGCGCAACTCCTAGAGTTTTTTCAGCAGTCATTTTGAAACTATGCTACTTGTTCTACATGGTCTGTAGATGTGCATATCATTTTGGGGTTATCCTCCCATTATTTTTTATCAATTTTTCCTACTTTTTTTTTTATTTAGTTTTTTTCAGTATCATTACTATTAGATACCTTGTGGGTGCAACTCCTAGAGTTTTTTCAGCAGTCATTTTGAAACTATGCATACTTGTTCTACATGGTCTGTAGATGTGCATATCATTTTGGGGTTATCCTCCCATTATTTTTTATCAATTTTTCTACTTTTTTTTTTTTTATTTAGATTTTTTCAGTATCATTACTATTAGATACCTTGTGGGTGCAACTCCTAGAGTTTTTTCAGCAGTCATTTTGAAACTATGCATACTTGTTCTACATGGTCTGTAGATGTGCATATCATTTTGGGGTTATCCTCCCATTATTTTTGATCAATTTTTCTACTTTTTTTTTTTTTATTTAGATTTTTTCAGTATCATTACTATTAGATACCTTGTGGGTGCAACTCCTAGAGTTTTTTCAGCAGTCATTTTGAAACTATGCATACTTGTTCTACATGGTCTGTAGATGTGCATATCATTTTGGGGTTATCCTCCAATTATTTTTGATCAATTTTTCTACTTTTTTTTTTTATTTAGTTTTTTTCAGTATCATTACTATTAGATACCTTGTGGGTGCAACTCCTAGAGTTTTTTCAGCAGTCATTTTGAAACTATGCATACTTGTTCTACATGGTCTGTAGATGTGCATATCATTTTGGGGTTATCCTCCCATTATTTTTGATCAATTTTTCTACTTTTTTTTTTATTTAGTTTTTTTCAGTATCATTACTATTAGATACCTTGTGGGTGCAACTCCTAGAGTTTTTTCAGCAGTCATTTTGAAACTATGCATACTTGTTCTACATGGTCTGTAGATGTGCATATCATTTTGGGGTTATCCTCCCATTATTTTTGATCAATTTTTCTACTTTGTTTTTTTTTTATTTAGATTTTTTCAGTATCATTACTATTAGATACCTTGTGGGTGCAACTCCTAGAGTTTTTTCAGCAGTCATTTTGAAACTATGCATACTTGTTCTACATGGTCTGTAGATGTGCATATCATTTTGGGGTTATCCTCCAATTATTTTTGATCAATTTTTCTACTTTTTTTTTTTATTTAGTTTTTTTCAGTATCATTACTATTAGATACCTTGTGGGTGCAACTCCTAGAGTTTTTTCAGCAGTCATTTTGAAACTATACATACTTGTTCTACATGGTCTGTAGATGTGCATATGGTTTTGATCCGATTATTTTTTATCAACTTTTACTACTTTTTCGCTGTAATTTTTTCCAGGTTTGATTAGTATTAGAATAGATACCTTGTGGGCACAAATCCTCCTGGAGTTTTCCACAGATCATTTTGAAACTATTCATACTTGTTCTTCATAGTCTGAAGATGTGCATGTGGTTTTGGGGTTATCCTCCCATTATTTTTTATTAACTTTTATCTACTTTTTCGACTTATTTTTTTCCTGGTTTGATTAGTATTAGAATAGTTATCTTGTGGGTACAACTTCTCCTAGACTTTTTCCACTGATCATTTGGAAACTATGCATACTTGTTCTACATGGTACGAAGATGTGCATATGGTTTTAGGGTTATCCTACCCTTACCTGTTTTCAACTTTTTGCATTTTTTCAACTTATTTTTTTTAGTTGTGACACAATGATAAGGGTAACTTCTCTTACAGTTTTATACCAAACTTTTTGAAACTTTGCAGGTGTTTTTGGACAGGCTTTTAAAAAAATCCGTCCTTTAAAATAGCGATGTCTTGGTGGGCCGGAAGGCGTGCGGCGTCATCCTAGATTTACCTTTTGGTTAACGTTTTTCAAAGTGATATGTTACCTTTATTCTTCAGTGGATTGCTTTAATATTTGGTAGGGATGAAGAGGAGGACCAGTAGGCATGTCATGTGCAAGAGAGACAACTCTCACTTTCATCATTTTGTACTTATCTCCCCTAAAATCATCCCAGGTTTACCTTTTGGTTAACGTTTTTTCAAAGTGATATGTTACCTTTATTCTTCAGTAGATTGTTTTCATATTTGGTAGGGATGAAGAGGAGGACCAGTAGGCACGTTGCATACAAGAGAGACAACTCTCACTTTTTTTTTTATGTACTTGTCTCCCCTGAAGTCAAAATCTTGTGCAGACCATAACTCCCTACTGTTAAAGATAATTTGATATCTGATAGGGACATATATCAGGTCAAGTAGAAGAATTGCATGCAAGAAGGACAATTGCTCTCTACTTTTTAGCTCACCTGAGCAAAAGCTCAGGGTGAGCTATTGTCATCACCCTCTGTCCATCGTTCGTTGTCCGTCTTCCGTCGTCCGTCGTCAACAATTAGTTTGTTAACACTCTAGAGGTCACAGTTTTGAAACAGTCTTGATGAAACTTGGTCAAAATGTTTACCTCTATGAAATCTAGGTCAAGTTCGATACTGGGTTACTTGGAGTTAAAAACTAGGTCACCAGGTCAAATCAAAGGAAAAACTTGTTAACACTCTAGAGGTCATAGTTTTGACCCAATCTTGATGAAACTTGCTCAAAATGTTTGCCTCTATTAAATCTAGGTCAAGTTTGAACCTGGGTCACTTGGGGTCAAAAATTAGGTCACCGGGCCAGATCAGCAGAAAACCTTGTTAACACTCTAGCGGTCACATTTTTGAAGCAATCATCATGAATCTTGCTAAATATGTTTGTCTTGATGATTTCTAGGTCAAATTCGAAACTGGAACACCTGGAGTCAAAAACTAGGTCACCTGGCCAAATCAGCATAAAATCTTGTTATCACTCTAGCGGTCACATTTTTCAAGCAATTATCATGAATCTTGCTCAAAATGTTTGTCTTGATGAGTTCTAGATCAAGTGTGAAACTGGGTCACTTGGGGTCAAAAACTAGGTCACCAGGCCAAATCAGCTGAAAACCTTGTTAACACTCTAGTGGTCACATTTTTGAAGCAGTCATCATGACTCTTGCTCAAAATGTTTGTCTTAATGATTTCTAGGTCAAGTTTGAAACTGGGTCACCTGGGGTCAAAAACTAGGTCACCTGGCCAAATCAGTGGAAAATCTTGTTATCACTGTAGCGGTCACATTTTTGAAGCAATCATCATAAATCTTGCTCAAAATGTTTGTCTTGATGATTTTTAGGTCAAGTTCGAAACTGGGTCACTTGGAGTCAAAAACTAGGTCCCCAGGCCAAATCAGCAGAAAGCTTTGTTAACACTCTAGTGGTCACATTTTTTAAGCAATCATCATGAATCTTGCTAAAAATGTTTGTCTTGATGATTTTTAGTTTCAAGTTTGAAACTGGGTCACCTGGGGTCAAAAACTAGGTCACCTGGCCAGATCAGCAGAAAACCTTGTTAACACTCTAGCGGTCACATTTTCCAAGCAATCATCATGAAGCTTGCTCAACATGTTTGTCTTGGTGATTTCTAGGTCAAGTTTGAAACTGGGTCACATGGGGTCAAAAACTAGGTCGCCAGGCCAAATCAGAAGAAAACTGTTAACACTCCAGAAGTCACATTTTTGAAATAATCATCATAAATATTGCTCAAAATGTTTGTCTTGATGATTTCTAGGTCTAGTTTAAAACTGGATCACTTGATATCAGAAACTAGTTCACCTGGGCAAATCAAAGGAAAACCTTGTTGATTAGAGGTCACAGTTTTGAAGTGATCATCATGAATTTTGCTCAAAATGTTTGTCTTGATGATTTCAAGGTGATGTATAGTTTTCTGTCCAGTGACTCTCTTAAGTTTTTCCATTTAGGTCAGTTTCTCAGTAATTATTGGTCCTACAGAGTGATATTTGGTACTTGTAAAGTGTTTGTGTTTAGGTCAGTTTCTCAGTAACTGTTGCTCCTACAGCCAGTGATACTTAGTACATGGATACATCTTAGCATGGCCTCTTGAGTGCAGTCATCCATATTTGACCTTGACCTTTATTTCACAGTCCATTAGACATGCTACATTGTCTTACTTGTTAATATAATCATTTTGAACTTTGATCAGAATGTTTGCCTTGATCAGTTCTAGATCAGGTTCTCAAAGTGCTATGTTGCTCAGGTGAGCGTTACAGGGCCATCATGGCCCTCTTGTTCTAGTTACCTCCCTTAAAAAATTTCTAAGCTAAATTCTTGTGCACTCCATAACTTCTTATTGGTTTGAAATATGTTGATAATATTTGGTAGAAGATTAGATAAGGACAAGAAGAGGTGCCATGTGCAAGAGAGTCAACTCTTTCTTTCTTTGTTATGTACTTATCTCCCCTGAAACCGAAATCTTGTGCAGGCCATAACTCCCATAATGTTTGTGATATTTGATAATTTTTGGTAAGACATATCAGGTCAAGTAGGAGTATTGCATGCAAGAAGGACAACTCTTGTTTTCTTTTTTTTAGTTATCTCCCCTTTTGAATGAATTTCTAAGCCAAATTCTTATGCATTCCATACCTTCTTTATGGTTTGAAATATTTTGATGTTATGCAGGTTGTAGCTTCAGTTGCTGAGCCTCTTCTATATACTTACCAGTGATCACATCAGTTACCAGCATTTTTTGGATAAAATTGTATTTTTGGACGGGTTTTTCACGGAAAAATTCTGTCTTTTAAAATAGCAGTGTACAGGTGGTCAGGCTCATCCTAGGTTTACCTTTTGTTTAACCTTTTTATATGCACATTTGAAAAACGGGATGTATTATGTAATGGGGTATGGCATCCGTCCCTCCGTCCGTCCATAAACTTTTACGTTTCTGGCTAACTCACTCTACAGTTTACATCCGATCAAGTTGAAACTTGGTATATAGTTAGACCATGATGTGGAGCAGCGCATATTTTTTGGGGTTACAGTCCACCAAATATTAGCAAAGCTATGCCCTTTGAAAATTTCAGAAAACTTTTTGTTACTGGTTAACTCATCCTACACTTTACATCCCATCAAGCTGAACTTCATTTATAGTTAGACCATGCTGTGGAGCAGCGCATATTTTTTAGAGGTTACAGTCCACCAAATATTAGCAGAGTTACGTCCCTTTTAAATGTTTCGTTTCCAGCTAACTCCTCCTACAATTTAAATGCGATCAAGCTGAAACTTCATTTATAGTTAGACCATATTGTTGGAGGTTACAGTCCACCAAATATTAGCAGTTATGCCCCTTTGAAAATTTTTTTAAACTTTTCATTTCTGGTTAACTCCTCCTACACTTTACATCCGATCATGCTGAAATTTCATTTATAGTTAGACCATGATGGGGAGCAGCGCATATTGTTTGGAGGTTACAGTCCACCAAATATTAGCAGTTATGCCCCTTTGAAAAGTTTTTTAAACTTTTCATTTCCGGCTAACTCCTCCTATAATTTACATCCAATCAAGCTGAAACTTCATTAGACCAAGATGTGGAGCAGCGCATATTATTTGGAGGTTACAGTCAATCAAATATTAGCAGAGTTATGCCCCTTTGAAAATTTCATTAAGTTTTTCGTTTCCGGCTAACTCCTCCTACAATTTACATTCGATCAAGCTGAAACTTCATTTATAGTTAGACCATGATGTGGAGCAGCACATATTGTTTGGAGGTTACAGTACACCAAATATTAGCAGAGTTATACCTCTTTAAAAATTTCTGTAATTCATTTGCTTCCGGCTAACTCCTACAGTTTACATCTGATCAAGCTGAAACTTCTTAAATAGTTACATGATGATTTGGAGCATCACATATTATTTCAATGTTACAGTACACCAAATATTGTCCAAGTTATGCCCGGTTTGATAATTTTGTAAACTTTTTGCAGCATATTGTTTAGAGGAAACAGTGTGCAAATTTTATTTTATAATAGGTATATTTTTATGGCCATATGGGCAAGTTTTTTATTTTTTTTTTTTTTTCATCTTCTTTTATTAGGTTTGCACAGAAATTTTGCCATTCATTATTAAATCTTTATAAATAAGTTTATTAAATGATACAGAATTAAGAAGCTTGACTTATATAAAAACTTATAATT
Organism: Anodontia alba; assembly: GCA_964016985.1. Lineage (NCBI taxonomy): Eukaryota > Metazoa > Mollusca > Bivalvia > Lucinida > Lucinidae > Anodontia > Anodontia alba. The sequence goes on from OZ024824.1 coordinate 52,769,944, forward strand.
CTTTTTGGATTGTTTTTTTTTTTTTTTTTTTTTTTTTTTTAAATACTCTTCTGAGTTGCCTCCCTTGAAGTACAACAATAAAATCAGTATAAAACAAGTTAAAGCTTTACAAAAATTTTCCCTGCGGCACTTTTTTTTTGGGGGGGGGGGGGGGGTTGTTTAGTTTTGTTATTGTTTGGTCACATATTGAAGTATAGGAAAAACAAATCAGCCAAAGGCTCATATGAGCTTATAGTATAGCCATGCTTTTGTCATCCACACTGAATTATATAGGAGTCAGTTTATGTGCTACGTCTTATTACTTGCCACTGGTGTATAATGCCCCGCTTGGCGGAGCTCTTGATTCAAAGTGATGTTACCTTTATTCCTCAGTGGAAAAACCCGTCAATAATGCCATGAGGCATTTTTCTTGTTTTTTAGCTCACCTGAGCAAAAGCTCAGGTTGAGCTTTTGTGATCACCCTCTGTCCTTCGTCCGTCGTCTGTCATCCGCCATCCGTCGTCCATCTTCCATCTTCCGTCATCATCAATTAGTTTGTTAACACTCTAGAGGTCACAGTTTTGACCCAGTCTTGATGAAACTTGCCCAGAATGTTTGCCCCTATAAAATCTAGGTCAAGTTCGATACTGGGTCACTTGGGGTCAAAAACTAGGTCACCAGGTTAAATCAAAGAAAAAAATTTTTTAACACTCTAGAGGTCACATTTTCAAAGCAGTCATCATGAATATTGCTCAAAATGTTTGCCTTGATGATTTCTAGGTCAGGTTTGAAACTGGGTCACTTGGGGTTAAAAACTAGGCCACCAGGCAAAATCAAAGGAAAACCTTGTCAACACTCTAGCGGTCACATTTTTGAAGCAATCGTCATGAACCTTGCTCAAAATGTTTGTCTTGATGAGTTCTAGGTCAAGTTTGAAACTGGGTCACTTGGAATTAAAAACAAGGTCACTAGGCCAAATCAGCAGAAAACATTGTTAACACTCTAGCGGTCACATTTTGAAGCAGTCATCATGAATCTTGCTCAAAGTGTTTGTCTTGATGATTTCTAGGTCAGATTTGTAACTGGGTCACGTGGGGTCAAAAACTAGGTCACCTGGCCAAATCAGTGGAAAACCTTGTTAACACTCTAGCAGTCACATTTTTTAAGCATTCATCATGAATCTTGCTCAAAATAATTGTCTTGATGATTTCTAGATCAAATTTGAAACTGGGTTACTTGGGGTCAAAAACTAGGTCACCAGGCCAAATCAAAGGAAAACTTTGTTAACACTCTAGCGGTCACATTTTTGAATCAATCATCACGAATTTTGCTCAAAATGTTCGTCTTGATGAGTTCTAGGTCAAGTTCGAAACTGGGTTAGGTAGGGTCAAAAACAAGGTCATCAGGCCAAATCAGCAGAAAACCTTGTTAACACTCTAGTGGTCACATTTATGAAGCAATCATGAATCTTGCTCAAAATGTTATTCTTGATGAGTTCTAGGTCAAGTTTGAAACTGGGTCACTTGGAGTCAAAAACTAGGTCACCAGGCCAAATTAAAAGAAGCCCTTGTTAACACTCTAGAGATCACATTTTTGAAGCAATCATCATGAATCTTGCTCAAAATGTTTGTCTTGATGATTTCTAAGTCAGATTTGAAACTGGGTCATGTGGGGTCAAAAACTAGGTCACCAGGCCAATTCAAAGGAAAACCTTGTTAACACTCCAGAGGTCACATTTTTTTAAATAATCATCGTAAATATTGCTCAAAATATTCGTCTTGATGATTTCTAGGTCTAGTTTAAAACTGGGTCACTTGATATCAGAACTTAGGTCACCAGGCCAAATCAAAGGAAAACCTTGTTGATGCTCTAGAGGTCACATTTTTTGAAGTGATCATCATGAATCTTGCTCAAAATGTTTGTCTTGATGATTTCTAGGTGACATATATTTCACTGTCCAGTGACTTTCTTAAGTTTTTCTGTTTAGGTCAGTTTCTCAGTAATTATTGGTCCTACAGAGAGATATTTGGTACTTGTGACGTGTTTGTGTTTAGGTCAGTTTTCAGTAACTATTGCTCCTACAGCCAGATATACTTAGTACATGCATACATCTTAGCATGGCCTCTTGAGTGCAGTCATCCATATTTGACCTTGACCTCTATTTCACAGTCCATGCTACATTGTCTTACTTGTAAACCCTTCTCTTGCCGGAAATAAAATGAATCAGGCCTGTAGGAGGGGGTACCTCTACTTGAGAAGTCATTACCCCCTGAATTTTACCTCAATTTTCATGAAATTTTCACATATAATTTGCTGATCCTAGGTGGCCATTTTACTGGAGAAAGGATGGTCACGTGACTAGACAGTCATGTGTAAACCGGGAACTGTTTAAGACACTTAAAAAAAAAAAAAAAAAAAATTACAAGAGCCCAGCGCCTACTGTGTACTATTGCGAATGAAACGAGTGACATACATAGGTTCTACTGTTATTCCTACTTCTTCCTCACTGGAAATGATTCAGGTGTTATGGGCTTTTTTTCCAGAAAAGCCTGATCAATTTGTTGAAGTGAGTGCTGAAATTAATGGCAGCTTGAAATTTGGTATTCTCGGTCATTTTTAGTGTGGGTAAAATCCAGCACCTGACTATCTAATGAAAAGTGGCGTGTTTGTATGAAAGTAGGTTCACTCCTGTATGAGAACACTTGCTCTGAATGGTTGCATGTGGTATATTGTAAGTATGACAGGCTTTTGAGTTGGCAGACCCCCCCAGCGCGACTATTGTCACGAACGGCAAGATAAGGGTTAATATAATCATTTTGAATTTTGATCAGAATGTTTGCCTTGATCAGTTCTAGGTCAGGTTCTCAAAGTGCTATGATACTCAGATGAGCATTACAGGGCCATCATGGCCCTCATGTTTATGGTCTGAAGATGTTCATATGCTTTTGGGGTTATCCTCCTATCATTTTTTATCAACTTTTTCCACTTTTTCGACGTTTTTCAGGTCTGATTAGTATTAGAATGATACCTTGTGGGTGCAACTCATCCTACAGTTTTCCACATATCATTTTTAAACTATGCATACTTGTCCTATATGGTCTGAAGATGTGTGTGTGGTTTTCGGAATATCCTCCCAGTATTTTTTATCAACTTTTTCCATTTTTTTGACTTTGTTTTTTCCAGGTCGAATTAGTATTGGAAGAGATACCTTGTAGGCACAACTCCTCCTAGAATTTTCTACCGATCATTTTGAAACTATGCATATTTGTTCTACATGGTCCGAAGATGTGCATGTGATTTTGGGGTTTCCTATTATCATCATCATCATATATCATCATAATCGGATGTTTGATTAACGTGCAGGTACAGGAGCAACATCCACATCAGTGGGCCCCCTTCCAGATAGCTGGCTTGCTGCACGCATGGCAGATCTCACACCAGATCTCCACATATTTCTATCATGAGGGTTGATAGCCTATAGAGCTTCCACTCTCTGCAATCCCTCTCTGTCAGCTGCTTCCATGTCATCTTGGGCCTCCCAGGCCCACGCTTTCCCTCAACCTGTATGTGAAAGGCTGTCTTGACTGCACCACTGGAGCGTTCCACATGTCCATACCAGTGGAGCCTTCTCTCCTTCAGAATGAGGTCCAGATCCTCAATGCCAGGCCGCACAAGTATTTCATTGGACCTGGTGGTGACAACGTCTTGTGGCCTGACATTGCAGATCTGTCTGATCATTGCCCTGTCATTCCACTGCAGAGGTTGGAGGTTTGGTTTTGTCAATGGCCAAGTCTCACTGGCATTGTGCATTGCGCTCCACACACAAGAGCTGTACACACTGCCACGTGTCTTGAAAGAGAGGTGGCATGAAGACAGAACTGGTAGCAGCTCCTTGAACTTCTTCCAGGTGGTTTTCACACGTGTTGTGGTTGAAACTTCACAGCCATCTGCTGCTGAAAGCATGTCTGCTAGGTAGCAAAAGGAAGCTACCACCTCCAGCTTGTTAGGTACGACTTGGACTTCCCTCTGTGGTATGCCGTCCAAGGGGCGTGCAGTTCCCTGGCAGCATGTACATCTGTAGTCAGGGTCCTTTGTCAAGCCCTTGAGCCCACTGCATTTCTTGTGCACCCAGTGCTTGCAGCCATTGCAGAAGATGCTGTTGCTGCCCACTCCAGACGGCGCATAGAAACTCACCTGAATGCTGCAGGAGGTCCAGGCCCGTACTGCAGATCATGATCTTCATCTTTCCTGCATTTACTCTCAGTCCTTTCTTTTCCATTGCTTCATTCCAAGTCAAGAGCCTTCTGACACATTCCTCGAGCGATTCAGCAATGATAACAAGGTCATTGGAATAGAGGTCCTCCCAGGGGACCCCAGAGCGGAACTCTCGTGATAAATCTTCAAGCACAATGATGAAGAGAAGCGGGCTGAGTACTGAGTCTTGGTGAACACCAACCTTCACTTCAAACTCTTCACTGTACCCCTCACCAAAACTGACACGGCTCCACACATTTGCATACATCCCCTGCACCAGTCATACAATCCACTCCTCCACACCAAGTTTTCTCAGCGCCCACCAGATGACCCAAGGTACTCAATCAAAAGCCTTTTCCAGGTCTACGAAAGCCATGTAGAGTCTCTTGTTGGTAGCTAGATACTTCTGTTGTAGCTGCCGGACAACAAAGATTGCGTCTGTTGTGCCTCTGCCTGGGACAAAGCCAAACTGGGAATCGTCAATTGACACCAACTGTCTGATGAGGCCGTCCACAATCCTCTCCAGGACTTTCATGACCTGCTCTGTCAGCTTGAGACTGCAGTAGTTGCCCCTTTCCAATGCATCCCCCTTTCCCTTGTAGAGGCAGACAATGAAACTCTGCTCCCAGTCAGAGGGTACCTTGCCATCGCGAATGATTGCAGCTGCGAGATCACAGAACATGGAGGCGCCCATGTCACCGCCTGCTTGTATCATCTCCACCACTATACCTGATGGGCCCGGTGCATTACCCACCTTCATCTGTGAGATAGCCTTCTTAACCATATCAATGGTGATTGGGATGGGCGGGCCTTCCACTGGTGGTTGATAAGACAGGTGGTCTGGGTCCCGGTCAAACTCAACATTGAGAAGCCTTTGGTAGTGCTCTAAACAGGCCTTCTGCTTGGGTCTTCACTCATTGACATCTCTCCTGCATCATTCTTCACTGGTTTGTCACCAACATCAGCGTTCTCTCTTCTAAACTGGTTAGCAAGGCGGTAGACTTCTGAAGACTTGGGGTCAATATTCTCGAAGACCATCTTGTCGGCTTCTTGATGAGCATGGTGCACTGCGTGTCTGGCATTGTGGTTGGCTGCATCGTATGATGCCTTTACCAGTCTTCCAGGCCTTGAAAGCTTTTCGCTTGGCAGCAATGGCCTTTTCCACATGTTCATTCCACCACCAGCTTTCATGATGCCAACGATGGGGCTGAGTTGTGCCACACACATCCTCAGTTGTCTTGAGCAGTCCAGTCTTGATGTTGTTCCAAATATCCTCAGTGGCCCCATCAGCTACACCTGCAGATGTGCTCACATGCAAGTTGAAGACCTCCTGGAAATGATCGCTCGTCTGAGGGTCTTTATGTTTCCAAACTTTGAGGCGAGGGGTGAACTTGCGCTTGGATTTTGGTAGCACATCAATCCTCCTCATGTCGCATACAAGAAGCTGATGTTGCAGGGCTACTTCCTCACCAGGGATCACTTTTACAACCTGTTATACAGATTTAAAACTCTCAACCCTTTACTAACAAAGCCATGACGTCAGGGGACGCTTGCCCGCAACAGGCTTTTATTGTAGATTATGCTTTGAAAAGTGCTTTTAAGATGATGGTACGAGGGTCCTGCAAAAAGTTTTGTCACTGGGTTCAGATTACTTCAGCGCTAATTTTTATCAAACATATTTTTATTACAAACCTTCAAAGTATTCCTCCTTTACTGAAACACATTTTTGTAACCTTTTTACCCAGTCGCAAAAAGCAGATAAATAGTCTTCTTTTGGTATCTGTTGGAGACACTGATAAATAGTGCTGCCAAGAGAACTTCTAGATGTATACTTATTTCCAGAAAGCATTTTCTTAAGCCTTGGAAATAAAAAGAAGTCACAGGGACTCAGGTCAGGTGAATAAGGTGGATGGTTTAAAACTTTCACCTTTTCAGAAGCCAAAAAAGACTTAACAGCCTCACACTTATGAGAGGAGGCGTTGTCATGTAAAAGGTGGACTCCTGACCATCCTTTGCTTGGTCGTTTCTTATTGTAAAACTCTTTCACTTTCTTCAGTACAGAATTCTTGTTGAAGCGGCCACTGACTGTATGACCAGATGGACAAGGCTCTTGAACGACTGGCCCACTTGAATTAAAGAAAATTGCGTACAACATCTTTTTCGAACTTACGGTTCTCTTGGCAATACATGGGCATTTTTTATCTTTTCGCTTCCATTGCTTATTATCAGCCCTTCTTTGTGGCTCAAACATGTGCACCCAGGTTTCATCACCTTTTAGCAAGTTAGAAATAACCCGACTATTACAGCCTTTGTATGTTTTCAAAAGTTCCCGGGCACATTTAAGGCGTTGTGTCTTTTGCTCCTCAGTGAGCAAATGAGGTACCCACCTAGCGCAAACCTTTCTCAGGTCCAAACTCTTTTTCAGAATAGAATTGTTTGCACACTGCCTTCTGATATGCCAGTACAACTAGCTATATCTTTGACAGACAATCGCGCATCCTGTTCAATCACAATCTTTACAGCAGCGATGTTAGCCTTGGTAACAGAGGATATAGGCCTTCCAGGACAGGTATCATCTTCAACAGAAAATTTCCCAGTTTTAAAAGCTTTAACCCACCTAAAAACTGTGCGCATTGAAATGGTCTGAGGTCCATATATACCATACAATTCATTAAATATCTGCTTTGAATCTACATTAAGCCTAATGCGGCATTTAATATAGCTACGAATTTCAGTCTTCTGGTCCATGTTCCAATGTAACAAGTAAATTGGTCAGTGTATATGACTGCATCTATTTCAATTTGACATAACTCAGTCAGTTGGAAAGCAATTTGCACAAAATAAATGGGTATCATTAGCTATTCAACACACCATTCAAGTGCAGTGAAGCATTCTAAAATATACCTGGGATAAAACCAAGGAAGCCTATTAGTGACACAACCTTTTGCACGACCCTCATAAAACTGGGAGGTTAGAGCAAACTTAAACAGGAAAATAATAAAAATAAAAACAGGATACTTGTAATTCTTTCCGAACAATAAAGACTCTTCTGTCCCTCCCTATGCACATTATTGAGTTTTGTTTATTTTTAGCATTTAAAAAATGTAGCTGCTTAACATTATATAATTGTTTTTTGGACAGCACCAAAACAGCCCCTGTAGCTCATTTGGGAGAACGCTCACCTCTCATGCAGAAGGTTGTAGGTTCGAAACCCACAGACCTTTTTTTTTTTTTGTGAATCTATCCCATTCCTTTTTAGCTCACCTGAGCACGAAGTGCTCATGGTGAGCTATTGTGGTCAGTCAATGTCCGTCGTCCATCATCCGTCGTGCGTCGTGCATCGTGCGGCGTCAACAATTGCTTTAAAAGCCTACTCCTCCTACACCCCTGGGCCAATTGACTTGATACTTGGTAGGAAGCATCGGGGTGACTTGTAGATCAAAAATAGCTAAAATCCTTCCAATCGGAAATCCAAGATGGCCGCCATCTTGAAAATCTATTTTTCACTTCTTCTCCTGAACCGAAAGGCCAATTGACTCCAAACTTGCTAGGAACCATCAGGGTGACTTGTAGATCAAAAATAGCTAAAATCGTGCCGATCGGAAATCCAAGATGGCCGCCATGGCCGCCATCTTGAAAATCTATTTTTCGCTTCTTCTCCTGAACCGAAAGGCCAGTTGACTCCAAACTTGCTAGGAAGCATCAGGGTGACTTGTAGATAAAAAATAGCTAAAATCGTGCCTATCGGAAATCCAAGATGGCCGCCATGGCCGCCATCTTGAAAATCTATTTTTCGCTTCTTCTCCTGAACCGAAAGGCCAATTGACTCCAAACTTGCTAGGAAGCATCAGGGTGACTTGTAGATCAAAAGTAGCTAAAATCATGCCGATCGGAAATCCAAGATGGCCACCATGGTGGCCATCTTGAAAATCTATTTTTTGCTTCTTCTCCTGAACCGAAAGGCAAATTGACTCCAAACTTGCTAGGAAGCATCAGGATGACTTGTAGATCAAAAATAGCTAAAATCATGCCGATCGGAAATCCAAGATGGCCGCCATCTTGAAAATCTATTTGTCGCTTCTACTCCTAAACCCAAAAGCCAATTGACTCCAAACTTGGTAGGAGGCATTGGGGTGACTTATAGATCAAAAATAGCTAAAATCGTGCCTATCGAAAATCCAAGATGGCTGCCATGGCAGCCATCTTGAAAATCTATTTATCGCTTCTTCTCCTGAACCGAAAGGCCAGTTGACTCCAAACTTGGTAGGAAGCATCGGGGCGACTTGTAGATCAAAAATAGCTAAAATCATGCCGATCGTAAAACCAGGATGGGCGCCATGGCAGCCATCTTGAAAAGCTATTTTTCGCTTCTTCTCCTGAACCGAAAGGCCAGTTGACTCGAAACTTGGTAGGAAGCATTTGGGTGACTTGTAGATCAAAAATAGCTAAAATCATGCCGATCGTAAATCCAAGATGGCCGCCATGGCGGCTATCTTGAAAATCTATTTTTCGCTTCTTCTCCAAAACCCAAAAGTCACTTGACTCGAAACTTAGTAGGAAGCATCAGGGTGACTTGTAGATCAAATATAGCTAAAATTGTTCTGATCAGAAATCCCAGAAGGCCACCATGGCCGCCATCTTGAAAATCTATATTTAGCTTCTTCTCCTGCACCGAAAGGCCAGTTGACTCCAAACTTCATAGGAGACATTGGGGTGACTTGTAGATCAAAAAGAGCTAAAATCGTGCCAATCGGATATCCAAGATGGCCACCATGGCAGCCATCTTGAAAATCTATTTTTTGCCTCTTCTCCTGAACTGAAAGGCCAGTTGACTCGAAACTTGGTAGGAAGCATTGGGGTGACTCGTAGATCAAAAATAGCTAAAATCGTGCCGATCGTAAATCCAAGCTGGCTGCCATTTAGAGTTTGTTCAAATGATCACGCTCAATTGACTGGCATGCCATATATCTTCTTCTTCAAAATAAAGAACTGCTTAAATGATGATCTTTTCATTAGTTGCGATGACAGGATTGGAAAAATGTTGCATAACATCTGCATATCTGCAGTGGCTATGTCACTCAGGTGAGCGACCCGTGGCCCGTGGCACTCTTGTTTTTTCATTGTTATAAGTATGTAAATGTACTTTTGTTCCTACGTCAGATATTACTTGTTACTGAATTTATTCAGATATTATCAATGGCATGAGTACATGGCATCTTGGTACAAGGTTTGTCTGATTTTTTACAGTACGAAATGTTTACAGACATGGAATCAGAGAAACTGATAAGGTGGGTATTTGGGATAACTTAGGGATAATTTTTCATATTTCTCAATAGCAACATATGTTGTTGGTATTCATTAGGATTGCCTCTTGGATACAATTCTAATGAATGCCCACAGGTTATGTTTGTTTGGAAAACTGATGAAAATCATCCCTTAATTATTGTCAAATACATGTACCATCTTATTTATTGCTGTGAGAATGGAGTATCATTTTTTCAATCAATGGTACAAATGACCTTTAAAAAGGGGTATAGTGGGGTTGGATGATTTGTTTGGTGATTCATGTGATTTTTCAACAGATTTGGGTTGTATGATAAAGAAGACAATAAATGAGTGATTATATAAGATTCTGGACTGTCGATGCTTATAATGTACCAGAAAAAATAGGTAAGATGTATATTTGGTAATAATTTAGGGATAATTTTCGATATTTGTTTCTCTAGTACTCACAACAATGTAACTTATGCTACCCTCCATTCCCCTAGAAGTGCGGACTACGATTACCAGCTGTGTAAGACCACTGCTACCTTTATTCCCCACTTGTTGCTTGTAACTGAAATCATTAACCGTAAAATCACGGACTTTAAAATTCAGTTAAAATTTCCTCTTTGCTTGGCGCCTTTACAAGCCATAGGACATGTTGGATAATTTATCCAGGGTAATTCCTAGGCTCGGGCAGCCCAATTTCCCTCGGTGTGCTTTCAAATTATTTTGTTTAGACTTATTATTATTGCCATGTTGTTTTCTCTATTTTCTGTTTTATTTCAGAATTTGGAGTTCATTTAAAGATATTGAATAGATGTTCAGGTAAGCAAGGAAGGGGTTGTTCTCGCTTCCTCGTGGAGTGGGACAACCACCTTCTTTGTCATTCATGCAGGGATTGTTCTCAGGATTATCCCTGCGATGCTTGTTCTGACTGGTCAATTTTGACATTGTCTAAATCTATTAAGGCCATTTTTAAGTTGTCCAGGTGGACTAACTTAAGACTGGGGAAAAGGTGCAGATGGAGGGTGCTTCTAGGGAGTCCTCCCAACCCTTGCAAGAGGGTAACACAGCTCCTGTTGTCACCGATCAAACGGTTAGTGATGTGGAAGTTCCCCCCTTCCTTGCTTTGACTGCTGGTTCAAACCTTGGGGTGCCTCTTCCTGAGTGTTCCATAGCCGGAAACGGTACGGGAAACTCTTCCCAGTCTACGTGTTGTAGGGAATCTGAAGGTGAGACGTCAGGCCGTTCGACACAATGATAGGGTCCATGGCTCCTGTTCTCATTCGAGGCGGTCCCATCGTTCCCCGTCTGGAAGTACTTACCAGCGTCCAAGAGCCTACTGCTCTCAGAGCAGTGGTAAAAGCCACTTGGCCATTTGTTCCCGTAGCCGCAGTCATTAGTGCTCAATTAATACTACCAAGAACCGTCGTTCTAGATCTTGCTCTCAGAGTTTTTGGAGATCAAGCTCTGGTTCTATCAGCAGCCATGGCTAGTGACCCAGGAGTGGCCATAGCTACTGCTCCGGGTGCAGCCATAGCGGCCGCTCCTGGCATGGCTACAGGTCTCATCAAGGCCGCCGTTTATGCTCTAAAACGACCAGCCAGTGAATTCATCACAGGAGCAGATGCTCCCGTTTGCATGGTTGTAGGCATATAACCCGCTCACCTTTGGTGTCAAGCGGTTCAAGCCATCAATCTCTAGAACAAACGAGATGGCTTAGGTTCCAGAATGAAAGTAATCCCCGTCATAGGTTTCTACAAACAGAGCAAGTGATTTTTCAGGATTTTCAGCCATTTCTGCCGTGGCTTCTCAATCCAGTACTCATGATAGTAATGTTGTTCATGGTGTACAACTGGATATGAATTTGATCCATCAAATTTTGACCGAAGAATTGAGATCCACCACCGCCAGTCGGAAACGGCCTCAATACCATTCTTCATTGGAAGATCGTGATAGAAGGATTAGGAGAAATTCTCCATCATTTTCTAATCCTTCAAATGTGGATAAAACCTCTCAGTCAACTTGTAACACGGATAGTACTGATGTTGGGGATAGGGGCCCAAGGGCTAAATCCCCAATGGTTACAGAGTCCATTGATAATATTTCCTCTGTTATTCAGGAACCGGAAATATTGCTCAGACCGGAACCTGGAGAGAAAATTGACAATTCTGGTGATGAATAGGGTGATCAAGAGAATGAGGTGTCTGACAATTTGGTACAGCCTTCATTAGCTTCTCAGTTGTCATATGTTGCAGTCTTGGTCTCTCTACGCAGCAGGCTAGGTCCTCAATTTTGCCTTGAAATGACTCAACCTGAACCCCAATCAGGTGCCTTGGACTTCTTTAGCAAGAAATCAACAGAAACTGTCCAGCCAGTCCTAATTTTAATTTTGGAGCAAATTTCCAAAATTAATTCTAAGATCCAAGGACCCAATCCTGTTCAGAGATCACCATTGGACAGTAAAACTGTTATCCTAAGGGCATGGGGAACAATAGGTTTCCCAGTTTAATGATAAAACCTAAGGTGTTTGGTCAGGATTCGTATAGAATTGCTGATCCTATGTTAAAATTCTCCTCCAGTAGATCCATCTTTCAGAGAGGTTCTTAGGCAAGGGGCTTCATTTCCTGCTTCTCACAAGCTGTCACGCCTGGAAATTCATAGGTATCCATATTACTTCCCATGCAGATATGTTTCTGTATGGCATTCTTCCTTGAAGAGCTCACCACCTTCTCAGTCAGATCTAGTGGAAGTGTGTAGGTATTTGGAAGCACTAGCACAGTCACATATGCATCTGTTTGATGTATTGGTTAGATTTGCTAGTGGTCCATTGCTTGCCAAACGGTGTGTGTATCTGGACAAGTGTGCCTTAGACTCTTCAATGAAGGCCTCACTTAGAGTTCAGCCTTTGGAGTCTTCAACGCTTTTTGGCTCTAAGATTCCAGAAGTGGCAAAATGTTATAGGGAGGACTTGACAAGGAGAAGTCTCAAGAGAGCAACAGCACCTAAGCCTCTCCCTAAGAAGAAGAAAAACACTGGAGCTAAGTCTGAAGATACCAAACTAGTTGTTAACTCTTCAGAGAGTGGACAGCGCCAGTTTTTTTCCAAAACCGGCTACTTCCACTCAAGCTCCACAGCAAGGTTCTCATCCCAACAGGTTTAGAAAACCTAAAGGGAAAAAGAACAAGAATCAAAAATAGGGGTTCCCACTTTTGCCAGGTCTGCCCGGACTCTTTGGAGTCATCAGGCTTAATCAAGTACAGTTTGCCAAAATCTGACATACCCACCGGTGGCAGGCTGTATCACTTTCTTCAGGCCTTGCAAAAAAAATCACCACAGACCAGTGGACACAGTCTGTGATAAGAAGCAGGTTTTGTATTCAATTTTGTGTCCATCCCAAACTGGCCAGAGTAGTTCCTCAGTTTTTGAGGAAGCCTCCAGCAGATCCAGAGAAGATTCGACTCCTTCAAGAGGAGATAGAATCCATGATGGAAAAGTGTGCCATAGAACCAGTTTCTTCACATCATCCAAAGGGAGGCTATTACAGCCAATTATTTCTGGTTCAGAAAAAGTCCCGAGGATGGATACCAGTGATCCATCTTTCCGGATTGAACCAGTACATCCCTACTCCTCATTTCAAAATGGAAACTATAGACTCAGTTTGTCTTGCATTATGGAAGAATGACTGGGCCATATCAGTAGACTTAAAGGATGCATACTACCACATTCTCATCCACCGCAAGTCCAGGAGGTATCTCCGCTTCCATTTTATGGGGAGAACATACCAATTGCAAGTGCTAGCGTTCGGGCTCTCCCCAGCTCCCTATGTTTTTACCAGAGTAGTGAAAATGGTAGCACTGTCATCACCAGGGAATGAGTTTGCATGCATACCTGGAGGATTAGCTCCAACCTTCAACCTCCCAGTCCCTATCCATTCAACACAGGGATCAGTTACTGTAGATCGTTTTGAGCCTGGGATTTGTCCTGAATTGGGACAAATCAGAGCTAATTCCCAGTCAAAAGTTCTATTTCCTGGGTGCTCAATTGGATCTGGAGAAGGTATGATCGGACCTTCTCTGGACAGGATACTGAGATTGCAAATGATTGTACAGAAGATGTTGGCATCTCATTCAGCATCTGCCTGGGAAGTTCATTCTTTACTAGAACAGATGGAATCTGTGGCCCATCTCCTACCTTATGGCCGGGCTCACAAGCGTTTACTACAATGGCATGTGAAAGACCAATGGTCTCAGGCAACCCAGTCTTGGGACTATCATTTTTCACTGGGTCCTTGGTTCAGACAAGCAGTAGAGCAATGGCTGAACAAGGGTTTTCTTCATGCTATGGTTCTGCTGGTTCATCCACAACCAGACTTCTATCTGTTCACGGATGCGAGTCTGGTGGGCTAGGGCGCCCATTTGGGCGATCTCTCAGTTTCAGACCAGTGGTCTGTTCAATGAAGCAAAGAACACAATAAATGTTCTGGAACTCCGAGCAGTTTGGTTAGCTCTGAAGTCCTTTTGTCAGGTAATTTCAGGCTGCCAGGTGTTGCTGTCGACAGACAACACAACCATGGCGGCTTATCTGAACAAAAGAGCGGGGGCCAGGTCTCGAACCTTGTCATTCATGAAAACCAAGCTGCTAGTATGGTGTGCGAAGCGACATGTGTCTCTGACAGCCAAATTCGTTCCGGGCAAACTGAAAGTATTCGCAGATTCGCTCTCAAGGAAGGGGCAGATCATTCATACAGTGGACTCTCCAAAGGGGCGCTCTGTCTCAGATTTTTCACTTCTGGGAAGTCCCACACTTAGATCTGTTTGCCACGAGACTAAACAATCAACTACTGACCTTTGTGTCTCCATTTCACGACCCCTTAGCTTAGGCAGTGGATGCGATGTCCCTGTCCTGGGAGGGAATGTTAGCATATGCATTTCCTCCTTTTGAAGGTACTATTGAAAATGGAGAAAGAGACTTGCTTGGTCATTCTGATAGCTCCATGCTGGGAAAGTCACCCATGCTTTCCAGTGCTGTTGTCTCTGCTGGTTGCTCCAGCAATCAAACTTCCTTGTAGGCAGGATCTTCTGATCCAACCTCATTCTCGTCTTACTCATCCGAAACCGGAAATATTCAACCTGCATGCTTGGTTGTGCTGCAGGGAGGTCTCGAGAAGGCAGGATTTTCTAAAAGATCTGCCGAGAGAGTCTGTGCCACTAAAGAGCTTCCACATAGTCTCTCTACAATTACCATTGGAATGCTTGGGTGGATTGGTGTCTCGAACAGGAGATGGATCCCATTGATCCATCTGTAATGGCTTTGGCAGACTTCCTTATCTTCCTGTTTGAAGAGAAGAAGCTGACTCCTGTTTCTGTTAAAGGGTACAGGTCAGCCATTTCATCCATGCTGAAGCATTTATCTTCAGTCGATTTTTCTTCCGATTCTGTACTCTCTGATATCATAAAGAGTATGGAATTGGAAAAACCAGTGGTCAGCAAGGTTGTTCCTCGTTGGGATCTTTCCCTTGTTTTAGATTGTCTCAAGGAGTCTCCCTTTGAGCCAATGTCTTCTTGTTCACTGAATTGCTTGACTCAGAAAACAGTAAATTCTTAAAAATATTTCATGAGTAATGGCCATTTGTAAATTTGGGCATTTGAAACTTGATGAATAGATTGGTAGTGATGAATAGATGACCTGATTAACTTTTGAATAAATTATGAAAAATACTTCATGAGTTATGGCCCTTTGTAATTTTGGGCATTTTTACCTTGTCAGCAAAATATCTCAAAAACTGTTGGGGCTAGAGCCTTTAAACTTGGTGTATTGATTGGTAATAATGATTAATAATTAGATGACCTGATTAACTTTTGAGTAAATTCTAAAACATATTTCATGGCTCTTTGTAAATTTGGGCATTTTTCCCTTGTCAAAATATCTCAAAAACTATTGAAGCTAGAGCCTTGAAACTTGAAGAATAGTTTGGTAGTGATGAGTAAATGGCCTGATTAATTTTTGAATAAATTCTGAAAAATACTTCATGAGTTATGGCCCTTTGTAATTTTGGGCATTTTACCTTGTCAGCAAAACATCTCAAAAACTGTTGGAGCTAGAGCCTTGAAACTTGGTGAATTGATTGGTAATGATAAGTAGATGACCTGATTAACTTTTGAATACATTTTGAAAAACATTTCATGAGTAATAGCCCTTTTTAAATTTTGGCATTTTTCCCTTGTCAGCAAAATATCTAAAAAAATATTGAAGCTAGAGCCTTGAAACTTTATGAATAGATTGGTAGTGATGAGTAGATGACCTGATTAACTTTTGAATAAATTCTAAAAAAGATACTTCATGAGTTATGGCCCTTTGTAATTTTGGGCATTTTTACCTTGTCAGCAAAATATTTCAAAAACTGTTGGAGCTAGAGCCTTGAAACTCAATGAATTGATTGGTAATGATGAGTAGATGACCTGATTAACTTTTGAATAAATTCTGAAAAATATTTTATGAGTAATGGCTCTTTGTAAATTTGGGCATTTTCTCCTTGTCAGCAAAATATCTCAAAAACTATTGAAGCTAGAGCCTTGAAACTTGATGAATAGATTCGTAGTGATGAGTAGAAGACCTGATTAACTTTTGAATAAATTCTGAAAAATACTTATGAGTTATGGCCCTTTGTAAACTGGGCCATTTTTACCTTGTATTTTCTTTTTCATAGCATTCATAGTTTAGAATCCTGTATGCTAATGTTTTGAAATTTCACATATGGATTCCTCATGAAAAAATAAGTGACTCATATTTTTTTTTTATCCGAATTATCTCCCATTTTAGAGTTATTTACCTTTTAATAAAATAACATTGAAATCTCGTTAGCAAGATATCTCAAAAAGTATTTGAGCTAAAGCCTTGATATTTGGTAAACTGATTGGTACTGAGGAGGAGATCACCTGATGTTTGTTTTAAATTTTGAACCAATTAAATGAAATGGTGTTGGAGTTATGGCCCTTTGCAATTTCTGGCCATTTAATGTTGTTGCTTTATTGTGTATAGCATGTTTAGAACCATGTATGCTAATGTTTTGAAATTTCATATATGGATTCCTCATGAAAGAAAGAGGTGACCCGTTTTATTTTTCTTATACGAATTATGTCCCATTTTAGAGTTATTTCCCTTTTAATAAACTGAAGTCTTGTATATTTGTACTGTAGTTACCCTCATGGGCAAGCAGTGTTGGAGTCAAGCAGTATTAGAGTCAGGCAGTTGGGGGCATAGTGTTTTTACAAACACCAGCTCTAGTTATATTGTGCATTTATCAGATTTCCCACCATCCATGTGAGATTAAATCTAATTAGCATAAGTTACATTGTTGTGAGTACTAGAGAAACAAATTTTATATGTTGTTTTAACATAAATATTTGTGATCTATACTCACGACAATGTAAAGACAAAGCCCGTTTTTATATATTTATATAAACTCCCAACTTCGCTAATCTGTTTTATTTTCCTCGCAAAGAGGTAATTTTAACCACATGTTGTCACGAAGTCCGTGATTTTACGGTTAATGATTTCAGTCACTGGGTGACAAGTGGGGAATAAAGGTAGCGGTGGTCTTACACAGCTGGTAATTGTAGTCAGCGCTTCTGGGGGAATGGAGGGTAGCATAAGTTACATTGTCGTGAGTATAGATCACAAATATTTATGTTAAAACAACATATAAAATTTCTTCATTTAACGTATGTTGTGGGTACTGTATTGATTAGGATTGTCTTGGCAAACCACAACATATGGTTTTATAAAGAAATCATAAAACATATTTTTAGTTATGATCAAATACACATCTTATCTGTTTCTCTAAAGAGCAATACTATCTTACAAAAATATCCCCAATGCAATCTGTTGCTAGATAATGTGAAGAGCTGCAGACATAAGAAAATGTCTGACTTCAGAGTAAGGTAGGGTATACCCATGTGAATTAAGATCTTCAATCAGCTTCATACTTCCATACAAATGGTGAAGATAGACTTTTAAGCCAATTATGATGTTTTTGACCAGAGCTGTTATGTCAGAACTGTCAGAACAGATGGCAACTGTCTCCTTATTTTATTACTCTCAGCAGTATCAGGTATGATACCCATTCAAAGAACTTGGAGGGGCATATTGCTTTTGGGTTGTTTGTTCATCCCTCCCTTTGTCCCCTTGTTTGTTCATTCAACACACTTTGCATAAAGATAGGATCTTGAAATTTTATATGTGGAATAAGGAAGGAAAATAAGTGGACCTGTATTTTTTCCTTAAGGGCATGTTGTTCAAGATACATATTCTAATACTTACCTCCCCCTGTCTGTACTCACCCCAGGGCACTTTGGGTACAAGCTAGGTATTCTAATGATTGGAGAAATCCTTGTAATCTGTCACTGGCTATCACCAAGTACCTTCCTGTCTATACTCACCCCAGGACACGTTGGGTACAAGCCGGGCATTCTAATGATTGGAGCAACACTTGTAATCTGTCACTGGCTATCACCAAATACCTTCCTCTTTGTACTCACCCCAGGGCATGTTGGGTTCAAAGCTAGGTAGTTTAATGATTGAAGAAAGCCTTGTTATCTGTCACAGGCTATCACCTAGTACCTTCTAGTCTGTGCTCACCCCAGGGTGTGTTTGGTACAAGCTAGGTATTCTAATGTTTGGAGAACTCGATGTATCTTGTGTCACCAAGTACTTTCTTGTCTGTGCTCACCCTAGGGCATGTTGGGTACAGGCTAGGTATTCTAATGATTGGAGAACTTGTAATCTGTGACTGGCTATTACTAAGTACCTCCCTGACTGTGCTTACCCCAAGGCATGTTGGGTACAGGCTATCACTACCTCCTTGTCTGTGCTTACTCCAGGGCATGTTGGGTACAGGCTATCACTAAGTACCTCCCTGACTGTGCTTACCCCAGGGCATGTTGTGTACAGGCTATCACTAAGTACCTCCTGTCTGTGCTCACCCAAGGGCATGTTGTGTACACGCTATGCAGTCTAATGATTGGAGAACTCCTTGTAATTTGTGACTGGCTATCACTAAGTACCTCCCTGTCTGTGCTCACCCCAGGTCATGTTGTGTACACGCTATGCAGTCTAATGATTGGAGAACTCCTTGTAATTTGTGACTGGCTATCACTAAGTACCTCCCTGTCTGTGCTCACCCCAGGGCATGTTGGGTACAGGCTAGGTATTCTAATGATTAGAGAACTCCTTGTAATCTGTGACTGGCTATCACTAAGTACCTCCCTGTCTGTGCTCACCCCAGGGCATGTTGGGTACAGGCTAGGTATTCTAATGATTGGAGAACTCCTTGTAATCTGTGACTGGCTATCACTAAGTACCTCCCTGTCTGTGCTCACCCAAGGGCATGTTGTGTACACTCTATGCAGTCTAATGATTGGAGAACTCCTTGTAATTTGTGACTGGCTATCACTAAGTACCTCCCAGTCTGTGCTCACCCCAGGGCATGTTGGGTACAGGCTAGGTATTCTAATGATTGGAGAACTTCTTGTAATTTGTGACTGGCTATCACTAAGTACCTCCCTGTCTGTGCTCATCCCAGAGCATGTTGGGTACAGGCTAGGTATTCTAATGATTGGACAACTCCTTGTAATCTGTGACTGGCTATCACTAAGTACCTCTCTGTCTGTTGGGTCAAGCTAGACATTGTAATGATTTGAGAAATCCTTGTAATTCGTGACTGACTATTACTAAGTACCTCCTTGTCTGTGCTCACCCCAGGCCATGTTGGGTACAAGCTAGGCATTCGGATGATTTGAGAAATCCTTGTAATCTGTCACTAGCAGTACAGCTCTGTCTGTTCTCACCTCAGGGCATGTTGGATGCAGGCTAGGCATTCTAATGATGGTAGACTTACTTGTAATCTATCACTGAGTATCACTTAGCACCAGTCTGTCTGTACTTACCCTGGGCATTTTGGGTACAAGGTTGGCATTCTAATACATGTAATTGTAGAAATCCTTGTGATTATGTCTCCCCACTTTAGAGTAGGGAGACATATTGTTTTTCCCCCGGGCGTCTGTCTGTCACAAAATCGTGTCTGCTCTATAACTTGAAAACAGTTCAAGCTATCTTCACGAAACTTCATATAAATATCAATCAACATTAGACGACATGCAGAGTGCAAGAATCATAACTCTTGCTTTTATACTTTTTGAGTTATTTCCCTTGGACTCTGTCACAAAATCATGTCCACTCTTTAACTTGAAGCTATCTTCACGAAACTTCATTCAAATATCAATCAACATTAGATGATGTGCAGAGTGCAAGAACCATAACTTGCATTTATACTTTTTAAGTTATTTCCCTTGGACTCTGTCACAAAATTGTGTCTGCTCTATAACTTGAAAACCGTTCAAGCTGTCTTCACGAGACTTCATATAAGTATCAATCAACATTAGATGATGTGCAGAGTGCAAAAAACATAACTCTCGCATTTATACTTTTTGAGTTATTTCCTTTGGAACTTTGTCCATCACAAAATTGTGTCCGCTCTATAACTTGAAAACCGTTCAAGATATCTTCAGGAAACTTTACCTGAATATCAGTCCACACTAGACGACTTGCAAAGTGCAAGAACCATAACTCTTGCATTTATACTTTTTGAGTTATTTCCCTCGGAATCTCATTAGTTAATAGTGTTTTTGTAGAAAAACAAATTCTAGTTTGTTTCTGGCTATCACCAAGTACCTCCCTCTCTTTACTCACCTCAGGGCACTTTTGTTACCTTAGGCATTCTAATGATTGGAGAAATCATGATCTGTCACTGGTTATCACCAAGTACCTCATTGTTTATACCTGCCCCAGAGCACGTCTGGTACAACCTAGGTATTCTAATGATTGGTGATTTCCTTGTAATCTGTCACTGTCTATCACCTAGCACCACTTGTCTGTACTCACTCCAGCGCATGTTGGGTACAAGCTAGGCATTCTAATTATTGGAGAAAAGCTTGTGATTTGACTCAGGCTGTCACCAGGTACCTCCCTGTCTATACTCACCCCAGGATATGTTGGGTTTACCAGGACAATCTAAGGATTGGAAAAATGCTTGTAATCTGTCACATGCTATCACCAAGTACCTCCCTGTCTCTACTCACCCCAGGACGCATTGGGTACAAGCTAGGCATTCTAATGATTGGAGAAATCCTTGTAATGTCACTAGCTATCACCAAGTACCTCTTTTTCTATACTCACCTCGGGACATGTTGTGTACAAGCTAGGTATTCAGTTGCTTGGAGAAACCCTTGTAATCTGTCACTGGCTATCACTAAGTACCTCCCTGTCTAGACTCACCCCAGGACACATTGGTTATAAGCTAGGTATTCTAATGATTGGAGAAGTCCTTGTAATCTACTGCTGGCTATCACCAAGTACCTCTCTGTCTCTACTTACCCCAGGGCATGTTGGATTCAAGCTATAATATTCTAAAGATTGAACAAACTTTTGTAATCTGTGTCTGGCTAACACTAAGTACACTGGAACATCATTATTACACGGACCTTTATAACGCAGGAACCGTTATAACGCGGTTGGTCTGTGGCTGCCATTTTTTATGCAGTTTTTTCCCCAATTTTGAAAGTTTTGCCCTTTTTCCGCGGAACTCAGCAGTCAAAAAAAATCGTTAGCCATGACCATACCCTCGCCGATTGACACATTCTGTTTTACCAAAGTTATCATCAGTATTTTGCCTTTTGGCTATTTCAGAGCATTAAGTATGTGTCATATTTTTCAATCATCTACCTGGTGACCCAGGAAGGAAAACAATTTTACTTTTATTTATTTATTTTTTTTATTTATTTATTTTTTTTCAGTGAATAAAGTATTGACATTTCAGGTGAGTCATCTGCCAAGCAGATGATTCACATGGAATGTCATGACTTATTTCTCTCTAAATAAATAATACTAAATGAAAAAATTCAAAATGTTGTCTGCTACAATTTTTCGCTTAGCGCTTTAAAGGTTAGTTTAACTGTACCTGTCACAGCTTTGTTTGATCAGCCGAAGTAACAACCTGATCAAAGGATGCCAAATCTTTTTTATGTTATCCTTGGTTTGTGATCACATTTAGCCCATAAAGTGCCAAGCAAAATTTGTGGTAGACATTAATCTTAATTTATTTTTTCTATTTTCAGAGAAAACAAGTGTTGACATTTGATATGAAGTGTCTGCTTGCCAGACAATTCATATGAAATGTCAGGACCTGTTTTCCCTGGCAAATAAAAAAAATAGTCAAAATTGTTGTCTGCTGCAGTTGTGATTGGCAGTATAAGGGTTAACTGATATATAGAGGAGCTGCTGAAAAAAAAAAAAAAAAAAAGCTGGTGAGTGTAAAATGTATAACTTCATTTAACCATTAAAGCGCCAATCACAACTGCAGTAGAAAGCAGTTTTACTTTTATTTTTTCAGAGAATAGTCTTGACATTTCATGTGAATCATCAGCCAAGCTGATGAGTCACTTAAAATGTCAAAACTTATTTTCTCTGAAAAATAAATAATAATAAATAAAAAATTCAAAATGTTGTCTGCGGCAAATTTTGCATGGCGCTTTAAGGGCGTTGCAGTGTACTTCCCTGTCTGTACTCCCTCTAGGTGATGTTGGCTACAAGCTAGTCATTAAATGATCAGGGAAGTCCTTGTAATCTATCGCTGGCTATCACTAAGTACCTCCATGTCTATACTCACCCCAGGACACATTGGGTACAAGCTAGGTATTCTAATAATTGATAAACTCCTTGTAATCTGTCACTGGCTATCACCAAATACACCCCCCCTCCCCCCCCCCCCCCCCCCCCCCACAAAAGGCATGTTGAGTTTGAGCTATGTATTCTAATGATTGTACAAATCCTTGTAATCTGTTGCTGGTTAACACCAAGTATCTCCCAGTCTGTACTCACTCCAGGGCATGCTGGCTACAAGCTAGGCATTCTAATGATTGGAGAAATCCTTGTAATCTACCACTGGCTATCACCTAGTACCTCCCTGTCTCTTTTCACCCTGGGGTATTTTTGGTACATTAAGTAGGTATTCTAATGATAGGAGATATCATAGTAATCTGTCACTGTCTATCACCTAGCACCAGCCTGTCTATACTCACCCAGGGCATTTTGGGTACAAGCTAGGCTTTCTAATAATTGGAGAAATCCTTGTGATTTGTCTCTGGCTAACACCAATGCATCCCTGTCTGTACTCATTCTATGGCATGTTGGCTACAAGCTAGGCATATTGGAGAAATCCTTGAAATCTGTACTTGGGGTACTTGGTGTTAGCCAGAGACAAATCACAAGGATTTCTCCAATTATTAGAATATCTAGCTTGTACAAGGATATCTCCTGTCAATAGAATACTAGCTTGTACCCAAAATACCCTGGGGTGAGTAGAGACAGGGAGGTACTTGGTGATAGCCAGCAACAGATTTCAAGGATTTCTCCAATAACTAGTGTAACGGAATAGTATATATATCACTTCTACAGCCTCGCTGTGGAAGCCGGCTTTTATGGCAACACTGGTAGAGTGATTGGCTTTTTTACGAAGTTAAGCAACGGAGATCGCGGTTAGTACCTGGATGGGTGACCGCGGTGCTTGACTTCGTAGAAGACCCGGTTTCACGCTACATTGGTGGCAGCAGTGGGATGGAAGACAGTGTCCTTAGTGTGTTGCATAGGCTCCACCCTCGGATTTGCCTTGAGAGGCGTGTGTGACTTCGGGACGAAGTCAAGAGAAGAGGGGGAGAAATGTAACGGAATAGTATATATATCACTTCTACAGCCTCGCTGTGGAAGCCGGCTTTTATGGCGACACTGGTAGAGTGATTGGCTTTTTTACGAAGTTAAGCAACGGAGATCGCGGTTAGTACTTGGATGGGTGACCGCGGTGCTTGACTTCATAGAAGACCCGGTTTCACGCTACACTAGAATGCCTAGCTTGTAGCCGACATGCCCTGGGATGAGTACAGACAGGGAGGCACTTGGTGTTAGCCAGAATCCTTGTGATTTGTCTCTGGCTATCACCAAGTACCTCCCTGTTTATACTTACTTTCACTGTCTGTACTCACACCAGGGCATGTTGGATACCACCTAGGCATTTTAATGTTTGGAGAAATCCTTGTCTTACGACATGAAAATCGTAACAAGGAATGAAACATAGCTGAAAAAATTTCCCCGCCTAACGTGGGATTCGAGCCCGGTCCTCCCGGTTAAAAATCCAATGTTCTAATCACTGAGCCAAAGAGTCAACTCCCTGACACAGTTGTCAGAGATTGAATATATACCTACAAGCTATGTGTAATCTGCCAATGCAGATAATCGAAGGCAGGAGTGCTAGGCCGTAACACTCCCCCTTTTCAAGGAAGTCATAGTCATCATTTATGATGATGCGAAGACCTTTTCCGCTAAATAAAGTCCTATCCCGGACGAGCCCCCATCTTACGACATGAAAATCGTAACAAGGAATGAAACATAGCTGAAAAAATTTCCCCGCCTAACGTGGAATTCGAACCCGGTCTTCCCGGTTAAAAATCCAATACTCTAACCACTGAGCCAAAGAGTCGACTCCCTGACGCAGTTGTCAGAGATTGAATATATACCTACAAGCTATGCGTAATCTGCCAAGGCAGATAATTGAAGGCAGGAGTTCTAGGCCGTAACACTTGTGATCTGTCACTTTCTATCACCAAGCACCTGCTGATCTATTCTCACCCCACCCAGTGCATGTTGGGTACATGCTAGGCTTACTTAGGATTGTAGAAGTCCTTTTGATCTGCCATTGTCTGGCACCAAGCACCTCCCTGTCTGTACTCATCCAGGGCATCTTTGGTATTAGCTGGGCATATTAATGATCTGAGAATTCTTGAAGTGCTGTCACCTAGCTCCTCAGCCCAGGGCACGTTGAGTACAAGGTAGGTATGTTAATGCTTGGAGAAATCCTTGTGGTCCGAGCATGATTCGAAAACTGTTACCCACCTTGCAAGTCAAGAACACCAACCAGTAGAGCATTCAACAACCAGAAACAAAAGTGGATGGTGAGATGAAGAAGACCATAATGATGCATGTTTTGGCCAAATTTCATAGATGTGGTTTGAAATGTTTTCTTATTTTACTAGAAAATATGGTTGACATTTATTCAATTACCCAGAAAATAGGTTGATATTTCATGCAAGTTTCATGAAATGTCAAGCCCTGTTTGGGGGAAAAATAAGCAAATTATTTCAAACTGTTTGTCCACTGCAATTTTTACCTGGCATACATAACATTAACAAATATTTAGTTTATGTTTATTTTGTTCAGAATAAAACAAATTAAGAGAAAGCTGAGATTTAAGAAAGAAGTAAAACTTTCTCTCACAGCAACATGAAGACCATGATAATTCTTTATAGACTGTTTAATGGCAGGTATAGGTATTAGGTCATATTGGAATTATGATTATATCTGATACTTTGTATGATTCTCAGGTTTGATAAATGCACAATTTTAGTGATTGTGGCCCTAGTGATAGCATAAATGTCAGAAACTAAGTACTATCTTTCCTTTTCCGCCTTAATCTTGATCTTGACACCTCCCCCCCCCCCCCACTCACACACACACACACACATACACACACACCACCACCACCATTTTACCAGGACCACATTGGAAATAAGTTGTTACAACTTTATGGGCTATCCTGTGTACATTTAGTCTAAATCTTATCATCTTAATCATATAAATAGTGCATTCCTAGTCAAAAGCAATCTGTGATATTTGATTTGTGCTAAATTTTAGAAGTGATATAAGTTTCCAGATATGCTAGTTCATATCAGTTTTTTATTTGTAAATGAATCTTAAATGTTAATGTTTTAATTTATATGTAAAGTGTGATTATGTGATGATATGTATGACTTATAGGTACACAAATAAATCTTAATCCTAATTTTAATCTATCTATTAATATATGAGGGACATTAATTTTTGTCACAAATGTATAAAAATTGAAACATAATTATGTAATCAGACCACAAAGGATATATACACACAAACCTCTTTATAACATGGTCAAATATAGCACAGTTTCAGATTTAACACTGTTTAAAGATACCGGTAACCAAAAGTGTTATGGCCAAATTAAATTTCATGGTCATTTTTTTTATATATAATCTATATATTTTTGTTTTGATACAACACAGGTGTTTGGCTAACACAGCTTTTGCTTTGGTTCCCAGCAATAGTGTTATAAAGCGGTTATGGTGTATTTTTGTCCTTTAAACATAATATATATCTGGCTGTACTTGCAGTTTCAGTTTGGTAATGTCCATTCATAACTTCTTTTATGACACTGGGATTCTTTTATGACATGATAGTCTGCTGGCTGTAGAACATAATTTCAAAGAAACTATGTATAGCTACACATGTATGTTGAAAGAACTTACTGCACAGTTATGTCTGTGACACTAATTATTGAATGCACCCTATACAGGCCCAAGCAAAATTTGCAGTCTGGGCAGGGTCTTTGTTGTTTGCAGAATATCAGGAACTGTTTTTTTCTTGGAAAACAGGATGGCATTTCTTGTGGAATAATTCACATCACATCTCAATCCTTGTTGAGGGAAAAATAAGGAATACATGTACTAGGGGCGATCGGAAAATATCTGGACTTTTTGCTCTTTCTCAAAAACTGTTGAGAATATTTTTTCAAAAATTCTTTTTATTCTTTTTCAAAGTATTCCCCACCTATGTCTATACACTTTGCCATCTTCGTGGGAGCTTTTGTATTCCCTCTGCAAACCATGAAGTAGACTTACTGCTGAGGTACCGATTTACAGCTGAAATCAAAGCCATCTTGGTCTCATATTTGTTTGTAGAGACCCTTTTTTTTCAGGTCTGGAAACAAATGAAAGTTGCAGAGGGGCAAGATCTGGGTTGTACAGAGGATGGGACAACAATTACCATTTGAAGGAGTTGATAAGTTCTACTGTATATGAGGCAATATGAGAGGGGGCATTGTCATGCAAAAGAAGGACATTATTCTGGGCTAGCCGGGGACGCAACTTTTTCAGATTTTTTATTGAGGATTTTGTGTGTAGATGACCTGATTAACTTTTGAGCATATTCCATAAAATATTGATGGAGTTATGCGGACTTTGCTATTATGACAACAGGAAAACCTTGTCAGTATGATATCAAGAGAACCGCTTGAGCTAGAATCCTGATATTTTGCATACTGTTTATGATCAGTGTTCAGATGACCTGATTAACTTCGGGTGAAATTCGTAAAAGATGGCAGAGTTATGCCCCTTTTGACTTTGCCTGTTGTCAAATGATATCTAGAAAATTACACGAGCTAGGAGTCTGATATTTTGCGTACAGTTTAGGATGTTGTATAGACGACCTAATGAACTTTTGAATGAATTTCATAAAATATTGACCAAATTATGCCGCTTTTTGGACTCAGCTATTAGTTTAAACATATTTTATTTGTAAATACAGATACAATACATGTCAACATGAACATATTTCAACTGGGATTCAGAAAAAAGTCAAGGACTTATATGAATCTGTCTCCCATAAATATTGAACAAAACACGTCATGGTGAATAATTTAAATAAATGCAGAATGTAATATTTACTACAAACACTATTAAATAGTTGTAATTTTTTAACAAGATTGAGACATACCACTACATATACATATTCGTACATACACTTCCATACATGTAATGTATACATACATGTACACATATACATATATATTTATACATGTACATATATATACATAAACATATATACTAGCAATCATATATTAAACGTATGTAGTATGTAGTTTTGCTATATTCAGTATTGAATACATATGGTATATACGTGACTGTAAAATCCTTAATATATGAGAGAGAGAGAGAGAGAGAGAGAGGAATATTTTCATCTCCGTGATCAAAACATTTGCTTTCAGCAATAAATTTTTGTACTTCATGGAATATTGTTTCATTTAAATGGTTATCAAGCTGACAATCACAATAAAGTAAAACATTCAGACTCGGGTTACAAATTGCCAAAATATTATTTAGCATCGCAACACGTATTTTATCGTAGTGTGAACAGTTAAATAGAAAATGCCTTGTTGATTCGACTGCTCCACAGATGCATAATGGATTATCAATAATATTTTTGGAAAACAGATACTGATTTAATGAGCTACATTTAGTTCTCAGTCTAGTATGTTGTATTTGTTATTAATTTTATTATTAATGATATATGTTGACCGGACTGACCTACCACTTTGACTTTGTGGTAATTACATATATAAGTATAGGTAAAGGTCCCTTTTTTGGGTGACCTGTGGCTTCTGATTTCCACTCTCTACTGACGTGTTGCAGCTGGGAAGCTGAGTCCTAGGGTCACCTGACTGGGTGTCTTTTCCTGTGTGGGTTTACTGCGTAAAGAATTATTACCCCCATGGGCACTGAGAGAGAGTCTTATTTTCATGCCTAAATGGAGCACTGGACGCATTCTAATGAGTATTAAATATAGAGGGGTCGAAGCGGCGGGTCTTATTGGCTGATTTATACCAGCACCTCAGTAATAATAATAATAATAATAATAATGAAATACCTGCTTTGTTGAAAAGTTACCAAATCTTATGATGTCAAAAATTGTTTCAGCAATCAAATTATGCCAATCCCAATTTATTTCACATTATGTTTGCTACACAGCTTGTACTGTGTTCTGAAATGTATGTCCTAAAGTTGTATTCTTTCTTTTTCTTTATACATTTTTTTCATTCATTCTTTCTATTTTTTTCTTTCTTTCTTCCAATATTCAGTATGACCGATTTCGTCTTCTGCTTTGGGTCTTTCAGCAAGATCAGCTACGTTTTAAAATTATTAGTTTATCTTACATATTCGCATCTGTCACTTTACACAGTGCAATCATCAATTGTATAACTTAACTAGATGTGTTGAACTGGACATTTACAGGGCGCGAATAGGGATGCACTACTATCGACACTTTTGTTTTAAGGGACTCCGGAAGTTAAATACATTTGATTTACTTGTATTTTTAGGATTCTTATTAGATCAGTCAGGTGATATAGAAAAAAATCCTTGACCACAATCAGACAGTATTGAAGAAACATCGGCATCATTTGTATTTTCTCCACTGCATGGTAACTTTTTGTTGGTGCATTATAATGTCCAAAGTCTCTATAATAAAGTTGATATTTTACAACCCGAACTGTCAAGTTTTGATCTCATTTCTCTCACAGAAACGTGGCTAAATGATTCTATTTTAAATACGAAACTTTCTTTTAACAATTTTCAAATGCCCTTCAGATGGGACCGAATAGGAGATAGTCATGGAGGTATATGTTAAAAAAGATATTCCTTGTAAATGTAGGTTTGATTTGGAAGTAGCTAACATTGAATGCCTTCGGCTTGAATTGAATATTAGAAACAGAAAATTGCTTGTTGGTACATTTTATAGACCTCCAAATCCTTTGCAAACTGTTCTCTCAAATATCGAAAATTCTATAGGACTAGCAGTAGACACAGGCATAGCAGATATCATAATAACTGATGATTTCAATTTGAACGTCATTAATCCATCATCAGCAAATAAAATACTGGATATATGTAAACAGTATAATTTGCATCAACTGATCAAAGAACTGACATATTTTACAGAATATTCTTCATCCCTTATTGATTTAATTTTGGTGAGCAATTTGCAGTCTATTGACCTCTCCGGTGTTGGAGAGCCATTTCTCTCTCAAGATATACCACTGTCCCATTTTCAGTAATAACTGATGATTTCAATTTGAACGTCATTAATCCATCATCAGCAAATAAAATACTGGATATATGTAAACAGTATAATTTGCATCAACTGATCAAAGAACCGACACATTTTACAGAATATTCTTCATCCCTTATTGATTTAATTTTGGTGAGCAATTCGCAGTTTATTGACCTCTCCGGTGTTGGAGTGCCATTTCTCTCTCAAGATATAAGATACCACTGTCCCATTTTCAGTATCTTCCATTTAAAGAAAGCAGTGCAAAACACATTCAAAAGGGTTATTTGGACTTACGATCAAGGCGATTATGAAATTCTAAGAAAAAGGATATCAGAATTTGATTGGAATTCTATATATAATGATGACATCAATATTTATGCTAAAACATTTTCTGATAAACTTTTAGAAATGACAAAAGAATGTGTTCCTAATAGGACCATTACTGTTAGACCACATGATCTTTCCTGAATAAACGGTAATATAAGAAAATTAATGAGGAAAAGAAATAGGTTGTATAAAAAATATAAAACAAACAAAACTAGAGAATGTTTTGAGGCTTATAAAAAGGTTAGGAATGAAGTCACAAACCTCTTACGCAAATCAAAACAGGACTATATTGATTGTCAGTCAGAACTTCTTTTAGGATTCTGACTGACATAGAAGCTATCTTGAAAAGATGGGCTGAACACTCTGATGGTGTCCTTAATCAGCCATCATCTATCAATGATGAAGCTATCAACAGACTACCACAGGTGGAATGTAATCTGCTGCTTGATGAGCTCCCAACCATCTCTGAAACAGTGAAAGCAATAAAACTCCTGTCATCTGGCAAGGCTCCAGGATCAGATGCAATACCTGCAGAGATCTACAAAGCAGGAGGTCCTCCAGTTGCAGAGAAACTGACAGTTATTTCACATTATGTGGAGAAAAGAAGCCATCCCTCAAGAATTCAAGGATGCAACAATTATCCACCTATTCAAAAGGAAAGGGAATCCTCAAGTCTGTGACAATCATCGAGGCATCTCTTAATTGTCAATTGCTGGGAAGATTCTTGCTAGGGTCCTACTGAACCGATTGAATGAACACCTGGAATGGTCAGGGCTTCTACCAGAAAGCCAGTGTGGATTCAGGAAAAACAGAGGAACAATAGACATGATCTTCACAGCATGACAGCTTCAAGAAAAATGCCAGGAACAGAATGTGGACCTCTACATGACCTTTGTTGACCTTACCAAAGCATTTGACACAGTCAGTTGTGAGGGACTTTGGAAAATTATGGCAAAGTTTGGTTGTCCTGCCAAATTCATAGCAATGGTGCGCCAGTTCCATGATGGTATGCTTGCAAGGGTCCAAAATGATGGCGAGTTTTCTGATCCATTTCCTGTGACAAATGGAGTTAAGCAAGGCTGTGTACTAGCTTCAACACTGTTCAGCATGATGTTTTCTGCTATGCATACAGATGCTTTCCAGGATGGTGACAATGGTATACCTATTAGGTATCGCTTTGATGGGAAACTTTTCAACCTAAGAAGGTTGCAAGCTAAATCTAAGGTGCAGACAGAGGTGCTAGACAAGTTCCTCTTTGCTGATGACATGGCAAAGGGTGCTCCAACAGAAGAGAAAATGCAAAAAGGTGTGGATCAAGTATCTGATTCATGTGACAGCTATGATCTCACAATCAGCATCAAAAAGACTGAAGTAGTATATCAGCCAGCACCTGGAAAGCCTTACAAGGAGCCTACCATCACAGTAAAAGGTCAACGACTACAAGTTGTAGACAAGTTCACCTACCTTGGAAGCACATTGTCCAGAGTTGTGCACATTGATGATGAAGTCAATGCTAGAATTGCCAAAGCTAGTGCAGCATTTGGCCGGCTACGTGGAAGTATTTGGGACCAAAGTGGAATCAGACATGACACAAAGCTGAAAGTATATAGATCTGTAGTGCTGCCAACACTATTATACACATGTGAAACTTGGACAGTTTACCAATGGCATGCCAAAAGACTGAACCACTTCCATACAAGCTGTCTTAGAAAACTTCTAAAGATCAAGTGGCAAGACAGGATTCCAGACACAGAAGTCCTGAAAAGGGCAGGGATGCAGAGTATACATACTCTTCTGAAATTGGCACAGTTAAGATGGACAGGCCATGTTACCAGAATGCCTGATGAACGTTTGCCAAAGAAAATCCTCTATGGAGAACTTCAAGTAGGAAAACGCTCCCATGGTGGTCAGAAGACGTGATACAAGGACACCCTCAAAGCCTCCCTTAAAACCAACAGAGTCATGGGACAGATTGCACAAGATCTTACAAAGTGGCAAGGCCTCATAAAAAGGGGAGCTGGTGAATACGAAGCAAAAAGAATCAACGAAGCCGAGCAGAAACGTGCACAGCAGAAAGCCAGAGCTAAGGCATCACCAACAGAGCTTTCTTCCTCAGACCTCTCTTGTTCTCTCTGCAACAGGCAGTTTAGAGCTAAGATTGGTCTCATCAGCCATCTTAGAACACACAAATAATAACACATCACACAGTTGATTAGGATTGGTCATTGTCAGTAATGACAGACGAACAAGATATTGACTTGTTGGCAAACAACTAAAGTGCCCAAATTTATTATCAAGTGATTATTGGAAAATGCTTAAATCTTTTATTAACTCATCAAATAGTACTGCCATTACCCCTCTTTTACACGATGATACTTATTATTCAGATAATGCTGCAAAAGCTAACTTTTTAAATGACTTTTTTGTTGAACAAATAGTAATAGATGACAATAATGCATCACTTCCAGCTCCTATGTTTTCTGAAGACGCTTGTCTTAATACTGTTTCTGTTACACCAGAAGAAGTAAAGTCTGTTCTGCAAACTCTAAAACTAGGAAAGTCATCGAGACCTGACAATATCAATAATAGGATTCTTAAAGAACTACCAATTCCGCTTTTGAAACCATTATCTGAACTCTTTAACTGCTCTTTAATTAATCGACAATGTCCCGACGTATGAAAGGAGGCTAATGTGTCACCACTGTATAAAAAAGATGACCCTTCTTTAGTTTCTAATTATACACCAATATCTCTTTTAAATACAATAGGCAAGGTTATGGAAAAAATAATACACAAGCATATTTCTAATTTTTTCAATGAAGATAATGTAATTTCATGCTTGCTGTTTGGTTTTGCAACTCCTCCTACAGTTTTAGGCCAATCCTTTTCAAACTTTACAGGCGCTTTTAGGATGGTCTGAAGATATGCATATTGTATTTTCAGAATCCTGAAATTATTTTTTATCACATTTTTTGCATTTTTAACTTAGACTTTTTTCGAGCCCTAATACTACAGAAATGTATAGGGAGTATGTACCTTCTGCCCGCAACTCCTCCTACAGTTTTAGGCCAATCCTTTTCAAACTTTACAGGCGCTTTTAGGATGGTCTGAAGATATGCATATTGTTTTTTCAGAATCCTGAAATTATTTTTTATCACATTTTTTGCATTTTTAACTTAGACTTTTTTCGAGCCCTAATACTACAGAAATGTATAGGGAGTATGTACCTTCTGCCCGCAGCTCCTCCTACAGTTTTAGGCCAATCCTTTTCAAACTTTACAGGCACTTTTAGGATGGTCTGAAGATATGCATATTGTTTTTTCAGAATCCTGAAATTATTTTTTATTACATTTTTTGCATTTTTAACTTAGACTTTTTTGGAGCCCTAATACTACAGAAATGTATAGGGAGTATGTACCTTGTACGCGCAACTCCTCCTACATTTTCAGGCCGATCCTTTTGAAACTTTACACACGCTTTTAGGATGGTCTGAAGATATGCATATTGTTTTTTTTCAGAATCCTGAAATTATTTTTTATCACTTTTTATTGCATTTTTAACTTAGACCTTTTGGTGTTTTTTTTGTTTTTTTTGAGTTATGAAATAACTGTTTATTGCTTCTCTTCATGTTTAACTTAGATTGTTTTCAGCCCTTATACTACAGAAGTGCATAGGGAATATGTCCCAGTGGCGGGGCATGGTGCATGGCTTGCAGTTTTATCACACGTGTTGTGGTTAAAAGTTCACAGCCACCTGCTGCTGAGAGCATGTCTCCTAGGTAGCAAAAGGAAGCTACCACTTCAAGCTTGTCAGGTCCGACCAGGACTTCCTTCTGTGGTCTGCCATCTAAGGGGCATGCAGTTCCCTGGCACCATGTACATCTGTAGTCAGGGTCTTTTGTCAAGCGCTTGAGCCCACTGCATTTCTTGTGCACCCAGTGCTTGCAGCCATTGCAGAAGATGTTGTTGTTGCCCACTCCAGAGTGACAGATGGCGCATGGAAACTCACCTGAACACTGCAGGAGGTCCAGTCCGGTACCACAGATCATGATCTTTGTCTTTCCTGCATTTACTCTTAGTCCTTTCTTCTCCATCACTTCTTTCCAAGTCAAGAGCCTCCTGACACATTCCTCAAGTGATTCAGCGATGATAACAAGGTCATCGGCATAGAGGTCCTCCCAGGGGACCCCAGAGTATAAGGCTTCAAGCACAATGATGAAGAGCAGCGGGCTGAGTACTGATCCTTGGTGAACACCAACCTTCACTTCAAACTCTTCACTGTACCCCTCACCAACACGGACACAGCTCCGCGCATTTGCATATATCCAGTCGCACAATCCACTCCTCCACACCAAGTTTTCTCAGCGCCCACCAGAATGACCTTCCGAGGTACTCGATCAAACGCCTTCTCCAGGTCTACAAAAGCCATGTAGAGTCTCTTGTTGGCAGCTAGATACTTCTCTTGCAGCTGCCTGACAACAAAGATTGCATCTGTAGTGCCTCTGCCTGGGACGAAGCCAAACTGGGAATCGTCGATTGACACCAACTGTCTGATGAGGCCGTCCACAATCCTTTCCAGGATTTTTATAACCTGCTCTGTCAGCTTGAGACCGCAGTAGTTGCCCCTTTCCAATGCCTGCCCCTTTCCCTTGTAGAGGCAGACAATGAAACTCTGCTCCCAGTCAGAGGGTACCTTGCCATCACGAATAATTGCAGCTGCAAGGTCACGGATCATGGAGGCGCCCATGTCACTGGCTGCTTGTATCATCTCCACCACTGTGCCTGATGGGCCCGGTGCTTTGCCAGCCTTCATCTGTGAGATAGCCTTCTTAACCATATCAATGGTGATTGGGATAGGTGGGCCTTCCATTGGTGGTTGATAAGACAGGTGGTCTGGGTCCCAGTCAAACTCAACATTGAGAAGCCTTTGGTAGTGCTGTAGCCAGGCCTTCTGCTTTGAGTCTTCGCTCATTGACATCTCTCCTGCATCATTCTTCACAGGTTTGTCACCAACAACATCAGTGTTCTCTCTTCTAAACTGGTTAGCAAGGCGGTAGACTTCTGAAGACTTGGGGTCAATATTCTCGTAGACCTCTTGTCGGATTCTTGACGAGCATGGTGCACTGCATGTCTGGCATTTCGTTTGGCTGCATTGTATGATGCCCTAGTGCCTGTACCAGCCTTCCAGGCCTTGAAAGCTTTCTGCTTGGCAGCAATGGCCTTTTCCACATGTTCATTTCACCACCAGGTTTCACGATGCCAACGGTGTGGCCATGTTGTGCCATGTTGTCTTGAGCAGTCCAGTCTTGATGTTGTTCCAGATATCTTCAGTGGCCCCATCCGCTACCCCTGCAGATGTGCTTACATGCAAGTTGAAGACCTCCTGGAAATGATTGCTTGTCTGAGGGTCTTTAAGCTTCCAAACTTTGAGGTGAGGGGTGAACTTGCGCTTGGATTTTGGTGACACATCAATCCTCATGTCGCATACAAGAAGCTGATGTTGCAGAGCTACTTCCCCGCCAGGGATCACTTTTACATCTGTGACAAGTTTGTGCATGGTCCTATGAAAAAGGATTAAGTCTATCTGCATGGCTATGTTTCCTGACTTGTACGTGATGAGATGGCTGTCATGTTTCTTGAAACATGTGTTCCCAAGAAGCAGGTCAAATGCTAGGACGTACTCTAGGATTCTCTCACCCTCAACATCTGGTTCCTGCCTGCCATACCCCATCCCACCATGCACTTCCCTGTATCCAGTGCCTTCACAGCCTACATGGCCATTCCAATTTCCATATGGGATCAGAAATTCTGATGCTGGGGTCCTGGCAGTCACAGCACGCAGCTGATCAAAGACAAGTTCCTTAACCTCATCACTTAGACCACTCTGTGGGGCATACACAGACAGAAAGGTAACCGCACGCTGGCCGACTATGAGTTTCACTAAGATGATTCTGTCGAAGACTCTCTGAACCTCAAAAACTTTCTCTATCCACTCTTCTGCCACAAATACTCCTACACCAGCAGTGCCTTTGTCGTTTCCTGACCAGTAGAGCTTGTACCTAGTGTCCTTGCCCTTGATTGTGCGGCAGTTGCCACC
The DNA here is from genome assembly GCA_964016985.1 of Anodontia alba. Lineage (NCBI taxonomy): Eukaryota > Metazoa > Mollusca > Bivalvia > Lucinida > Lucinidae > Anodontia > Anodontia alba. The sequence continues at coordinate 52,805,665 of OZ024824.1, forward strand.
ACAGTATCTGGTCTCATGAATGCAGCAGACATCCACTTGCCTGCGGGATAGTGTTTCCACTACCTTGCAAACTCTTCCTCTCAGGGTGCTCACCTTGAGTGTTCCCACCCTGAATTTCCTCAGGTGCTTGCTTGATTCGCCGCAATGGCCCGACCCTGCCTCCCACACTTAACAGGAGGCCAAGCTGGAGACGTTACAGGACTTTGATGTCTGTTGGCACCGTCTAACTCTGAATCTATTCTTGTGCTTGCATGAAAGATTTTGGAACAACTGTTTTTACGGGATCGCCTGTCCTAGCTGACATCCCAACAGTTCTTTTACGGCATCTGAGCATGCACGCCATTCCCGCACTAGGGCAGTGTGCTTTGCCATTGTCCTTATAAAGAAAGGATCGTCCACCAAACCACAATAGCTAGAACACCAAGCCATCGGTCTGTAGATGATTGCTTGCCTAGCTCTGCCACCCAGGTTGTGGCAGCCTCGTAACCCTGAAGGTGGGGAGGCAACTGTGATAGAGGGCAGCCTCACATTCCCATACTCATGTTGGGTATCACAGCTGGATGCAGTTTTACGTCATACCCAGGACCAACGTTGCTCAATTTTCATGTGAAGCCTCCTAAGGGCAGGGGAAGGAAAGATTGCTAAAATGGTCGTGGTCCATTGACCAAGATGGCCGCCATGCCCATATATGGTAAAAACTTTTAAAAATCTTCTTCTCCAGAACCAAATAAGTCCTGGGGCCTAATGTTTGCACAAATCATCGGGGATAGGAGGTCTACCAAAATTGCTAAAATGATGGTCCTACATTGACATTTTACCTTTTTACGTTGAGAATACATATTTTGGACATCTCCTCTAAAGACTATGATCCAATTGTGTTGAAACTTGATGAGGAGCATTGGGGTGCCTAGTAGACACAAAATAGCTAAAACTTAGTCAGTCGAAAATCCAAGGTGGCCGCCACAGCCGCCATCTTGAAAATCAATTTTCGATAGCTCTTCACAAACCTTTGGTCAGTTTGAGCCAAAACTTGCTCTGTAACAACAGGACGACTTCTGGATTGAAATGAGCTGACATTGTGTTGATCAGAAATCAAAGATGGCCGCCACAGCCGCCATGTTGAAAATCTGTTTTGGACATCTTCTCGCAAACCACATAGTGAATTGAGTAGAAACTTATGATGTAGCAACAGCTTGATGTCTGCTCCTGAACCACTGGGTGATTTGAAGTGAAAATTACATTGTAGCAACAGAATGACTTGTAAATCAAAAGAATATAAAATTTTGCTGATCAGAAATCTAAGATGGCCGCCACAGCTGCCATCTTGAAAACCAATTTTTGACTTATCCTCCCTAACCATTGGGAGATTTGAGTTGAAACTTAACTGTAGCAACAGCATGACCTCTAGATCAAAAACAGCTAAGATTGTTCCGATCAGAAATCCAAAATGGCCACCACAGCTGCCATCTTGTTTTTAAATGTTCTTCTCTGAAACCACATGAGCAATTTTCACCAGATTTCACATGTGGCTTTCTGTAGAAAGGGTACTGACAATTTATTCTAGTGGTTCCATGCCATTGACAAGATGGCCACCATGCCGATATATGGTAAAAGCACTTAAAATCTTCTTCTCCTGAACCAAGAAAGCTTTGAGGCTGAATTGTGGTATATAGCATCGGGACTCAAGGTCTACTAAGTTTGTTTAACTGATGGTCTTAAGTTGACCTTTGAGCCTTTGTGCCCCCAATACATTTGTATGGGGAAAATGTTGAAAAATCATTTTCTCAATGGATAAAAAAGACTAATGGCTGAAACTTACAACGTATGATTTAAGTAGTAAAACTGTTTAGCTACTGTCAAAATTTTGGGGGCTGTCTGCCCTTGCCCTTGGGCTATACACATGTATAAAATTGTGAAATCTTTAAATGTCTTCTTCTCTGAAACAGCTTGAACAGTTTTCACTAGATTTCACATAGTTCACATAGGGCCATCTGTCAAAAGGATATTGACGATTTGTTCAAATGGTTCTGTGCCATTTAACCAGATGGCTGCCATGCTCATATATGGTAAGACACTTAAAAATCTTCTTCTCCAGAACTAAGAAAGCTCTGAGGCTGAATCTTGGTATGCAGCATCAGGGACTCAAAGTCTACTAAATTTGTTGGGATGACCTTGACCTTTTTATGGTATGGTCAAATTTGTGTCCTAGTTGCTGTGGCAATACTGGAAGAAGTTGCATAGCATTTGCAGATATGCAATAGCTGTTTTTATCAGGTGAGTGAATTGTGGCCCATGGCCTCTTGTTGGACTTAACTATTATAGCAGCTGGAAAACCTTGTCAATATATTATCTAGAGAACCGCTTGAAGTAGGATCCTGATATTTTGCCAACTATTTGGGATCAAAGTTTAGATGATATGATTATGCCCCCAACTTCAACTTCCCCCAACTTCGAAGAAGTTGAGGGGGCATGTTGGTTTGGACCTGTCCGTTTGTCCATCCGTCTGTCCGTCCGTTAATTGATCAGTTTTGATTCCTGAAACTTGCAGATAATGTGGACATAGATTAAATCTCAGACAAGTTTGAAAACTGGCGAGATCGGATAATTTATTGTAGAGTTACAGCCCGTGGATTGCTGAAAAAGCCTCTGTTTGACTTTGTCATCAGCGTAACTTGTTCAGTGTTGATTGTATCTGCCTGAAACTGATAAGGTGGACATGGCACTAATAGTAACCCTCCCTGGCTCGAACAACCGCTGTCTCTAACAAATTTTCATGGTCCCAAAGGGGTTTGAGCCATCGAAGTTCGACTTTATTTGACTTTTTCATCAGCATAACTTATTCTATTTTATTGCCTGACCCTGGAACTTGCAGATAAGGTGGACATGGATGAAGTCTTGGACAAATTTGAAAACTGTCCAGATCAGCTATGCTCAGGATGAGCTATAGTGATAACTTTTTGTCCGTCGTCTGTCCGTCCATCCGTGTGTCTGTGCTAGTGAACTGACATTTAGGGGGCAAAAAATTTGGAAATTTTGAGTGCATATGGGATTTATTCCTTAGATTTGACATTTAAGTAGCAAAAGTTTGCTATGACTTACGTGGCTTGCCGCTTAAGAGATTTTGCCACTTATGTAGTCATTATGTGAACGCCTAGCCACCTAAATGTCAGTTCGTGAGAATGTCCGTCCGTCCATCCGTTAACACTTTCAAATGACAATTCCTCCAAAGCCATTGATGCGATTTGTCCCTAATTTGGTAAGAATGTTGCTCTGGTAGGGGTATTTAAAAATAGCTAAAATTATGGTGATCTGGCTCTTGGTTTGGTTGCCATGGCAACAGAAAGCTCCCATAGACTTACATGTATAATGGGAAAATGGTTAAATTGCATTTTTGCCATAACCACTGAAGTATATTTGGCAGTTATGATCATCTGATGATTGTCTACCTAGTTTATGTGTTTTATGACCAGTGGCCATTGGCAACATTAAATTTTGAAAAAGGAATTTTTTAAGTGAGAACTCCTTCAAAACCACTGAAGCAGTATGACTCTAATTGGGTGCAAATGTTGCTTGGGTAAGGGCAATTCAAAATAGCTAAAATCATACTGATCTGCCTCTTGGTTTAGTTGCCATGGCAACAGAAATCTCCCATAGACTTATAATGGGAAAATGGTTAAATTGCATTTTCTCCATAACCACTGAAGTAATATGAACCATATTTGGTGGTTATAACAGTCTGATGATTGTGTACCCAGTTTATGTGTTTGATGACCAGTGGCCATTTTGTTTGGTTGCCATGGCAACATTAAAAAGGAATTTTTAAATGACAACTCCTTCAAAACCACTGAAGCAGTATGACTCTTATTTGGTTCGAATGTTGTTTGGTTAAGGGCAATTCAAAATACCTAAAATTATGGTGATCTGCCTCTCGGTTTGGTTGCCATGGCAACATAAAGCCCCATAGACTTTAATGGGAAAATGGTTAAGTTGTATTTTCTCCATAACCAGTGAATTGATGTGAATCATATTTGGCATTTATGATCATTTGATGATTGTCTACCCAGTTTATGTGTTTTATGACTAGTGGCCGTTTTGTTTGGTTGCCATGACAACATTAAATTTTAAAAAAATATTTTTTTAAATGACAGCTTCTTCAAAACCACTGAAGCAGTATAATTCTAATTTGGTACAAATGTTCTTTTGGTAAGGGCAATTCAAAATAGTAAAAATTATGGTGATCTGCCTCTTGGTTTGGTTGCCATGGCAACAGAAAGCTCCCATAGACTTATAATGGGAAAATGGTTATTGCATTTTCTCCATAACCAGTGAAGTGATGTGAACCATATTTGGCAGTTATTAGATTATTGTCTACCTAGTTTATGTGTTTGATGACCAGTGGCTATTTTGTTTGGTTGCCATGGCAACATTAAATTAAAAAAAAAAGGAATTATTTAAATGACAACTCCTCCAAAACTGCTGAAGCAGTAGGAATCTAATTTTGTACAAATGTTGCTTGGCTGAGGACAATTCCAAATAGTGAAAAGTTTGGTGGTCTGCCTCTTGGTTTGGTTGCCATGGCAACAGAATTCTCCCATAGACTTATAATGGGAAAATGGTTAAATTGCACTTTCTCAATAACCAGTGAAGTGATATGAGCCATATTTGGCAGTTCTATCATCTGATGATTGTTATGTTTTATGACCGGTGGCCATTTTGTTTGGTTGCCACGGCAACATTCAATTTTGAAAAAGGACTTTTTTATACCTCTGGCATACGAAGTTCGTATGCCAAACGGGTATATAGTTTTCGTCCATTCCATTTGTCAGTTCGTCTGTCCGTCCATCCGTCCTTCTGTCTGTCCGGATGTGATTCCGTCCGTTAACCCTTTCTATAACCAAGTTTTACTTCGAAGTTTTTTGATTACCTATAACTCTGCAGCTACTGATCAGAAACTTTTCATATTTGGTATTGGGGTACCTGGGAGGGTTCTCTTCCATTCTACATCTATGAGACCCAGGCCTAGGGCATGTCTAGAGGTGAAAATCTAGGACACCCCAATAAAGTAGTATATTGCAGTTTGTTTATACAAACAACCTCTTAATAAAGAAGGATGGGCATCAGACATGTTTATCACATCAACATACAGTGTAATAAGGTCAAGGTCATTGTGACCTTATTTTCATGCTGCAGTGATTTTGCCTTATATTTTGAAGCCTATTTCATGGATTAATGCCTCAATAAAGTAGTATGTTGCAAGTTGTTTATACAAACAACTTCTTAAAGAAGGATGGGCATCAGACATGTTTATCACATTAACATTGTGTAATAAGGTCAAGGTCACTGTGATTGTATTTTCATGCTCCAGCGATTTTGCCTTATGTCTTGAAAACTATTTCATGGATTAATGTAATACTTGGAATATTGGTTCTGTGTGATACCACCATTGACAGCTAACAAATGTAGGTCACCTTGACCTATATTTCATGGTCCAGTAATTTTGCCTCTTATCTTGAATGTTATTTGCTGTTTGAATATCATTATTTGGGATTGTGAATTGATATGATCCAACAGTTGCCTAAAAGTAAATGTAGGTCACTGTGACCTATATTTCATAGTCCAGTGATTTTATGTTACATCTTGAAGACGATTTGATGTATTACTATCATATTTTGGGATTATGTGACCTATATTTCATAGCCCTGTGATTTTGTCTTATATTACCCACTATTTGATACCTAACTGACACAGTGTAAATATAAATCAGTATGACCTATATTTCATGGTCTAGTGATTTTGCTTAGTATCTTTTATATTATTTAATGGATTAACATCATCGTTGGTATAATGCATCAGTGTGACCATCAGATTAACTTCTCAAGTATATGTAGGTCAGTGACCTATATTTTATGGCCCAGCAAATTTGCTTCATGTCTTGAAGACTATTTACTCCAGGAAAGTTGCACTTGGGATGATAGATCAGTGTCACTCAGAGACTGTAAACAATATCTTGCCTTATATCATTGTCATTAACTTTAAAATATTTTATAATTAAGAAATGGTGCCAGCCGGGGGTATTCGTGACCCTGGGCACTTGCTCTAGTTAAATGACAACTTCAAAACCACTGAAGCAGTATTACTCTAATTTGGTACAAAAGTTGCTTGAGTAAGGGCAATTCAAAATAGCTAAAATTATGATGGTCTGCCTCTTCATTTGGTTGCCATGGTTAACAGAAAGCTCCCATTGACTTATAAGAGGAAACTAGTTAAATTGCATTTTAATGCCCCGCCACAAAAAGAGGCAAGTGTATTATGTTATACCATCCGAAATTTTGAGGGTCCTTCTGTCTGTTGGGGCGAACATCCAAGGAACACCTGAGTGAAATAGCCACTGCAGATATGCATTTGTTATGGAACATTTTTTTCAAAATAGCCCAAACATATCCTCTAAACCTTGGGCCTCTTGTTTTAGAGTTACGATCCCTTGAATGCCTATTTTCGACCTTGTTATCAGCATAACTCCTTCAGTCTTTATCAGATCTTCCTGAATCTTACATATAAGACGGGTTAAAACTTTGGTGAACAGTTAGACCATGTGGTGATACAGTGTATATTGTTTTGAGGTCAAAGTACACCAAAGATAGAGTTATCACTATTTATTAAAGATTTTTCAGACATGACTTCGTTTCCAGATAACTCCTCCTACAGTTTTCATCGAATGAGGTTGAAACTTGGTGGACAGTTAGACTATGAGGTGGTACAGCGCGTATTGTTAGAGGTTACAAGGGTACTATGCACCAAAGTTTGATAGAGTAGTTACTCTAAAGATTGTTCAAATATGACTTATTTCCAGTGAACTCCTCCTACAGTTTTCATCGGATTGGGTTGAAACTTGGTGTACAGTTAGACCATGAGATGGTTCAAGGCTTACTATTTCCAGGTTACAGTACACCAAGTTTTGATAGTTATCACTATTTTTTAAAGATTTTTTAGAGGTGACTTAGTTTCCAGATAACTCTTTCTACAGTTTTCATTTTAGTGGACAGTAAGACTAAGAGGTGGTACAGTACATATTGTTTTGAGATTACAGTAAACCAACTTTTGGTAGTCATTTATACCTTTTAAAGATTGTTCAGATATGACTTTATTTCCAGCTAATTCCTCCTACATTTTATATCAGCCTATTCTGAGTTTACAGTACACCAAATTTTGATAGAATTATTATTCTTTAGAGATATATATAGTTCACACAAGACTTCATTTTCGGCCAACTCCTTCTACGGTTTTCATCTATCAAGCTTAAAGTCATTGGATAGTATAACTATAAGATGGAACAGCACGTTTTCTTTTGAGGTTACAGTACACCAAACATTAAGAAGGCTCTTTAAAGATTTGTAAAAGTTTGGAAACCTACTCAATCTGATACATAGAATTATGTCCCTTGATATAATTAACCTTGTTTTCTGCATAGCTCCATTGGTTTTAATTGGATCTTCCTTAAACTTGCAGATGAGGGGGAAATGAATATGTTAAGATTTATGTCCTCCAGAATAATGAATGTTGTAGACATTGAGTGATCTTGACCTACTTTTCAGCACAGGTAAGCATTAAGGACCATCATGATCCTCTTGTTTGTGTAAACTCTGATGTTAAACTGATTAGCTACCTCCTGCAATGTCACTCTGTGATCTTTGTTGACAAAAACCTCAACATTTACCACCATTATAGGGGTCACTGCCTCAGCGGGTCTCCCTGGCCTACGAGGTATGATCAAGAAGTTCTCGGCCCTACATACATAGACTGAATAAATTAAAATGAAACCCCAGTCAGTTGATAATTTTATCTTATTCAATGTCCTTGGTAGAAGGAATAAAATTCCAAAGCTATTGATTTCAGTAGGAGTTTGTTGCAAACAGGGAAAGGGTGTGTTAAACTGAGAAAATGGTAAAAGTTGAAGTTAGAACAGTCATAAAGTACTGTAAGAAGGGCATGTCCCCGAAGGAAATTCATGATGACTTCATAAAAAACCCTTTGGGATGAGTCTCCTTCTTACAGTACAGTGAAGAAATGGGATGCTGAATCTAGGAGAGGGAGGGAGGGCATGGAGGATTATGAACAGTCTGGGCACCCTAAAAGGCTACTACAGATGAAAACATAGAGCTTGTGCACAGTCTGATCATGTGTGACAGGAGAAGCCTGCATGATATAGCTAGACAAATAGGCATAAGTTTTGGGGCAGTTCAGTCTATCTTGACCAGATGTCCAAGGTCTCAGCTAGATGGGTCCCCAGAAATGTTTACCAAAGATCAGAAGAAGAGCAGGCTTGATATTTTAAAGTATCTCCTGTCTCTCTATGAAGATGACCCTGAAGATGACCCTGAGGAATTTATATGTAGAGTGTGACCCAAGATGAGACTTAAGTCCATCACTTTGATCCTGAGGCCAAAAACGCAGAGAAGGCAATGGAAGCACCCTGGCTCACTCCTTTCTAAGAAATTTAAGAGAGTTTCTCAAGCGGGGAAGGTGATGACCTCTATCTTTTGGGATAGTCAGGGCATTATCATTTATCATAGTGGATTATCTTGATGAAGGTCGCATATTATGCAGAAGAACTAAGGTGGCTGCTTCAGGAGATTATGAAGAAAAGAAGAGAAAAGTTGACTCGAGGTGTTCTACTCTTGCAAGATAATGCACCACACCACACTGATCAAATTGCTATGGCTGCTGCGACTAAATGCAGCTTGGAGATCCTTTCTCATCCCCTGTCTTCTCCAGATTTACTCACTTCTGACATCTATCTGTTTCCAAATCAGAAAACTAACTTTCGTGGTAGGAACTTTGGAAGCAATGAAAATGTCATGGGTGCTGTTGATGAGTACTTGGGTGACCAGGAAGAAGGCTTCTATTTTGAAGGGATAAGCAAACTGGAACAGTATTGGAGAAAGTACTTGGAGGCAAAGGGAGATTATATTGAGAAATAATGGCACAATATCTGCGCTTGCTCATTCCCAAAGTACAGGGGCCGAGAACTTTCTGATCGTGCCTCCTAGGCTTGTCCCTCACACTTGTCCTGCCCTCCCTAAACTATGAAATCCAGCTATAAAAGGTTGAACGAGATACGCAGGCTTTAGAAAAACTATTCTGCAACCTTTGAAAATTGTGGCAAGGTTTTTCATCCTCTAAAAACAGGAATTTTATTACAGATCTCTGTTAGAGTTAGCTTAGAGTCCATGGTAGCCCTAACACCTACCTTCTTTAAATGCTCAAAACGTGTGTATACATACTTTTCATTGAAAATAAACCGACTGATTTATAGGCAATAAAATGTAGTTTTCGCTCATGTATAATATATGTAGGTAGCTGCTCGTGGAAAGACAAAAGTCTGGATATTTTCCGACCGCCCCTCATACATGTATGTTACTTGTTTTACTGTCTTCTAGTTCATATTCAGTGTACAAGAGATAAGTTTCAATGATCTAAGCTGAAAGTATGGACCATTAGCAAAGACTGTCATTAGCTTGATAAAAATCACATGTATTTTGGATTAGCAAAACAGAACAGCCTTCTGTAGGAGCAGTTTCATCTGGGTCTGCTCTGTTTCCTCAGGCGTCACTCTGGATATTTAGGGTGAAGATGGTAGCTGCCATGTGGAGTCCTTCTCAAGAAAGCTCCTGTACTGATAGGTTTGGTGCATTTTGTGATATGTATAGATCAGTCAGACAATCTCAGTTACCATTCTGCAGACAGCAATTTGCCTCCCTGTTATTTGACTCATTCAAAAATAGAGCTGGTCTAATAAAAGAATATTGCTCCCAGAGAGAGCAGATTGTTTTCTTTAAAGGTAGCCCTGTTGAGAAAGAATGCAAGTATTTACATGTCACAGTTATTTCCCTTGAAGGTGTATCTATTCCCCTTGTGTTAACAGACTTAAAATATTTTTGTTACAACTTTTCAGAAAAAATAAGGTTTATATACAGCAGAGAATTCACATTAAATATAAAACCATATTTTCTCTGAAAAAAATATATATAAAAAATAGAACTTTATCTGCTATAATTTTGCATGGCACTGGTATGAAGTATTTTCTGCTTTTTTCTGTTGCAGGTACTTTTAAAACAGATGGTATATTACAGATAGGAACTCAGTGCTCTTATTATTTTCAAAGTTATAACAATCATACAAAAGGCAGTTTTTATTCACCAAGATATCCTCAGAAGTATCCAAAAGGATCAAGCTGTCAGTATATATTTTTGGGACATCAGCATGAAATAGTGCAAGTGAAATTCAAAAATATACAACTGCATCATGCAGGAACAAGGTAAGTAACTAAGAGCAGGAGGTTGTCTTACTCTAAAGCAACTTAACTCATCTATCATGATATGTAGACATAATGGAGTATATCTACCCCAAATCATGTTCTAAGAGCCAGTTAGCTACAGCAACAGTGTCTACCTAAACAAAGTTGTATTTTTGAAACAAAGAGTAAGAAATATGATTTGAAAACAGAAGTATTATAAGGTAAGTAAAAAATTCAAATGCTTTGGCATTCCTGATCAAATTTCAGCTTCTTACTAAGTTGTGATGCAAAGACTGACTCTGGCACTTAAAAACAAAATGAGACTTCATGAATGATTTTCAACACATAAGTAGTCAAATAAATTGCTCTTTTGTATTTTTTGACAATTTCTTACAAAGCAAATTCATATGGAGTATAATATACTAGCCCAAACTGCCAATGCAACAAAAACTTCAAATTCAAATATTTCATCTATTTTATGACAGAATTTAATGAAATTTGACACACTATACATCAATTATCCTGTAACACACATCAGAAAATTTATGGCTTAATTCATTCAGATAACGCCAGAATCAGCACAAACATGTCCCTGGGGTGGTTTTCAAAAGTTAACACAATTCAGTACCTTGTGTGGCCCTCTGCGGATTGAATCACAGTGCGACAACGTCAGCTCATAGAGCATAAATACTGCCAAATCACGTTTATTGGAATCTTGTTCCATTCTTGCACTAACGCCTGCTGAAGTTGATGCAACGTCTGTGGCTGGACAGGACGGCGCACATGTCTGTCAAGCAGGTCCCATACCTGCCCTATCGGCGACAAGTCTGGAGATTTGATGGCCATTCCATAACATTCACATTGTTTTGTAGGGTTTTGTACCCTGGACTCCATGCTCCGTGAATCGCGACCAACCATGACAATGGCGTATACATAAAGACATAAAGATAACTGTGTAGAACCAGAAAATCCAAAGTTTCGTGTTTGTATCTCTTCTGGTCTAAAAGTTACAGCAGAAATCTTGTTGCACTGGCAGTTGTCGCAGTTTTGGGGTTCCAAGTCAATACTCAAAACATTCGCAGCAAAGCCAATGTGCAAAGATGAAAAACTGTACCAGCATCTAAACTCCAGTATCATTTGTCTATCATAAGGCAAAAGCAGTTAAGTCAAACAGATATTAAACACACCCTTCAGTAAGGTAAGGCTAGTTATCTGCAGAAGGTAGGCACCTCTATCAGTGCTAGTAGTAACATCAGTCATGTTTTATAGTCAGATCAGTAAACAGTCAAATTTACCTTATAAAGAAGCCGGCCTCAGTGGCTCAGTTGGATGTGCCGTCCAACTGGAGACCAGGAGGTCGCGGGTTCAACCCCCGCCAAGGTTGGCAACATTCTTTCGAGGAGATTGATCGTGAAATATTTTCTACGGTCATATCTCTCCCTTCAGCTGATTCAAGAAGGGCAGTTGTCAGTTTCTGGCAAAAGAATGTGCACAATACTGGTTAACCGCTTAGAGGACTAAGCCTGCCCAGAAATTGTGTGGTTAGGTAAACTGACCATGCTTGACATGACCCCATTGGGTTGACTGGGCCGTAAAACCTCAACACAAACCTTGTAAAGAGGGAAACTACAAATATGCAGACTGATGTTTTGATGATTGCATAGCTGATTTTTTAAACTACATAATAAGGTCAGATTTTTTTCTTGTTTTTTTTTTGTTTTGTTTTTTCAAACTTTAATTAAAGGAAGAAAATGAAATACCAGAAATCTAAGAAAAGATGATAGGAATGAAAATACAGTCTTTATTAGTTTCTTACCAGTTACTTGTTCTGGAACCATTTCCATTCTTTGAATGACCTTAGATTTTCATCCAGCATAAAAGGATTTTGGTCATGCAAGATTTTACGGAACCAGGGAAGGGACATGTTGGTTTTATTTTTTAAGTTGTTGCAACAACTTAAAATCTTGTTTGCACAACTTATTAACTTGTTTGGAGAACACAGTATCTTGTTCCGACAACTTAATATTTTGTTCGCACAAGATAAATATGTTTTTTGGACAACATAATATCTTATTCGGACGACTTAATATATTGTTCGCACAAGAAAATAAGTTGTTTGAACAAGATATTAAGTCATCCAAATTACTTAGTTTGGACAACATAATATCCTGTTTGCACAAGGTAATTAGGTTATGTCTAAAACTGCTGGATGAGTGGCAATAAGACAGTGTACACCCTGATCAGATGTCACTTTCTGTGATGTCTGATCTGAGTCTACATGTTAAGTGTTTGCCCAGGCTTGTCTGTCTGAATACTTAAGGGTAAATGTTAAGTTTAAAATGTTGTACTTTTAATGTTCTATCACACTAGCTACAAGCAATATGCTCCATATTAGTGGGAAATACTTTCAGTCCTTCCGTCTGCACTTTTTTCAGTTGATAATGAGTGTTTATTTATGGGTTTCATTTAAAATTATTTTGGCCAGTACATTATTTTTTTACCCATTCCTGCTGTGTTCTTATGTAGACAAAGATTTTGATAGGTCAGAAGTGTGTGTACAGAGATTTTCATTAGTCAGTGCTTCATCTTGCATGATTAGTGAACTTTCAAGCTTTTGATGTGTCAGTATGCTATGATGTATGACTTCCAAGTTTTTGATTATTCTAATTGGTATGGCATAACAGAGTTTTCCAGGATAAAAGAGTAAATGTAGCCATTTTAGAAAACTGTTGAGAATCAAGATGATGAATATGAGTTATTTTTGCAAGGCCAAATTTTGAGACTGCTTTATTTTCCAATCTTCACATTATTTTGATAGGACATTTTATTAACATGTGAGAATATAGCATTTATCAGCACCCAATCAGATGACCTGATGAAAGACACATATTCAAGTTGAAGAATTGCATGCATGATGACCAGTGATAGGTCTGCTCTGCCTGTGCAAATGCATTCTGATCAGGGCCTTGGCTATTAACATGAGGTTTCTGTGGCTATTAATTACTAGTTGAAGCATTAACACATAGTATGATCAGTGCCTTCACTGTTTGCATTAAGATTCTATATATTTTGAACTAAAAAATTAGATTTATAATCAGATTAATCCAAAGAGTTCTTATAGACTTATCCAAATAAGAATTTCTACTTACTGTGACAGTACCATCATCAGACTGTGACCTTGACCTCATGATGTCACGGACTGCATATCATTAGACTGGATAGTATGGTAAACAAAAGACAAAAGACTCTGCCTAGGCTGTATGCCTCCTCACCGCCGCCCCCCCCCCCCCCCCCCCCCACACCAGCCCATGATGTATAGAGACTGACTGATTGGGGGGGTGGGGGTGGGGGAGGTGGGATGGGGGAGCTTTGTTTACCTTAATTCTTTGGAATAATGTGATATTCTACCCTGATGAACGAACCTATTCAGTGAATAACCAGGACTGCTTTCAGTAAAGCAAAACACTGGCGTGTTTTTCAAAAACTATTTTGCATCTTCTGAATGGTTATTGTAAGTCTGTCTCACGTGACCTCCAAATAAGAGTGCCCGTTATTCTTATAGACAAGACTTGATGTTAAATCCAATAAACTATGTCAATAATTATTAATTTTATATAGAATCAAATAAATATTATCAGTGCAGTATATATTCCCATATTTTTGGTTTCAAACAAGCATACATAAATTTTATTTGCAAAGGGTGCCATCTTGGCTGTGCCAAAAGACAGCTTGAGAATAGTTCGGGGATGTTCGCTACCCTCTGCCGAAAACTGTCACAGCTTACGGAAAGTTTGCTTTTGTTTTGCGAGTAACTGTGAACATCTCGGTTAACTGAACGCAGCCCAGATTGATATGATCCGTAGGTATGATCCATAGGTTGATCTCACCTTCAGTAATCAGAATGCATAGTTTGAATGTCAAAGAATATTGGCATGGGAGTAGAGGGTAGGGGATGCAATTTTGTTGTTTCATCTATCATCACAAAGTGTCCAAGAAATGTATATCTAGTGCTGTGCACTGCTGCTGTGTCTGGTTTTGCATATGTATTAGTATCAGAAATGATTTGTTTGGGATATTTAATGAGGAAAATTCATTAATATTTCACAGAGTTATGGTCCTTCTCAATGTTTGAGAAATTGTGTCTGCCTCTAGTTCCTTTACTATTTAGAGTATTTAAGATAAAACTTTACTGATATGTAAATGATCTAAAGCTACATATTATAGCCAAGGTCAATTACTCTGGCTGTTCTCAATCTTGGGAGGTAGGATGGCTGAGGGTGGCGGAGATAGCCAAGATGGCAGGGTGGGGATGAGGGAAATTAATGTCATTTCCTTATGGAAGGTGAGAGGGTGGAGATGGTAGGGTCAGATTAAGGAAGGACAGCCAGAGTAGGGGTGAAGACAGACAATGCAGTCCTTATGTGGAAAAGGGGGATAGCCACAGGGTGGTCATGGGGAGACTATATTCATTTAACGACTTCAGCAGTATGGTAAAGAAATTTTATACCACCAACAAGTGTGGTGTTATTAGCTCACCTGAGCTCCTTAGTTCCTGTTTACCTACAATGATCACTTTTTGTCTGTCATCCATCCGTTCATGCATCAGTCCGTTAACATTTTCAAACCACTTCTCCTCTAAAGCCGCTGAGCCAATTTTGCTAAAATTTCATATAGAGCCTCCTTAGTTTGGGGGAATGAAAGATTGCTAAAATGATTGCGGTTCGTTGACGAAGATGGCAGCCATGCCCATAAATGGTAAAAACCTTTAAAAATCTTCTTCTCCAGAACCAAGGATGCCTTGGGGCTGAATCTTTGCACAAATCATTGGGGATGGGAGGTCTACCAATATTGCTGAAATGATGGTCGTACATTGATGTTTGACCTTTTTATGGCAAGATCAAGTTTGCTTCCCTGTGCATTTTTATGGGCCCCATACATTTGTAAGGGAAAAATGTTGAGAATTGTAAACGACTTCTCCTCTGAAGCCACCGGTCCAATGTTGCTCTAATTTCATATGGAGCCTCCTTGTGGCAGGGTAACAAAAGATTGCTAAAATGGTCACAGTCCATTGACCAAGATGGCCACCATGCCCATATATGGTCAGAACCTTTAAAAATCTTCCTCACCAGAACCAAATAAGCCTTGGGACCTAATCTTTGCACAAATCATTGGGGACAGGAGGTCTACCAAAATTGCTAAAATGATGGTCCTACATTACCATTTGACCTTTTTACGTCAAGCTCACATTTGCTTCCCCATGGATTTGTATGGGCACTATACATTTATATGGAAAAATTTGAACTGAAACTTAATGGGGAGCATTCGGGTGCCTAGTAGACATAAAATAGCTAAAACTGAGCTGATCAAAAATCCAAGATGACCGCCAGCTTGAAAATCAGTTTTCACCGTCTCTTCCCAAACCTTTGGTCACTTTGAGCCAAAACTGTCTCTATAGCAACAGGATGACTTCTGGATTGAAACAAGCTAAAATCGTGTCAGTGGGAAATCCAAGATGGCTGCAAAGGTTCCGCTCCATTGAACAAGATGGCCACCAGAGCTAAAAATAGAAAAATTCTTCAAACAACATCTTGCCCTTGGCCAATGGCCTGATTTCAAAATATTTGCACAGAAGTGTTCCTCCAATGACCCTCTTCCAAAATTGCTAAAATGGTTCCGCGGCTGAACAAAATGGTAGCCAGAGCTAAAAATAGAAAAACCCTTAAAAGACATCTTCTCTGCAGCCAGTGGCCCGATTTCAAAGTAATATCACAGAATGTTCCTCTTATGGCCCTTTACCAAATTGCTAAAATTGTACGGCTTGGCTGAACAAAATGGTCGCCAGAGGCACTGAAATGACAGATTCTATCAGAAATTCATAAAAAATCTTAATTTGTATAAGACCTTTACAAGAAAAATGCCTAACGGCATTATGGACAGGTTTATCAGAAAGATTAACCAAAAGGTAAACCTGCCTGACGCCGCCTGCCCAGACTTTGCTATTTTAAAGGACGGATTTTTGAAAACCTGTCCAATAAAAAGGTTTCAAATTTCTTTAAAAAAATGTTGTACTACAAATTCAGTTATGAAATGCTTGCAGATGTTTATATATAGTGCTATGAAGTTCCACTCAATGTTTTGAAGTTTCAAAAGAAATACTTTATCTCAAAATGTTTACATTTTAAAAATCATATAAATAAGTAAACTGGCCAAAATTGATAGTTTAAAAAGAAATATGTTAAGTCAAAAGGGGTAATTTTACAGAATTATGCAATAGTAAATTATATTGGATGATAAACGTAAGTGCAGTTTCTGTAATTTGCAGTTTCAATTGTAGCTACAATTTTATGAGTTTTTGAGATATTTAACAGGAAAGATATGAATAGTAATCACAAATAGTTAGCCATTTCGTCTCCGGCATTTCCCTCTCTTATCAATTTTGCATACATGCAGCTGGGCTCGAGAAACTGAAATTTGCCAGTCGGTCCAGCTGTTTTCGACCGTATTTATGGAGTTTGCCGAGTAATTTTC
Source organism: Anodontia alba (assembly GCA_964016985.1). Lineage (NCBI taxonomy): Eukaryota > Metazoa > Mollusca > Bivalvia > Lucinida > Lucinidae > Anodontia > Anodontia alba. The sequence goes on from OZ024824.1 coordinate 52,822,487, forward strand.
GACCACATTTACGAAGTTTGCCAAGTGCAGGTTTTTTGGGTTTTTTTCGTCATCAGTGTTAAAGAATAATCACATTGATGGGGGTAGACAACAGAACTAACAACCAACAATGGTACATTTGTCTTTCTGTTTATTCAGATCGACGTGTTTCGGTATTTCCAATACCTTTATCAAGATAGAGTAAATACTGATATACGAGTGAAGTAGTTAAAAATGGTAGTACAATGTCAATGGTCTTAATTGTTCAAAAAAACATATAGATAGAAGTTTAACAGTTAATTGACTTGAAAACATTATATGCTTTGACGCCAGTCACAGTCTTATCTACTTCAATGTTCTCATCCCAGCAAACGGTTCCGGTTGAGCTGATTGATGAGTCTGATGCCGAGGGGGATAGGTGTAGGTCCTCCAGTAGCATTTCTGTAGTGACTGAAGTTTAGAATCGTTGGTCTATTTCCTTAAGTGTCAAAGGTCGGTATATTTGGTGGTTTGGTGGCAGTTCCGTGGTGACTGTGTTTGTTTGTTGTTCCTCCTGTTGTACGGCGGTTCTAAGTATTTAATTCTGAAAATCATCCCTGTTTTCGTTCTTGCCTCTGGTGGTGTGTCCTTGGACCCGGTGCGAAGATGTCGGGTCTATATTTCTTGTTAGTTGCTCGACAATGATGAATCTACCTTCACCATCATTGTGTATTTTAGCAGAATGTTTTAGGACATTCTCCCGGGTTCGCGTTACCGATCGCCATTGTCGCCATTTGCGCAGAAAAATAAAATTTGGCACAAAAATCATAAATTGGCGAAAACAAGTGGCGAAAAAAATATCGCCTGAATTACCTGCTACTGAGCCATATAATTGTTGCGCGTGTCTATCGCACCTTCCTTGATTGTATAATTCGCCAATTAACAACTCAATTATCGATCAGAAAACGGTAGTTGATCAAATTAACCTGAATTTGATAAAAGCGATAGAAGGTCACGTGCCGTGATGCGCAGTTTGACAGTAGCACTGCCCACTTTCCACGCCTTTCGTCCTCATTATTTATGACGCTCTGCCGAAACTACCAATCAGGAATTAATGTCAAAGTCGCATCGCCTACGTCACGGAAATTTACCCAGAATGTAATCATGTGGAACCCTATGTCAAACACAAAGATGGAAAACAAATTTACACGAGGAATAATTATTGTCATTAATCAGTTCGGCTTATTAAAGCGGTAAGTACACTTTGACAGTGCCGACTTTAATTAAGCATGTTTCGGTACCTTCTTATGAGCCTTAATTCTATTTGGCGATCAACGAACGTCGTCCCGAAAAAAAAAAAAAAAAAAAAAAAAACTAAAAAAAACAACACACGAATAATGCCTCAGAGGCGGACACATTAGTCTCCGATGGTCCGGATCGCGCGCGCATTCCATCCCCACAGATTGTAGCAATTTATCATGAAACACATGTATTTGCTACAGTCATTCGCGCCTTCCACTGCTTCAAGATTGGCAGTTACAAGTTTCTTGCAGAAGGGTGCGCAATGTACTGGTTAACCGCTTATTGTATAAGCATGCCCCCTCTTTTTTATTGGCGCTATTCGTAAAAAATGCTGTTCCCCATTCCATTTCGCATAGACCCGACTCGTAAAGCAATTGCAGTAAACTCCCTTTTAAGTCAGTTGCAGTTAGCTCCCTTAAATAGTAAAACCTGCTGTGTAAGAAACTTACCCCACATTTATCAGGGTACATATGAATATTGTTACGTTTTTCTCTTACAGTATAATACATTAATAACATTATATTTATTAGCTTATACAGCACTTTTCAGAACTTTCGTTTCCATGTAAAGTGTTCTATTTTTGTGTCTTCAACATTCGATATGCAAAACAAAGACTTGTTATTAATTCATGACATTGTAATTAAATAATTACAGCAGAAGTTTTAAAAATCAGTGTGAGAATTAATTTAAAGTCCCCCACACATTTCACACTATACTGAATCTTGAATCTACTGCTGCAATTAAAGGAATCAGTAAATGAACACCTTTTTTCTGACAAGATAATTCTTTGGCGAAAAATGGCCAAAATTTGGCTCAAAATCTGGCTCAAAGTTAAAGAAAATGGCACAAAAAAAATCAAATTGGCGAAAATGTTGGCGAAAGAAAAAAAAATCCTAGTGCGAACCCTGTTCTCCTTTCTAACATATGTGTTATGGCAGTGCCAACATTGGTATTTTGTCCTTCTCTGTGTATGGAAGGCTTCTCTGTGTCATTTTAATGTTGTGTTCGTAGCGAAAGTCTTGCTGCAGTCTTCGCAGATAATCGTCTTACTGAATTAAGTTTAGCTCAGTCAGTTGTAAATCCACGCTTCTTCAGTCCGTAAACCTATGTTAATATTGTCTGACGTTTGTGTCACTATGACAGCGGCGACATCGTCGACTGAGTGTCCATTCGACCTAAAATGTTGTGAGACTGGTTTCTCTGCGTTCCCTTGTCTAATATCAGTGAGGTGGGCTCTGAACCTTTTGTTGAAGGTATTTCTCATCTGTCCAAAATATTGGAGACCGCATATTTGGCAACTCAGTGCATAAATAACGTTTTTTGTCTTACAGTTGAATCGTCCCTGTATAGAAATATTCTCCTTCGTTGTCCAGATGGTGCTGTCTTCTGTTGGATTCTGGTACCAGCAAGTTGTGCAAGGGGTCTTGCATGGGCCTGAGCCTCTAGGGATGCTAATTGGGTTCATGTCTGTTTTTGTAAGTGCTTGTTTCAGGTTCATCGCTCTTTTGTTGACAACCATGAGGTTATAAGTCTGCAGTTCTTGAAGTTCTGCTGATGAGGAAAGAATATGTTTTTGCCAATTATCTTGCCTATCGGCGGGTTGAATGGGTTGTAAACTGTGGTGAAGGGAATTATTTTTTCATTGTGACCTCTAGGTGTAGTTGGTTGTAAAAGAATTTTCCAGTCTCTTTGGGAGGCTCTTTGAATAGCCGTTTTAGTCATTTGTTTAGGATAGCCCCTCACATAAAGGTTTTCAGATAATTGGCGTGCAGCTGTCCAAAACAGTTCTGGTGTACTGCAGATCCATTGTAAATGGATAGCTTGACTATAGGGAATGCTTGTTTTCTGGTGATGGGGTGGTAGGAGGTGTAGTAAGGTACATATGCGCATTTGTGGGTTTCGTGTATAGGCCTGTTTTGATATATCAGTCTGCATCTTTGAACACAGTCACTTCCAGGAAATTGACCTGTGTCTGGCTTATGTCTAAGGTAAACTTTATAGAAACATGGACTTTGTTTAAGGTCTTGATGAAAGAGTACAACTCTTCACTGGTGTGTGGGTGAATCATGAAAATGACATCTATATATCTCCAGCAGACCCATAAAAATGACAGCTTAACTTGGTGCATATTTGGTGCCCATTGTTGTTCCTGATATTTGCTCATAAAATCCTTCATTAAACTTAAAAGCCGTTTTTGTCAGGATAATGTGTAATAGTCAAAGTAAAACGCATTGTTAAAGAATTTCCGCATTGCAATTTCCAAATGCACATTCCGGATTATTATTACCATAAAGATTGACATGCAAACATTGCTTACACTTGCTGAACTTACATGCGCATAAGTATCACGATTACAAACAGAAATATAGCTCAATTTTAACACATGAGAGACTTAAGACTACTTCCTATAACTTACAAAATAGCATTCATCCTCTGCTTTAGAAAAGGACGTGAACCAGTCCAAAACTGACAAGGACACTCCTTTTTTTCCAACCATTGCTGTGCTGTGTACAATAAGTTAGCCTGAATTAGCTGAAATGAACCCAACACAGATAATAAGTATTAGCTTTTGCAAATAGCTTGGAGTATATTAAGCCATTTTAAGCTTTTCGAAAACCTTTCCAATCAGCATTTACAGATGTGCTACAAATCCACACATCTGATAGGGGGAGTTACCTCTGATAGGGAGAGTTAAGTAAGTAATTTGAACAGTTGTCAAGTTTGCTACCTTGCAGTATCGTGGCTAGAAGTTTTGCTGCTTGGTAGTTTTCACTCCATTTTTGTGGTGGAGATTTCATGTCTTAGTTCCAGTGTAAGTTTATCTTGCCCCCTTCCCCCCCCCTGAGGTATCTTGCCTCCCACCCTGGGCAGCTTGCCCCCTCTCCCCTCCCCCCCCACACCTGCCCCCCCTCAGAAAACCTGGTGAACTCAGTTCTAAATGGTATTTATTATTTTTTTTTATGACAAATTTATATTCTGAGTTATTTGAACAGAAGTAATGTATGCTTTTTCTAATTATTCTCTTTATGCCATGAAGTTGGGGCCAAGATAATGTGGATTTTCCTCCTAAACTCCAAAATCCTTGCACACACAGCTTAGAAAGATTTTTTTATCACTTTTAATAGAATTATTTATTATTATAATTAACAGGTTATTTGAGAAATTCAAATACTCCTCTTGCTATTTCCTGTCGTTCTTCAGCCAGGATGGGGTGAGGTGGGGTGGGGGATAAGATACCCTGGCCTGGGCAGCTTGCCCACCCCCACCCCCCACCAATGGGATCTTGGCAAACTCAGATCAGAAAAGCTATATAAGCATAAATTTCTAATGCATAGACATTAGAATTGTAGTAATACCTGCTTTTACCTATTTTTTCTCTTCATGGGAAGGTGTTAGGGCCAAAATACTGTGGCCCGAGCAATTTGCACCCATCCTCAGAAAATTTTAACTGCACAATACATTAACCTATAGATAATGTGCTATTCTATTCTGTTATTCACCCCCTCCACAGAAAAATGACCTTTCAGTCGTGATAAAGTCTTAATTCAGAAGGTCCCTTTAAGCAGTTACCTGTGTGACATAATTCCTACCGCTCAATTGATCATGTGTCAGTTTCTTTTCTGTGGACAGTGAAAACTCAAGGATTATTTACCTGTGAAAGAAATTCGTATTTATTTCTTTTTTAAACAGTTAAATTTCTCGATCCTTGCTTTTCTCTTGTTCTATATTCACTCCTTCTACTAAACATGTAATTCTTTTGAAATTATCTATTTTCGATTTCTTGCCTTCTTAGCATTATTTTCTGTGTCTTTAGTTTCCGCGTCATTCGATGCATATCGCCCGCGGCAAATGTGGTCATTTGAAGGCCAAATGGGATAATCACCCTTCTTGTATATCTTGTACTGCTTGTCTACGCGATTCTCCTTGTTCTATTTGCAGTAATTGGACTAAAACAGTGTGGAATCTTGCCGAGAAGAGACGACTATATGCCACTCGCAAGTGGGTCATGACACAGAAAAGAAGACAGAAGAAATCTAAGAAGACTAAAAAATCCCAGTCAGACTTGTCTGACAATGGATCTTTTGATGGGAGCACCACCCCACTTAGCTATACTGCTCGGGGCAGGACCCTCAAGGTGGCAGCCCGGCAGACCTAGAGTCTGACCGGGCATTAAGTCCACTTGTCACCAGTCACCGGTCACCAGTCATCCAGTCAACGGTCAACCAATCACCGGTCAACCATCCACCGGTCAACCAATCACCAGTCATTCACTCACTGGTCAGCCAATCACCGGTCAACCAGTCACCAGTCAACAAGTCACCGGTCAACCAGGCACCAGTCAACCAGGCATTAGTTCCCAGTCATTCGCATATGACTTTCAAACTCAATTTATTCCTGGTTATTCACCAGTCAATGTGCAAATCACTGGTCATCCAGTCACCGGTCATCCAGTCACCGGTCAACTAATCACTGGTCAACCACTCACCGGTCAACCACTCACCAGTCATCCAGTCACTGGTCATTCACACCGGTCAGCCCATCACCGGTCAACCAGTCACCAGTCAACAAGTCACCAGTCAACCAGGCACCAGTCAACCAGGCATTAGTTCCCAGTTATTCGCATATGACTTTCAAACTCAATTTATTCCTGGTTATTCTCCAGTCAATGTGCCTCTACAAAATTATGCTCCTTCTATAAGCAGCCATGTATCTCAAAGTAGTATCCATAGACTACCTAATGTACATACTCCTGGATATGAACACTCTGAAATGTCAGAGTTCCCAAATCCAGCTACGTCTTCCAAACAGTTAATCCCTCTTGAGCCTGACTTCTCGCAGATGTCAGACCCAAGTGTGATGATTGATCCTCCTATTTCTACTGATGTTTCTCAGACTAGACCTTCACGGAAGGAACAGTCAAGAAGAGATCATAAATCAAAAAAGAGAAGAAGACATCGATCGTCTTCTTCCTCTTCTTCCACTTCTAGATCAGACTCTTTGAATTCTTCTAGACGAAAGAGAAAATCAAAGAGATCTAAACACTCACACAAAAAGAGAAGAAGACGATCGATGACGCCTTCTTCTTCTTCTAATACTTCTCAATCTCAAATTGACTTTGGTAGATATAAAAGGGCTAAAAAATCTTCCCAGGTCCTTCAAACGCCTGTTCCCATACAACCTGAGGAACCCAGTTTTAATCCAGTCAATACTCAACCAATTAATATTGATGAATTTCATCCGAATCTTCCTCAAACGAATAAAGAGTCCGATTCGGAGACTGAAACTGAACTCTGGTCTTTTGACCGTGCTATAAATGAGGTTTTCAGGCTTCTTCCTGCTGAGTTATGTCCTAAGACTCAGCAGGATCAAGCCCCATCTAAACCTCTCTCTGGGATAGAACACTTAATGGAATCCCGTTTGACTCCATTACTTGTTCTACCCCAGTCTAAATTGGTTGAGAATACCACAAAGTACATTCAGAACAGACTTGATTTGGATAAATGTTTTAGAGACTGGATATGCCCGCAAAACTTGGTTTCAGCTCTTGCTCCGACTAAATTTTACAAGAGCCAAAACCAATATTTGCCCACTGACAATATTCCACAATTAGAAGCAGATGCGTCTCTCCTAGACATCTCTAATAAAGGAAGAGCTTCCATTCCTTTGAAGAATTTGGAAGCATGGGAAAGGAAGGCTAGGAAATTAGTTTCTATTAATTCCCATGCTGACTTATTTTCTTCAGCTGCCTTCCTTTGTCTACAACAGGAATCGATGTCGGTTGCAGCCCTTTCCAGACTTTTGGAGGCCGTAACCAAATCGATTAAGCAATCTACTGCCATGTCTACTCTTTTAACTACTGAAATCTTTCAAGCTAGGAGGGATGCAGCTCTAGCTTCATCAAAACTGCTTCTTGTCAATTCTTCATTTGAGTTAAGGAACGCTCCTATTAACTCAAAAACATTATTTGATGGCAGGATAAAAGAAATAGCCAAATCAAATTTTGAAGCTCAACAGCAAAGGTTTTTAGCTTCTACTTCCATTCAATCACAATCTCGTTCTTTCAAGCCTCCTACTCCGAGTAGAGCTTTCAAGATACCAAAATACCCTGCCAAACAAACAATGTCCAGACCTAAACCTATGCAATCGTATAGGTCCAAAACTCAACATCAAAGTACATCTTCTCACACTAAAAAGGAAAATTTCAAGAGGACTGGTAACATTCGTCTGTTCCCCTCCTCTAAACCTGCCTCTTCCTCCACAAGATTATGAAGGCCAGCCCTTTCCACTGCCTGCACTTCCGTACTCGGATATTCCAGTGGGAGGACGATTGGCCCATTTTGTGGAAAAATGGGAGGAAATTACAGACAACAAATGGGTCCTCTCTATCGTACGACACGGATTCAGGATACCATTCAGCAAAATTCCTCCTTTGTCATCTGTTCCGATCAGAATGAGTCCTCCTCCCCATTTTATCAGAGAAGGGATCGAAAACCTTCTCAACAAATGGGCAGTGGAAAGGGTACAGAATCCGGGAACTCCCGGCTTTTATTCCCAGATCTTCCTAGTTCCAAAAAAGAACGGAAAGTTACGTTTGATCATAGACCTTTCTTTATTGAACCGATATATAAAGAAACAGTCTTTCAAAATGGAGACAGTCAAGTCGGTAAGACAAGCGATGAGACTCAACGACTGGGCTGTCTCCATAGATTTAATAGATGCATACTTACACGTTCCGATACATCATCAATCCTGGAAGTATCTTTGTTTCGTTTACGAAGATCAGGTCTATCACTTCACGGCCTTACTGTTTGGAATGTCTCTGTCCGTTGATATTTTCGAAACTGATGGACGTTATAGCAGCATTTCTATGCCAACGTGCCATATCAGTCTTCCCATACCTAGACGATTGGCTGATCAACAATCTGATTCGCAACCGTTTGATTACTCAGACAAGATTTTGCATTCAAACTATTCAAAGTCTAGGTTTTCTGCCAAATCTCAAGAAATCAGATCTCTTCCCTTCTCAGAAATTCACCTTTATAGGCATGGAATTTCTGACGCAACAAAATTTAGTCAGGGTTCCAACGGATCGTGTACAGAACCTCCTTCTGACAATCAAGAAATTTCTGTCATTCAAACATGTATCGGCACGAACTTTCCTTTCTCTTTTGGGCAAACTCAGTGCTGCAGCGGACTTCGTTCTCCTAGGCAGACTGCACTTACGTCCTCTTCAGATTTGTCTTTTGTCTGTCTTTTGTCATATTCTTCCTCTCGATCATCCAATTACGATAAACGGTATGATTCGATCTCACTTACAATGGTGGATAAACCCCAATCGGTTCAAGACAGGGACTACTATCCATCCTCCAGATCCCAAATTTTTCCTTTTTATGGATGCCAGACATTTCGGATGGGGAGCTCATTTAGAGCCGACAACACTATCCTTTCATGGTTGCTGGACAGAAGACCAATCCCATCTCCATATCAATATGTTAGAAATGATGGCCATACGATTAGCACTGAAACAAGCCATAACATTTATTCACCATTCTTGCATCATGATATCTACAGACAACACAACGGTGGTCTCATATATCAACAAACAGGGTGGCACTCATTCCCCCAACCTCTGTGTAGAAGTTTGGGAAATTCTCAACTGGTGCCTGGAACACGACATCGTTATCAGAGTTCGTCACATTCCAGGCAAATTCAACATTCTTGCAGACCGCCTATTAAGATTAGATAAACCTATCAAGACTCTGGGCTCTGGATCAAACAGTAGTGAATTTAGTATTCCAGATGCTCAATTTCCCAAATGTGGACCTGTTTGCAACACGGTTCAGTCACAAACTCCCATTATATGTCTCTCCGGTACAAGACAACAAAGCACTAGCAATAGATGCCCAGTCCATGGACTGGAATCATCTTCATGCGTATGCTTTTCCTCCTTTTATTCTGATTCCTGCTGTTCTGGAAAAAATCTGACATCAGTGCAGAATAGTTCTGATAGCTCCGTTCTGGCCACAACAACAGTGGTTCTCAGAACTTCTTCTTCTCTTAGTGTCAGCTCTGATTCGTCTGCCACTAATTCCAAGACTCTTGACTCAGTCCAAAGGAAGATTTGTTCATCAAAACCTCCCAATTCTCGACCTTCACGCTTGGGAGTTATCAAACAATCAATCAGAGATAAAAAATTTTCGCAAAACATTGCAGATTTTGTCTCTAGATCAAGAAGAACATCTACACAAAAAGTCTACGATGCAAAATGAACCATCTTCTCTAATTGGTGTCATACAAAAAAGGTTAATCTGATCTCGGCCCCTATTACAGTTATAGCCGATTTCTTAATCTTTCTTTTCTTGGAAAAGAAATGCCAAATCAGTACTATTAAAGGTTATAGAGCTATGATCTCTAACACTCTTAAATTTAAAACTGGTAATAGAATCGGATCTAATCCAGTCTTATCTGAACTAATCAGGTCTTTCGAACTGCAAAGACCAGTACAAAGATCTCTTACACCTAAATGGGACTTATCGTGGGTTTTAGTATGTCTACAAAAACCACCTTTTGAACCTCTTGACAAGGCTTCTAAATTTCACATTACCATTAAGACAGCTTTTCTCTTAGCCCTTGCCACTGCTAAAAGATGTAGCGAAATACATGCATTGGCTATGGATCCACAACACTTAAGATTCAATCAAACTGATGGTTCAGTTTCCTTGATGCTTAAAACTGGTTTCTTAGTGAAGAACCAGCTTCCTTCTGTTAAACCAGACCCTATTGTTGTTCCTAGTCTTGCTCTAATATGTAAAAGGGAACATCTGGACAGACTTCTTTGCCCCATTAGGTCTCTGAAGTTCTATCTTAAAATGACTAGTTCTTATCGCCAGAACAGAACTAGATTTTTTCTTCCCATTAAAGGCAATCAAGATATTTCTAAAGATACTGTCTCAAGATGGATATCTTACACTATTAAACTTGCCTACAGGAAACTCACTAAACGAGACATTTCTTTCCTTAAAATCAAAGCTCATGAAGTTAGAGCTCTTTCGTCTTCCTGGGCTTTCTTTGACAAAGTTCCTCTCAATGATATCCTTCAAGCAGCGGTTTGGAATCGATCATCAACCTTTGCTAGATTCTACCTCAGGGACATGTCTCAACAAGCAGAAAATCTACAAAGTTTGGGCCCCATTGTGGTGGCCCAAAAAGTGGTGGGGGGCCAACAGCATCCAGCTCTGGAAGCATAGACAACATCAACAGCCTCCTACACCTGATGCTACACTAGAAAGGTACTTAATATACACTAAAGGATGAAATATGAAAAGACTGAATTAACAATCAACAACGGGCTTATTTGACAGGTTGGTTTTATTGTCGACTAGTTTCGGTCATACAATGACCTTTTTCAAGACACTGTATAGAGTGAGATGTTTACTGAAGTATAAAAAACTGGATCAAAATAGTCACGTGATCCCTATTGTTCTAAAAATAGTTTATCAGAGTCAAAGTGAAAGTAGAAGTTTTGGTGTAAACAGAAGGTAAATATTTAAGAGTTCTTATGAAGGATATATGGATTGATGTTTAGGGTGAAAAGAGTTATAGTGAAGATAAAGGTGGGAGTCTGTCAGTTTAGTGTACAGATCTGTAATCATATTCCCTGTGGAGTCTTTTGTTACTTTTACATCCAGAAAATTGACTTAAGTTCTCACTGATGTCCGCAGTGAATTTTATCGTTCCGTGGAATGAGTTTAAGGCTATAAGGAAGGAGTTCAACTCCTCATATGAATGTTGCCATATCATGAAAATATCGTCAATATATCTCCACCATACCAGGGGTAACAATTTACTGGTTGACAAAAAATCTCTCTCAAGTTTGTCCATGAATAAGATGGCGTAGCTTGGAGCACATGTTGGGATGGATCGTTGGCTGTGGCACATCTTTAAATAGTTTATGCGATGCTCTGTTCTTGTCAGTTGTATATTGAGCTTTTTGAGAACCTTAAATTTTGCAATGTTGTTCTCACTAATCGTTTGGGCGTGATATCATCTATTTTTCATTTCTTTCGGTTGTCCGTAGTATCTGGTACTGGAAGTGTAGTAATGGAGACTGCTGAGGCTGAAGGCGTGGCGGTAAATGTATCTTCGAACTTATCATTTTCTTCTTGTGAACTCATTATGAACGTTGTAGTGTGAGGCCCACTTTACAAAAGCGGAGTTGGCTGTGTCGAAGGATCCTGTTGGATACTGAGCGGAAAGTTGTTCACTTTGTGTCCGTCAGATAGACAGGTTGTCTATACACTAATTATGTTATATTATACCTTTTATTTGATATATTTTAACCCTGGATTATCATTCATCCTTGGTTTAAAGGACATTTATTATTGCTTTATGCATTAATTAAGTCCTTTATTTGATATATCTAAGTTTGGGTTTCCTAAGTCTTAATTCAGAAGTTGGGACCTATTTATTATGAGAAATCCTCCCTCCTATTCTGCAAATTCTAGCACATTATCTATAGGTTAATGTATTGTGCAGTTAAAATGAAGTTTTTTAAAAGTAAAACATATTTTAACTAGCAATACTTAACCTATAGATAAGTATTTATGGTTCCACCTCCCACCCTCGCTCTTTTCTCCTAATTGTGTATTGTTTTACACATAAAAGAAACTGACATGTGATCAATGGAGTGGGAGGAATTACGTCACACAGGTAACTGCTTAAAGGGACCTTCTGAATTAAGACTTTATCACGACTGAAAGGTCGTTTTTCTGTGGAGGGGGTGAAAAACAGAATAGAATAGCACATTATCTATAGGTTAAGTATTGCTAGATAAAATATGTTTTACTTTTAAAAAACTTCATTTTGGGTACAAAGTTCAAAAATAATTTGTATCTTCTTTAAGACAAGTTCCCATTTAACAGGTCATTTGAGCATTTCTATATTTTGCTATTATCGAATCTTTCTTCAGACAGGAAATGGTGGTGGTGGTGGGTGGGGGGCGGGGTGAAGATACACTAGCCTGGGCAGCTGAAGATACCCTAGCCTGGGCAGCTTGCCCCGCACCCATGAAAACTAGGCAAACTCAGATCAGAAAAGTTATTTAACCATTTCAAACATAAATTTCTAATGCTTAGACATTAGATTTGCCATTATAACTGCTTTTACCTATTTTTAGCTCGCCGGGACTATGTCCCTGGAGAGCTTATGTTGTCACAATGTTTAAGTTTTCAAAGGTGTGCATAGTTTTTTAATTATTGAAGGTACTGCTTTCATATTTGGCCTACACCTACCTTAGGGTAAGACCTTTCAATAGCATATACCCCCATCCCCAGATTAGACCTTTTATGTAGGTCAAGGTCAGTTTTTATTGTGTCATTTACATCCATGCTTAAGTTCTACATTTAAGTTTTGAAAAATGTTTGTAACTGCTGAAGTATTCAAGATACTGCTTTAATATTTGGCCCACACTTACCTTAGGTAAGATCTTTAAATAGCACACATCCCTTCCTCAGTTTGACCTTCTGCCTAAATCAAGGTTATGTTGTCACCCATTCGTTGACGTCAGCATCTGTCGGCGACCGCGTCTGCATTAGCACAATGATTCAGTTTTCAAAGGTGTGCATAGTTTTTATACCCCGCCACACAATAGTGGCGGGGTATTATGGTTTCACGTTGGATGTCGGTGTGTCTGTCCATCCGTCCGTCCGTCGTATATCCGTCCGTCCATCGTACGTCCGTCCGTCCGTTTTTTGTTTCCGGATAATAACTTGAGTAAACATCAATGGCTTTTCACCAAACTTGGTATGTGCATTGATATTGTGGAGATCTGGTTTGGATTGCTAATGGGCAAATTTCGTCAAATTTTTACAGAGTTATCTGCCCGAGACACGCCCATGTTTTCGTTTTCGGACGATAACTTGAGTAAATAACAAGGGATTTTCACCAAACTTGCTGTATGCATTGTCATTAAGGAGTTCTGGTTTTGGATTGCTAATGGGCAAATTTCGTCAAATTTTTTATGGAGTTGTCTGCCCATATTTTCGTTTCCGGACAATAACTTTAGTACATAACAAGGGATTTTAACCAAACTTGCTATATATATTGATATTAAGGATATCTGGTTTGGAATTGCTAATGGGCAAATTTTGTCAAATTTTTATGGAGTTTTTTTATGGAGTTATCTGGCCGAGACACGCCCATATTTTCGTTTCTGGATGATAACTTGAGTAAATATCAAGGCCTTTTAACCAAACTTGCTATATGCATTGATATAATCAAGATCTGGTTTAGGATTGTTATCTGTCCATTGATATTATCAAGATCTGGTTTAGGATTGTTATCTGTCATTTTCTTTCCAGACATTTTCGCAATGATAACTTTAATACATAAACAAATAATTGTTATGGCGGGGTATTATGCTTGCGGTGCTTTTATTTAATTGTTTGAGGTACTGCTTTTATATTTTGCCTACACCTACCTTAGGGTAAGACCTTGCAATAGCATACACCCCCATCCCCAAGTTAGACCCTTTATGTAGATCAAGGTCAGTACTTATTTTGTCATTTATACCCATATTTAAGTTCTGCATTTAAGTTTTGAAAAGTGTTTGTAACTGCTGAAGTATTCAAGATACCACTTTAATATTTGGCCCACAACTACCTTAGGGTAAGACCTTTCAATAGCATATACCCCTTCCTCAGTTTGACCTTCTGCCTAAGTCAAGGTCAGGTCATACTTTGTTATTTAAACCCATGTTCGTGTTCTATGTTTAAGTTTTGAAAAGTGTTTGTAACTGCTGAAGTATTCAACATACTGCTTTAATATTTGGCCCACACCAACTATACAGTTAGACCTTTCAGTAGCACACACCCCATCATCAGTTTGACCGTCTGCCTAGGTCAAGGTCAGGCCATACTTTGTCATTTAAACCCATGTATGAGTTGTGCGTTTAAGTTTTGAAAAGTGTTCATAACTGCTGAAGTATTCAAGAAACTGCTTTCATATTTGGCCCACACCTACCTTAGGGTAAGACCTTTCAATAGTACACACCCCTTTCTCAATTTGACCTTCTGCCTAGATCAAGGTCAGGTCATACTTTGTCATTTACAACTGTGTTTAAGTTTTGGAAAGTGTACATGACTGCTGAAGTATGTAAGAAATAAATTCCATATTTTGTCCACACCAACCTAAGGGATTCAGCATGTAAGCTGTAGCTTTCATATTTTGTCTACACCAACCTAAGGAAGATGTTTCAATGGCATATATCCCATCCTTCAGTTTGACATTCTTCAGACATCAAAGTCATACTCTGTCATTTACAGCTATGTTTAAGTTTAAGTTCTGCATTTAATCTTTAATATTTAAAAATTGTTTTTTTATCCAATCAGCCTTTTCCAGCGAGCTGCGTTGTCTTTTGACAACTCTTGTTCTCTTTACAGGAAGGTGTTAGGGCCAAAATAATGTGGCCTGAGCAGTTTTCTCCCAACCACAGATAATCTTGTGAACAAAGTTCGGAAAATTATTTTTATCATTTTTTAAACAATTTCCAATTTAACAGGTCATTTGAATATTATAGTTATTTGCTATATATAATCTATCTTTCAGCCGACAGAAAGGTGGGTGGGGGGGGGGGGGGGGAGGGAGGGATACCTGGGCCTGGGCAGCTTGCCCTCCACCCATGTAAACTTAGCTAACTCAGATCAGAAAAGTTATTTAAGCATTTTTAAACATAAATTTCTAATGCACATACATTAGGTTTGCAATTATAACTGCTTTTATCTATTTTTCTCTCTACAGGAAGGTGTTAGGGTCAAAATACCTTAGTCTGCCCAGAGGCTCCAGAGGAGAAGTCATTCGTAATTCTCAACATTTTTACCATACAAATGCGTAGGGAAGCAAACTTGACCTCACCATAAAAAGGTCAAATGTCAATTTATGACCATTATTTTAGCAACTTTGGTAGACCTCCCATCCCCGATGATTTGTGCAAAGATTCAGCCACAAGGCATCTTCGGTTCTGGAGAAGAAGATTTTTAAAGGTTTTTACCATATATGGGCATGGCGGCCATCTTGGTCAACAGACCACAACCATTATAGCAATCTTTCGTTCCCCCAACCTAAGGAGGCTCCATATGAAATGTGAGCAAAATTGGCTCAGGGGCTTCAGAAGAGAAATCGTTTGAAAATGTTAATGGGTGGAAGGACGGACGACGGATGAAAAGTGATCACTATAGCTCATCCTGAGCATAGCTCAGGTGAGCTAAAAATGTGACTTTCTATTTACATTAGGTCAAGAAAGATCACTTTTTATCCCCTGATCGATAGGTTCCAGAAAATTAGTTTTATCATTTTTAAAACAATTTCCCATTTAACAGGTCATTTGAATATTACAAATTATATTACATTGGAGGGGGATGGGGGGATGGTGGGGGAGAGGGGAACAAGCTGCTCAGGTCAGGGTATCTTCAACCCCCCACCCCCATCACCCCCCCCCCCCCCACCCCCATCACCACCACTTCCATCTTTCTGCCCAGGTCAGGGTATCCTCAAACCCACCTCCCTCATACACCCCACACCCCCACCACCACCACTTCCTTCTTTAGAAAGATATAGATAATGGCAAATAATTGTAATATTCAAATGACATGTTAAATGGGAAATTGTTTTAAAAAAAAGGATGAAAATAATTTTCTGAACTTGGTTCACAAGGTTATCTGAGGTTGGAAGCAAAATGCTCAGGCCACATTATTTTGGCCCTAACACCTTTCTGTAAAGAGAAAAATAGGTAAAAGTAGTTATAATGGCAAATCAAATATATTTCTGCTTAAAATGCTTAAATAACTTATCTGATGAGTTTGCCAAGTTTTCATGGGTGGGGGCAAGCTGCCCAGGCCAGGGTATCTTACCCCCCACCCTTCCTGTCATTAGAAAGATAGATAATAGCATATAATTGTAATATTCAAATGACCTGTTAAATGGGAAATTGTTTTAAAAAGGACAGAGATAATTTTCTAAATTTTGTATACAAGAGTGTCTGAGATTGGGAGCAAACTTCTCAGGCTACATTATTTTGGCCCTAACACCTTTCTGTAAAGACAAAAATAGATAAAAGCAGTTATATGGCAAATCCACCATCTAAGCATTAGAAAGTTGTGTTTAAAATATTTAAATAACTTTTCTGATTTGAGTTTGCCAGATTTCCATGAGTGGGGGGCAAGCTGCCCAGGCCAGGGTATCTTACCCGCCCCCCCCCCCTCCCCCCCACCCCTTCCTGTCAGAAGAAAGATAGATAATAGCAAATAACAGAAAAAATCAAATGATCTGTAAAATAGGAAATAGTTTTAAAAAAGGACAAACAATTCAAGAATTTAGTTTACAAGATTGTATGAGGTTGGGCGAAAACTGCTTACAACACATTTCTGTAAAGACAAAAAAAAGATAAAAGCAGGTAAAAGCAGGCATGCTTCTTTTATAAGGGTTTTATTTATAAAGAATAAACTTTCTGAAGTTACTTATGTCAGGTTTTCTGGGGGCGGGGGGCAAGCTGCCCAGGCCAGGGTACCTTCACCCCCAGAGGGCAAACTGCCCCTGGGCCGCTTCCTCCCTGTAGGGCAAGCTGCCCAGGGTGCAAGATAAACCAGTACACCGGCTTGATGGGTATTTTTCAGTTGACCGTTATCATAAAGCGTGTCTTACTGAAATTACCGTAAATAATTGAACAAAAAGGTCTGAACAAACATGTTAGACCCTGCTCCAGATCAGAATGCTTTCTGTTTAAGGAATGATAACACTGACATTGCAGATCAGATCAAAAGCACTAAAAACCGTAAACACTCGCACTAACATGTCTGAGCAAACAGTTTGTGCCCAGATTAGACCAAACTCGCCACTCATTGACTTTTCAGACCCCCTGCTGCTTACAGATGTGGTATCAAAAATAGATTTTCAAGACAGGCACTATGTTGTAGGCAGCATTGCCATTAGTAGAACTAGAACTACTGAAGTGATTCTGATTATATATCCAAGATAGTAATCACATTGGTGAACAGCATAATCCATTTTCAAATTGACTCACAAACAGTAAGTTTGTTGATTATAGTCTCATCCAGGTGAGAAGTGTAAAGCATGCATACCCATAGACAATTCTGATAAAAACCTGTCAGTTTTATTTATATTTCTATTTCAGATTCACGTTTTATATTTTTGCATTCAAGGCAGAATAAATGATTTCTCCATGAAAGTTAATTCTTATATTTTTTTCTCCCAAAAAGGAACAGCTTATAAAACAAAAGGCCCAAGGGCCACAATGCTCAATCATCGTTGTCATTGTCCATCCGTCTGTCTGTCCATCCACAATCTTTAAACAACTTCTCCTCCTAAACCACTGATTGGATTTTGACCAAACTTCACAGGAATGATCCTTGGTTGGTCCTCTTCCAACTTTGTTCAAATGGTTTGGTCCTTTGCATATCTAGGTCACAGGAGCTAAAAATAGATTTTTTAACTAAAAACTTAAAAAATTATCTTGTCAGAAACCACTGGACCAATGATCCTCTACCAAGATTGTTCAAGCCATTTGGATTCGTCGAAAAACATGGCCGTCAAGGGGCGGGGCTTATTTTCCCTATATATCTATATAGAAAACTTTAAAAATCTTCTTGTCATAAACCACTGGACCAATTTCATTATAACTTGGCAGAAATGTTTTCTTGATGACCCTCTACCAAGATTGTTCAAGTAATCATGATGCGTCAAAAAACATGGCCGCCAGGGGGCAGGGCTTATTTTCCCTATATATCTAGATAGAAAATTTTAAAAATCTTCTTGTCAGAAACCAATGGACTGATTTCTAATGGATGATAACTTGGCAGGAATGTTTCTTTGGTGACCTTCTACCAAGGCTGTTATGATTCGTCAAAAAACATGGCTGCTAGGGGTCAAGACTTATTTTCCCTATATATCTATATATAAAACTTTAAAAATCTTCTCGTAAGAAACTGTTGGACCGAGTTCAATGTAACTTGGCAGGAATGTTGCTTTGGTGACCTTCTACCAAGATTGTTCAAGGCCTCGTGATACATCAAAAAACATGGCCACCAGGGGGCGGGGCTTATTTTCCGTATATATCTGTATAGAAAACTTTAAAATTGTTCTTGTCAGAAACCACCAGTCTGATTTCAATATTACTTGGCAGGAATGATGCTTTGGTGACCCTCTACCAAGATTGTTCAAGCAATCATGATTCGTCACAAAACATGGCTGCTAGGGGGTGGGGCTTATTTTCCCTATATACATGTATCTAAATAGAAAACTTAAGAAATCTTCTTGTCAGAAACCACTGAACCAATTTCAATATAACTTGGCAGGAATGTTCCTTTGGTGACCTTCTACCAAGTTTGTTCAAGCGGTTATGATTCTTCAAAAAACATGGCCATTAGGGGGTAGGGCTTATTTTCCTTATATAGCTATATAAAACACTTTAAAAATCTTTTTGTCAGAAACCACTGGACCAATTTCAATATAACTTGGCAGAAAGGTTTCTTTGGTGACCCTCTTTCAAGATTCAGTTCAAGCCACCATAATGCATTGAAAAAAAAACATGGCCGCTGGGGGGCAGGGCTATAAAATTTATACAAAAATCTTAGAGCAGTGAACTTGGCTGAAACTTCAACAGTAAGTATGCAAATCGGTTTGCTCAGGTGAGCGATATAGGACAATCATGGTCCTCTTGTCTATTTTTAGCTCTGGCCCCAATTTTGTTCAACCAAGTTGAACCATTTTAGCAATTTCGGTAGAGGGTCATTGGAGGAACACTTCTGTGCAAATAGTTTGAAATCAGACCTTTGGTCAAGGGCTAGATTGAAGATTTTCTATTTGTAGCTCTGGTGACCATCTTGTTCAATGGAGTGGAACCATTGTGGCCATCTTAGAATTCAGATCAACAAACTTTTAGCTCGTTTCGATCCTGTTGCTACAGAGTAAGTTTCAGCTCAAAGTGAACAAAAGTTGGGAAGAGATGTTGAAAATTGATTTTAAAGATGGCGACTGTGGTGGCCATCTTGGATTTTCTATCGGCTCATTTAGCTATTTTGTGTCTACTAGGCGCCCTAATGCTCATCATCAAGTTTCAATTCAGCTGGATTATAGAGATGTCCAAAATATGAATTCTGCAAATTTTTTCCATATAAATGTATATGGCCCATACAAATGCATGGGGAAGCAAATCTGACCTTTTCATAAAAAGGTCAAACGTCAACATAGGACCATCATTTTAGCAGTTTTGGTAGATCTCCTCACCCCCATAATTTGTGCAAAGGTTAGGGCCCAGGGCTTATTTGGTTCTGGAGAAGAAGATTTTTAAAGGTTTTTACCATATATGGGCATGGCAGCCATTTTGGTCAATGGATCACAACCATTTAGCAATCTTCGTTCTTCTGCCCCAAGGAGGCTCCACATGAAATTTGAGCAACATTGGCCCAGAGGCTTCAGAGGAGAAGTCATTTGAAATTATCAACAGTTTTTCCATACAAATATATAGGGCCCATACAACTGCATACGGAAGCAAACTTGACCTCGCCGTAAAAAGGTCAAACGACAATGTACAACCATCATTTTAGCAACTTTGGTAGACCTCCCGTCCCCAATGATTTGTGCAAAGATTCAGCCTGAGGTCTTCCTCTGTTCTGGAGAAGAAGATTTTTAAAGGTTTTAACCATATATGGGCATGCGGCCATCTTGGTCAATGGATGGCAACTGTTTTAGCAATCTTTCATTCCCCTGCCCCAGGGAGGCTCCAAATGAAATTTGAGCAACATTGGCCCAGAGGCTCCAGATCAGAAGTTGTTTGAAATTATCAACATTTTTCCCATACAAATGCATAGGGAAGCAAACTTGACCTCACCCCAAAAAGGTCAAATGTAAATGTACTACCATTATTTTAGCAACTTTGGTAGACCTCCAGTCCCCGATGATTTATGCAAAGATTCAGCCACAAGGCATCTTCGGTTCTGGAGAAGAAGATTTTTAAAGGTCTTTAACATATATGGGCATGGCGGCCATTGGTCAATGGATGGCAACCATTTTAGCAATCTTTCATTCCCCTACCCAAGGAAGGCTCCAAATGAAATTTGAGCAACATTGGCCCAGAGGCTCCAGAGGAGAAGTCATTCATAATTCTGAACATTTTTACCATACAAATGCATAGGGAAGCAAACTTGACCTCACCATAAAAAGGTCAAATGTCAATTTACGACCATTATTTTAGCAACTTTGGTAGACCTCCCATCCCCGATGATTTGTGCAAAGATTCAGCCACAAGGCATCTTTGGTTCTGGAGAAGAAGATTTTTAAAGGTTTTTACCATATATGGGCATGGTGGCCATCTTGGTCAACAGACCACAACCATTATAGCAATCTTTCGTTCCCCCAACCTAAGGAGGCTCCATATGAAATTTGAGCAAAATTGGCTCAGGGGCTTCAGAAGAGAAATCGTTTGAAAATGTTTAATGGGCTGAAGGACGGATGACGGATGAAAAGTGATCACTATAGCTCATCCTGAGCATAGCTCAGGTGAGCTAAAAATGTGACTTTCTGTTTACATTTAGTCAAGAAAGATCACTTTTTATCCCCCGATCGACAGGCATCCTTGTGCACTCTAATAACTTTGATACCCTTTGAGATATTTTGATAGTATTTGGTAGGGATGTAGAGGAGGAGAGTAAGCACAGGCAAGAGAAACACTCAACTTATGATGACGATTTTAATTCACTATCAGTGTAATTAGAGATTGTCACATTAGCTTGATGACCTCAAGCCTTTAAACACATTGCCACACATGCAAAAAGCCAGTTATCAAATGCAATATAGAGCTAAATATGTGATAAATTTTCTGCAAACTTAACATCTGTACTTTAGAAGTGGTTGCAAATGACGTCATTAAATTTGCTGTGCAAACCTGCAAATTTAAAACAAGATGTGGACCTTACATTGGGTTCTTTTTAAAGAAGCCAACTTGTTGTCTACTTTTACTTTCACAATCGAGCATTCAGTAAGGGGAAATAACCAGAGTATCATGAGTAGTTAGCGTTGCACTGCAGATAGCAATATAGATTTTTAACACCTTTTCTTTTCTGTCAATTATGGTTACACTTTAAACCCAAGCATCCTTTTATTAAAATGTCACAGCTAATATTTTAACGTTAAGCAAATAAACAACAGCGGGAAAAGCATCTTGTAATGCTTGACCAAACAGGTCATAAAGCCCTGTCCTATTAATCTGACAGGTATTGAATTTTCTACACACGTCAGTCAAATGGACAATTGCTCTGTGTAAAATTTTAGCATATCACATTTTGAAATGTTTTTTCTTGTTTTCCCCAGGAGACAGCATTTGACATTTCATGCAAATTGATTCCTCTCTTGAGAAAATTTTCATGAAATATCAAATTATGTTTTACGGGAAAAATATCTGCTGAATTTGTCCAGGTTAATTTTGGACATGTGGGTCATGTTGAAGCACCTGTTCTTTTAATAGCTAACAACAAATTGCGCAGATCAACCTTACAACCTATCTTACGCACTGAGCTAATATCAAAGAAAACACTTTGCAGCATGATTATGAGCACAGCTTTTTTTTTTTTTTTTATTATTATTATCAAACATAAAAAATCTGCAAATCTATGGTATATTAAATTTGGACAGTAATAACTGATTAGACAGAGTTTATATTGCTGGTAACAGTAGCCTATGGTCTAGTTTCTTGCGCCACATCTTTAGTCCAGCGCAGGCATATTGAAACACAAGTGTGTTGATATGTTAACCCTTAAACTGCATATTACGACTGTAGCAGATGTCAATTTCATTTTCTTCTCATATTTTATCAGAGAATTTTATGCGATTCATCCTCTGGCATGTGATTCATAAATAGTCTGGTTTTCTCTGCTAAATAAGGGAAAATTCTGAATGTCGTCTGCTTTAAAAATTGGAAAATTTGTAATCAAGTTACAATTTTAAGAATGAGTCATACTTACCTGTTCACAACGTTTCAAGTGTATTAACATTGACCAACCTGCAGCGCTTCAGCGATCAAGATCAAAACCTCTGAATAACTCTGATTAAGTGTACTTCAGTTTATATAGGCGGGAAACTGAAATGTTGCCCTACCTATAGTTAATTAAATTTCCCTTGGGGTGGATAGTGGGAGATATGACAGGTAAGTATGACTTGTTCTTAAAATTGTAACTTGATTACAAATTTTCCAATTTTACTTCACTTTATCATACCTGTTCACACAGTGTATTCTTTAAGATTCCCAAAGCAATCCCACTGATGAGGGCAGTGTAAAGGAAATTTCCTCTCCTTTCTGTCTGTACAACAATATCTCTTCTTGCAACTCTTCCTTATAAAACTTCATTGAACATTTAATAAATCAAATAGTTTTTTTTTTTTTGTTTTTTTTTTCACTTATATACAATCTTTTCCTTCTTTAGACATTTCTTATGCATACATGCCATACCTCACACTGTGAGACAAAATCTCACAGAATTTTGGCCCTTCTGGACCCTGTTTCCCATAAGATTTTCAAATCTCACAGAATTTTCATACCATTTAATAAGCTATTTTTTGAAGAACTAGAAATTAATCACACATTAGCATGGCTATCCCAAGCTTAAGTCATTAAAATAATGGCTTTTAACTTACTATTGTAAGCTTGAAAGTGACTTTCATAAAAATCTCACAGAATTTCATCAAATCTCCCCTAAAAAATTGCAAAATCTCACAGATTCCTGTCAACAGCTAATGGCATGTATGCTTATGTCAAACATCATCTTATCATGTCCCTATTTACAGTTACAATATCTCCAAATAAACATGTTTCATGGTCAAAACAAAGGTTTCCTCTACTGGCAACCCGCCGGAATGATAATTCCCCTTACTGTTTTAAAACCTTAGTGTCAACATTTCTCAGGTAAAATTTCACAAAAGTTGACTCTCTGCTCCAATCAGCTGCTTCCAAAATAGACTTCATTGTAAAGAGCCCAAGATGGACCCATTGCTCTTGTAGAGTGTGCTTTAACTTTTACTTTTTTTCCTTCAGATGCCATTTTAATTGTCTGAACTATATCCTATTTGAAATAGTCTGTGATGATACTGGTTGATGAAGTTTGTTGAGCGCTAGAAAATTTTCTTCTCCCTAGTTCCATCTGCTTTGACTGTTTTCTTTAGATAAAAATATAAAGCTCGTTTGGGCTCTAAACGACTGTTCTCTGAAAAGGCAGGAACAAGTATTTTGGAACCATAATGACTTTCTCTGTCTTGTTTAGCTAAACCATGACGTTTAAATGTGACACCCTTTTTCTGAACACAAACTGATCCTTCACCAAGTTGTAAGGACTGTAAATCTCCACATCTCCTGAAAGTGGAAATGGTCATGTGGAAAATAGCTTTGAAAGTCGTAAATTTTAATGAAGCTTTCCCCATCGGCTCAAAAGGATGTTTTTGTATGATGTCAAGGACTAACTGTAGATCCCATTCTGGTAAAATTCTGGCAGTAGGAGGTCTGGAATTGAAAACCCCTTTTAGTAACCTAATGATGTATGCATGTTGTCCCACTGGAACATTCCCTATTGGTTGCAAAACCGCAGATAGCATAGGCCTGTAGCCTGCTATTGTTCTGTACTGCAAACCTGCATGAAATAAGTCTGTTAAAAAATCTGCTACTTGTACTAAAGAAGCCGAATAGGGATCAATTTTCCCTGCACTACACCAGCTACAGAATCTGTTAAATTTACTAAAGTAATCTTTCTGCATGCCTGACCGCCAAGAGGCTGATAGGAGTTTTCTAGACTTGCTAGAAAAGCCTTTCTCTTGGAAGCTTTCGTCGATAGAAGCCAAGCATGCAGACTGAAAACTTCTGGGTTTGATGATTTATCGCTGTGTTGGGCTGATGAAGTGGGTTTGGCAAGGGAAGTAACTTCCTCAGACAATCCATCAGAAGTTGTAGCAGATCTGTATACCAATGTCTGCGTGGCCATTTGGGTGCAATTAGTATTATCTGACAGTGAAACTGAGACATGTGTTGCAGAACTTTTGGGATCAGGCAGATGGGAGGATATGCATAAGCAAACATTCCCTCCCAAGAAATTGTTAGAGCATCTAGTGCTAAGGCTTGTGGATGTGGAATCCAAGAACAGAAAATCTGTGCCTGGCGATTCTGAATGGATGCAAAGAGGTCTATGAGAGGATGACCCAACAGATGGAAAATCTGATCCACTATTGGTCTGTGTAATGTCCATTCTGTTGCAACTTTTCTGTTTCTCGACAACTGATCCGCTAACTTGTTTTTTATGCCTAAAGTATGTGCTGCTTTGATCTGAATGTTGTTTTCTATGGCAAAATTCCATAGATCCCACGTTCTGAAACACAGATGTAGAGATTTTGTTCCCCCTTGTTTGTTTATGTACTGAACCACTGTTGTATTGTTGCATCTGATTAAGACATTGTGGTTTTTCAACACAGAAAGAAAGTGTTTTAGAGTAAGGAAAACTGCCTCCAACTCCAGGTAGTTTATATGTTGTTTCTGTTGGAATTCTGACCATGTGCCCTGAATGAAATGCTTGCCTACATGACCCCATAGCCGATTTTTGAAGCATCGGTCGTTATGGTTATATTTATTTGCTGCTGATGTAAAGATCTGCTCCTGGTGGTGTTTACTGAATTTAACCACCAGTGAAGATGTGATTTTAGATGTTGAGTAACTGGAATGTATATTTCTAGATCTAGTGATGATGGTTTCCAGAAACATAGATGTAGTTGGATGGGCCTCATGAAAAGGCCGGCATTTGGAATTAATTCCAAACATGATGCTATTATGTTCAGAAGGTGAAGGAAATCTTTTGCTTGATTGTGACTTTGATAAATATTCTTCACTGCTGAGACTAACTTCCTTATTCTATCTGGAGTTGGAGTGACTATTGCTTGGTCGAAAAGAAATTGTTTTGGAATTAGCTTTGGCTTTTCTTTGTTGATTATGAAGCCTAGTGACATCAAAAGATTTAGACATTTTTCTCTGTCTTGAAGAAGTAGCCTGCATATCTGGTTTACTGCTAGCGAGTCATCCAGGTATGAAGCCAGACGGATATTCTGAGCACATAGATGTGCCGCTACTACCGCTACAATTTTTGTGAGAAGCTGAAGTGGGCCCAGAGCAAAGGCATTTCCACTGAAAACACTGGCCTGCTATGCAGAAACGAAGATACTTCCTGTGTTTTGGAAACAATGGAATATGCAAGTAAGCCTCGGTTAAGTCGAGAGAAATTGCCCAATCTTTTGGTTTCACCAGGTTTAGGAATTTTGACATAGTAATTTGAACTTTTGAAATGATTTTTCTGCAAATACCTGTTGAGAGATCTAAGATATAATACCTGTCACATTTTCCTGTTCTTTTTTGGCACCAGGAAAAAGGTGCTGTAGAAACCGGCCTGAATTTAGTTCATTGGAACCATCTCTAGCATCTTTTTTTAATAATTCTTCCACCTCTGCATTTAATTTACATTTTTCGGGGCTGAAGTTTTTTTTACTCTTGTTTGAGGTGGCTCTCTGATAAATTCCATTTTGTAACCTTCTGCTATGACCGATAAGACCCACTGATCATTGGTGATTTCTTTCCAACTGTCTAGAAAAAATCTGAGACGACCCCCAACCAGAATCTGTGGACACTGTTGTAAAAACTTTACCTGTGAGTCAGTTCTTTCTCTTATTTGAGAACCAAAAGGAGCTGTTTGTGTCTTTGGAACTCTTCCCTTTGGAATCATAGCTGATGAATTTTTTGTAGTCACTGTTATTTGACTGAAAAGAGCCAATGTACCTCGGCTTAAAAGATGACTTTGATGAAGAATCATAATGTGAACGCTTGCTGTTCCATGAGTTTGTATTATCAACAGATGCTTTTCTCTTTCTAGAACTGTCTGTTTTAGAATCCAAAAAATCTGGAACTAAGTCAGATAACTGTTCTTTTTGTTCTTTATGCCTTTTAAGACATTCCCCGTTACGGGATAATGGCAAGTACATAACTTTGGCTTGCACCTTTTTCAAGTTATTTAACCCCGTATCAGATGCCACTGCTTTCCTTCGTATTATATGATGAAAAGCACCAGTCCATCCCACATGATCAAGTACCTTGGTAGACATGGCAAAAATATCCCGTACTGACTGAACTGTACTGTCAGTGTTCAATTTTTCTGACTATAAATTATTCAGTAGAGTTCCTAAGGCCTGCTGCATGTAAGCCACAGAAATTAAACCATATCTAGCAGAAAGCTATCTTTGATATGCTACACATTCAGTAGACTTTAACGGTTGGGAAGCTAATTGACAACTCTTACCCCAGCTTTTTACCAGTTTACTTCCATGGCTTTTGCACAACATAGGTTCCAGCAATCATCTAAAGATGGAATCTGTAATATAGCTTCAGATGATTCATGAACAGGAAAACAACTACTGTACTCGTCTTTGTATGCAGATAACTTTTTCAGGATTTTCACAATGCCATGATTTAGATAAAACATCAAGTTGTGACTGATCAAGACAAATGCCATTGTCATATAATTTCTTAGCTCCTGCATCATCACCAAATAACTCTGTGAGAATAGCCTGGGTTATTTCTGGCAATATTGCAAGAAACTAATTTGCATACGAAATCCAGTATTGCCGCAATATTGCCGCAATACTGCCAGAATGGGTTTGGGCAGAATTGCAGCAATATTGTGGCAATATTGCTGCAATGTATTGCCAGAAACCCTGTATTTTGGTAAGGTTTAACTCATGTGAGTGTTGTGGCCCATGGACCTCTTGTTTTATTCAAGGAAATTTGGTTTATTTGGAGTTTAACAGCCCAGCCACTATTTGGGTCATGTCAAACTGGTCAGTTTATCTAACCACACTTTTCCTGGGCAGGCTTAGTCCTCTAAATGGTTAACCATATTCTTTTGCCAGAAACTGACAAATGTTCCTCTAGAATCAGCAGTAGGGAGAGAATGACTGTAGAAAATATTTCATAATCAA
Organism: Anodontia alba; assembly: GCA_964016985.1. Taxonomy (NCBI): domain Eukaryota; kingdom Metazoa; phylum Mollusca; class Bivalvia; order Lucinida; family Lucinidae; genus Anodontia; species Anodontia alba. Next base: position 52,849,808 of record OZ024824.1, read on the forward strand.
TCTCCAGCTGGTTAAAGGAATAAGAATTTCAAAAAAATTTTGACAAAAGTTTTACAGAAATGTTTCTTGAATTTTCCTCTACATTACTTATGAAATTTGTCCAAACCTATGAATTTAATTAGTTGCCATGGCAACCACGATGTTAAATATGCAAAAGAATATTCATAAATCTTCTCCTGTGAAGCCATAAGGGGGACGAAGATGAACCTCTCAAGAAATATTCATAACATTAGCCACTACAAAGTTTTGTTTTTTCATTACCATTGCTTGTGTGCTTTTGTCACTATGGCAACATAAAATTTCCCTAGGCCTATAATGGGAAAAGTGAAAGTAGGTCTTTTTTTTCTATTTCACTGGAGATATTTTTACAAACCTTTTGCAGAAACATTCCTTGAGTAGTCCCCTGTGTGACTTAATTTTATCCAAACCACTGATTTTGATAGGTTACCATGGCAACCAAAGCATTAAATTTGCAAAACAAAATATTCAAAAATCTTCTCCTCAGAAGCCATAAATGGGATGAAGCTGAAATTTTCAAGGAATGCTCATAACATTAGCTTCTACAAAAACTATGTTTTTGTTGCCATTGCTCATGCACTTTCATTGCTATGGAGACAAAGTTTCCATAGACTTATAATGGGAAAAGTGAAAGTAGGCCACTTTGACAAAAGTTTTAGAGAAATGATCCTTGAATAATCCTCTACCAAACATATGAATTTTGTTCAAGTGGCAAATTGGATTTGTTGCCTTGTCAACCAAAAAAAAAATGAAAAAAAAAAATCATCTCCTCAGAAGCCCTAAGGACAATGAAGCTTATACTTTACAGAAATGTTCATAATATTTACCTCTACAAAAATTGTGTTTTGCATTGTCATTGCTAATGACTAATTGTCATTGCTAATTGCTTCTTCCCTATGACAACTTAATGTTTCCATAGACATATAATGGATTCTAACATGCCTGCTCGTGTTTTTCCTTATTTGTCTTTACATTTCTAGCCATGCTTTATCTAAGGTATTTGAGCACAGGAATTCCGTCGTGCTCTGTCAAAGGGAAACCAATCATATTTCTGTCGAGAGAGTTGCGCCCCTGGTAACTGTGAATGCTAGCTTACAATACTGGCTGAAACATTCATGTACATAATTAATTATATTAGTAAGACAGAAAATGATCTATGGACATTGCAGTTCTTTGATTTCACTTTGTAAACAAACCTAACTGACATACACTATGGATTTCACTTTGGGTTCCGGGAAGTCCTGTCTTTTAGCTCGCTCTTACATCCAGAAGAGACATTTTTTACCTACGCATCAGTGTGCGGTGTGTACTTCCGGAAACCCCAATAGCGTGTCGCTTTCACTTTTCGGCAAATTGAAGTCAGACGCTGTTTAGAGCTCTCAAGAAGTTTGTCAACTCGTAATTTTGAGTTGGTTCATTAGAGAAATAGTTTGTTAAATGGCTGATGCTCAGTTGCGTGCTGCACCAAATTTGCCGATGCCAGAACATGTCTCGGAAGATGGAGAAGTTTTGTCAAATGACGAGCCACAACCACTCTTGGACAAACCACGCTCGGTGGATAATATGCCTAGAAGCAGAGCAAGAAGGCGTTCAAGATATGATATTTTAGAAGAGTCATGGAACAAAAAGTTCTTAGACTTGAATTCTAAGATGGACTGGATGAGCAGAACTGTGCCTTCTAACATGCCACAAAGGCGTTGTCATGTTGAATCAATATACTCAGGTTCAGATTCTGAGGATTATGGAAATAATCCAGATGATGCTTTGTCAATCCATGCAAGTGGTAAGTTTTCTGACTCTGAGAGAGAGTCTATTCAGGTTGATGAAAATAACAATGAATAGTCTGAAAATTCAAGGAATTTGTCCGAGGCTACAAAGAACATTTTTGGTGACGAGGCAGTTGTCAAGAAAACAGTGAAGAAATCTGGTATTTCAATTGATAAGTCACAGAGGGAAGTGCTAGGTACCAGTTACAGAACAAGGGAGCCTAATTTTCTGACAGCATTTTCAGAAGACAATTTTGAACTTTTTCTTGTAGATGAAGAAGCAGAGAAATACTTACAAGTTCCATCTTTGGATACTTTAGTGGACAGTTGTTTAGTCAAACGACATGGTTCAAAAGCATCTTTTGTGAAAACTTAGCACAAGTCTTTGTTTTCACAGCCCAGTAAAATGACTGAAAAAGTTGCATACAAAGGACAACAGGCAGCTTGTTTGGGTGTCGTCATGCAACTGTACATTCAACAGTCCCTTTGAAATCTTGTTGAAATTCTCCAGTCAGATAACTTTAACAAAGATGAAGGACTTGAACATGTGAAAAATGTGTTTTCCATGACTACAAAATGTCTGGATCAAATTGGAAGAGCAGGTGCTTTCACCACATCATGCATTGAACCGCAGCAATGAGCGACACAGCTTTATATGAACTTGATGGTGCATTGGAATTTTCCAGTTTACCCTTGTCTGATGAAGGCATGTTTGGGTCTGGACTTGAAAATTTGTTGAAAACAAGAAAAGAAAAGAAAAAGCAGATAGAGGATCTTGTTCCAGATTTTCAAAAGAAGACGACTAAGTGAAAGGCAGAAAGTCCAGTCATGTTTTTTGATCATAAATGGCCATGCTGTGATAGAACTCTAGTTTCTGGTTCTTCTTACACAAACTCTTACTCAAACAGCTCTTTCTCAAGTGACAATAAGGTGAAGCCAAGGGGTTTCAACAATTTTCATATTCCAAGACTGCCATGGGGACAGCAGCCATCAGATCAACGAGAGCCAAGACGACAAGGTTTTGGTAGACAGGGCAATTCCAGGTCCAGCTCCTACTCTGACAGGAAATATGGACATGGAAAGACAGCTTAAAAATGACAATGTGAGTAAAATAGCCAGGTGTCCAGAGATACCTGTGTGAGGTCACCTGTCACATTTTTTGAAAGAATGGAAAACAATAACAGCAGACAAATGGGTTTTGGAATTAATTCGAGATGGTTACAAAATGGAATTTTTGCGCAAACATCCATTTCGGGGTGTCAGAGAAACAATTGTTCCAAAACATCAAGAGATTTCTATAGCAAAAGAAATAAACAGTCTTTTACGCAAAAATGCAATAGAAAAAGTTCAGAAAAGGGATGTAATGACAGGCTTTTACAGTACACTTTTTCTGGTTCCAAAGAATAACGGGGAAATGCATCCTGTGATAAACTTGCGACCTCTCAACAAGTATCTAGTAAAAAAGCATTTCAAAATGGACACAATAACGAATCCTGGAAAAAAATGAAACAAAAGTCATTCATTTAGTCAAAAAAGGAGACTGGTCAGTAACACTAGATCTGTCAGATGCATACTTCCATCTGAAGATTTTCAAGCCTCATCGAAAATTTCTGCGGTTCAGTTTTCAAGGCAAAGTATACCAGTTTCGAGCCTTAAGTTTTGGTCCAACAGTGGCACCACAAGTGTTCACAAAAGTCACAGCAGTGGTAGCAGGCAAACAAAGTAGAAAACAAAGTATACGTTTAGCTACATATCTAGACGACTGGCTTGTACTAACCAAATAAGAAGAATACTGTGGCAGAATTGGTTGGTTGTGCTCAGCCTTCTTTTTCGACTAGGGTTCATAGTAAACAAAGAAAAGTCAAGTCTAGTGCCAAGTCAGGATCTAACATACATAGGGGGTCATTTCTTGTTGACAAGGGGTCTTGAATTCCCAACACAAGAGTGTGCTCAAGGACTGAGAAAAGCAGCATTAGATCTATTACATGGTCAAAATTCAGCACACAGTTACCTAGTTTTGTTGGGAAAGATAGCCTCTTGTGTGGAATTGATACCCAATGCCAGATTATTCATGCGTCCAATCCAGCTGCATCTGTTGAAAAACTGGAGTTCAGCAAGAATGAATATGAAGTATCAAATTTCTGTTATACCTTCGCTCAGACCACATTTTGAGGTGGTGACTACTGGAAGTAAATATTTTAAAGGGTCGATCTGTTCAGTTAACAAAGTTTACAGAAACAGTATCAACAGATGCGAGTCAGTATGGCTGGGGTGGTCACATGAACAATCAGACAGTGCAAGGTCGTTGGTCCAACTTACAGAAAATGTCTCACATCAACTGTCTGGAGATGGAGGCAGCTTTTCTGACATTGAAGCATTTTCTGCGGAACCTATCGGGGAAGAATGTCCTGATTCATTCAGACAACCAGTCAGTTATCCAGTATTTGAACCGTCAGGGTGGAACCAGGTCATTGGATCTGTGTCTTCTGACATGGAAGCTGTGGTTATTGGCATTGGAGACCAATATTTGGCCGAGACAATATTGGTTTCCTCAGCTTCTGAAAATGTTACTAGCTTATCCAGTGAAGCTGACATCCTGGAAGAATCTGTTGTCTCAAGTGAAAGGGCAGATTTTACATCCCGATCCTCAGTCTCTGAAACTGACAGCATGGCTGCTGTTGACAGACACTTCTCTACAAAGGGATTTTCAGAAAAAAACGAGAAAATTACTGGCATCTTCGTGGAGAAAGGGCACGAAAAAAGATTATAACTCAAAATTTAAGCAGTTCAGTTGCTGGTGTGCTGAACAGAATGTTGAGCCCTTTCATGCATCTTTAAATGAATGTGCAGACATGGTTAAAGTTGGTGAAAGAGGTATAACTTTCATTCGCACTGTTTTGTCAAAACAGGATCGTCCTAACCATGACAGTAGTCATATTTTCATTCCTTGTTATCAGGACAACAAGTATCTTGATCCAAGAAGATGTGTATTGCATTATATCAAAAAGACTAAAAAGTACAGACAGGGAGCTGTCAAATTATTTCTGGCTACTAGGAAACCCCATCAACCAGTTACAGCTCAAACCATCTAAAAATGGATTGTGACTTTGATTAAATTGGTGTATAAGTTGAAAAAGAAGTCTTTCAATGATAAACAAATTCAGGGTCGTTCTACGAGAAGTATAGGCCCATCATGGGCCCTTTTCAAAGGAGCATCTATCAGAGATATAATGGAGTCAGCAGACTGGTCTAGAGAGACCACATTCATAAAACATTTCTTGAAGACAGTTAAAACACCCGTTTTAAAGGTGTTAACATATATATCACTAATCGTACATTTTATTTTTTTACATATATATTACATATATATGGCAGTGATATTGCCAGGTTTGGGTGGAGTGACCATTAGATAGATGGATAGAGTGCAAACTGTTATTCTGGCATGATAGACCAGAGGAAGATACTTAGATGTTAAAATATGTACATATTGGGAATTGTGTGTACAGCATATGGTTTTTGACCCATTTTAGAGCAAATTCATCTAATTTGAAGCCAGTAGAATGGTTGAAGCTGTGGATGGAATGGAAATTCTGAAGACCACAGAGAGGAATTGTGGGCAGGGTGAGATTATTTGTTTTAGTGTTATAATTTGAGGGATTTATAGTCATTTGAAAAACCCTCCGCTTAAATACTGCTTATTAATCAGAATTAATCCATAGTGTATATCAGGTAGGTTTGTTTACGAAGTGAAATTGAATAATTTGTATTCAATTTGGAATTTTACAAGTAAACAATACCTACCTGACATATAACGAACCCACCCTCCTGCCTCTTTTTTCAAATGTCCTTCCTAAGGCGACTTCTATTCGCCGAAATGGAAGTGACACATTATTGGGGTTTCCGGAAGTAGACACCACACACCAGTATGTAGGTAAATAATGTTTCTTCCGGATGTGAGAGCGAGCTAAAAGCTGGGACTTCCCGGAACCCAAAGTGAAATCTATAGTGTATGTCAGGTAGGTATTGTTTACTCGTAATATTCCAAATTGAATACAAATTATTCAATTTTTTTACCTGATGAGGTCCTCTGCAGGTTATGCCATTCAAACACACTTGTTTTACTTCTTGTTTCCATCTTGTATTGTTGACATGTTCAAAAACAAAAATGTCAGTTAACATTCTTATTTTGCTGTTTTATCTCTGTCCTCCTTAGGTCCATCGTGGCACTCCAATTCCATGAATTTTGCATTTCTTTCATGAACACAGGATACAAGTTTTTATATTTTACATCGTTTTTATATTTTACATCATCAGCTGATTCGCATGAGCAATCCACCATCTTGAATATTTGTCATCGAACCTTGTAACTGCGTAACCATGTGAATTAATGCTTAAGAGGAATAGTCAACTACCAATTGGGAAAATCAGGTAATAATGATAATAGTAAAAAAAATCTAAAAAATCTCATTTATGCAAAAAAATCGCTCATTGAGGGGTGTTAGGAAAGAAATACTTATTCTGAACCATGCTCAAATGCCCAAGATAAAACACAGTTGACTTTGGGTTGTACCTATTTGAGCACTCGCTTACTAGCTGCACTCGCTCGTGCTCAAATGGGTACAACCCAAACTGAACTGTGTTTTATCTTGGGCATTTGAGCACAGTTCAGAATAATTTATTTCTTAAACAGTAGAGGAAAGATGCCGATTTGGCATCAATAACCTTTGGTGACCTTTGAATTTTGCATGGTAGATGTTGCTATAATTAGTAACTTGATACCCGATTGGGCATCATTTCATCATTTTAGTAGTCTTACGACATGAAAGTCGTAACAAAGGAATGAAGCATAGCTGAAAAAATATTCCGTCTTTCCTGGGAATCGAACCCGGGTCCTCCCGGTTAAAAATTCAATGCTCTAACCACTGAGCCAAAGAGTCGACTCCCTGACGCAGTTGTCAGAGATTGAATATATACTTAGAAGCTATGCGTAATCTGCCAAGGCAGATAATCGAAGGTAGGAGTGCTCGGTCGTAACACTCCCCCTCTTCAAGGAAGTCATCATTTATGATGATGTGAAGCCATTTTCGGCGTATATAGTCCTATCCCGGACGAGCCCCCATCTTACGACATGAAAGTCATAACAAAGGAATGAAGCATAGCTGAAAAAATATTCCGTCTTTCCTGGGAATCGAACCCGGGTCCTCCCGGTTAAAAATCCAATGCTCTAACCACTGAGCCAAAGAGTCGACTCCCTGACGCAGTTGTCAGAGATTGAATATATACTTAGAAGCTATGCGTAATCTGCCAAGGCAGATAATCGAAGGTAGGAGTGCTCGTTCGTAACAGTAGTACCCTCAGAAAATGAAAAAGATGTATCACAGTTTTTGACAATCTTCACCAAATTTTGGGAGCTTAAAGATAAATAAAATATCTAACTTTTGACCATTCAGAATTGTTTTAAAGTGCCTAGAAAAAAAAGTTATTGAGGTTTAAAATCAATATTTTGTTTTTGCACTTCTATGTATCCCCTTCAGGAACACATGACATTTGTGATGCCCGATTGGGAAACAGTGCATCCCATTTGGGAACACAGAAAGTTATGTTGCCCTATCTGGATACAAACAAGATTCAAGTTGCATATTGATTTTGAATGTTTAAAAAGCTTTGATTGTTCAGAATTTTTAAGTTCCTTTAAAAAATGATTGGGGTTTAAAATTTGATATTTCTTCTGTATCTCTGTGTTTCCTAAAACGGATGCAAAATATGTTTAAACAGGCAGCCTTTTAGACTTTATTCTATCTATCTTTCATGTGTTCTTTGTATTCAAAGGCAATCTTTTATATTTTTATTTGAGATAGCTAATATGACTAAGCCCTTACAAAAAAAAATCAAGGATGCAGTATTCTGCATGTCTCTTTAAAAAGGGGATGCAAAGAGGAAATACATCTTTCCTGAATTGATCAGATATTTTAAAATGAGTCATTTACTACTATTAAATTTGATAAAAAAAAAACAACAACAAAAAAACAACAACAACACTTTACGTTACAGCTTACGTTATATAATTTTGCCTTTCCACTGGGAGCAAAAAAGTCAAAGCTTTGCCGCAATGGAAAATGAGTACCCATATAAAACTACATGTTCTATATATATATATATATATATATATATATATATATATATATATATATATATATATATATATATATATATATATATATATTCAAAAACTTTAGATATGCACTGGTGAGTATATGTCAAATATATCATAGGCTATATCAGATATCTCAGCAAACTTCATATTTTCTAAAATGAAATTGTTTCTGCTACAGCATTTGAATTCTGATTAATTTTCAGCCATAAACAACTCCTTCAAAACCACTGAAGCAGTATGACTCTAATTTGGTACAAATGTTGCTTGGGTAAGGGCAATCCAAAATAGCTAAAATTATGGTGATCTGCCGCTTGGCTTGGTTGCCATGGCAACAGAAATCTCCCTTAGTCTTATAATGGGAAAATAGTTAAATTGCATTTTCTCCATAACCACTGAAGTGATGTGAACCATATTTGGCAGTTATGATCATCTGATGATTGTTTACCAAGTGTGTTTGATGACCAGTGGCCATTTTGTATGGTTGCCATGGCAACATGAAATTTTGAAAAAGGAATTTTTTAAATGACAACTCCTTCAAAACCACTGAAGCAGTATAATTTGGTACAAATGTTGCTTGGTTAAGGGCAATCAAAAATAGCTAAAATTATGGTGATCTGCCTCTTGGTTTAGTTGCAATGGCAACAGAAAGTTCCAATAAGACTTATAATGGGAAAATGGTTAAGTTGCATTTTTTCCATAATCACTGAAGTGATGTGAACCATATTTGGCAGTTATGATCATCTGATGATTGTCTACCCAGTTTATGTGTTTGATGACCAGCGGCCATTTTGTTTGGTTGCCACAGCAACATTAAATTTTAAAACAGGAATTTTTTAAATGACAACTCCTTCAAAACCACTGAAGGAGTATGACTAATTTGGTTCAAATGTTGTTTGGGTAAGGGCAATTCAAAAAAGCTAAAATTATGGTGATCAGCCTCTTGGTTTGGTTGCCATGGCAACAGAAAGCTCCTATAGACTTATACAGGGTTCATACACAGGGAAATGTCAGGGAAATTTATTTTTTTTCAAGGTCAGAGAATTGTCAGGGAATTTTGTGATGTGTCAGGGAAAAATGAAATTTTGCAAAAGTATCAGGGAAGTGTCAGGGCATTTTACATTTCAGCCTGATGAAGCTAGAATGTTTGGTCCCTATATATTTTTCTTGCTAAATTCATAAAATTTCTGGCTCTGATATTGTCATGGAAATTTGAATTTACGTCAAGGAAAAGTCAGGGAAATGTTAGAAAATTTTGGTCAATTCTAAAATGTATGAACCCTGTTATAATGGGAAAAGGGCTAAATTGTATTTTTTCCATAACCAGTGAAGTGATGTGAACCATATTTGGCATTTATAATCATTTGATGATAGTCTACCCAGTTTATGTGTTTTATGACCAGCGGCCGTTTTGTTTGGTTGCCATGACAACATTAAATTTAAAAAAAAAAATTTTTTACAGGACAACTCCTTCAAAACCACTGAAGCAGTATGATTCTAATTTGGTACAAATGTTGCTTGGGTAAGGGCAATTCAAAATAACTAAAATTGTGGTGATCTGCCTCTTGGTGCCATGGCAACAGAAAGCTCCCATAGACTTATAATGGGAAAATGGTTAAATTGCATTTTCTCCATAACCAGTAAAGTGATGTGAACCATATTTAGCAGTTATGATCATTAGATGATTGTCTACTCAGTTTGTATGTTTGATGACCAGTGGCTATTTTGTTGGTTACCATGGCAGCATTAAATTTAAAGAAAAAGGAATTTTTTAAATGATAACTCTCCAAAACCACTGAAGCAGTATGACTCTAATTTTGTACAAATGTTGCTTGGCTAAGGGCAATTCCAAGTAGCGAAAAGTTTGGTGGTCTGCCTCTTAGTTTGGTTGCCATGGCAACAGAAAGCTCCCATAGACTTATAATGGGAAAATGGTTAATTTGCACTTTCTTAATGACCAGTGAAGTGATGTGAGCCATATTTGGCACTTATGATCATCTCATGATTGTCTACCCAGTTTGTATGTTTTATGACAGGTGGCCATTTTGTTTGGTTTTTCAAATGACAACTTCGAAACCACTGAAGCAGTATGACTAATTTGGTACAAAAGTTGCTTGGGTAAGGGCAATTCAGAATAGCTAAAATTATGGTGGTCTGCCTCTTGGTTTGGTTGCCATGGTAACAGAAAGCTCCCATAGATTTATAATAGGAAAATGGTTAAATTGCATTTTTATGCCCTGCCACAAAAAGAGGCATGTGTATTATGTTATACCATCCGAAATTTTGAGGGTCTTTCCGTCTGTCTGGGCAAACATCCAAGGTTTAGGGGCGATGTTTGGGCTATTTTGGACATAATTATGAAGTATTTTGAGGTTTATTCCATTTTAAATGCCCCTAAGCCAAAACAATAATAATTTGAAGGAGAAGAATGTGTAAAAAACGCATTCTTTTTCTTCAAAACCAAGAACTTCTTAAATGATGATCCTTTCATTAATTGCAATGACAGAATTGAAAAAAATGTTGCATAACAAATGCATATCTGCAGTGGCTATTTCACTCAGGTGAGCGAGTCGTGGCCTGTGGGCCTCTTGTATTTTATATCAGATGTAATCCAAATTGAAGGAGTCATTCTTTTTATTATCATTGAGTAGACATAAGCCTTTTAGAGAAAAACTGTCAAAAATAATGTGACCTTCAGTATATAAAGAGTACAAAATGGTACTTTGAGAAACAAATTTTGATAATGGGAAGCCGAAAGCAGTTCGGTAATTTGTTTTACATCAAAACGAAAAGCCATTTATGAAACTGACTTAGCTACATGTGGGTTTACTCAGTTTGGACTGTCTGAATATGTGTTTACCTAAAATTAAATACGATGTCAGCAAAACTTTGTTGGGAAACTCAGTATTACGATGGTCATTCAATAAGTAATACAAACATATCTCTAATTCTTTAATGAATACATATAGTCTTTAAAATTCTAACAGTTTGTACCTTTAGCATGTGTGCACTTCACATGTGCAATATCATGAAATTGTGATAAGACAAAGTTTTCATTAGCGTTTGCATTGTATAACCAAACTTGGCATGACCTCAATTTTATTAAAAATTTTCAAAATTTTCAGGGTAAATGAAGAAAGTTAGTTGTCCCAAAATCTATAAATAGTGTAAAAATTAAAAATAAAACCTGATGTTTGTGTTCATTAAATTATCGCTTGCTGACAATGGGGAAAATTTGAGATGGATCTAAAGGCAATCCTTTTTGACTTTTATTGACGTTTTTTTTTTTGATTTTGTTTTTTTTTTTATGTTGGGTTGCAACACCAAATGACAAAAATGCCATAATCACAGCTAAGATATATTTCCCAAATTTCTAGCGAAAAAAACATGTGCTTAATTTCGGTAGATAATTGATTTTACAATTTATTGAAGTCTTTTAGTTGAAACAAAATATCTTTACATGATTAATTTGTTTTGGATTATCCTGTAGGGCTCCCCAAGCGTAGTGGTTACTTTGCAAAACAGGGTAATTGTTAGCCTATCTACTAGGCCAATATATAAGTATAAGTATGTTTGTCACTTTTTTGTTTACTTATTATTTTTTTTTCCATTTATACTCTACTTTTTGATTCAATGTTTAGCTAGTCTATGGGTGAACTTTTCTTCTGTGGTTGTCTCTGAAATATATTGTGTTATGGATATTTTGGTTGTTAATGCAGCATTGTCGAAAAATCGCCACGGGGAGGGTCAAAAATGGCTGGTTACACATAAGATCTATATAATAATAACAAAACTTACAGCTATAAAGCGGGTCTGATTTCACCTCTACGTCTCCAAGAACACACGAAGCTTGTTCTATGGAACCATTTTTAGCCAACCTGATAAGCAATGCTCTGTTGATTCGGAAATAACATAGTATTTATTGCAAAAATCTTCAATCACCAGAATCATAGTGTATAATGACTTTGTTTGTTTTCACACCAATTCAATGGCCCTGCAATTGTCTGAAATGAAATTTAACAGGTTTTGGATTTTTTTTTCTGCGAAGAAGTGCTGATCTGCCTATTTTTGCTGGTTAAGCATTAGATTGTCTGGTTAAGGATTCGATGACCAAAGGAGAAAAACACACCGTTTGTTCCCTTTGTAAACGCCAGCGATTTACTACAATAACAGATGGTCTACCTATGATTTGTAAGTTGTCATGAAATTATCTGATGCAGAAAGTCATGGTGAAAAAAAGGTTTTCTGGGCAAGGCCATTGAAATACTGGATTTCAAGTTTATTTGACCGAATGGGGCATCAATTCATATATCAGAGGTCATTATTTGCTTCTGTAGAAAACAAAAAGGCCAGTTTGCATTTCATAATGGCGCATAACCTTATATAATTTTTCTATGGTTAAGCGCATTGGAGAAACTGGTTAAGCATTAGAAACTCAATGAATGTGTAGAAATGTGGCAAAGTGAAGTACAAATGATACTATATTTGCAAGATCATAGAGTGCCTGTTTGACAAGTCTACCTTGTTCTGACATTTTGGCATGTGATGAAGGTACTAGATTTGAGGTCCAAGGGTTTCTGGTTCGATCGCCAGTCAGGGCAATCGACGGAAATACTTTCTTATCAGGTCTAAGTCACTCCATACTACACTTGAAAACAAATTATTTGTATCGCTGTCTGTAAAAGTGACTGTTTATTTAGCCTCAGATGTTGTAATTCGTTTGATCTGTGCATATTATGATTATTTTGTTACTGTTATTTGTTGTCTATTACACTTAGTTGATGAGCTAGAAGACTTTAAAGCAAACTCAACAACTAATTAAGAAATGTTTTATCCATTATGTCAACTGAGAGTTTGCTTTGGATTACTGCAATTGCAATGTTGTTGTTCACTGTTACATACATATGCTTTATTTTAATCTATATTCGTCTTTCCAGATTATTGTTGGAGGGCAGAACTAAGATTGGTACCTGCTACCTGCTATTATTATTTTTTTTTTTTTTTTTTTTTGAATCACATTTGAAGTTTTATTGACCTCATTATCCAGGGGCGGGGATGGGATTATCTGAATTTGCCGGCTACATATGCTGGAAGATAGCATTTTAGTGTTCACGCCACCTAAAAACAGGATTGCCCTCCCCCACCCAAAATACCCGGTGTATCTGCAAACCCCCACAAAAAGTTTTATGCTTTAGCTTACCCCCAAAATATTATCAATGTTTATCTTTAGCTTACCTCTAAGATATTACCAATGTTTATCTTCACTTCTGTTTTTTTGTTTACTTGACCTTTTTAGTGATCTAGTGTTCATCGTATCTAAAAACAAGATTGCACCTGATAAATACCCGATGAATTTTACTGTTTTGGATTTCCCAGAAAAATTACAATTTGGAGGTAAGAGCCATTAAAAAATATTTTTGGATCACTTCTAAAACTGACTATTTTTAGGGACTACCATAAATTCTTGTTTTGATGTGTTGTTAGAATTTGCAAGAACTCATATCAGAAGCTATTTCACTAAGTTTAATGATGATATTTTGCTGTGTAACAGTTTAGTGCCATTATAGTAAAACAGAATTACTGTTACAAACTGTTCAAAGCATATTACAAATATAAACCAGAAATGAAGGTAAACATTGGGAATATTTGGGGGTAAGCTAAAGGGTACAACTTTTTTGTGGGGGTTTTGCGAGTACACCGGGTATTTATGGGGTGCAATCTTGTTTTTAGATGGGGTGAACACCAGACACGTTTCAAAGCATATTATGAATACTGTCACTAAATAGGTGAAATAAACTAAACCAGAAAGGAAGATAAACATTGGTAATATCTTAGAGGTAAGCTAAAGATAAACATTGGTAAATCTGGGGGTAAGCTGAAGCATAAAACTTTTTGTGGGTGTTTGCGGATACACCGGGTATTTTGGGTTGGGGAGGGCGATCTTGTTTTTAGGTGGTGTGAACACTAAATGCTAGCCTCCAGCCTATGTAACCAGCAAATTCAGATAATCCCATCCCCCCCCCCTGGATAATGAGGTCAGTAGAACTTCAAATGTGATTCGAAAAAAAAACGAACTATGAGCAGATACCATCTTAGTTCTGCCCTCCGGAAAGACGAATATAGATAAAAAAAACAAAAAAACATATGTATATAACAGTGAACAACAACATTGCAATTGCGGGAACCCAAAGCAAACTCTCAGTGGACATAATGGATAAAACATTTCTTAATTAGTTGTTGAGTTTGCTTTAAAGTCTTCTAAGCTCATCAACTAACTGTTATAGGCAATGAATAACAGTAACAAAATAATCTTAATATGCACAGATCAAACGAATTAAAATATCTGAGACTAAATAAACCATCACTTTTACAGACAGCGATACAAATAATTTGTTTTCAAGTGTAGTATGGAGTGACTTAGACCTGCTAAGAAAGTATTCCCTTTTTTTTCACCATGATTTTCTGCATCTGATGATTTCACGACAACTTACAAATCATAGGTAGACCATCTGTTATTGTAGTAAATCGCTGGCATTTACAAAGGGAACAAATGGTGTGTTTTTCTCCTTTGGTCATCAAATCCTTAACCAGACAATCTAATGCTTAACCAGCAAAAATAGGCAGATCAGCACTTCTTGGCAGAAAAAAAAAAATCCAAAACCTGTTAAATTTCATTTCAGACAATTGCAGGGCCATTGAATTGGTGTGAAAACACAAACAAAGTCATTATACACTATGATTCTGGTGACTAAAGATGATTGCATTAAATACTATGTTATTTCCAAATCAACAGAGCATTGCTTATCAGGTTGGCTAAAAATGGTTCAGTAGAACAAGCTTCATGTGTTCTTGGAGACATGGAGATGAAATCAGACCCGCTTTATAGCTGTAAGTTTTGTTATTATTTATGTAGATCTTATGCGTAACCAGCCATTTTCGACCCTTCCCGTGGCGATTTTTCGACAATGTTGCATTAACAACCAAAATATCCATAACACAAATAACCACATGTGTCTATCGTGTGTGCGTGATAATATGTTGAACTTCTAGCAAAGGGCAAAATTAAATTGAGGACAAAAAACACCACGAATTACCACGTGTTTTCTATGCCTTTCGGTACACCTTCAGCACTGGAAAAAGAATTCAGCCAATATGCGTGAAGTAGGTGGTCTGAGATTTACTCCACAGACGCCAGTATCAATGGGCAGTTGAATGTAATTCCCTGTTTTTTAAATAATTTCCTCAAAACATTTATATCGCTCATGAAACACAGAAAATGCAAAGTTTGTTTACCTTTTTGAGTTATTTATCCTTAACCAGATGCCGATCTAATTGTTTCACGTTCTTAACCGGTGGTTACGCATTCATTCATTTGGTAGGCGTGTTTTATTACAGCACAAAATATAAATTATGGGTACTCATTAGAACTGACTCATTGAGGCAGTTCTAACAAGAATCCGCTTACTTGCGATTCCATCAAAGCTGCCAATGGCAATATTACAATGCATGTACACTGTTGCTTTTTCTCTAAATATTGAAAGAGGAATGGTTCCATTTCAAAAACTAAACTCTTGCCACTTCCAGTAGGGGAACAAAAGAGTACATCTTTTCCTTTCATATACTGTTCTGTAACAATTCTCTGATTTGGCATAAGCTTAGTATATCCATATTGTATTGCTTCTTCAAGATCCATGATTCACTGTGTAACTGACCTGGTCAAACTGGCACAAAGTGCTGCAAAATTCAGGAAGTAATTGTAACATCAACTAGATGGTATCAGTTACCTGTCTAAATGGTAGCTCATAAACCTTTAAATACCAATCACTGCTGCACTGTTAGGAGGCTGGCATTAATTTATGGCACCCACAGATATCTGAGGGTCTTCATTTCGCTTTTTACAAGGCTTAGAAATCCAGACCATATTATCTGTAGACTAGCCACAGAGCTCATAAGCCAAAAAATATATATGTATATTTCTAAGCCTTGGGCAAGGCTAGGTAATTGTAAGTCTCTATCTTTCTCTTTGATAATGGGACTTGATGCAGATATATTTGCAATGGTTCTTGATGTTCACTTTTTACTTAGAGCAAAAAATCCAAGTAAAATTCTACATGGTGCTTGATATGACATTTTAGTACTTTGAGCAGTATTAGGATTATTGTGCCATACGAAGTAAAAGTACAAGTGGGAACTTGATACTATCAAATGACATAGTAAGTTAGCTAATTCTCAGTGCATGTACACTTTAAATCTGTTCTAAAGATTAATTTTACAGCATGTCCATGTGGCTTTACCCTTCCACATTCTTTTGTTACTAGGCAACCAGTTAGGAGGAGAGATTTGACACAATATTATTTGATTCTAAAGAGTAAAAAAATCTACCATTATTTACAGTAATGTACCATTATTTACCCTAAGTTAAATTGTACATACGAGTCTATGCGTAGAAAATGAAGACTAGTTGGCATAACTTATTGAATGACCCTCATATTTAACGGGGAACGGTTGTTTGGCATTTTGGTACATTACACAGGGTATTTTGGTAAATTAACTCCTGTTCATTTCCTTTTCTGTCTTTTAATAATATCTTTTTACATTTATTTGAAGTACTTAATATGTTCCATCTTTCATGGAACATACTATTAGAAACGTGATAATTATCAATTTTGCACATGGAAATGAGACATTTTCCTTGTAAAATGTTTAAAAGTATGCTTTTAACCACATCAACTTGCAGCTAATCATTTATGCAATATTTCAATGACTGTATGCAACTCTATTTTTGTTTTGTCCCAACCAGGTAAAAATATCAGATATTCCAAAATGGGAGGCACTGTTTCCCATTCGGGCATCACAAATGTCTTGTATTCCTGAACAGGATACACGGAGGTGCAGAAAAAAATTATTGATTTTAAACCTCAATAACTTTTTTTCTAGGCACTTTAAAAAATTCTGAGCGGTCAAGTTAGATAATTTATTCATCTTTAAGCTCCCAAAATTTGATGAAATGATGCCTGATCGGGTATCAAGTTACAAATTATAGTAACATCTACCATGCAAAATACAAAGGTCACCAAAGGTTATTGATGCCCAATTGGGCATCTTTCCTCTACTGTTAAAGAAAGTGAAGTCTATCTTATTGCAACTACATTTGTATTTTGACAAAAGTTTTACAGAACTGTTCCTTGAGCAGTCTCTACCAAACATGAATTCTGTCCAAGCAGTTGACTTTGATTGGTTGCAACTAAAAATTGTAAAACAATATATATATACCTCTACCTTGTTCATGCTTCTTGTGCTGATATATATATGTATTAAGGAGGGTAAAGCTGAAATTTGCAGACTAAGTCAAAATATTAGCTTTTACAGCTGTTTACTCAGGTGAGCATTGTGGCACATAGGCCTCTGTTTTTTCATTAGAAGGCAAAGGATCAGACTTAGGTTGTGAAGTGACTTCTGCAGTGTTTGCCCATTTTTAGCAGATAGATGCTGTCACTGGAGCTATGTCCTATGTTTATATACCATGTCTAGAGAGAAAAAAGTGAGATAAAGAGCCAAATACTAAGATTATGATGCTTATCTTGTGACAAGAAGAGATTTTTTCTATTGTGTTTTAATCTACGAGTATCAGTAATATAAAAATTAAATGCAGTTTGTATAGTCAAGAGATGCAAGTTTAATCATAACCGATTCCATCTGATGCACATGAATGCACATGAATCCTCAATCTCATGCCATGATAACCGGACAAAACTGGGATAGGGCTTAAAAACATAATCTTGGTGTGACCCAAAATCATAACTGTCGAGTTTTCTTCAGATCACTCCATCAAATAATCATTTTCCTATTTTAAGTCTAAGGAACATTTTGGAAGCCATGGCAACCAAACTCAATTGTTGACTAGCAGGAAAAGCACAAAGTTGATAGTAACCTACCAAAGGACCATTGCTGCCACGTTTGGATTGAATTATTATTTCAATGGTTTTGGATAAGATGTTATTTAAATATTTTTTAGTTTAAAATTTACTGTTGCCATAGTAACAAAATAACACAGTGGATGAGCATAAAAGAAAACAAATTTTGGTTATTTTTAAACTAGTATATACATGTATTTAAATGGCATCTTCTGCAAAATTACTTCAGTAATTTAAGCAAAATATGACAGTAATAGTTCTTTTGTGGGTCTCTACCAATGTTTTGCTTGTTGTGGCAGTCATCCATTTTGTTTGGTTGCCATAGCAGCTTAAAGGTCCCACATACCTCTTAAAGGACATCTTTTCTCTAACTGAATTACACTTGGCATATATGTTCCTTGATTGGTCCTCTACCAAGATCAAATGACTGCTTTTTGTGCTAACCCACTGTTTTGATTGGTTGCCATGGCACTGGTTACTTATAAAATAGGACATTTTTAAAGAAGTATCTCCTTCAAAAGTACCAAAGTAATTTGGCAATAATGATACTATTGTGGGTCTCTACCTTGTTTATGTTTCTTGTGCTGGTAAACTAATTTATTTGATTGCCATGGCAGTTGATGATGAGTACTGTAGACTTATAATTGGGAAGAGACATTTGCAATAAAATAAACCTGACATGAAATGTGATTATGTTCTGCTCTTTATATTAGTTGCCATGGTTAAGGTTATTTTTTAAATCTGAATTTGTTAAATGACATCTCATCAAGAAGAACTGAAGCCATTTCAGTCAGAATCAAGGCAGTAATGATCCTTGAGCAATTCTCTTCCACTGTTATGCTATTCATGCCAGTCACCAAGTTAGATTGGTTGAAGTGGCAACCTAAAGATCCTGCAAACTTCCATTATTCAAAGACATTTTCTCCTCAACTGATGAAGTGACTTGAACTAAAGGTAGCATACATGTTCTGTGGATGGTCGTCTACCAAATTTTATGTTTTTATGCTCAATTGCTGTTTTGACCAGTTTCCTTGGAAATGGTTATTTTTTTAAACAACATCTCCTAGACCTCTGAAGCCATTCAAGCCAAACTTCACAGTTTGGGAGCATAGGTGAGGGATTTGGTTCCATATACATGTAGGCCTCTTGTGTTATTTCCTCGTATCAGTCTAATAGGTTTAGTTGTCATGGTAACCATGGTGGTTTACATTAAAAAAAAAGTTGGGTATAACTATGCTGGATTCACTCAGTTATTCATGAAAATTCAACTCTTACCTTTCTTTGTAACTGCATAAGCTAGAATCATCAAACTTGATGTACATGTAGATCTTGGGCTATGTCATAACAGTGCAGTGGTAGGGTATAGACAGATACTTTCATAGTTCCTCTTTGGTTTGGTTTTACAGTTTTCTTGAATTACTCACTTTTGTTTAAGAACAAACAATAGTTTCTGCTTTCTATTTTCAGTTGTGTGGATAGTCAAGATAAAATTATAGTTTATGATGGAAAAGATAGTTCTCAAAGAATAATAAAATCATATTGTGACACACACAATAGAGAAATAGTAAATTCTTCTGGACCATATATGTATATAGAGTTTCGCACAGACAGACATCATGAAAAACAGGGATTTGCTGCTGAATATCATTTTATTGATAAAAACAGTGGTACAGATCCAGGTAAGTGTCTTCTTACACTCCTGTTGAACATTCATTTCACTGAGCACATATTACCATATATTTAACTTATTGCTTTCAATTTACTGCCCACACAAAACTTTCAGTTTGGACTTACTGGGCCAGAATGATTCAGTTCCAGACCATACCAGAGACTATACCAGACTGGAAATATGCAAAGGGAAGTTGTCCAGTTTCCATTTTTGGGTGACTGAAATGGAAGACAAAGAAATTTCTGTAGGAAATATCTTTTCTTATCCATCCCTTTGCCATAGAAATTAGTAATTTCTTTTGGTATACACTTTGCCCACTTATTCTTTTTCATTCACCGATAATTATTTTTGGACTTTATTTTTTATTTATCTTATTTCTTGTGTCAAAATAAACAATTTTCCGGTAGGAATTTTCTTCCTTAGTAAATCTTTATTAGCTCACCTGAGCAAAAGCTCAGGGTGAGTTATTGTGATCACCCTCTGTCCCTCGTCCGTCCTTCGTCGTCAACAATTAGTTTATTAACACTCTAGAGGACACAGTTTTGATCCAATCTTGATGAAACTTGCCCAGAATGTTTGCCCCTATGAAATCTAGGTCAAATTTGATATTGGGTCACTTGGGGTCAAAAACTAGGTCATCAGGTCAAATCAAAGGAAAAACTTGTTAACACTCTAGAGGTCACATTTTTAAAGCAAACATCATGAATATTGCATAAAATGTTTGTCTTGATGATTTCTAGGTCAGGTTTGAAACTGGGTCACTTGGGGTCAAAAACTAGGTCACCAGGTCAAATCAAAGGAAAAACTTGTTAACACTCAAGAGGTCACATTTTTAAAGCAAACATCATGAATATTGCATAAAATGTTTGTCTTGATGATTTCTAGGTCAAGTTTGAAACTGGGTCACTTGGGGTCAAAAACTAGGTCACTGGGCCAAATCAGCAGAAAACCTTGTTAACACGTTAGTGGTCACATTTTTGAAGCAGTCATCATGAATCTTGCTCAAAATGTTTGTCTTGATGATTTCTAGGTCAGGTTTGAAACTGGGTCACTTGGGGTCAAAAACTAGGTCACTGGGCCAAATCAGCAGAAAACCTTGTTAACACGTTAGTGGTCACATTTTTGAAGCAGTCATCATGAATCTTGCTCAAAATGTTTGTCTTGATGATTTCTAGGTCAGGTTTGAAACTGGGTCACATGGGGTCAAAAACTAGGTCACCAGGCCAAATCAGCGGAAAACTTTGTTAACACTAGCGGTCACATTTTTCAAGCAATCTTCATGAATCTTGCTCAAATTGTTTGCCTTGATGATTTCTAGGTCAGGTTTGAAACCAGATCACTTGGGGTAAAAAACTAGGTCACCAGGCCAAATCAAAGGAAAACCTTGTTAACACTCTAGCGGTCACATTTTTGAAGCAATCATCATGAATCTTGCTCAAAATGTTTGTCTAGATGTGTTCTAGGTCAAGTTTGAAACTGGGTCACTTGGGGTCAAAAACTAGGTTACCAGGCCAAATAAGCAGAAAACCTTGCTAACATTCTAGCAGTCACATTTTTGAAGCAGTCATCGTGAATCTTGCTCAAAATGTTTGCCTTGATGATTTCTAGGTCAGATTTGAAACTGGGTCACATGAGGTCAAAAACTAGGTCACCTGGCCACATCAGTGTAAAACCTTGTTAACATTCTAGCGGTCACATTTATGAAGCAGTCATCATGAATCTTGCTCAAAATGTTTATCTTGATGATTTCTATGTCAAATTTGAAACTGGGTCACTTGGAGTCAAAAACTAGATCACCAGGCCAAATCAGAGGAAGACCTTGTTAACACTCTAGAGGTCACATTTTTGAAGCAATCATCATGAATCTTACCCAAAATGTTTGTCTTGATGATTTCTAAGTCAAGTTTGAAACTGGGTCACGTGGGGTCAGAAACTAGGTCACCAGGCCAAATCAAAGGAAAACCTTGTTAACACTCCAGAGGTCACAATTTTTAAATAATCATCATAAATATTGCTCAAAATGTTTGTCTTGATGATTTCTAGGTCTAGTTTAAAACTGGGTCACTTGATGTCAGAAACTAGGTCACCAGTCCAAATCAAAGTAAAACCTTGTTGACACTCTAGAGGTCACATTTTTCAAGTGATCATCATGAATCTTGCTCAAAATGTTTGTCTTGATGATTTCTGGCATAGCCATAGCCGCCGCTCCAGGCATGGCCACAGCCCTCACCGAGGCCACCTTTCACAATCTAAAATGACCAGCCGGCAATCTCATCACAGGAGCAGATGTTCCCATGGTCGTAGGCATATAACCCACTCACCTTTGGTGTCAAGCGGTTCAAGCCATCCATCTCTAGAACCAAAGAGGAGGCTTAGGTTCCAGAATGAAAGTAATCCCCCATCATTGGTTTCTACAAACACAGCGAGTGGTTTTTCTGGATTTTCAGCCATTTCTGCCACGGCCTCTCAATCCAGTACTCGTGATAATGTTGTTCACGGTGTACAACCGGATATGTGGAATTTGATCCATCAAATTTTGACCGAAGAATTGAGATCCCCCACTGCCAGTCAGAAATGGTCTTGATCCCTTTCTTCATCGAAAGGTCATGATAGAAGGGTTAGGAGAAATTCTCCATCTCTTTCTGATCCTTCAAATGTGGATAAAATCTCTCAGTCAACTTGTAACACGGATAGTACTTAGGTTGGGGATAGGGGCCCAGGGGCTAAATCCCCAGTGGTTACAGAGTCCACTGATAATATTTTCTCTGTTATTCAGGAACTGGAAATATTTCTCAGACCGGAACCTGGAGAGAAAATTGACGATTCTGGTGATGAATCAGGTGATCAAGAGAATGAGGAGTCTGACAATTTGGTACAGCCTTCATTAGCTTCTCAGTTGTCATATGTTGAGGCCTTGGTCTTTCTACACAGCAGGCTAGGTCCTCAACTTTGCCCTGAATTGACTCAACCTGAAACCCAATCAGGTGCATCTGCCTTGGACTTCTTTAGCAAGAAATCAACGGAAACTGTCCAGCCGGTCCTTCCTCAAAATCGTTTAATTTTGGAGCAAATTTCCAAAATTAATTCTAAGGTCCAAGGACCCAATCCTATTCAAGGATCACCATTGGACAGTTATCCAAAGGGCATGGGGAACAATAGGTTTCCCAGTTTAATGATGAAACCTAAGGTGTTTGGGCAGGATTCGTATAGAATTGTTGATCCTACGTTACAATTGAATCCCCCTCCAATAGATCCATTTTTCAGATAGGTTCTTAGGCAAGGGGCTTCATTTCCTACTTCTCACAATATCCAGCTGTCACACCTGGAAATTTGGGAGAAACTGGCAAGAGCAGGTATCCATATTACCTCCCATGCAGATATGTTTCTGTATGGCATTCTTTCAGCACTGAAGAGCCCAACGCCTTCTCAGTCAGCTCTAGCGGAAGTGCGTAGGTATTTGGAAGTGCTAGCTCAGTCACATATGCATCTGTTTGATGTATTGGTTAGACTTGCTAGTGGTCCATTGCTTGCCAGACGTGATGGGTATCTGGACAAGTGTGCCTTAGACTCTTCAATGAAAGCCTCACTTAGAGTTCAGCCTTTGGAGTCTTCAATGCTTTTTGGCTCTAAGATTCCAGAAGTGGCGAAATGTTATAAGGAGGACTGACAAGGAGAAGTCTGCAGAGAGCAACGGCACCTCAGCCTCTCCCTAAGAAGAAGAAAAAGACAGGAGCTAAGTCTGAAGTTACCAAACTAGTTGTTAACTCTTCAGAGAGTGGACAGCATGAGGTTTTTTCCAAACTGGCTACTTCCACCCAAGCTCCACAGCAAGGTTCTCATCCCAACAGGCTTAGAAAACCTAAAGGGAAGAAGAACAAGAATCAAAAATAGGGGTGCCTGCTTCTGCCAGGTCTGCCTAAACTCTTTGGAGTCATCGGGCTCAATCAAGTACAGTTTGCCAAAACCGGACATACCCACTGGTGACAGGCTGTATCACTTTTGTCAGGCCTGGCAAAACATCACCACAGACCAGTGGACACTGTCTGTGATAAGAAGCGGGTTTCGGATTCAATTTCGTGTCCGTCCCAAATTGGCCAGAGTAGTTCCTCAGTTTTTGAGGAAACCTCCAGCAGATCCAGAGAAGATTCGACTCCTTCAAGAGGAGATAGGATCTATGCTGGAAAAGTGTGCCATAGATTCAGTTTCTTCACATCATCCGAAGGGACGCTATTACAGCCGATTATTTCTGGTTCAGAAAAAGTCCAGCGGATGGAGACCAGTGATCGATCTTTCCAGATTGAACCGGTACATCCTTACTCCTCATTTCAAAATGGAAACTATAGATTCAGTTGGTCTTGCATTACGGAAGAACGACTGGGCCATATCAGTAGACTTAAAGGATGCATACTTTCACATTCTCAGCCACTGCAAGTCCAGGAGGTATCTCCACTTCCATTTTATGGGGAGGACTTACCAATTTCGAGTGCTAGCGTTTGGGCTCTCCCCAGCTCCCTACATTTTCACCAGAGTAGTGAAAACGGTAGTGAAGCACTGTCGTCTCCAGGGAATGTGTTTGCATGCATACCTGGATGATTGGCTCCAACCTTCAACCTCCCAGTCTCTGACCATTCAACACTGGGGTCAATTACTGCGGACAGTTTTGAGCCTGGGATTTGTCCCAAACCATATTGGGACGAATCAGAGCTAATTCCCAGTCAAATGTTCTGTTTCCTGGGTGCTCGATTCGATCTAGAGAAGGGTATGATCGGACATTCTCTGGACAGGATAGTGAGATTGCAAATGATAATACAGAAGATGTTGTCATCTCATTCAGCATCTGCCCGGGAAGTTCATTCTTTACTCAGACAGATGAAATCTGTGGCCTGTCTCCTACCTTATGGCCGGGCTCACAAGCGTTTACTACAATGGCATGTGAAAAACCGGTGGTCTCAGGCAACCCAGTCTTGGGACTACCATATTTCACTTGGTCCTTGGTTCAGACAAGCAGTAGAGCAATGGCTGAACAAGGATTTTCTTCATGCTATGGTTCCGCTGGTTCATCCACAACCAGACTTCTATCTGTTCACATATGCGAGTCTGGTGGGCTGAGGCACCCATCTGGGCAATCTCTCAGTTTCAGGCCAGTGGTCTGTTCAATGGAGCAAAGAACACATAAATATTCTGGAACTCCAAGCAGTTTGGTTAGCTCTGAAGTCCTTTTGTCAGGTAATTTCAGGCTGTCAGGTGTTGCTGTTGACAGACAACACAACCGTGGCGGTTTATCTGAACAAAGGAGGGGGTGGGTGGGGGGGGGGCAGGTATCGAACCTTGTCGTTCATGGCAACCAAGCTGCTAGTGTGGTGTGCGAAGCAACAGGTGTCTCTGACAGCCAAATTTGTTCCAGGCAAATTGAACGTACTCGCAAATTCGCTCTCGAGGAAGGAGCAGATCATTCATAGAGAGTGGATTCTCCACAGGGGCACTCTGTCTCAGA
This sequence comes from Anodontia alba, assembly GCA_964016985.1. Lineage (NCBI taxonomy): Eukaryota > Metazoa > Mollusca > Bivalvia > Lucinida > Lucinidae > Anodontia > Anodontia alba. The sequence goes on from OZ024824.1 coordinate 52,874,820, forward strand.
TTTTTCACTTCTGGGAAGTCCCACACATAGATCTGTTTGCCACAAGACTAAACAACTACCAACCTTTGTGTCTCCATTTCACAACCCCTTAGCTTGGGCAGTGGATGTGATGTCCCTGTCCTGGGAGGGAATGTTAGCATATGCATTTCCTCCCATCCCCCTTCTTTTGAAGGTGCTATTGAAAATGGAAAAAGGGACTTGCTTGGTCATTCTGATAGCTCCATGCTGAGAAAGTCACCCTGCTTTCCAGTGCTGTTGTCTCTTCTGGTTGCTCCAGCGATCAAACTTCCTTGTCGGCGGGATCTTCTGATCCAAACTCATTCTCGTCTTACTCATCCGAAACCGGAAATATTCAACCTGCACGCTTGGTTGTGCTTCAGGGAGGTCTCGAGAAGGCAGGATTTTCTAAAAGATCTGCCGAGAGAGTCTGTGCCACTAAAAGAGCTTCCACACAGTCTCTCTACAATTACCGTTGGAACGCTTGGATGGATTGGTGTCTCGAACGGGACATCTGTAATGGCTTTGGCAGACTTCCTTATCTTCCTGTTTGAAGAGAAGAAGCTGGCTCCTGTTTCTGTTAAAGGATACAGGTCAGCCATTTCATCCACGCTGAAGCATTTATCTTCAGTTGATTTTTCTTCCGATCCTGTACAGTGAGTCTCTGATATCATAAAGAGTATGGAATTGGAAAAACCAGTGGTCAGCAAGGTTGTTCCTCATTGGGATCTTTCCCTTGTTTTAGACTGCCTCAAGGAGTCTCCCTTTGAGCCGATGTCTTCTTGTTCACTCAAATGTTTGACTCAGTAAACAGTTTTTCTGATCGCACTTGCTTCAGGTTGGAGGCGTAGTGAAATTCATGCATTATCTGCTCTTCTGGCTCTGTCAATTTTTCAGCAGACAAAAGCTCGGTTAAACTGCATTTTTGCCACTGATTTTTAGCTAAAAATCAGGTTCCTTCAGTAGCAGGAATTCCTCTTAAAATTCCATCTCTTTCTGGAGATAAAGGTCACTCTGGCACACTTCTGTGTCCAGTTCGTGCTTTATGTTTTTATATGAGAAGGACTAGAAGCTTTTGGAGGAAAAGAAAAATACTCTTTATTTCCTTTATTAAGAATTATGACAAGGCAATAAGTCCTTCTACAATATCCAGGTGGAATGTGGATACTGTTCGCTTTGCTTATGAACAAAAATGCAGTTCCATGTCTAACAAGATTTGTGCTCATGAACTAAGGGCTTTAAGTGCAAGCTTTGCTTGGCTAAATGGGGTCCCCTTGGATGCTGTTCTCAGAGCCGGTGTTTGGTGCTCTGAGGATTCCTTCATTAGATTTTATCTAAGAGATACAGCAGGAATCATTTATTTTCTCTGGGTCCCATTGTGGCTTCACAGACTGTAATTTCCTCTTCTGTTTAATTCATTTCCCGGTGTTCATGCGGTTGAACACCGTGTTATAAATTTTTAGTCCCGCCTTTTGTGACATCATAATTATGCACTTGGCGGATTAATACATTGTGGTCAAAAGTGAAAGTAAAGTTTATTTTGACCATTTTTTAGCGTTTTTTTCTCTTATTTTGTTTCGAGGTTTCATTTTATTTATTACTCCTTTATTAGAGGAGTGCATATGCAATGCAGCTTTGGGTCTGGACTTACGGGGAAAACAACACGTATGTTTTTGCTAAAGTCATATTTGTAAGTGTCGAATATGACATGTCCGTGTTATTCGGGCAAATTGCTCAATTACCAGCCTGGATTCTCCTTACATACGATCCACTTTTGTCCACCTCGTAGCATAACACAACGATACCTCCTGAGAAATCGGTAAGTTCCTTTATTCTTGTTTTTATATTGTGAATTTATCAGATTTTCCCACCATCCATGTGAGATTAAATCTAATTAGCATAAGTACTACAGAAACAAATTTTATATGTTGTTTTAACATAAATATTTGTGATCTATACTCACGACAGTGTAACGACAAGGCCTGTTTTTATATATTTATATAAACTCCCAACCTCCCCGCTAATCTGTTTATTTTTCCTCGCAAAGAGGTAATTTAACAGGTTTGTGGTCATGAAGTCCGTGATTTCACAGTTAATGATTTCAGTCACTGGGTGACAAGTGCGGAATAAAGGTTGCGGTGGTCTTACATGGCTGGTAATCGTAGTCGGCGCTTCTGGGTGAATGGAAGGTAGCATCAGTTACATTGACGTGAGTATAGATCACAAATATTTATGTTAAAACAACATATAAAATCTTACAGATTCTAAAAAAAAAAAAAAAAAGCCAAAAAATGGGGCAGGGTGTCACATCCGCTTATTCCGATCAGGACACGCAGTTTGCTTGACAGAGTTTGCAGGGCCTAGAATTAGAGCACCTTTTCAAACATTTTATGCGCAGACTGGTCTAGGTCATCGTATCTTGCCCAAGATGCATTTCGCACAGGTTACAAGGTACAATTTTCCTTGTTGCTATCCCCAAAAATTGTGCAGGTGGTCAAAAAAAAGGTATCTTACCGATTCTAAAAAAAAAAAAAAAAATAGCCAAAAATAGGGCAGGGTGCCACATCCGCTAATTCCAATCAGGACACACAGTTTGCTTGACAGAGTTTGCAGGGACTAGAAACAGAGTGCCTTTTCAAACATTTTAAGTGCAGGCTGGTCTAGGTCATTGTATCTTGCCCAAAAAGTAAGTTACTCTTTTGCCGATCACGAGTCTACCTGTTAGTTAATCACATGCAGAATCATATTGACATGCTTACAGTAACTGTTCCAACAAGTAAAAAAAAAGTACCTTTTCGCAAATGCAAAAAGGGCAGATCCAGATAATTGTGCGCATCTGTGCAGTCAGATAAGGGTCTATTTTAATTATTCTGCAGACTTACAAGGCCTGACATTCTTTATATACTGTATTAGTAGTTTTATTATTCTGAGTAGCCTGCGCAGCCAATCGAGTGGTGGGTATTTTGTATGAACAAGTTAAGATCCATTTTCTTTTTCACAGTTCAAATTTCTGGTAATACCAGTTCATTTCAAAGGGATTATGAAAGCCTCCAATTTGTTTGATGGCCTTTGAAGTGTGTCGGCCCAAACTCAAGTCAGTAACTGTTGTTGATAGTCACCTATCTGTACTAATTATTATCCTCTTAAACTGACCGTTTATCCAATTAATCCATGTAAAGATACCTCAGTATTGGATTATCATAACAGGAAACCTTGAAATGGTAGGTCGAGGAAAAAAATCAACATAAGATTTTTTTCTTAGCGGGAGATTCCACATCTTTAGGGGGAGGTTGTAAAGAGAGGCGAAAAATCCGGAGTTTTAAGCCAGATCGTAAAAGATCACATGTATGATTATTGATGAGATTTTAAAATTACTGCTGGAAGACAGATTCTCTAGAAAGGCAGACTCTTCTTCATCTTCTTTAGTATCACATCCCAAGTCTAGCATTGAAGAAAACATTTCTAAAGTGGAGAAATCCTTAGTCTCTTTACCACAATCTCAGATTCTGGGTAATACTATGAATTACATACAAGACCAACTCAGAAAGGATCAGACCCCTGAAGATTGGGTTGTTCAAAAAAGGGATCAGAATAACTTAGTCAACATGAAATTTTGTCAATCTCATAATGACAAAGTTCCTTCTTCCAAAGAAGTTCCTCTTGACAATGTTGTCAACAAATTGAAGTTATCACTTTCTAGCCATACCCAAATTCCTGTCAAGAATCTTAATACTCTTGAGAATCAATTGAGAAATCTTCTCAAAGTTTTATCTCATGCAGACATTTTTTCCTACACAGCTTATAAAAGCCTATCTCAGGAAAAATTGAATCCCTCAGTCTTGAAAAGAATCTTGGAATCATTTGCTGCTTCTATTACACACTCTGTCTCTCTTGTGTCACTACTAACTGTAGAAGTTCAACAAGCAAGAAGAGAAGCAACTATCCGCTCAGCTCCTAAGTCTCTTTCTGATTTGGCAAAGATCCAACTTGGGTCTGTTACTATTATATCAGACACACTCTTTGGTGCTGCAAGATCAATGAAATTTATAAGGAAAATGCGGAAACATTGACTAATGATTTAATATCAAAAACAGTCACCTCTTCTCAATCTAAACTACAAGGTTCTGCTTCTTCTTCTTCTCAAGTTAGGAGAAATGACAAGAAACCTCAATCAAAGATTCAGAAATCAAGATCTAAAAAGGACTTTGAATCTGTCCAATCCAGAACACTACCTGGTCCTTCAAGAGGTGGTTATGATACTGGTAGGGGTTCTAACAAATATGTTAAAGGTTTCCTCTCCCATAGAGGGGCCTCTAACCCCCAAAAACAATGAAGTTTTACCCCCACTTTCCAACCTCAAAACGAGATTCCGATTGGAGAAGGGTTGGCCCATTATGCCCCTTATTGGCAAAATATAACATCAAACCAAGAGGTCCTTTCTGTTATAAAAAGAGGCTACAGAATTCCATTCAAGGAACCTCCCTTTCAAAGGACCCAATATTCTTCCACCAATCACAAAGACCAGAACTGGAAGAAGAGGTCAACAACCTCCTTCAAAAGGAGCAGTGGAGGTAATGATTCTGGAATCCCCAAGATTTTACTCCAGAATTTGTCTAGTCCCAAAAAAGAATGGAAAACTAAGGCTTATTATAGACCTTTCCACTCTGAACAAAAACATTCTAATTCAAGGCTTCAGAATGGAGACTCAGAAATCAGAAACTCCATACAACAGAACAATTGGGCATTTTCATTGGATCTGATAGACCCCAATTTGCATATCCTGATTTACCCGACATCTCACAAATATCTTCGATTCACTCTGAAAGACAAGATACTCCAATTCAGAGCTTTTCTGTTTGGCCTTTCAACAAGTCCTTTTGTGTTCACTCAGCTCATGCTGTACATCTTCACTCAAAAGCTCTTTCCCTATTTCCATATCTAGACAATTGGCTGTCAAGGAACCAAAATCATCTTCTTCTGTTGCAACACAGAGAGTTTATCACTGATCACACCTCTGTGACTAATAATCAACAAACAGAAATCAGAACTCACTCCATTTCAGAACTTTGTGTTCATAGGGATGGAATTTCTTACGCAAAACAACACTGTCAGGATTTGAAGGACAGACTTCAATCTCTTTTACAGAACATAAATCTGTTTCTTCAACAAAAGAAAGTTTCAGCCAGACAATTCCTTTTGGGAAATTCAAAGTAGCAGCAGACTTTGTAGCACTGGGCAGAGTACATCTCAGACACCTACAAATGTCTCTCTAGCTCAGTGGAGACCACATATCCTTCCTCTGGACTATCCAATCAAGATGCATCACAACATTCGTCATCATCTTGCTCAGTGGAACAATCAGCAGATTTACATACAAGGTGTTCCTATCAGGAATCCCCCACCTTCTCATCAGCTGTTTTCAGCTGCCAGCAAAAATGGGCTGGGGGAGCACATCTAGAACCAGAGGGACTTTTATATCATGGAGTTTGGACACAAGACCAATTGCAACAATCAATCTGTTAGAAATTATGGCAATATCTCTTGCTCTGAGACATTCACACTGTCACATAATTCAATCAACAGTTCTGATCTCTATAGACAACACAACTGTTGTTTCTTACCTTTCTGGACAGGTGGGAACACTTTCTCCAGACTTCTGTCTAGAAGTATGGAGAACTCTCAATTAGTGTCATCAAAACAAGATATGGCTTATTATCAAACACATTCTAGGGAAATTCAATGTTCTTGCAGATCGTCTCTCCAGAATAGCCAAACCGATCTCAACAGAATGGTCTCTCAATCAATAAATTGCAAATGCAATTTGTCAAATGACCAAATTTCCAAACATAGCTGTATTTGCAACACATCTAAATCACAGATTACCAATATATGTGTCTCCAATACCAGAAGAAAAGGCTCTAGCAGTAGATGCTCCCACGATAAATCAGGAATTGAATTCATGCTTATGCTTTCCCTCAATTTCATCTGATTCCTTCAATGCTGAACAAAATTCATCAATCTCATTGCAAAATTGTTCTATTAGCACCTCTATGGCCAAACAGGTCTTGGTTCCCATCACTACTTAATCTGTTTATCTCACCATCCATAACTCTTCCTTGCATACCAAACCCTCTGGAACAATTACAAGGAAAAGTTTCTGTATCAGAATCCTCAACTTCTTGCACTTCACTATGGGAATTATCAAACAATCCATCCGAACTAGGAAGTTTTCAAAAGAAGTTGCTGACCATTCAAAAGAAGTTGCTGACCATGTCTCAAAAGCAAGGAGAACTTCCACTAGGCATGTCTATGATGCAAGATGGGAAATCTTTGCCAATTGGACAACTCAAAGGAACTGCAAATGTAATTGCTGACCTTGATATATCTTTTCACAGTTAAGAAATGTCAAGTTAGCACTATTAAAGTTTACAGATCTATGATATCTAACACCTTAAAATTCAGTTCAAACATCAATATAGGAAATGATCCAGTTCTCTCAGAACTGATTAAGTCATTTCATATGCAAAGACCTGTCAATAGGCACCCAAAAGGGCTCTTGCTTTTGTTCTTTCATGCCCATGTAAAGAACCTTTTGAACCATTAAGTAAAGCATCATAATTCATTTATCCATGAAAACAGCTTTTCTTCTCACTATGGCTACAGCCAGACGTGTGAGTGAAATTCATGCCTTTGCTATTGACAAAGAAAATCTCAGATTCAGTTCAGTTGATGGTTCTCTTACTGTTAGAACACAAATATTTTTTTTTGCGAAGAATCAGCTTTGCTTACTGGACTTTCCCTCAATGATCATCCTTTGATTCTATCAATATTCCCAGATTGTCTAACATTTGTAGAAGGAATAACTTTAATCTCTTCCTGTGTCCTGTTAGAGCAATTAAAATTTATCTTTAAAGGACAAAGTCTATAAGAGGTTCTTGGACTAGACTTTTCATTCCCAAAAAAGGAAATCATGACATGACATTAATAAGTCCACTATTTCCTCTTGGATCAAGTTCACTATTAAAATGGCTTATAAGACCATTTCAAAGAGACAATTGCCTTTTCTTAATCCCAGAGTTGATGACTTAAGGGCTCTTACTGCTTCTTGGGCATATGTCAACTTCATTTCTCTTGATGAAGTCATTAAAACAGCTGTTTGGTCCAGTACATCAACATTTGCTTAGTTCTATATAAAGGATTTTTAGGAACAAAGAGCAAATCTTAGGAACTTGGGCCCAGTCGTTGTGGCCCAAAAAGTCCTGGGGGAAGGGGGCCCAGTTTTCTGGCTCCTTCGCATGAAGAAAATTAAACTGGACAAGAACCATCTGATGCTGATCTGAGCCATAACTTGAAAGGTAATTGGATAGTTTATCAAAAGCCACTTCAAGGATGAAAGATGGAGGATATTAGAAGATACCTTCTTCATTTCAACCTATTCCTTTCAACAGATCTTAATTTAAATGGTTATACATCATGGTATTTCTAAGATTCTATAATTTTTCCTGGAAGTATACATGTCAGTATGGATTAAATGGGAAGGAAACCACCCTCCAATGTTAATGATTCTAGCAATTAGTTAAATATATGATAATATGTGCTCAGTGAAATTAAAATTTTATATATAAAATTTGTTTTGCTAAACATACTTACCATACATTTAACTGAGAGTGCCCATCCTCCCATATATATATATATATATATATTTGGAATAAAAATTAAACACTGGGCAACTTCCGTTTGCGCATTTCCATTCTAACCTCCAGTATAATTTATGGTATCATCCAGAACTGAGTCATTCCAGCCCATTAAGTCCAAACTGAAATTTTTATGCCCCCTGCTGAAGGCAAAAGGGGATATGGTAATGGTTTCCGTCTGTCTGTCCAAGCCCACAAATGGGCATATATTGGGTAGATGGGTACTTGCCATTTATTCTGTTAGTGTCCAAAAAAAGTACCCAATAAATTTCAGGCACTTGGTGGGTATTTAGGCATCTTGTTGGGTATTTTGAGCCAAAAAATTTACACTGTAGTACCCAACAAATGTCCATACGTACGAACTTCCATCCGCTCGTCTGTCTGAGTGAAGATAAGGTTTAGGGGCTATTTTGGACATAATTGGACATAATGTCCAGGTTTATTGCATTTAAAATACATTACTAGCCCCTAATCCCCCCAAAACTAGCCCCTAAACCTCTATGAAAATTTATCACTGAGGTAGCCCCTAATCCAGAAATGTTGTCCATCCGTGTGTCTGTGTGTCCATCTGTCACACTTTAGTCCAGAGCATAACTCTAAAGCTGTTCAAGGTATTTTGTTGAAACTTCATATAATGATAAAGGACATTGAGAGGAAGTGTGGTGTACAAGAAACATAACTCTACCCTGTTTACTTTATGAATTATTTCCCTTTATTAAATTTTCTTGACTAGGGCAATACTCCATAGTTATTCAAGGGATTTTGTTGAAACTTCATAAAGTGATAAAGAACATTGAGAGGAAGTGCAGTGTACAAGAACCATAACTCTACCTTGCTTACTTTTTGAACTATTATCCTTTATTTATTTTTTTTGTCTGGGGCATAACTCCAAAACTGTTCAAGGGATTTTGTTGAAATTTTATAAAATGATGAATGACACTGAGGGAAAGTCCAGTAAACAAGAACCATAATCTCCCTTTATTAGATTATCTTGTCCAGGCATAACTACAAAATTATTCAAGGGATTTTGTTGCAATTTCATAAAATGAAAAAGGGTATTGAGAGAAAGTGCAGCGTATAAGAACCTTGACTCTGCTTTGCTTTTTGAATTATTTCCCTTTATTAAGATGTCTTGTCCTAGGCATAACTTCAAAACTATTCAAGGGATTTTTTTTTTGAACTTCATAAAATGATAAAGGACATTGTGGGGCAATGCAGTATACAAGAACTTTAAATATATCTTGCTTCCTTTTTGAATTATTTCCCTTTATTAAATTTGCTTGTAGCAGTGGTCTTAGTCCAGCCACATATTATTACACTTTTGTCTGGAATATAATTGCAGGAAATTCAGTATTCTAAGCAACTCTGAGTATATATACCATATATAGGTATGTAGAATTATCTCACTTTTGAACTGAAACTTTGCTTTCAAGTTAAAGGGCAGATGATTCACCAAGTGTTCGGTCACCAGGCCAGATCAAAGGAAAACTTTGTTAACACTCTAGAGGTCACATTTTTGAAGCAATCATCATGAATCTTGCTCAAAATGTTTGTCTTGATGATTTCTAGGTCAAGTTTGAAACTGGGCCACTTCGAGTCAAGAATTAGGTCACTAGGCCAAATCAAAGGAAAACCTTGTTAACATTCTAGCGGTCACATTTTTGAAGCAACCATCATGAATCTTGCTCAAAATGTTTGTCTTGATGATTTCTAGGTCAGGTTTGAAACTGGATCACTTTTATTCAAAAACTAGGTCACTGGGCCAATCAAAGGCCCTGCTAGCACTCTAGAGGTCATATTTTTGAAGCAATCATCATGAATCTTGCTCAAAATATTTGTCTTGATGATTTCTAGGTCAGGTTTGAAACTGGATCACTTTGGGTCAAAAACTAGGTCACTGGGCCAAATCAAAGGAAGACCTTGCTAGCACTCTAGAGGTCACATTTTTAAAGCAATCATCATGAATCTTGCTCAAAGTCATTTTCTAAACTGGGCCACTTAGGGTCAAAAACTAGGTCACAGGGCCAAATCAACGGAAAACCTTGTTAACACTCTAGCTGTCACATTTTTGAAACAATCACAAATAATGCTCAGAATGTTTGTCTTGATGATTTCTAGGTCAGGTACGAAACTGGGTCACTTGGGTCAAAAACTAGGTCATTGGGCCAAATCAAAGAGAAAACCTTGTTAACATACTAGAGGTCACATTTTTGAAGCTTTCATCATGAATGTTGCTCAAAATGTTTGTCTTGATGACTTCTAGGTCAAGATCAAACTGGGTCACTTGGGGTGAAAAACTAGGTCACCAGGGCAAATCAAAGGAAAACCTTGTTAACACTCAAGAGGTCACATTTTTTGAAGCGAAGCAATCATCATGAATCTTGCTCAAAATGTTTGTCTTGATGATTTCTAGGTGAAGTTTGGAACTGTGTCACTTACAACCTATATTTCATAGTCCAGTGACTTTTTTTAAGTTTTTCCATTTAGGTCAGTTTCTCAGCAACTATTGGTCCTGCAGAGTGATATTTGGCACTTGTGAAGTGTTTGTGTTTAGGTTAGTTTCTCAGTAACTATTGCTCGTACAGCCAGTGATACTTAGCTCATGCATACATCTTAGCATGGCCTCTTGAGTGCAGTCATCTATATTTGACCTTGACCTCTATTTCACAATCCATTAGATATGCTACATTGTCTTACTTGTTAATATAATCATCATGTGTTTGCCTTGATCAGATCTAGGTCAGGTTCTCTAAGTGCTATGATACACAGGTGAGCATTACAGGGCCATCTTGGCCCTCTTGTTTATTAGCTCACCTGGAACGAAGCTCCAGGTCAGCTTATGTGATCGCCTGTTATCCGTCATCTGTCTGTCCGTCTGTCAGTCCTTCCATCCATCTGTCCATTAGCTTTTCACATTTTAACTGCACAATACATTAACTTATAGATAATGTGCAGTATAGATAATGTGCTATTCTGTTCTGTATTTCAAACCTTCCACAGAAAAAATGACAGTTAAGTCACCTTAAAGAGTCTTAATCCAGAAGGTCCCTTTAAGCAGATACCTGTGTGATGTCACTCTTCCGGCTCTTTTGATCACGTGTCAGTTTCTTTTTTGTGGTCAAGAAAGTAAACAAAGGATTTTTCACCAGGTGAAAAAAATCTATATTTTCTTTCTTTTCTTCGGTTATATTTATTAATCCTTATCTTTCTTATGTTTCTCTATCATTCCTTCCACTCCTGATCTTATTATTTTGTGTAAATTGTTTTTCGATTTCTTGTTATTATTGATCACTTGTACATGTCATGCATTTTTGTGACTTTTCATGAAGATTGTTCACGGTGATTGTGGACATATAAAAGCGCGGTGGGATAATCACCAAAACTGTTTATCATGTTCTTCTTGTTCCAGGTATCCCACTTGTCGTTTGTCAGAGGAGACCTGGATCCTTGCAGACAAATGGTGAACGTACTCTGCAAGAGGATCAGTGATGAGGAAGAAGAAGCAGAAGAAGAAGACAAGACTGGCTGTCACTTCAGATCGGTAAATTGACTGCGTTCAACATGACCCCATTGGGTTGACTGGGCCATAAAACCTCAACACAAACAAACGATTCAGATCTGTCTGATGACAATTCTTTTGATGGGAGCACCACCCCACAAGCCTATACTGCCAGGGGTAAGACCCACCAGGGTAGCGACTACTTGGATGCTGAGTGTGTCCAAAGTGTAAGTCCACCAGTCACAGGTCACCAGTCAGCAGTCACCGGTCAACCAAGCACCAGTCAAACAGTCACCTGTCAACCCGTCACTGGTCAGCAAGTCACTGGTCAACCAGTCACCGGTCAGCCAGTCACTGGTCAACCAGGCACTGGGCAGTTTATCACTGGTCAACCAGGTACTGGTCAACCAGTCACCAGTCATCCAGTCACCGGTCATTCAGTGATTACCGGGCACCAGTCAACAGGCACCTGGCATTTAATCGCAAGGCACCAGTCAACCAGTCACCGATCTCCGGGCACCAGTCAACTTACCAGGCACAGGTCATCATGCAACATTTGATGGGGTAGCCAATCAACACAGTCATTTCCAAATAAGCCTCAGAACCCTACAGCTTCAAAGAGAGTTTTACTATCTCTAGAACCAGACTTGTCAAATGTCAGACCCAAGTATCATTATAGGTCCTCCTAGCAATACTTGGCAGTCCACAGACAGGCAAACATCTCAACCTAGGCAAAGTAGGAGAGATCAGCCTAAAACAAAACACAGAACAAATAAGAGGAGGAGACATTGATCGTCTTCTTCTTCCTCCTCTTCTAGATCGTCCTCTTTGGCTTCTCAAAGGAGAAGCAAAAGATCAAAGAGGTCCAAACATTCACACAAGAGAAGAAGAAACCGTTTGACATCGTCTTCTTCTAATCATGATTATTGTAGATATAAAAGAACTAGACAATCTCCTCAGGTTGCAGAAGTTCCGATAACGCCGCAACCTGATAGAACTATAGAACAGACACTTATACATTCTGAGAATGTGGTGCAACAATCTTCAAGGGACACAGGATCCGATTCGGAGTCGGAAACCTGATGGACAGGGCTATTAATGAAGTATTCAGACTACTTCCATAGGAGTTATGTCCTAAGCCGATGGAGGAAAATACTCATGCAAAACCACTATCTGGAATAGAGCACTTAATGGAGGCTCAAGTGTCTCCATTATTAGTGCTACCACAGTCAAAATTAGTGGAAGGTACCACTAAATTTATACAGAGCAAAGTAGACTCTGAAAATTGTGGTAAAGACTGGCTCTGTCCTCAACATTTAGTTTAGTCCTTGGCTCCGATGAAATACTATAAATGCCATAACCAATATTTTCCAACAGAGAATTTTCCCCAGCTAGAAGCCGATACTTCGTTATTGGACATTTCTTGCAGGGGAAGATGTTCCATCCCAGTTAAAAATCTAGAAATCTGGGAAAAAAGACTTCGCAAATTAGTGGCGATCAATTCGCATGTGGATTTTTTCTCTTCTGCAGCCTACTAATGTCTCCAACAAGAGTCCATGTTTAGACTCTTGGAGGCTGTGGCGAAATCCATTCGACATTTAACAGCAATGTCCACTATTCTCACCACAGAGCTATTTTAGGCTAGACGTGATGCAGCAATAGCCACATCGAAGTTATTATTGGAGAATTCTGGTTATGAGCTTAGGAATGCTCCAATTAATGCAAAAACTTTGTTTGATAATAAAAAAAAAGAAGTTGCTAAATCTAATTATGTAGCGCAACAACAGAGATTTATAGCATCTTTCACAACCGGTACTAAATTACTAATGTACAACAACAAAAGTCATCTTATTCGGCTTCAGGACCGTTTAAAAGACCTAGACAGCTGAGTAAGTCAGCTAGACCTAAACAGACACAACTGTACAGGTCTAAAACTCAAACCCAGTCCTTTACGTCCAGTACTAGAAAGGACTATACTAAGAGGAGTAGTAACTCGAGACAGTTCCCCTCCTCTAAACAGGCCTCATCTTCCACAAAGTTCTGAAAGCCAATCCTTTCCACTGCCTATCTTGCCACACCCAGATATTCCAGTGAGAGGAAGATTGGCCCACTTTGTGGAACAATGGGGAGAATTAACAAACAACAAATGGGACCTCTCTATCATTAGAGATGGTTTCAGGATACCATTCATGTCAACTCCCCCTCTTTCGTCAGTTCCGATAAGTCTGAGTCAATCTTCCTCCCTGTTACTACAAGAAGAGATCACAGAACTTCTCCAGAAATGGGCAGGGGAAAGGGTACAAGATCTGGGAACTCCCGGTTTTTATTATATGCCTGTTTGAAAAACGGGACATATTATGTTACAGGGTATGGCGTCCATCCGTCCGTCTGTAAACTTTTTCGTTTCCGGCTAACACCTCCTACAATTTACATTCAATCAAGCTGAAACTTGGTATATAGTTAGACCATGATGTGGAGCAGCGCATATTATTTCGGGGTTACAGTCCACCAAATGTTTGCAGAGTTATGCCCCTTTTAAAATTTCTGTAAACTTTTCATTTCCGGTTAACTCCTCCCACATTTTACATCTGATCAAGCTGAAACTTCATTTATAGTTAGCCCATGATGTGGAGCAGTGCATATTGTTTCGAGGTTACAGTCTACCAAATATTAGTAGAGTTATGCCCTTTGAAAATTTCTGTAAACTTTTCGTTTCCAGCTAACTCCTCCTAATTTTTCGTTTCTGGCTAAATCCTCCTACAGTTTACATCCGATCAAGCTGAAACTTCATAAATAGTTACACGATGATGTGGAGCAGCGCATATTATTTCAAGGTTACAGTGCACCAAATATTGGCAGAGTTATGCCCCTTTGAAAATTTCTGTAAACTTTTCGTTTCCGGCTAACTCCTCCTTCAGTTTACATCTGATCAAGCTGAAACTTGATTTGTAGTTAGACCATGATGTGGAGCAGTGCATATTATTTCAAGATTACAGTCCACCAAATATTAGCAGAGTTAAACACCTTTGAAAACTTCTATTAATTTTTTGTTTACGGCTAAATCCTCTTACAGTTTACATCCGATCAAGCTGAAACTTCATAAATAGTTACACAATGATGTGGAGCAGCGCATATTATTTCGATGTTACAGTGCACCAAATATTGGCAGAGTTATGCCTCTTTGAAAGTTTTTGTAAACTTTTCGCAGCATATTGTTTAGAGGTAATAGTGTGCAAATTTTATTTTATAATAGGTATATTTTTTGCAAATAGTTAAAGTTATGGCCATATGGGCAAGTTATTTATTTTATTTATTTTTTTTTAACATCTTCTTTTATTAGATTTGCGAGGAAATGTTGCCATTATTAAATGTTTATAAATACATTTATTAAATGATACAGAAAAAAAAAAAAAATGTTACAAGGGACCAGCGCCTACTGAGTACTATTGCGAATGAAACAAGTGACATATAAAGGTTCTACTGTTATTCCTACTTCTTCCTTACTGGAAATGATTCAGGTGTTATGGGCTTTTTTTCCAGAAAATTGTGATCAATCTGTTGAAGTGAGTGCTGAATTAATGGCAGCTTGATATTTGGTATTCTCGGTCTTTTTTAGTGGGGGGTAAAATCCAGCACCTGACTATCTAATGAAAAGTGGTGTGTTAGTATGAAAGTAGGTTCACTCCTGTATGAGAACACTTGCTCTGAATGGTTGCTGTGGTATATAGTAAGTTTGACAGGCTTTAGAGTTGGCAGACCCCTCCAGCGCGGCAATAGTTGCAATTAGCAGCCTAAGGGTTAAGGTGTACACTGTTTATCACCCAAATAGCAGGTATAAGCTATGTCAACAGGAGCAAAACGGACTTAATCAAATTTCAGTATGACAGGGATTTAAGCTGTCTAATAGGGTTTATACAGTAATTAGCAATATTATACCCCAAAATATACATGTAGTAAAAACTGTTAAAGCTCCACGTGGCTATTTTGGCTTTTTAAAAACAAAACATTTTGAATATGACCAGCATATTAATATTTATTCTTCGGAATTGTGATGTACAGCTCAGTTACTATTACTAATTATTTTTTTAATAAATAATAATGATAATATTAATAATTATTACTATGTTTTAATTTCATGTATAGAAAACCATTAAATAAAATAGGACCAGCATAGGAATACAGTTGACTCTCGTTATTTCGACCTCGCTTATCTCGAATAACCACTTATCTGGAAGTGAAAATCTGGTCCCTGCCAACATGAAAATCTTACAAGAGGTGAAAAAATATTGTGGAAAAAAGGAGAAATTGCTCCTCAATTTCTCCTCTTTTCCACAATATTTTCAATATTTCTCTAGCTTCAAGAGTCCAATTACATATATATTTGTTAAATGTGGTTATTCGAATTATTTTTTCCTCAATTCTGCAAATCTGGTATGTCAAGGTACAGATATCTTGAAGTATTTCATAGTCCCTTGGAATTCGAGATAACGAGAGTCGACTGTATTTATTTTTTTAATTTTTATATTCAGCTTGATTACTATATAATTATTTCTGAAAATAATATCAATAATAATGTTAGTATTATCACTTTGTTTTAATGTAATTTCTTAAATATTATAAATAATTAATTAAATATATATATATTTTATGGAATGAAATATGACCGACATAAGATTATTGGTATCATCCCACTACGTCTACTCCCATTTCGTGTACTCCCATTTTGCCCACTCCCATTTCATCTATTCCCATTTTGTCTACTATCACATTTCATCTTACTCCCATTTGCTCTACTTTCCCATTTCATTTATTCCCATTTCATCTACTTCGATAATAACTGATAATTGAAATGGTAGTTTTCAAAATGAGAGTAGACAAAATGGGAATGGAATTAAACCATTACATAAACACATAAAATTTATTACAGTGGGTAAAATATGACAAATATTAACACACGTAAAACATAAATAAAATAATTATAAAATGGCTAAAATTGTTCTAAAATTGTATTTAAGATTTGATTCTATTTTACTGTTCCAAAACTTTTCTCTGAAATTTGAATAAAAAGCACTATTTTCACAGCTAAACATGAGGGGAGTCTCACTGGGCAAATAAGTAGCCCACTCCCTTTATGTAGTCACACATTCCAATTTTATTGTTCTGGAACTTTTCCTTGAGGCGATAACTTTACTATAAGTCTTGCGCCTTTTTTGCAGGGACACCTCCAGTTCACAGCTGAGTTATCAAACTTCATTGGCGCTTTCTTCTGATTTTATCAGTTCAGTGAACTAAAAAGTATTAGGGTGTGATTCCGTTGCAAATCTGTTAATGCGTCCATGCCAGCCCTCAAGGGCATTATTAGTTCTTGGTCCTTTTCATAGGGGTTCCATGTTTTAAGTGGTAATAGATGAAATGGGAATAGACAAAATGGGAAAGTAGACAAAATGGGAGTAGACAAAATGGGAGTAGACAAAATGGTACAGTAGACAAAATGGGAGTAGACCAAATGGGAGTAGACAAAGTGGGAGCAGACGAAGTGGGAATAAACCAGATTATTTATTCTCCGCATTGTAATGATAATGATAATAATAATAATAATTATTAGTAATAATAATAGTTATAATTGAAATAATTCAAATAATCTTATTAGTACATGTATCAAAAACTTGTTTTAATTTATATTCTTATATTATAACAATAAGACATAGACATAGACATAGAAATTTTATTTTCCGTTGAATATTGTTAATAATACAACCTAAGCCCTGTAGAGCTTTTGCTTCCACAAACATTATGTAAGATAACAGATATAAATATATCACAGCATGCAAAAAAACAACAAAATATATACATAATTACTTATACCTCTAGACATTAAGAATCTGATTCCCTTAAGAAAAACTCAAGGAGAAAAATGGGGTGTTCATCAAATCAGTCAGAGCATCCCTCAGACTGGCACTGCCAATACCTTATTTTAGGTGAAAAATTGAAAGGTTGCAAGGTGTACCCATGGGTGACTTGCTCGAAAAAGGTTGACAGAAGAAAAAATAAGGCACTAAGCACGCAAAACAGAACAATAAATTAAACAGACTGAAGGAATAACTATCAGGAAATAGCTGAACAAAAGGAACTAGGCAGAACATACAGGACACTTACATCTAAAGCCATTCCAGTTCTGGAGGAGCCTAGGAAACTGTGGATAGGATTCTGCTAATTGCACATTGTTAGGGAGGCTATTCCAGATCCTAGGAGCCTCGGACTTAAATGACTTCAGGCCATACCATGTCATATTTACCAGTGGAACTTCAGCAGTTTTCTCCCTTCCGAAATTATATGAAGAATCTTTTATAGTAACAAGATCTTGAAAATAGTTTGGTGAGAGACCATTTACGAGTACAATCTCGTATACCTCACTGGCCATCAGTTTAATTCTTCTCACATGCAAAGGCTGAGTATTTGACAGGTTTAATAACTTACCCAGGGAGGGAGAATAGTCATTATTTATAAATCTCAGGGCCCTCTCTTGTATTTTTTCAAATTTATTGGTACTTGTAGCACTGCAAAAATGCCAAGCTAGAGGGCAGTAGCTAAAATTTGAAGCAATAAAAAAGTTATAAATAACTAATTTTCCTTGTTTGGTTAAATATCTACCAAGTCTTTTTAAAACAGCTAATTGTTTAGATGCTTTCTTACAGATATCTGTCACATGGTTGTCAAATTTCAACATATAATCTATATGTTGACACCAAGCAGAGTCACATTATCCTCAGATTTTATAGAAGTACTGCCAATTTGGAAAGACTTTATGTGAACATGAGTGCTCTGGCCAAGGCATATAGCCTGAAACTTATCTGGGTTGGCCATCATGAAGTTTTCAGCAAACCATATTATGAGATTAAGACTTTCAATTTCTAAAACTGTCTTGAGAGTATTAAAATCTTTATGTATATAAGCTTAAGTATTATCATCAGCATAGCTGTATAAAAGGGATTTTAAAATAAAGTAGAATATGTCATTTAAAAATACATTAAAAAGTAAAGGTCCTGAAATGGAACCTTGTGGGACACCTTGAATTAGTTTTTCCAAAGTACTTGTACATGGGCCCAGTCTGACCTGTTGAGATCTGTTACTGAGGTAACTTTCAAGGAGTTTGACTGCCTCTTCGACAGCCCATACGCCTTTAATTTGGCAATCAATAGATTGTGGGGGAGACAGTCAGAGGCCTTAGAAAGGTCCATTAATATAGCCATAATACACTCCTGGTTATTATTAGCACACCTGAGCACGAAGTGCTCAAAGTGAGCTGTTGTGATCAGTCAATGTCCGTTGTTCAACGTGTGTCATCCGTCGTGTGTCGTTCGTTGTGCGGTGTCAACAATTGCTTTAAAAGCCTACTCCTCCTACACCCCTGGGCCAATGGACTCGAAACTTGGTAGGAAGCATCGGGGTGACTTGTAGATCAAAAAAAGCTAAAATCTTTCAGATCGGAAATCCAAGATAGCCGCCATGTGGCCATCTTGAAAACCTATTTTTCGCTTCTTCTGAAACGAAAGGCCAATTGACTCGAAACTTGGTAAGAAGCACCTGGGTGACTTGTAGATCAAAAAAAGCTAAAATCTGTCTGATCAGAAATCAGAGAAAATCTATTTTTCGCTTCTTCTCCTAAACCCAAAAGCCAATTGACTGCAAACTTGGTAGGAAGCATTGGGGTGACTTGTAGATCAAAAATAGCTAAAATTATTCTGATCAGAAATCCTGGATGGCCGCCATGGTAGCCATCTTGAAAATCTATTTTTCGCTTCTTCTCCTGAACCAAACGGCCAGTTGAAACTTGGTAGGAAGCATTCAGGTGACTTGTAGATCAAAAATGGCTAAAATTGTTCTGATCAGAAATCCAAGATGGCCTCCATGGCGGCCATCTTGAAAATCTATTTTTCGCATCTTCTCCTGAACCAAAAGGCCAATTGACTTGAAACTTGGTAGGAAGCATCGAGGTGACTTGTAGATCAAAAATAGCTAAAATTGTTCCAATCAGAAATCCAAGATGGCTGCAGAAAAGCTATTTTCGCTTCTTCTCCTCAACAAAAAGGTCAATTGACTCGAAACATCGTCGTGGAAATTGATCATGAAATATTTTCTACGGTCATTCTCTCCCTTCTGCTGATTCAAGAAGGGCAGTTGTCAGTTTCTGGCGAAAGAATGTGCACAATACTGGTTAACAGCTTAGAGGACTAAGCCTGCCCAGTAAACGTGTGGTTAGGTAAACTGACCGCGCTCGACATGACCCCATTGGGTTGACTGGGCCGTAAAACCTCAACACACAAAAAAAACAACAAAAAAAACTCGAAACATCGAGGTGACTTGTAGATCAAAAATAGCTAAAATTGTTCCGATCGGAAATCCAAGATGGCCGCGTTGACGGCCATTTTGAAAATCTATTTTTCACTTCTGCTCCTGAACCAATTGACTCAAAACTTGGTAGGAAGCATAGGGGTGACTGGTAGATCAAAAAAGCTAAAACCGTTCTGACTGGAAATTCAATATGGCCGTCATGGTGGCCATCTTGAAAATCTATTTTTCGCTTCTTCTCCTGAACTGAAAGGCCATCTGACTTGAAACTTGGTAAGAATCATCAAGGTGACTTGTAGATCAACAATAGCTAAAATCATTCTGATCCAAAATACAAGATGGCGAGCGATACAGGGCCATCTTGGCCCTCTTGTCCAAGGCTTGACTTGACGCCAGTCCTCAAGCAGTCTCAAGAGGGTTAACTGACACCCAAACCTTTTCTAAATGCAGCGAGAAAAGGATTGTATTGTTTTTCTATAAAAGCAGACTATTGATCGTGCATGCTGCATTCATAAATTTTGGAAGTGATTGGCAAGACACTTACAGGCCGAAAATTTTCTTTATTCATGGGGTCTTTTTTCTTGTGTAGGGGTTTAACCTGTGCCCCTTTAACTCCATTAGGGAACTTGCACAATGCAAAAGTAGTGTTTATGAGGTCTTGAGATAGGGCTGCAGATATAAAACCGCACATGCTTTTATGATTTTAGCTGAAATATTGTCAGCTGCAGTAGCCTTCTTCACATTCAAATTTGATATGATCTTATGAACATCTTTCTCAGACACTGGTTTGAAAGAGAACTTCTGATCATCACTCCTTTGTGGAACATTTTCAGTAATTTTTATAATACTGGGATGATCAGAAAAATCCTCCTTAAATTTATTTGACTCTTTGCAATATCCTTTGCAACACTGACAAAATAATGATTGAAGATTAGGCAGACCTCTGTCTGAGGTAAGACAATTTTCTCCTCTTCACAAAGAATGACTTCATTTCCATCATCACCTCCCTTCTTAGATAAGAAGGGCTTGATGGTGTGCCAGAAGTCCTTTGATTTTGGCCCTCCAGCACACCTTTCGAAAATAATACACACGCATTGATTGTTTTTTAGCTCACCTGAGCAAAAGCTCAGGGTGAGCTATTGTCATCACCCTCTGTCCGTCGTCCGTCGTCGTCCGTCGTCCGGCGTCCCGCGTCCGGCGCTCGTCGTCAACAATTAGTTTGTTAACACTCTAGAGGTCACAGTTTTGAACCAATCTTGATGAAACTTGCTCAGAATGTTTGCCTCTATGAAATCTAGGTCAAATTCGATACTGGGTTACTTGGGGTCAAAAACTAGGTCACCAGGTCAAATCAAAGGAAAAACTTGTTAACACTCTAGAGGTCACAGTTTTGACCCAATCTTGATGAAACTTGCTCAGAATGTTTGCCTCTATGAAATCTAGGTCAAGTTCGATACTGGGTTACTTGGCATCAAAAACTAGGTCACCAGGTCAAATCAAAGGAAAAACTTGTTAACACTCTAGAGGTAACAGTTTTAACCCAATCTTGATGAAACTTGCTCAAAATGTTTGCCTCTATTAAATCTAGGTCAAATTCGAAACTGGGTCACTTGGGGTCAAAAACTAGGTCACAGGGCCAGATCAGCAGAAAACCTTGTTAACACTCTAGCGGTCAAAATTTTGAAGCAATCATTATGAATCTTGCTCAATATGTTTGTCTTGATGAGTTCTAGGTCAAGTTCGAAACTGGGTCACTTGGGGTCAAAAACTAGGTCACCAGGCCAAATCAGCAGAAAACCTTGTTAACACTCTAGCGGTCACATTTTTGAAGCAATCATCATGAATCTTGCTCAAAATGTTTGTCTTGATGATTTCAAGGTCAAGTTCGAAACTGGGTCACATGGGGTCAAAAACTAGGTCACTGGGCCAAATCAGCAGAAAACCTTGTTAACATTCTAGCGGTCACATTTTTGAAGCAATCATCATGAATCTTGCTCAAAATGTTTGTCTTGTTGATTTCTAGGTCAGGTTTGAAACTGGGTCACATGGGGTCAAAAACTAGGTCACCAGGCCAAACCAGCAGAAAACCTTGTTAACACTCTAGCGGTCACATTTTTCAAGCAATCATCATGAATCTTGCTCAAAATCTTTGTCTTGATAAGTTCTAGGATATGTTTGAAACTGGGTCACGTGGGGTCAAAAACTAGGTCACCGACCCAAATCAGCAGAAAACCTTGTTAACACTCTAGCGGTCAAATTTTTGAAGCAATCATCATGAATCTTGCTCAAAATGTTTGTCTTGATGATTTCTAGGTCAAGTTCGAAACTGGGCCACCTGGGGTCAAAAACTAGGTCACCTGGCCAAATCAGCGGAAAATCTTGTTATCACTCTAGCGGTCACATTTTTCAAGCAATTATCATGACTCATGCTCAAAATGTTTGTCTTGATGATTTTTAGGTCAAGTTCAAAACTGGGTCAGTTGGGGTCAAAAACTAGGTCACCAGGCCAAACCAGCAGAAAACTTTGTTAACACTCTAGCAGTCACATTTTTGAAGCAGTCATCATGAATCTTGCTCAAAATGTTTGTCTTGTTGATTTCTAGGTCAGGTTTGAAACTGGGTCACCTGGAGTCAAAACCTAGGTCACCTGGCCAGATCAGCAGAAAACCTTGTTAACACTCTAGTGGTCACATTTTTCAAGCAATGATCATGAATCTTGCTCAACATGTTTGTCTTGGTGATTTCTAGGTCAAATTCGAAACTGGGTCACTTGGAGTCAAAAACTAGGTCACCTGGCCAAATCAGCAGAAAACCTTGTTAACACTCTAGCGGTCACATTTTTGAAGCAATCATCATGAATCTTGCTCAAAATGTTTGTCTTGATGAGTTCTAGGTCAAGTTTGAAACTGGGTCACATGGAGTCAAAAACTAGGTCATCAGGCCAAATCAGCAGAAAACTATTTACACTCCAGAGGTCACATTTTTTAAATAATCATCATAAATATTGCTCAAAATGTTTGTCTTGATGATTTCTAAGTCTAGTTTAAAACTGGGTCACTTGATATAAGAAACTAGGTCACCTGGCCAAATCAAAGGAAAACCTTGTTGATGCCCTAGAGATCACATTTTTGAAGTGATCATCATGAATCTTGCTCAAAATGTTTGTCTTGATGATTTCAAGGTGATGCATATTTTTCTATCCAGTGACTTAAGTTTTTCTGTTTAGGTCAGTTTCTCAGTAATTATTGGTCCTACAGCGTGGTATTTGGTACTTGTGAAGTGTTTGTGTTTAGGTCAGTTTCTCAGTAACTATTGCTCCTACAGCCAGTGATACTTAGTACATGCATACATCTTAGCATGGCCTCGAGTGCAGTCATCCATATTTGACCTTGACCTTTATTTCACAGTCCATTAGACATGCTACATTGTCTTACTTGTTAATATAATCATTTTGACTTTGATCAGAATATTTTCCTTGATCAGTTCTAGATCAGGTTCTCAAAGTGCTATGTTGCTCAGGTGAGCATTACAGGGCCATCATGGCCCTCTTGTTTCAATTTTGTGACATAATTCTGCTGTTTCCTGTAATTTTCCCACTTACATGATAAACTCTCTGACATTAATCTCTCTGTCATTATTCATAAGAATATGAATATGAGTTACCATCAGTTTAAGTCCCTAATCATGAGCAGAATAATTACAAATTCAATACAACCTTTACATCATTTAATAAAAATATCATAAAAGTGTCCTTTCAAAACTACCGAATAAGACAATGTAAGTGCACTATTGCCTGACATAAAATCTCTTCTATGATTACCTACACAAAACAGGCCCTAGTGCACTCAGTGTTCACTCCCTAGTGAACAATAAACCACTTTCACATTGTTGTGCGCATGCGCCAAACTGTCCAGGTAAGTCTCAAATCGGCATTATCTCAGCGAGATTACAATCGAGGGGGCAAGCTTCAATATGCTGCATATCAGAATAGAGGTCCTGGGATATTATAGTTGGAAATGTATCAGTTAAAAACAACTAGATAAAAAAAATGAAATCGTCACCTCGAAGGTGTAAAAATCGGTTTTATTGTTTCAGTATAGAAGTATTTAAAATCAAAATACTGCTTAGAGCTAGAGACTTCATATAACACAGATTCCGTTTACCGCAAGCTGAACATCCGTGTTCATGAATGTCACTTTCATTTATTTCCACATGAAAACAAAGTTCCTTTCACATCACGAAAACATACCTATATAATTTTGACCCCCTTAAACCCCACTTTTATATAGTAGAACTGGGGTTTACAGGGGTATACATTATTTTTCTTATTTTTGCTCAAAAATATAGATTGTGGTACTCGTTAGAACCGCCTCACCGAGGCGGTTCTAACGAGTACCTACAATCTATGTTTTGAGCAGAAATATGAAAATTATCAGCGTTTTTTATCTGAAAATTTTCAATTTTTGGAGGTGAAATTTTCTGTATATTTGAATAGGCGTGTTTTCGTAATGAAGTGAATAAATAAATAAATTCAGGACATTTTTTTTTTTTTTTTTTTTTTTGCATTAAAATACTAACAAAAACCATCAAATGAAATGTGATTCATATTTTATACCCGAAATATCATAGAACTATAGACAGATACGATCGTCTTATAACAAGAATTTTTCGCTATTATATTTATAATCATCATGAAATAACATATTTGTATCAGAAGTTAATGTTCCGTTTCATTTGGTCTTTTTCACGGCTTCTACCTTATTTCAGGTTTTGTCCTAAATTGTTGTCATACAATCATTTCAGTCATGCACACCCAGCAAAGACTCAGATCAGCCTTATTATCCATTCTGTATGGTCAATAATCATTGTTCGCAAGAAAACATGACAAACGTTTCGGGTAATAGTCATCCACTGAACTTACAACGAAAACTCTGATGTCCAAGCTGATCTGAGTCATCGCTAGACACACATATCAATTTGCTGGTATTATCATGGTAGCTCAGAAAATCTTGTAAACAAAATTAAAGTTCAGAATGTTATTTTTTCCTTTTAAAACAATTTCCCTTTTAACAGGTCATTTGAATATTTCTATTACTTTTTATTATAATTCTTTTTTCAGATAGGCTGGGGTGGGGTGTAAGATACAGTGGCCTGGGCAGCTTGCCCCCCAGGGGTGAAGATACCCTGGCCTGGGCAGCTTGCCCCCCACCCCTGGAAACTTGGTAAACTCCAATCTGGAAAGCTATTTAATCATTTACAACTTGAAATTTTAATGCACAGACATTAGAATGGTAGTAGTATCTGCTTTTACCTATTTTTTTCACTTTATGGGAAGGGATTGAGGCCAAATTACTGTGGCCCAAGGTTTGCTCCCAAGCTAAGAAAATCTTGTAAACAAAATTAAACTTCAGAATGTTACTTTATCTTTTTAAAACAATATCCCATTTATCAGGTCATTTGAATATTTCTATTACTTTTTGTTATCTATCTTTCTTCAGATTGGCTGGGGACGGGGGTAAGATACCCTGGCCCGGACAGCTTGCCCACCGGGGGTGAAGATACCCTGGCCTGGGCAGCTTGTCCCCCACCCCTCGAAACTTGGCAACTCTGATCTGAAAAGCTATTTAATCATTTTAAACTTATAATTCTAATGCACAGACATTAGAATGGTAGTAGTACCTGCTTTTACCTATTTTTTTCACTTTATGGAAAGGGATTGAGGCCAAAATACTGTGGCTCAAGAAGTTTCCTCCCAAGCTCAGAAAATCTTGTAAACAAAATTAAAGTTCAGAATGTTATTTTTACCTTTTTAAAACATTATCCCATTTATCAGGTCATTTGAATATTTCTATTACTTTTTATAGTCTATCTTTCTTCAGATTGGCAGGGGTGTGGAGGGTGTGGGGGTAAGATACCCTGGCCTGGGCAGCTTGCCCCCTGGGGGTGAAGATACCCTTGCCTGGGCAGCTTGTCCCCCCACCCCTGGAAACTTGGCAAACTCTGATCTGAAAAGCTATTTAATCATTTTAAACTTATAATTCTAATGCACAGACATTAGAATGGTAGTAGTACCTGCTTTTACCTATTTTTTCACTTTATGGAAAGGGATTAAGGCCAAAATACTGTGGCTCAAGAAGTTTCCTCCCAATCTCAGAATATCTTGTAAACAAAATTAAAGTTCAGAATGGTATTTTTTACCTTTTTAAAACAATATCCCATTTATCAGGTCATTTGAATATTTCTATTACTTTTTATAGTCTATCTTTCTTCAGATTGGCAGGGGTGTGGGGGTAAGATACCCTGGCCTGGACAGCTTGCCCCCCAGGGGTGAAGATACCCTGGCCTGGGCAGCTTGCCCCCCACACCTGGAAACTTGGCAAACTCTGATCTCAAAAGCTATTTAATCATTTTAAACTTAAAATTCTAATGCACAGACATTAGAATGGTAGTATTACCTCCTTTTACCTACTTTTTCACTTTACGGGAAGGGATTGAGGCCAAATTACTGTGTCCCAAGAAGTTTGCTCCCAAGCTCAGAAAATCTTGTAAACAAAATTATTTAAAAGAAAAAAAAACTTACTGAAATGTGTAAGATTTTCTTGAGGCAGGGATCAGGCTGCCCAAGCCAGGGTATCTTCACCCCTGGGGGACAAGCTGCCCAGTCCATGGTATCTTACCCCCCACCCCTTCCTGTTTAGAGAAAAATGGTTAATGGTCGATATTATGAATATTCAAATGGCTGTTCAATAGGAAAGTCTATTCAGTGATAAAGTATCTTTTTGAAGAGTCAGTCAGGTTTTCTGGCATAGGTGCAAGCTTATAAGGCTCTCAATTTCCTCCAATCCAGTAAAAGATGCATATGTACATAAAAAATCAGTTTTGCCATGTTACTGTTATAAAGATTTTTATTTAAAAGTAGAAAAAACTTACTGAATTAAGTTGTGTAAGATTTTCTTGAGGCGGGGGGCAAGCTGTCCAAGCCAGGGTATCTTCACCCCGGGGCGGCAAGCTGCCCAGGCCATGGTATCTTACCCCCCACCCCTTCCTGTTTAGAGAAAAAGGGTTACTGGTCGATATTATGAATATTCAAATGACTGTTCAATAGGAAAGTCTATTCAGTGATAAACTATCTTTTCGAATGGAGTCTGTCAGGTTTTCTGGCATAGATGCAAGCTTCTAAAGCTCTCAATTTCCTCCAATCCAGTAAAAGATGCATATGTACATAAAAAATCAGTTTTGCCATGTTCTGTTATAGGGATTTTTATTTAAAAGAAGAAAAAACTTACTGAATGAAGTTGTGTAAGATTTTCTTGATGCGGGGGGCAAGCTGTCCAAGCCAGGGTATCTTCACCCCCGGGGGGCAAGTTGCCCAGGCCACGGTATCTTACCCCCACCCCTTCCTGTTTAGAGAAAAATGGTTAATGGTCGATATTATGAATATTCAAATGACTGTTCAATAGGAAAGTCTATTCATAAACTATCTTTTTGAATAGAGTCTGTCAGGTTTTCTGGCATAGGTGCAAGCTTCTAAGGCTCTCAATTTCCTCCTATCCAGTAAAAGATGGATATGTACATTAAAAAAAATCAATTTTGCCAGGTTTTTGTTATAAGGATTTTTATTTAAAAGAAGAAAAAACTTACTGAATTAAGTTGTGTAAGATTTTCTTGAGGCGGGGGGGGCAAGCTGCCCAGGACATGGTATCTTACCCCCCACCCCTTCCTGTTTAGAGAAGAATGGTTTATGGTCCATTTTATGATTATTCATCTGACTGTTCTGAATAGGAAAGTCTATTCATTGACAAACTATCTTTTGGAATGGAGTCTGCCAGGTTTTCTGGCATAGTTGCTAGCTTCTACGGCCACTATATTCTGGACCTCAATTTCCTCCTATCAAGTAAAAGATGCATATGCACATAAAAAAACATATTTTTCCCTAGGGATGGGGGGCAAGCTGCCCAGGCCATGGTATCTTACCCCCACCTCACCTCCAGCCATAGAAAAATAGTTAATGGTCAATATTAATATTATTCAAATGACTGTTTAATAGGAAAGTCAATTATTAAGTGATAAATTGTCTTTTTGAATGGAGTCTGCCAGGTTTTCTGGCATAGGTGCAAACTTCTAAGGCCACTGTATTCTGGCCCTCAATTTCCTCCTATCAGGAAAAAGATGCATATGCACATACATGTAAAGATCAGTTTTCCCATGTTTCTACTATAAGGATTTTTATTTTTAAAAAAATAAAATCTTTCTGCATTAAGTTCTGTTAGGTTTTCTTGGGGTGGGGGGCAAGCTGCCCAGGCCTGGGTATTTTCACCCCCGGGGGGCAAGCTGCCCAGAGGCAGCTTCACCCCTGGGGGGCAAGCTGCCCAGGGTGGGGGGCAAGATACCCCGGGGTATCTTCACCCCCGGGGGGCAAGCTGCCCAGAGGCAGGTTCACCCCCGGGGGGCAAGCTGCCCAGGGTGCAAGATAAACCGGTACACCGGTTTGCTTTGAAAAGCAATAAAATGCCGCCAAGTTGGAAAGGGGCCCATCTATTAGGGCGCGTACCTCTCAATTGGCAGGCATTTGATTAGTTTATTTAGGTGCTAAATCATCCATCTAGTCAAAGTTTAGTGTGGTAATTTACCGAAAATGGATATACCAACTTTTGGCATGCACTCATAATTATAGAGGTTAAGTAATGCTTTGTTTATTGTCAAAACATATGACAAAGATGACACATGGAATTACTATTAATCCGTGGAATGTTATTTTGTTTATGGCAAATTTATCTATTTATGTATTCAATTATTTATTTAAGTATAGTCTGCACTTC
Organism: Anodontia alba; assembly: GCA_964016985.1. NCBI lineage: Eukaryota > Metazoa > Mollusca > Bivalvia > Lucinida > Lucinidae > Anodontia > Anodontia alba. The sequence continues at coordinate 52,903,178 of OZ024824.1, forward strand.
TTAATGTATAATGGGATGATTCGCAAAATATCTAAGACAAAAGTGTGGCCTGGTAGGCCTGTATAGTATTTTATTTATAATACTCCTACTGCCCTAAGAAACTTTATGGAAATCAGTTAAAAGGTGTAAAACTTATTCATCTGAATGATCCACTTTTTATAACAGACATTCAATAAAGAAAGGGATTCAATAAGCATGTTGCTTTCATTCCAATCCCATTAATGTGTCATTGTATGTAAATGCCATATGCATGTCAGTTGATAGATTTGAAATAAAATATGTTTAAACCAATAAAGAAAAAAATACTTCAAAGTGTCAAAAGGCCAATTTAAACGACTTTATTTCAACGTAACTTATATTATCAGTGTATCAGATTGGCTACTTGCCCCATTGTTTGATTACATATACTTTATCGATTATTCAGTTGAAGAGCGCACAGTAAGGGAGATAACAAAGAGGTCTGTTGAGCACTTGAGAGTTAATTTCTAGTTCACTTTGACATCTATTCCATGTATAAACATAGTGACCACCAAGTGCACTAGGTGTTAACTTTAGTCTTAGCACTACTGTAAAAATAGAAAAAAACATTGTGGCTCAGTTGGATGCCCCGCCGGGTCGGCAACATTCTTTCTTGGAGATTGACCATGAAATATTTTCTACAGTCACTCTCTCCCTTCTGCTGATTCAAGAAGGGCATTTGTCAGTTTCTGGCAAAAGAATGTGCACAATACTGGTTAACCGCTGTAAAGACGTAGGTAAATATAATGGATGAAACTAAAAAAAATATCTAGTAACTAAAACAATGTTGTTTAATCAAGCTGGAAAACTATATTTGAAAGGAAGATAGTATGGATAGATACAGATAGACGACAGAAAAAGAAGAGATTTAGAAAGATTAAATGCAGACTTGCATATACATATAAACTAGTCTACAACTACTCAAAACACTATAGAAAATCTTCTGTTCAGTTACTGTCAAATGCCAACATGCTAAACTCATAGTATGTTAATGCAATGACACATTTTCCTGTTATTAGTAATATAATGAATAGTCTCTTCACCACAGTTACTTCTAACTTGTAGTATAGTGTACTTAGTTCTTGTCCGGTGAAAGATCTGTATCTACGATTTTACTTTGAAAAGTCACTATGATATTTGTTCATTGCTAATAAGTTTTTGTATAATCATGTATGAATAAAGTACTTCCCTCTAAATTGAACAGTTCGACACTTTTCTCTAAACCAACCACAGAACCAGCATCACACAGGTATCATCACTAGACAACCAGCATGAAAGTACTTCACAGAGAGGCGAAGATGCTGGAAATTTAGGATAATTACTTTTACTACAACAGCCAAAAATTCTCAATTCAACATGCTCATAATTTGCTACAGTACACAAAGACGCGATAAAAATGTCAAACTCAATAGAGTCAAAGTACTGACAATAAATGGGAAAACATCGAAAATTAACAGAAAACATAGTTACACTCACCAAACTCCAATATACAACATCCAAAAGTGAGATAACTTCTTATCTCTATCATTACACTTCAAAGCATTCACCACTTCTGTGAAATGCCATTTTTGAGAGAAAGATATAAAAAATCTACAACACAATTTCTCTCATGTTTACACTTTCACTGCCAAGTGTCTTCTCCTGAACTCACTACCAAACAATAGTAAGGTTTTCAGTTGAGCAAACAGGTGAGAACAGATTATCGGTAATAACTGTATAAAGGTGAGTAAATATCAACATATCAATCAGTTGTATACAACTGCACAGTAAAAGGTACCTATCATAAATTTGTCACATATGACCCCCCTTTCTAAAGATAAAATATTATAATTTTATCTCTGAACCAAACAAATTTACGTTAATGTGCCCTTTGAGAGCATGTTAGCAAGAATATTATTTTTACCAGAAATGCGGTGTACAGTAAATCTGTATTCCTAAAGAATATAACTCCATCTAAGAAGACACATGTTTTGAAGTTTCATCCTGTTGAGCCATTGTAGAGGAAAATGATCTGTTTCAATTGAGAACTTCTTACTGATTAAATACTCACATAGTGTTTGACATGATCTAACTATAGTCAAGCACTCCTTCTCCACTGTACTATATCTTTGTTCCCTGGGAAGTAACTTCTTACTGATAAATATAATAGGGTGTCTATACTTACCCTTTTCTTGAAGCAACACAGCGCCCATTCCTCTATCACATGCATCTGTCTGTAATATAAAGTTGCAAGAAAAGTCCGGATTCTGTAATACTGGGTATGAAACTAACGCAGTTTTTAATGCATCAAATGCTGTTTGATGTTCATTTGTCCATTTTACTTTATTAGGCTTACCCTTTGCAGTCAGATCAGTTATCACAGCAGAACTGTTTGCAAAATTGGGGATAAATCTGTGGTTGAAACCTATGACACCAATAAAAGAACGTACCTTTTTCTTTGTCTTTGGAGCTGAAATGTTCTGAATGGCCTTTATTTTATCTTGGGTAGGATGGACTTCTCCATTGCCTACAATATGAGCCAGAAATTCAATCTGCATATATGCAAACATGCATTTACTTGGTTTGTCTGTAAGACATGCACGTCTGAGAGCCTCTAATACTTCTTTGATGTGATTCAAATGATCCTGCCAGGTTTCACTAAAAATTATGAAGTTGTCTATGAATGAATCTGCAAACTCTTCAAGGTCTGATAAAACCATTTTCATCAGTCTTAGAAATGATGCACTAGAATTTACCATACCGAATGGCATAACAGTAAATTGAAAATTGCCGAAAGGGGTAATGAAAGCACTTTTCAGTTTCAAACTTTCTGTAAGTGGTATTTGCCAAAACCCTTTGGTCAAATCTATTTTACTAATGAATTTTGCTTTCCCCAGTTTATTTATAATATCTTCTAATTTTGGCATGGGTTGTGGGTCAAATATGGTTACCTGGTTTAATTGTCAGTAATCCAGACACAGCCTTATCGAGCTATCTTTCTTGGATACTACAACAATAGATGATGCATACGGACTGTTTGATTTTTCTGCAAGACCAGCCTCTACCATGTCTTGTATTTCCGTCTTCACTTTGTCTCTTAAAGCATATGGCAAAGTAGAAGCTTTCTTACATACCGGTATATTGAGTACCTTTACATCATGTTGTAGGAGGTGTGTCCTACCTGGAATATCTGTCAGAACATCCTGATATGAGTGCAAAATATTTTGAAGTTCTTCATATTCACTTTCGCTAATAACTGTTAATCTCTGTATTATCCACGGATTCAGGAGGAACTAGAAGAGAATTTTCAATATCAGCTGTTTTGTTATCTTCATTATAAGATACCTGGGTAAGCAGAACAGGGATACTTACTTCTGTGTAAACATGTCTGTCTGAGACCATGTTACTTGCCTGAGATGGTTCATAATTTTCATCATTTCTGTCTATCCACTCTTTCAACATATTTATGTGGAAAGATTTCTGACTTCTTTTATTCTTACCTACTTAGACTAAATAGTCTACTGGACTGACTTGTTCAATCACTTCGAAAGGACCTTTCCACTGTGCAAGTAGCTTGTTAGACTCAGACGGAAGTAAAATGCTCACCTTCTGACCTGGCTTTAAGGATCTTTTGCATGCATTTCTGTCATAATACAACTTTTGTTTCTTTTTACTACACACTTCTTGTTTGTGTGCAAGTGCTGACATTTGATTTAGTCGGTCTCTTGTTTGTAGGATATAACTGAGTACAGAATCTTTATTTACATCATCTTTTGGATCTTCCCAAGTTTCTCTGATTACACTCAGAGGACATCTGATATGTCTGCCATACAGTAATTCAAATGGGGAAAAGCCAGTGGTATCTTGAGGCACCTCTCGGTATGCAAATAAAAGATATGGTAACAAGACATCCCATTCAGACTGTTCATCCTGCACAAAGCATGTGAGCAGTCTTTTTAATGTGCCATTAAAGCATTCAAGGAGTCCATTGGCCTCGGGTTGATATGGAGTGCTCTGTAACTTTTTAATCTTTAATAACTTACATAATTCTTTCATCAGAGCTGAGGTAAAGTTACTTCCTTGGTCAGACAGAATTTCCTTTGGAATACCCACTCTTGAAATATGATGAGAAGTGCTTCAGCTACACTTTCTGTGTCAATGGTTTTCAAAGGGATAGCCTCTGGGAACTTTGTACTATAGTCACACAAAGTGAGAATATACCTGTTTCCTTGCTTTGTTCTTCTTAAAGGACCAATAATATCTATGGCCACCCTTGAAAATGGTTCAGACATAGGAGGTATAGGAATTAATTGAGCTTTTCTTACCTACCTTTTGCTACACTTCCTTGGCACTGGGGACAGGATCTACAGTTTTTTAGATATGAAAATTGCTGTGCATCCAGTATCTCTTAACACAGTAACTGGCTTGTCATCAAGAAAACCATTCATTATTTTGAGACCATTTGTAAGCTCTGTTTCATCTTCAACATGTTTGGCTAAACCTGTTATTTCTATGAGCTTAACTCTAAAACCCTGTTTTTTAGGAGAATACAGCAAGCTGTTTGCCTGTTTCAGTTTACTCCCTGACTCTCCTTGTGATCTGTCTTTATTGACTTAAAAAGGACAGTCTGCTATAAGATATTCTGTACTGTCACAAACATAGCTGCTCGTTTTGTTTGCTTCTGAATAAATTCCCCAGATTTACCTGTTTCACGTACCTGCTCATCTGTATCAGTCTTACCATTTTTATACAGAAAAGACCTTCTCTGATATCTCTTTTGATCTGATTCCTTATGTGCCAACTGATAAACTTCAGCAAGATTCACTAATTCAGAAACTGTTTTTGGTTGATGCTCTCTTAACCAAATTTGCAAATCTTGATCAGAGCTAAACACCAATTGCTCACGCAGAATCAGATCAATGAGCCGATCAGTCATTGTCAATCGCCTCTGTTTCTTTCCAATGATCAAAGTATGATTTTAATCTGACAGAGAATTCTTTGTATGTCTCACCACTGGCCTGCTTGCAACCTCTAAATTTCTCTCTATACTCAGACTGTACCTGTCGAAGACCATACCTGTCTAAGATAGCTTTCTTTTTTAAGTCATAGTGGTTACTCTCTGTCAGAGACATTCTTGAGTAAGCCTCCAATGCTTTCCCACTCAGTTGTGGAATTAAGTGCAGGCCATTGAGATTTTGGCCAACTGTGCACTGATGCAAGCTCTCTAACAGAGATTCTTTTGTCTTAATTTCAAATTCTTTCTCCCTTAGTTCTAACTCTTTTAACTTCAATCCCAGTCTCTGGCTTTATTTTTTTCTTCTCTCTCTGCTGCTTTTTCACTTCTCTGTGCAGCGTTTTCACTCCTTTCTGCAGCTTTCTCTTCACGCTCTGACAACTCAAGTAATAAAACCAAACACTGACCCACATCTTCACCTCTCGCTGTAAGTTTATTGAGTAACTCAGTTGTAGCTTCAGTAGCCATCTTTCAAAGTTTTTGTCTTTGTTCTTAATTGTTTAATCAAAGAAACGAGACCGCTGCCACCATTGTAAAGACGTAGGTAAATATAATGGATGAAACTAAAAAAAAATGTCTAGTAACTAAAATGATGTTGTTTAATCAAGCTGGAAAACTATATTTGAAAAGAAGATAGTACGGATAGATACAGTTAGACGACAGAAAAAGAAGAGATTTAGAAAGATTAGATACAGACTTGCATAAACATATAAACTAGTCTACAACTACTCAAAACACAATACAAGATCTTCTGTTCAATTACTATCAAATGCCAACATGCTAAACTCATAGTATGTTAACGTAATGACACATTTTCCTGTTATTAGTAATATAATGAATAGTCTCTTCACCACAGTAACTTCTAACTTGTAGTATAGCATACTTAGTTCTTGTCCATGAATAAATGTAAATCATGCATTTATCAATGACAAAATTTGTATATATTCACTTGTCAATACACAGATATGTAAATATAGTTCACTGTGATTATTATACATTGAAAGATCTGTATCTACGATTTTACTTTGAAAAGTCACTACGATATTTGTTCGTATATAAGTTTTTGTATAATCTTTTTGAATAAAGTACTTCCCTCTAAATTGAACAGTTCGACACTTTTCTCTAAACCAACTACAGAACCAGCATCACACAGGTATCATCACTAGACAACCAGCATGAAAGTACTTAATTCACGGAGAGGCGAAGATTTTGGAAATTTAGGATAATTACTTTTACTACAACAGCCAAAAATTCTCAATTCAACATGCTCATAATTTGCTACAATACACAAAGACGGGATACAAATGTCAAACTCATTAGAGTCAAAGTATTGACAATAAATGGGAAAACATCGAAAATTAACAGAAAACATAGTTACACTCACCAAACTCCAATATACAACATCCAAAATTATCTATCACTACACTTCAAAGCATTCACCACTTCTGTGAAATGTCATTTTTGAGAGAAAAATATAAAAAATCTACAACACAATTTCTCTCATGTTTACACTTTCACTGCCAAGTGTCTTCTCCTGAACTCACTACAAACAATAATAAGGTTTTCAATTGAGCAAACAGGTGAGAACAGATTATCAGTAATAACTGTATAAAGGTGAGTAAATATCAACATACCAATCAGTTGTATACAACTGTACAGTAAAAGGCACCTATCAATAAAGGACCATTTGCATTTTGTAATGGCAAGTGGCCTACTGAGAGAACGATTTCTGGAAGTACTCAAGCAAACACAAAATCAGGCTTTTTCAGTACCTAAATATTTCTTCTTAAGTCCCTGTGGTTTGATTTTCTACTTTTCATGCACTTTCTGTGAAAACTTTATGATCGAATATGTGTACTGGTTGTGACATTTAACATTGAGCCTATGGGAAATACAGTGTAGCTCCAATACATCGCGGTCCATTATTTTGCGAAATCCAGTATATCGCGAATAGGCCATGGCTCCCAAATTTTCCATAAGCAAAAAAAAAAAAAAAACGCGTTCCGCCTCCGGTAATTGATTTTTCGCGCCTATCCCGACGCTAAGTCGCGCGTCAGGTATTATATGATAAACAATCCACTAGTGTCAATCAGCGCACATGTTGATTATAATTGGCAAACAATAAATTATATCGCCGTAATTGTCGTAATCATTATCATCATTTAGTACGTAGATCTACTCAATGATCAATGAGTCAATGATGCCCACAAACTAATTTTGCTCAGCAGGGGAAAATGGTCCACCTCCTTTTCAACACCAGCAAATTTTACAAGACAGTAGTCTTACGATGTTTCTGTCCAACATACACAGATCGTAGTCCGCTTATTTTACACTTCTGTAGATATAAATATTTCAGAAGAAAACAACTGCGTCAAAAAAACAAAAACAAACAATAAAAAAAAGAAATAAAAAGAAATTAACTTTGTTTTTTTTTGCGCCCGCAATATAAGCCAAGGGAAGCAACTCAAGTTATCTTAGCACAATTGAGTAACTTCCCTTCGCCAGAGTATCCAAAATGGCGTCCTAAATTGTCAATCCGATGATTTCTTGTTTTCAAACGTAGTTTATCAGCTGGTTTCGATTGGAATTACTTGTTAGACATAGCGCACCATTGTAAATTATTCCATTGAGCAATTCTAATCCAATTTTAATTAGGAAATATGGTGACAACATAACTGAATGCCATTTATCCGTGATGTCTCAGCAAACTACCTCAGCGACAAACCGAGCGAGTGTTATGCACGCCGTTATACATGCATGGTACATGTCGGGATTTATATCGCGCTCCGACCACATCTCGGTTTCAGGGTTATGGACCCGCAATACCGCGATATATTGGAGCTACACTGTATAACAACCCCAAACCACTTTATATGGATATTTCATTGAGTCCTACCCTCTTAACCAAATTCTTTCTCACACTTACTTAATAGAAAAACATATGTTCATCATAAAATCACAATTTAATCGTGGTTAAGAGGGTATGAGTCGACAAGAAATAACTTTATACGAAGATTTTCACACAGTCATTTCAGACACTACTTAGTGTTTACGCACTCACCAGAGTTTTGTCAATCGGTTTCCTCTAAATGATAAACCGTCATTGTAATAAACATTTTTACAATGTATTTATTTATTAAAAGGCATGTGTTTATGGTTTTTGTTTATTTTTGGTTGTCAAAATACATTTTTTTCTGGAATATTTTAGACTTTGGAAGAGCTTAAAACAAGCATTTTCTTTCTAAATCTGCTAACTCTAGCAGATGTTTTAAGTGCTGTTACAGACAGCATGCAACAAACAATATGCAATCAGTTAGCTTAACAAACTGGGGCTGAAAATTTAACCTTGAGGAAGACCTTCACAAAAATGAAACATACAGTCATTTTGAGATTAATTTTGTAGTCCAAAACTGTGAGTTGATGATACAAGCTGAATAAGACTGAGTTCCATGCTTCTTTTTCTATCCTAGCATAACAGAATTTTTTGTCTGGAATATGTTCCAACCTGAATTATTGGTTTGGAATTATTTTGTTATGTATTTATCAAGTAGTTCCCATCAGTGAAAGGAAACACAAGTCATCGATTTTGCATTAAGTTTTAACAACAACATATTTTCATTCCCAATCTTTTGTGCTTTTATCAGTGAACATTATCATTATTTCATTAATTTTTCACAACAAAGTAGTTTGTTCTTCTCAATCTTCTTTGCATTCCCTGTTCGGAGTGAATTAGCATTCCTTCTTAAAGGTACCGTTTAGACCTTTATTTTGGGACTGTCAAGAGATTGTTGCATTGTGTAATAAGGCATCCCCAGTTTCTCTCAGAATAAAACTCCCTTTTTTCCATATACACATGTATTGTTTTCTACATGGAGTGACTTCATTTTCGGATGCAAATGCAAAAGAAACCAAGTTCACTGCTTTATAACATCTAGTTTGGAAAGCCCTAGACCAAGTTATGCCAAACAGTCAGCTTCACTGTGCTGGCAACTATGTTCCCATTGTGTGTGCAGTTTGCAATGCCAACCGCCCACCCCTTGTAGCTAGTTCTAGCTTGCAGAACAACTTAAGAAACTTATGAAGGTGTTCTAATCATCTGCAGAAAAAGGTTTTAGATGAAAAACTTGCTACTAGAAGAGCCGTATGGCAGAAAATGAAAGAAGAGGCACTTGAAGACTTTCCAAAGCTATCAGACAGTCAACTACAAGACTTAACATTAGGTATTTACCAAATCAAGCAGGAAAAATCATACACACAAGAACATATGTCAGCGGAAGGAAAATATTAGTACAACGTTCATAAAGAAGAAGCCAGTCTGATACGTGTGAGAATACAGTCTTGTCATTGCTCTTCCAAATCCTATTTGTTATGGGTCTCATATAATGCAGGGGACGGTGATGAAAGTATAACTGGCTGGTACTGCCACTGTAAAGCTGGTGCACAAACTGTTGGCTGCTATGCACATATAGCATCGGTGCTCTGGTATCTTGGATGTCAGTGCCACAGTTCAGATGAACTGCCTTCTGGTTCAAATCCAGCAGAGCTTTTTCTCAATGCCACAGATGAGGACTGTGATTCTGAAGATGATGTTGAGACCAGATTGAGTTCTGGAAACTCAGCTCAGCTCTGTCATACATGCACTATCTAGCAATGACACAAATTCTTAAATAATGTATATTGTTATCATATTGAATTCTTAACCCCTAGTTCGTAAATAATTCTTACTTCATATTTTATTTGTGACAATCTATTTATGTAAATAATATTTTTACACCATATATGAAAAAATTCTTACTTTGTAATATATATATATTCTTTTATTTTAAACGTATTGAAACCCTGTATTGTATGGTTTATTGTCTCCTTCAAACCATTTTCCTCTACAACCATCAATCTATCTATTGAAATTATTTCAATTAGAAACAGTCTCCTGAAGTAACAATCATTAGTTTCTAGTGTGCGTTTGCGTAAACGTATTTGTGTCTGGTCAAACATATTTGTACCTGGCCAGATAAATATTAGTGTACTTTAGACTAATAGGCTGTGATACATAATCGAAAAAATAGCAATGTTTGTCTTATCTCCACTAAGAATAGTAAGTAGTCAGCGGTTTGAACACCTTTAAAATAATTATAAAACAAACGATAATCAGTAAATATCTTGGTTTCGGCACCAAAAAACAAAAAGTGTGTTACCGGAAAAAACAAATATGTATTGTATAAATTGGTTATATTTGTACTAGATATCTTATTTAGCTTTTATAAAATAGTCATATTGGCTTGACCGTTTTAGCAGACAATTTATAAGAATATTGTTGGTCATGTGATAGGTTCATAATAAATTCTACTGTGAACTACTCTAAAATTATCATTAAATGTATTTTATTGTATTTTCAAAAATGTGCATGTGATTATTGATACAAAACAATAACATTATATTTCTACATTTCAACGGTAAAATCAGATTTCTACCCAACAGTGAATCAACCACAAGTCACGTGACTGTGCATGGCATCGTTAATATAAAACTGCTCTCATGTGACGGTGGTTATACATGGCTGTCTTGCATATCAAGCTCATCAAGATCCATCATGGACCAAAATACCCTTAAAGTGCAAGTCGTTCTTTGTCACAACTGCTTAGAGGATTGAACTTGCCCAATAAAAGTGTGGTTAGGTAAACTGACCATGCTCGACATGACCCTATTGGGTTGACTGGGCCGTAAAACCTCAACACACAAAAAAATAAAAAAAAAAATCAAAAAAAAATCAGACAACATCTCCTTTATTACCACTTGGCCGATTCAACCAAACTTGATAGGATTGTTCCTTGGGAGATCCTCTACCAAAATTGCTCAAACTGTTCCACTTTGCTGCACTTTCATCAAACTGGCTGCTAGAGCTAAAAACAGAAAAAACAACAACTTCAAACAACATCTCTGTAACCACTGGGCGGATTTCAACCAA